>RSEF01000005.1:19489211-19522491 GCA_003993805.1 Himantopus leucocephalus
GCGCCCCCCCCCCCCCAATCCCGCCGCCCCCCCCCCGGCCCCGGCACTCACTGCTGCCGTCCTCCTTCACCAGCGACACCTCGAAGCTGTTCCTGCGCGGCGGGCGGGGGTTGATGTCCACGGGGAGGTGGGCCGCGGCCCCGCGCAGGGCCTCGCTCACCGCCGCCGCCGTGCGCCCGAACACCCGTCAGCTCTTGCTGGGGGGACACCGGGGGGGGGGGGCAGCACCCGGGGCGCCCCCGGGCCCCCCCCCCCCCGGCACCCGGGCGGTGCTGGGCGCGGGCCGGCTCACCAGTGCTCGATGACGACGCGGGGGCCGGTGCCCCCCGTGCTGCCCTCGTCCTGGGCGTGCGCCCGCTTCGGCGGCGGGTCCGCCGGCTCCGCTGCCTCAGCCGCCGCCGCCGCCGGGGGAGGACCGCGCTTCCTGCGGCGGGGAGCCATCCTGCGGAGAGCCGCGAGCGACGGGGCGGGGGGGGGTCCCGCTGCGGGGGCGGAAAACGGGGGTCGCGGGGGCGCCGCCGCGGGGAGAGGGAAGGGCAAGGGGCGGGCCGGGGCACGGGGGTCCCGCTGCGGCCGCGCCGCCTCCTACCTGCCGCGCCGACCGCGTGCCGGGACCGCGGGGCGCCGCGCCGGCCTCCGCCACTCGGGGGAGCCGCCGGGGGGGGACGGACGGCCGGGCTGAGCGGCGCTCCGGAGCCCGCGGGACCGGGCTGCGCCCCTCTCCCCGCCGCGCGCCTCCGCGGGACCCGCTCCCCCTCCGCGGGCCGGCGGGGACGGCGCTGCCCGGGCCGCGGTCACGCGCGCACGCGGAAACACCCCCGCTCCCCCCCCCCGGGCAGGCGCAGTGGTTTCGCCCGCGCGCCCGCCCCGCCCTGCTGCCCGCGCCGCGGCGCCAGCCAATCAGAGCGCGGCGCCGTCGCAAGCCCCACCCCCGGCGGTGCTCGGCCCCTCCCGGCAGCCCACGGGCAGGAACACGGGCACGGGCACGGAGATGGACACGGGCGCTTTATTGTCAGCGATGAGGATGAGCGTTAACCGCGGGCGGGGTCTGTCCTACCGCCCTGCCCCGCCCCCCGCACCGGGGCTCCCCCGCCGGGCCGGGGCTCGGGCGGGCCCCAGGCAGGGCCCCGGGGCCGGCGCCACCAGGGCGAGGGTGACATGGCGATGGGTGACGGTCCAGGGCAGCTCCTACTTCTCCTTCTTGGTCTCCCCGTGGGGGTGTCCGGCGGCCGCCTGCACCGCGGGGGGCTCCTCGGGCCCCTCCTCCCGCGGCTTCGACTGCTTCTTGGCCTTCTGGTAGAGCTCGTTGAGGTTGAACTCCCGGATCACGTTCTCCTGCAGCCGAGAGGCAGCGTCGGCACCCCCGGCACCCCCCACCCCCCTTCCCAGGGCACAGGCTGGCTGCCGAGCCCCCTCCTGCCCCGGGGGGGTCCCACCCACCTCGGAGAAGGTCCAGGACACGGCCCGGCCCTTCTTGTCAATCTGCGGCCGGCGCATGGTCTCTGTCCCGCCCTGGAAGAGGATGAGGGTGGGCAGCTGCTTGGTGAGGGGCGAGGTGCTGACCTTGTACCTGCGGCAGGAGGGGGAGAGGCCGATGGTGACCCCCTGCAGCTGGAGGGGGTCGGGGGGCTCCCAGGGGCACTGCCCCAGCACGGGCCGTGCTGCCCAGGCCATCTCCCCCCAGACCTGGTGCTGACATCCGTGTACCGGCCAACGTCCACCTTCCCAAAGTGCAGCCCCGGGCAGTTGTACCTGGGGAGGACGAGGACACACGGCTGTGAGTGCCACAGGTGACCACAGGGCCGGGAGCAAGGCCTGGCCCCGGCCCCATGGCCCGCTGAGGCCCCCGGTGGGCACCACTCACTTGAGAGAGAGGTCAGCAAAGATGGGGGCGAAGGACTGGCACTCGCTGGACCAGTTGGCGAAGAACTCAACGATCCAGGTCACCCGCTTGTCCCGGTCCAGCTCCTCCTGCCGCAGGGGTGTGGGGCTCAGCGGGGGACGGCGGGCAGAGCCCCCCAGCACCCCCCGGGGAGGGGATACTCACATCAATGGTCTTGTCGCTGAAATACTTGATGTATTCAGGGCCCATGTAGAGCGGGGGCTTGCAGGTCATCAGGAACACTGCAATGACATCGCCCCTGAGCCCCCCCAGCGCCCGGAAGGCCCAGGCTGGGTTTGGGACCAGGCTCCTCCTGCCCCAGAGCAACCAAGGCAGAGCGAGCCCTGGGACAGGCAGACTTGCCCTTCAGGGCGCTTCCTGAGCCCCCCCTCACCCCCTGAGCCCACGGAGACTCCCGACACCGGCAGCCTCCTCCAGCAACGAAGGGCGCAGGTCAGCCGCATGGCAGGAGGGAGCTCTGGCCCTTCCAGCCGCGTGGGGTGGGGGACAGGCAGGGGCAGCGGGTGCGGAGGGTGGGCCACGCCATGCCAAGGGGGCACTGCTGCCACCCCTGGTGCTACGGGTCCCCTCCCGGCAGGTCTCACCTATGCAGAGTGTGAGGTAGAGCAGGCCCATGCGGATGTCGAGGCGGAAGAAAAGGATGGCATTCGCCACTTTGCTGAACATGAAGATGTTCCCAATGTGCTGCTCCACGGTGACTGGAGAAGGGAGAGAGGGATAGAAGATGGGGTCAGATCCCCTCAGAAGACATGGGGAGATCCGGGGTGGGGGTGGGTGGGCACATGTGGTCCTCCAGGATCCCACCCATCCAGCTCCTCCTGGGAGGAGGAACCATAAGCAGCCCCCTGCCCCCCAAGCACAAGCCCCAACTCACTGGAGCGTCGGTTCTTCATCATCACGATGGCGCTGAGGAACATGAGGATCTCCACCTCCCGCTGGGACAGGAGAGACGGCGTGAACAGGCGGCACCCGCGGGGCCCTGGAGCCGCCCGGTGCTGCCAGGCTGCAGAGCCAGGGAGCGCTGCCCCGCCGCAGTCGGGCTGCTCCTGGCCCAGCCTGGCACGGGGACGAGCGGCCGTGCCAGGCCCCGCCGGCCCCAGGTCCCTGCCTCCTCCTTCCCTCCTCCCTTCCCTCCCGAAGGCCGAGGGGCAGACAGCAAGGAGAGGGGGCTGCAATGACAGTGACGGGCGCGGCCTCCCATCCTCGCCGGTGCCTGGGGAGCCCCTCAGCAGTGGGACGGCACCGGCAGAGCAATGCCAGCGGCTACCGGGCTCCCCCCTCCCGCAGCTGGGCCGGGGACGCAGGACCAGAGGCGGGCCCGGCCCCGGGGGCGCGGGGACTCGGGGCGGGAGGGGAGCCGGGCCCGGAGGAGGGCCGGGCCGGGGGGCGCGGGGGCGGGCCGGGCCGCCTCACCCAGTCGAAGTCGCAGGGGTTGCCATCCTCCCGCTGGGAGGGCAGCCCCTGGCAGAGCGGCGGGACCTTGCGGACGAGCAGGAAGGCGGTGGCGAGCAGGGCGGAGAGCGGGTAGTAGGGCCGCGCCAGCCAGCGGCACAGCCCCGGCACCGAGTACAGCAGCGCCAGCAGCGGCGCCAGCACCGCCATCTTCACCTCCGCGCGCCCGGCCGCCCCGCCGCTATTGGGCCGCCCGCCTGCTCGTCCGCGGGAGGCGGGACTTCTTCCCGGCTGACCAATGGCGGGGGGCGCCGTCAAGGACTCCCCACGCCCTTGCGGACCAATGAAGGGGGGGAAGAGAGCAGCGGCCAATCAGAAGGCTGGGGCCGGGTCTCCCTTAGCGACCGGGGCAGGGGGCGGGGCCCGGGCTGCGCCGGGCCAATCGCGGCGGGGCGGGGCGGCCCCGCGCGGGGCAGGCCGGGAAGATGGAGAACTTCTCGGCGTTGTTCGGCGGGGCCGAGCCGCCGCCCGCCGCCGCCGCCGCCGCCCTGGGCTTCGGGCCCGCCAAGGCGCCGGGCCCCGGGGCCGCGCCGCCCCCCGCCGCCGCCGCGCCGCCGCCGGGCGAGGACGCGGCCCGTAAGGCCGCCGCCGGCCCCTTCTACCTGCTGCGGGAGCTGCCAGGTGCGGGGCGGGGCCGCGGGCCGGGGGGCGGGCGCCGCGCTCGGCCAATCGGCGCGGCGGAGCGGCGGCGCGGCGGTAACTGGCGGCGCCGCGGGCCAATAAGGGGCGAGGGTGCCGGGCGGGGAGGCGCTAACTGACAGCGCGGCAGGCCAATGAGCCTGCGGGGGGGCGGGGCCAAGCAGCTCGCTGTCGAGCGGGGAAATGGGGCCTGGGGGAAGCCGGGCCGGGCCGGGGCCGGGGAAGGGGATGGAGACCGGGGGGGGCGCCGGGGAGGGGAGCGGGGCCGCGGTCCCTGATGGCGGGGCGGGGGGCCCGGGCGGGCGGCGGCGGCCCCCCATGCCCTCCCCGCGGCTGGCGCAGGCACCACGGAGCTGACGGGCAGCACCAACCTGATCACGCACTACAACCTGGAGCACGCCTACAACAAGTTCTGCGGCAAGAAGGTGAAGGAGAAGCTCAGCAACTTCCTCCCCGACCTGCCCGGCATGATCGACCTGCCCGGCTCCCACGACAACAGCAGTCTGCGCTCCCTCATCGAGAAACCCCCCATCTGCGGCAGCTCCTTCACCCCCCTCACCGGCACCATGCTGACGGGCTTCCGCCTCCACGCCGGCCCGGTGAGCCCGGGGCCGAGAGCCGGGGGCGGCCGCTCGGGGCGGGAGGTGGCCGGCCCGGCCTGACCAGCCCCGTCTCCTCTCCGCAGCTGCCCGAGCAGTGCCGGCTGATGCACATCCAGCCGCCCAAGAAGAAGAACAAGCACAAGCACAAGCAGAGCCGCACCCAGGATCCCGTCCCCCCAGGTAAGGGGCTGTGCCTCGCTGCCGCAGCCGCCCCCTCTTCCACCCAGCCCCGGGGGATGCGCAGCTCCTCCAGTGCTCTCGTTTCTCCAGAAACCCCCTCCGACTCCGACCACAAGAAGAAAAAGAAGAAAAAAGAGGAGGATCCAGAACGGAAGAGGAAGAAGAAAGAGAAGAAGAAAAAGAAGGTGGGTGGGGAGAGCCGGGACCTGTCTCCCAGCCTGTGCCCGCCTTGGGGGCCGTCTGGCGGCGAGTTTGGCGCAGGCGGCAGCAGGGCAGGGAGCCAGTGCGCGGCCAGTCCCTGGGGGTGCTGCTGTCGAGCAGGAGGTCTCACAGGATACGTGTCTGTCCTTCCTCTGCAGAACCGGCACAGCCCGGAGCACCCGGGGGTGGGCAGCTCCCAGGCCAGCAGCAGCAGCAGCTTGCGGTGAGACCGCACCAGCACCGCCCCGGGGATCCCCCGGCCGACGGGAACGGCTCTGACTGACCTGGGAGGGACTCATCGCTCCTGCAGCGCTCGGCAGGGGGGCTCGGGCCGGCCTGTCCTCCCCCCTCCCGACAGAGAGGACACCCCTGCAGCCCCCTCCTTGCGGCGTGCAGCCAGCCGGGACCGCGGCACACAGACTGCTGGCACTGGAGTTGCTGACCTCGGCCTTTTATACCAAACCAACCTGGTGCATCAGGGCCTCTCTTTTTTAGTCACCTTTTAATTAAAGTCTCTGCTCTGAGGAGGGGCTGGTGGCAGTGGCTGCTGCAAACCCTCGGCTGTCACGGCGAGGTGAGGAGCTGACACCAGGGGAGCCCATGGGGCGTGCGGGACGGGCACTGCCCTGACAGGCTGCGGTCTGGCGTGGCACATCGTGGCTGAGCTCCTGCCCCTGCCCTCAACCCATCCCCTCCCCTCTCCTGCCCGAGCAGGGGCACGGGGGAAGGGGCAGAGCCCAGCGCAGGGGGATCCTACCTGGGCTGGGGCTGCTGGGCTGGGTTGAGCGGCTCTGCCCCTCGCCTCCCAGGCCTGCCGAGGACAGGAGTGACCCTGGAGGGGCCCCGTGTCCCCGCGCAGCAGTGGCTGCTGGCAGAGCGGCCAGGGCTGCCGTCGTGGGCACCAGGAGCTCCAGCAGCCAAGGGGTCCTCCGTTGGTGCCAGTGTCTCACGCAGGAGCCTGAGCCTCATCAGCTCCTGCGACACCTTCCCCAGAGCCACTTTCCTCATGCCCTGAAAAAACCTCACCACCCGTGGGAGCCGGGTTTGCCCAGAAGCACCCTGAGGAGGTGCCTCCCCAAAACAGGGCCAGGCTTGGCTCTCCTCAGGCCCCCTCTCCTCTCCCCCTCGAGCGGAGGGAGGGCAGGCAGAGACCCTGAGGGACAGGACTCCTGCGGGGGCTCCTCCATGCCTGGACGCTAAACAAAGCACACGCATGCCCGCGGGGGTGGCTCATTAAATATCCTTTTATTCCTCATTTTTTTTAAATGGCTAATATTAATAAAAAAAAACAATGGCGTGGCTCTGTGGAGGCCACGGGACAGATATTGCCGTAGAGAAAGAGTCAAGTAGTGCCTGAAGTTTCGTGGGCCCCCGCGGCGGGTGGTTTGCCCGGGCAGGGGCGAGGGGAGGGGGAGCGCTGGGCTCCTTGGCTGCATTTTTTTTTTGGCATGTGATCAGGAAATATTGCTTTACGGGGATGTGCCCCGCTGGCCTTCCTCTTCCCCAAATGGAAATAAAAACTACCGCGTGACAGCAAGAAAACCCTATCAGACCCATTAAAAAACAAAAAAAGGCAACAAAAAACCAACAAAAAAACCCCACCAACACAAACCCCGGGGAAACATAAAAAGAGCAAAAAACCCACAGGTGGGGAACGGCTGGAGCCCACGAGTGTTTCTCCGCGCCTGCCGGCACCCGCAGGTGCCAGGTCGTGGTTGGGTTTGGGGAGGGGGGTGGGGAGGGGGCTGCCCCTCGGCCCGTCCTGGGGGGAGGGCTGGAGGCTTCGCCAGCCGGGACCCGGGGAGGGGAGCACCCCCGGCCGAAAGCACCTCGGCCTTCGCACAGGGCAGCTGCCGCCCCCCGGCCCCGCCGGCCCCACTGCGGGCAGCAGAGCAACACCAGGCGCCTGCCCCGGCTCGTCCCATGGACGCGGGAGGTGGCCCCGGCCCCACGTCCCTGCTCTGGGGACGGGGACAAGGTGGGGGGCCAGGCCCTGGGCGGGGAGCGGGTAGTTTCTTCCTCTCTCTGGGTAAGATATATAATTTCTGCTTTTTTTTTTTAATATTTATATTTATATATATAGATATTTATATATACACACACCTGATAACTCAGAAAGAGAAAAAAAATAGAATCCGTAACAATAATAATAAAAAAAAGTATTCTGGTTTAAAAACAATCCATTCCTACCACGCTAGGCGAGCGGTTGATTGCACAAGGCCCACAAGTGGCTGGCCCAGCCCAGATGGTGCTGGGGCGAGGCTGCAGGATGCGGCCCCCCCTCTCCCCGAGCCCCCCACGCCGGGGCGGCTGCCGGCGGCAGTCCTGGGCGGGCGGAGGACGAGTATCCCCGCGCCGGTGTGTGTCGGCCCCCCAGCCCCGGGGGAGGGTGGAGAAAGAGAAAAGCAGTGGGGGCCGCTGGCCCGTGTCCCCCGGTCGGGTTCTCCCTGGAGTCCGCAGAGCGTCCGGGTGCGGAACGTCCCTCCGGTGCCGGTGGCTGCCAGCCAGGGAGGAGGCGAGGGGGCGAGCGGCTCTGCCCCTCATACCGAGATCTCGTAGGTGGTCCCCCCCACACCGGAGACCTTCTTGACTCCTCCACGGGTGGGGCTGCTGAGGGGCACCTGCCCCGGGCCCGGGGGGGCCGAGCCCAGGCTCTTGGGCTGCCCGTTGGACTTGCTGTAGGCTGTTCTCATCTGCACCTCGTCCCTGCGGAGGGAAGGAAGGACGGAGACGGGGTGAGGAGGGGGAGTGGGGTGGGGGAAAGGACAGGACCCCCAGGAGGGATCCCAGCATCCAGCGCAGCCGCGGCACAGCCCTCCCCGGGGACCCGCGGCACCCACGCACCACTCCGGCTCCCCGGGGGGGCCCAGCTCTGTTCTGGGGGGAGGAGGAGGAGGATTTCCCTCGCCCTTCTCCAGCCTTTGCGCAGCACGGCTCCCCAGCGAGGGGCGATTCGCTGCCGCTGGGTGCTGGTGCCGAGGAAGGAGGGCTGGGGGGGCGGCAGGCTCCCTCCGGCGAGGCGCTGGGGCCAGGCCCCCCCTCCGTGGGGCTGCGGTTGCCCCGTGTACAATGCGGCCGGCGCCGGTACTTACTTTGGTGCCAGTAAGGGCTGCAAGGCCACCTCCTCCGTCTCGGGGACGCTGGCCTGAGACGCTGGTTTTTGGCTGCTGTAAGACACGGATTTGCCCAGGTGGGGGGCGGCGGGCTGGTCGGGGGAGCCGAGGGAGCGCACCCGCAACGCCTGGGGGGGCTCGGGCTTGCCGAAGCGGGGTGGGGCCGGGCGGGTGAGCGGGTTCTTGCCCAGGGGCGAGCGCTTCGAATCGTCCGAGGAAGAGCTGGTGCGGGGCGCGTTGCTGGAGCCCGGCGTGGACTGGATGCCCGAGTCCGCCAGCCCCGCGTCCTCCTCCCTGCCCGGCGCTGGCGGCTGCTGCAGCAGCTTCTCCCGCTCCTGAATGGAGGCCACGATGTGGCGGGAGAGATTGTCATAGCGCACGGGCGAGGGCTCGCGGGGCGGCGCGTGCTTGGGGGAGATGGCGCCGGCGAAGCGGCCGTGCAGGTCGGTCTCTCTCTGCTGGGCGATGCGGGCCGAGAGGAAGGGCGAGGTGTAACCCACCGGCGGGTCGGGCTCCGGGCCCGCCTGCACCGACTCGAAGTCGGGGCTGTCGGAGGGCGTGAGCAGGCTGTCGTACGACAGGCTGCCGTTGCGCGTCTGGTTCACCAGGCTCTTGTAGGAGGTGGAGGTGGTGCCCTCCGAGCGGATGGACTGGAGGTGGCCCATCTCGAAGCCCGTGCCCTGGGCCGACTTGAGGCTGGAGGAGCGGGAGCCGCTGGAGAGTGGGTCGAAGGGAAAGCTCTTGCCGAAGGTGGGCGAGCGGAAGCTCTCGGGCTCCAGGCTCGGCTCCGAGCGGTAGCTGGGCTTGCGGCTGCTCTCGCAGATGGAGTTGGGCTCCTTCAGGCTGTTCACGCGGCTCAGCTGAGGGGCAGAGACACAGCGGTCACCCACAGAAAGACGAGGCCCCGGCAAAGCTCCCAACGCCCACCCCACGCTCTCCCCCAGCCAGGGACGTGGCGGCAGCCCCTCGAGGCTGGGCTCCCCCCTTGCCCGGCCTCGGGAAGGCGGCGGCACAGCCTTACCTTGGCGCTGGTGGAGTGGGGCAGGGCTGCCGAGCTGCTGCTGCTGCTGTATCCGGGCCGGTACTTGTACATGGTGGGAGTCGGGGGGCTGTCCTTGCCTAGCAAGCTGCTGTCTGCGGGCGGGGGAAGAGAGAAAGACGCTCAGACGCGTGGCGGCTCCCCGGGACTGCGCAGGGGAAGGAACGCTGTGCGGAGCCCTGCCCTCCCCTCCCAAGAACCGGCTCCGAGCCTGGGGCGGACAGACCAGGGATGCGGAGGTGGAGAGAGGGACGGGCTCGAGGAGAGGCGCACCGGGGGCGGGTGAAACAGAGCGGGATGGAAAAACGTGTCCCCATGGCAATGGGTTTGGGGCTGGCACTTCCATGCCCCCGCAGCGGCCCCGGCAGGGTGACACCCCGGGGTCAGCGGGGTGCGCACTGCATGGAGGTGTCAGTCGGTGCCCGGGCACCCCCCGGGCCCGCTGGCCGGTCACCCCGCTGACACACGTGCAGCAGCCCTTCCCCAGGCAGTGGGGCCGGGCGGCGCTGCGCCCTGGCCGGGGGCGCAGGGAGAGCTGCAGAGGCCTGCGGCCCGCTGCGGGAAGCGGCTGCTTCCGCACTCTGCCCTTTGCATCCCACCTCTCTGGCCAAGCCCACGCAGGCAGCTCCAAGCACTGCTTCGCCGGCGAAGTGGGGAAAGCAAGTCCCGCAGGCTGCCACAAACACGCTCTGCCACCAAGCCAGGCCCGCCACTCCTTCGCCTCCTTCATCCAGGCGATGCTCCTGTGCCTGCCTGCAGCACGGCAGCCTGCAAGCCGGCCCGCTGCAGGCCGCTGCAGCTCACAGAGGCTCCGGACAAGCCGCACGCTGTCTCGTCTCGGCCTCCTGCTCCTCTCTGATGGAGCAGAGCCGGCTGTAAGCATCCCACAGGCTTCTCCAAGTGCAAGGGGCCACATACACCAGCCGGGAAACGCAGGCACGTCCTGCCCCACAACGCGGTGGTGCTGATGTGCTTCGGGTCGGCCCTGCAGCCTGTTCTGCCTACGGCCCTGGCTCCTGGTGTGCCTGGCGCAGCCCTGGGCTCCCCTCCCAGCGGCTGCCTGGGACCCTGCACGCCTTCCTTACCCTCGTTGGTGGCCAGGGTTAAGTGTGTCCTCAGGCCCGTGTAGCGGCTGAGGTCTGGCTTAGGTGGGGGTGGCGGTTCGGCGTCGGCAGACTGGCTCTCCGTCACTTCCAGGCTTCCTTTGGACTGCAGAGACAAAGCGCAGAGGGAGGATCAGAGGGGAGCCAAGGCCTCAGCCCCCCCCGGGCAGGCAGGGAGCGGGCAGCGGCGGCAGGGGGACTCTCGCTGCCTCCCGGGACATCCACCGTACTGAGCGCTTGAAGGCGGCACGTGCCTCAGGTGCGGGGAAGTGCTGAGGAAGGGGGAACCTCCAAAGGATGCTGTGAGGGGGAAGGACGGGACGGGGAAGGGCAATGGAGGGTGCAAAGCCTCATGTGGCTGCTGCCGCATGGGAGGGACATGGTTTCCGTCCCGTGGGGACACAGGGCAAGACGACACGGAGCGGGATGGGAAACGTGACAAGGCTCACTCGGTTCTTTACTCACGGATGCAGGCTTGCACCCCTGGGCTCCATGGAGGGCCCCAACGCAGGGACCGCTAATCCCCACCTTCCTCACCTTCGTCCTCTTCAGCTCTGTCTGGATACCGTTGTCCATGATCTTGACAGTGATCTGACCGTCTGACACCTCGGGCCGCAAGAAGGGGGGTCTCACCAGCACCGTCTGCTCGGCCTTCGGGCGCCCGAGGTACCTTAGGAGAGCGGGGGAGGAAAGTCAAGGCCTGGAGCTCGGGACGGGGCAGTTTGCCCAGGCGTTGCGGGGCTGGGGGGGGCACTGCCATGCTGCGCCGGCTCACCTGGGGGCCGGGGAGCTGCAGAGGACCCGGCTGACGTTCTTACAGCAACCGTTGGTGAAGGGGTTGACACCACCGCGGAACTTGCCCGTCACCTGCAGGACGAGGAGCATCGCAGCGTACCGGGGCGGGCAGGGACCTCGGGGTCGCCGGTCCAGCCGGCCAGGCCAGGTCGCTCCGAGTTTGTCCAGCCCACTCACGACAATCTCCAAGGACAAATACCTGGAGATACTCCCCCTTTTCCAGGTCCCCGTTCCAGTGCTCAACTACTCTCCAGGGGAAAAGTCTTTCCCTAATGTCTACCTGGAAGGTGCCTTCTTTCACGTTGTGCCTCCCCGCTCTTGCCCCCCCGAGAAGATCCTGCCCGGCTCCATCCTCTCTACAGCCGCCCGCACAGCAGCTGGAAGATCCCCCGTCTCCAGGCTGCGCAGACGAGGTGCGCTCAGCCTCCCCTCACAGACACCTTGTACTCTGGCCCCCAACCAGCTCAGCGGCCTTCCCTCGCCCCAATCCAGCCTGTCCGCGTCTGCCTTGTCCCGGGGAGCCCCAAAACGTATCCAGCTGTGGCGTGACGGGGGCTAGCGGCCCTGCGCCAGCCCCACAGGCATACCTGTTCGTTGGTAGTACGGCCCCTTGCCACGAGCACCACGTGGAACCCCGTAAGGCCAGCGACGGGGATGAAGAACAAGCCGGCCACGCACATCACCACCATCCTATCAGCGGGCAGCTAAGGAAGAGCCGCAGCCCTGCTCCGCAGCACGCTGTCCCCAGCCCCGGCACCACCCTCCCCCCTCGCCCCGCTCCCGCAGCCTCCCCGAGGATACGTGACCGCCATGCGGACGCCGGAGAGCTCCTCCACTTGGTAGAGGACGTAGAGCAGGCCGAAGCCAAACACCCCCATGATGTGCGTGGTGAGCGACAGCAAGAAGAGGAAGAAGTAACGGTAATTGCGCCGCCCGATGCAGTTGTTGACCCAGGGACAGTGATGGTCAAACTCCTGTCGGTGGGGAGAAGACTCGGGTGAGGGCCTGGCTGCCACGGCCTCCTGCCCGCCACGGGTACTAAACTCTACACGGAAGTGAAGAGGCACCGGGGCCCGGCAGTTCCTCACCTCCACACAGTTGTCGCAGACGCTGCAGTGGGAGCAGCGCGGCGGCCGGTAGAAGCGGCAGGTCGCACACCATTTCATGCGCACCTGAATGCCCTTGATCTCCACCGTCTTGTAGAGCGGAGCTCGGAAGTCGTCCTCCTTGTCCTCGTCCTCCTCAGCTGACGGGGAAACCCCAGCGCAGCCACGCGTCAGGGCGCGGGGAAGGCGACGCCGGGGCCCAGCCAGCCTCCTGCCCTGCCCAGCTGGCGGTGCCCGCCATCGCCCTCCGCTGTCACCAGGCCCATCTCCCCTGGCACGGGGACCCGCCAGGGACCCCCAAACACAGGCAGAGGAGTGGGGGGCTCTCCCAGGCCCTGCGCCGAAACCACACCACCCGCCTGAGCCCCAGGTACCCACGCGGGGTGCCAGGATTTACCCGGCTTCCGACACCTGGTCCTACAGGCCGGGGGCTGAGCCCAGAGCTACCGTCCCCGAAGAGTGTCACCACCCCATCCCACCCNCCCGCCTGAGCCCCAGGTACCCACGCGGGGTGCCAGGATTTACCCGGCTTCCGACACCTGGTCCTACATGCCGGGGGCTGAGCCCAGAGCTACCGTCCCCGAAGCGTGTCACCACCCCATCCCACCTGGGCAGGGCAAGGGGGGCTTTCCTCAGGCCTTCTGGGATCAGGGAACCCTCTTTACCTCGGAGGAAGGGTGGCAGGAGGTAGCTCTACCCGAGACACTTCCCAAGCAGGGCCAGACTCACCTCGCGGGAAGATGCCTGGGTCCATGAAGGTGGCCATACTGAAGTTGGCCAGCACGAAGAGGAAGACGACGGCATTGTAGACGGGAATGACTGGGGAGATGTACAGGCTGAGCCCCGGGCACCTGCAGGCACAAAAGCAGTGAGACACCCGCGCCCTGTCCCACAGGTCACTCCTCCGGCGCCTCCCGCTGCCCCCCGCATCGCCGCCCCGCTCCAGGCAGGTGCCACCGAGCTCCGACAGTGCCCTTGGAGCGAGCGAGGGCCGAGCGGGCGCTGACCGCCCCCTCTGAGCCCCACAGCTGTCCCCGTGAGCCATTCCTGCTGTGCTCGGTGGTGGCCTGGCTGGGAAGTCCGCCTGCCCCGCTCATGGGCTGTTTGCAGGCTCCTGCCCAGGCAGACAGGCGAGGAGGTTCCCTGCCATCAGCTCTTCCTTTCGCTCTCACCCAGTGCCCTCCACACCCAAGCTGGAGCTGCACCCAGGCCACGGGGACCGAGGGTGCGCTCAGCCCCCCTGCGCAGACCAGCCTAACCCCCAGCCCTGGGGCGCTGGCTGCGAAGCGCTCCGGTAAACCATCACAGAGCAAACCCACCGCTCGCCTCTTGCGCCCGCAGCGCCACAGGCGCTGCCAGCGCAGGACCCCACTGCCACGGGGAGCGACCGCAGGCGGTGGCGGGAATGGCGTGAGCCAGGCCGATGGCACAGGGGACAGCCGGGAGGGATCCGGCCACAGGGCACCTGAGCGTCCCCCTCCATGCGTCACAGCAGCGAGCACGGGGGACAGAGGGGACCCCGCGAGGGGAAGCAAAACCAGCAGCAGCTCCGGTGCCTCCAGGGCTGTTCCTGCTCCTCGCATCCTGGAGTTGGAGCCCAGCCTGGAGACAACTCCGGCGGCACGTGGGGACCCCATCACCGCGCCAGCCTGCCCCGGCCAGCACCCAGCTCCTCCGTGGGCCTGGCCGATGGGCCCTGTGGGAGCCCAGCGAGGGAATCACCACCGTGCCCCCTGCCCCGGGCAGGCACAGGCTCAGGACAGCGGGCTTCCCCCTCCGAGGCGCCAGCGTAATACCCTAATCTGCTTTGCTGCTGGGAGTTTAATCCTGCAGATCTAGGACAGCATCTGTCCCTCTCTTCCCCCCGCAGCGATAACTGCAGATGGATTTAGGCAGCAGGAGCAGAGCGCAGGGCTCGGCAGGCAGGGTGACATATGGTGCCAGCGCTGTAATCCCCCGCAGCCCCCGAGCAGGTAGAGGTGAAGGGGCAGGCGCTGGTCCCATCCCCTCCTCCGCCACCACCCGCTGCGACTCAGCCGGGGGACGGGTCCCATCACCGGCGAGGCAGCCCCTCTCCTTGTCACGGCAGCCCTGGGAGCCCCGGCAAATGAACCCCCGGTGCAGGACTCTGCCCCCAGTTCAGCCCAGTCCAGGGCTGGCAGCATGTGAGGGGACAGTGACGGTGCCGGGCTGCCTCCAGGCCAGTGGCAGGCAGGAGATAAGACGGGTCTGGGCTGGAGGAGCGGGCACACCTGCCTTGGCACCTGCCTGGCAGCGGAGGAGGGAGAGGCGGGCAGGGCGCACCCAGGCACCGGGCACGGCTCCATGCCCAGGCCCTTCCCTGCACCCGGAGAGGGTGGGAAGCCGCAGCAGGACCTGCCCTCCGCCGGCCAAGGACAAGGCGGTCCCGGCCCAGGCACAGCGACCAGGGCAAGAGAGAGCAGGAGCAAACTCTCTCCACTTCACAAGACACCCAGCTAGCAGGAGCGTGCTGGGACCCCAGCCCTGCTCTGCCAACAGCACACTCCTCCTCCTCTCCCAAAGCGCCTCCACCCTCAGCAGCACCTCCAGGCCCCGGCCCCGCACACCAGACCGTGGCTGCACCTGCACACTATCTTCCCCAAAACCTCTTCCACACACCCCTGTTCCTCCATGCTGCTCAGGAGCCCCCGAGCCCTCCTGGGCACCTCGGGTGATGCCTCCCCACCTCCACGGGTCTGGGACAGCATCTCCCGGCGTTTCACCCAGAGCCCTCCTCCAGGGTCGGGAGCGGCTCCTCCACAACCCGCACGGCACCAGCCATGCCGGCTCTGCCTCCCGAGACAGCCGGCCCCACCGTCTCCTTTGGAAGCTGGCCAGGCGTATTCTCCGCAGAGCAGGCGGCACCAGCGCAGCCGGGATGGGCTCGCGAGGAGGAGCCCTCTCCAATCTGTGCCCCAAAACTCTTGGAGAGCAGCTCCGGAGAGGTACGGGACGTACGTGACATCGTGAGGCCAAGACCTGAGCAAGGGAAGAACATGCTAGCTGCGTCAAGCCCAGCTAGCCCAGTACGACCGGCACTGCTGGGAGCTGCCGGGGGACTGGAAGCCATGCCAGGAGCAAGGAAGGAGCTCACACCCAGCCCAGCGTCCCTTTCCCTCCAACGGGCTGTGCCCGGGGAGAGGGCTCGTCCCACCCGCCCCCAGTGCCGCGCTGCTGCTGGGGCTGCCCCCGGCCACCCACCGGAACAGCACTGGCAAGAAACGTTCAAGTGCTTTAAGTCGTTTGCAGAAAACGAAGGCGAGAAAAGTCTCCCAGTCTGGCAGAGGGGAAACTGGTATTTGCGGTGGGGCAGGCTGGCAAGGCAGGGAGCCGGCAGCCGGCAGGCACTCGCCCAGCAGCCGAAGGCGAGCGGGGCAAGGGGCAAACCACCCATTCCCTGCAGCTCCCAGGGCCGGGGGCCCTGCCGGCGGTGCGGTTTCAAGGAGACGGGTGGCTTCGTTAGCCCCCATCTCTCTTCATCACCGCTGCTGTCCTGGTCTTCGAGGGACCCAATGGGGCTGCTCTCTGCCCTCGTGGCACGGCAGCCCCTTTGCAGGGGGCTTCTCTCCTCTCCTGCCCTGGGCACCGGACACAGACCCTGCCAAGGGGAAGGTGGCCACTCATAATGTCACCTCGCCCCCAGGAAGGGCAGAGCGAAGCACCGCACATCACTGAGCCGAGCACCCCGACCCGAGAGGAGCCCCCCTGGCTCTGCTCCCTGCCGAGATGCAGAGGTAAGGACGGCAGGGGAGGGACTGACGGAGGAAGAGGGGCAGGGGGGCTCAGACGAGCCCTAAAGGTAGGAAAAGCCCTTCCAGAAATCCCGAGCAAGGAGATCCTCTCTCTAGGAAGGGAAATCCCAGCCCGAATCTTTGCTGGAAAGGGATGGAGGGGAGCCAGGGAGCCCCACTGCACGCCAGCCGTGCCTGCGGAAGGGAAATGCCAACAGCCAGGCTGAGCCAAGCGCGCAGCCCAGCTCCTCCGCAGACCGCGCCTGGCCAGGCAGGGGAAACACTGCGCTGCCCCAGCGAAGGCCGGCGCAGAGGAAAAGCTCTGGGGCAGACAGAGAGGGAGGGACTGGCTCTCCAGGGGGAAGGGGATGCCTTTCCCATCACCTCCCGCACTGTCTGGGTACCGAGCGCTCCCCCGGAGGGAGAAGCGCAGCGCCCGGGGGCAGGACAGCAGCCAGCAGGTCCCCAGGCGTGAGAAGGACCAGCCCTTTAGCCAAGGGAGTACCAGCGGAGTCCGGACACCTCTGGGCACCGAGGACGCCGTTGCCACAGCTTCAGAAGGGCGACCAATGATGCCAAGGGATCACGCAGAGGAGACCTGCCTGGGGATATCGGTCCCCCTCGTCAGCCCAGCTCTGCTCTGGGGGCTGCGCGCTCAGCTGCAGACGGGGCGGACGGCTCGCTGCAGCGCGTCCTCCAAACCCAGCCTCCATTTTGGGGGGCTGTGAACCCCAATTACTCCGAGAGCCAACCTGCCAGCCAGACGAAAGATTGAACTTCAGCCTTCGGAAAGGAGAACTGATTGGGGAGGCTGGTGTGGCGCCGCGGGGCCCGCTTACCACCCCTGTCCCCAGCGGGTCTTGCCAGCTGCGTGCAGCTGGACAGGCAAGCTGCCAGGGGCTGCTCCGCACGCAGCCAACTTTACACCCTGAACAACCCGCTGGGGACACAAAGCCACCCGGGATGGGATTTCACGGGCCAGGGCAAGCAGAACACCCTCCCCAGGGACCAGGAGGACCCACGGTCCGAGTGCTTCCCAGGTCGCAGGCACGATGCCGGCGGGCTCCTCCCCAACACTCCCAAACACGGCAGCCCACCGCCTGCCGCCCTCCCGGCTCTCTCTGCACCCAGGGACCCCCCCAGGCCGCGGGAGGGAAGCGGGAATCCTCTCCATACATACACCATACGCTATTTGAACCAAACCACCCGCTGGCCCCAAACGCAGGGGAGTCGCCTCCCCTCGATCACCCCCCCCGCGGGAGGGAACGCCATCCTCTGCAGCAGAGGGAGCAAAGGTGGCTGCCGATCCCCGAGGGGAAATCATGTTATCGGAAGCACTGATGTGTCCCTGCCGTTTGCTCGCCCAGAGGGAGGGCAGGGGGCTGCAGACCCTGCCGCGACACCGGGAGCAGCCGAGGAGCGCTGCTCCGTCTCTGCAGGGGAGGAGGAGCAGGGAGGCTGCTCGCCATCGCGGCCACGCAGGTCCCGGAGAACTCATCAAGTTCCCTCTCCAGATCGGGATGCAAAGCACGCCCATCACTACAAGAGCTGTTGGGACTTGTCTCTGGCAGCACATAAGAGAAATTGGGGAACCGCAGGCAAACTGAGTCACATCTGGATCCGAGACGGGCTTTTTGCCACTAGTCATACCAGGAGAAGCCCGTCACTCCCCAGCCTGCCTTCTCCTCCCCTCCGCAGGCTCAGAGCCACCCCACAGTCCCTCATCCCCTGCCCTCTCCCGGAAGAAAGCCGTCCCCAAGGACGCCTTCCCCACCCTGCCTGCACCCCTGGACTCCGACCGGCCACGCAGCACGCCAGGAGGGGCCGGCGCCGTGCCAGGGCCGGGCTCACCTCGCTGACCCGCCGCCTCTCCAGCTCTCTCGAAGGCTTTGCTGCAAACACAACCCCTGCGCACCGCCATGGTCCCACCAGCTTGGGTTCAACCAGGAGCGTGCGTGCCACCACGTACCAAAGGCAGCGCCAGCTCCGGGGACTGCCGCAGCCCACCCCGGTGTCCCCCTCCTCACGCCTCTCCTTCCCCCACCAGCGCTGGAAGAGGCGAGAGCTGCTTTCCCAAACGAGCACAGCTCCCTCGTAGCCTTCCCAGCTGTGAGGACGGGAGGAAAAGTCGGGGGCAGAGGTTTTACAGACAGGTTCACCTAATTGGAAGAAACAGTTTATACTTCGCAGGCTTTTATACAGCCCCAAAAGCCACGGTGAGCTGTGGCCACCAGCAAGAGTTGAGGCACAGAGAAGGAAGAGGCCGACTGAGAGCTCGCTATCCACAGAGCCCCGGCCAAGGGCAGCTCGGGGGGGAAGGAGAGGCTGAGCACCGGCTGCACGAGGAGCGGGGACCAGTATAGGCCAGGGGAAAGATGCAGGAATGGACAAACTGACCCCAGGGGGGAATGTCGGTCCTAAAGCAGCACCGTTTTGAGACCCAGGCAAGTCAGAGACCCCCTGCTCCTTCCAGAGGGAGGATGGGAACATCCCCTCTCGCTGCTGCCTGTGCCCTCCAGCACAATCGGCCTCAGCTCATTTCAACTGCCACGTGTTCTGCAGCATCTCCTAATTAAATTAATCAATTAAATAGAGTTCTTGGCCCAGAGATACAAATCCTGGGCCAGTGTGGATGGATCAAAGGGTGTCTGGTGGATACGCTACAAATAACACAAATTGGAGCCTTCCAGGAGAGCTGTGCCGACCCCCGGCTGCCCTCTGCCCGGGAGGAGGCGCTGCGGGAGGTGTCCCAGGGCTCCCCCCCCCTCACAACTTCCATCTCACTTTCCCAGGTATGAGCTTCGGGACCAATGCTGACAGCGCAACCCTCCCCAGCAGGTCTGCAGCAAGCACGCCAGACACGGCAGGAGCTGCGGAGGGGGGCCCTGCCTCTGGGTCAGCGGGCACCGCGCACGCCCGCGGCCGCGTCGCCTGAGTTTGGGCAGGCAGGGAAGGAAGAGGGCACCAGTCCCACGGCTCCCGCGCGGGAGGCAAACCGCACTGTGGTTCCCTGTCCCTTCCATCCCGCTCCAGCAGCCCGGCAGCAACGGCCCCGAGAGCGCCATAATGCCGGGGAGCAGCGCGACTCCCTCCCCGCCGAATGACCCGTGTGAAAGTGCTCAGCGCTTCGCCACTCTGCTTGAGATTTAATTTGATGTTTTAAAGTAGGTTAAATAACATCCACTGACCTACAATTAAAGCGACCCTGCCCAGGTGTTCCTGTTCTGAACAAACCTGCTCCGCAGCACCGGCGCCTGCTCCCGGCGATGCCTCGCACCACGCGGCTCGCTGATAAGCGCTGCGATCGGCTGCTGCGACACCTCGCAGTCAGGTACCGCAGCCTGAGCCACGGCAGCAAGGATGGGGTTTGGGGGGGTAGGGCTGCCCTGCTATTCCCCCCCAAAGTGCAGCCCGCAGCCCGCTGTGACGAAGCCGGTCCCCCCAAGTCATGGTGTGTCACGCACAACCGCTCGGAGGACATCGCCCACCCCCTCCTCTTCTCCTTCACCCCCCTGAAGCAGTAGCAGAGAGTCAGCGACCTCCTGCAAGCGTCTGACAGCCCGGAGCAGCAAAACTTCCAGCAACGCCGGCCCGATAAACGTCCAGTGTCTCAGCAGGGGGACTGCTGCACGCTGCTGAGCGACACCACCAGCTGCCTCCCCTCGATGGAAGCAGTAAATCAAACTGGCTCCATCTTTTAGTCGTCAAATTACTCTTTTATTGCCTGGTTGTTGCCAGGCGTTAAAGCCGCGGTGACCTTCCAGCCAGCGATGGCTCCATCCCAGGGAGCGGCAGCAGCCATCACGTCCGTCCCTTCTGCCTCCCGCGGCTCCGGCTGATCCCAGCCCCAGCAGTAAAACCCCTCAGCTGGGAAAGCTCTGGCCGGGGCACAAGGAAAGGCGCCCCACAAGAGGAAGCCACCCCAGGGAGCGGAACAGGCTCCCCGGGAACAGGGGGTGCACCTTCCTCTCCACCGGGCCAGGACCGTGGTGGGGC
Organism: Himantopus leucocephalus; assembly: GCA_003993805.1. Classification (NCBI taxonomy): domain Eukaryota; kingdom Metazoa; phylum Chordata; class Aves; order Charadriiformes; family Recurvirostridae; genus Himantopus; species Himantopus leucocephalus. The sequence continues at coordinate 19,509,093 of RSEF01000005.1, forward strand.
AGCTGGCAGCGAAGAGAAAGGGTCGGTTACACAGGGAGGAAAAAGGGAGCTGCTCTGATCTCCTGCCTCCCTGGAGAGCACTGGAAGGACAGAACGCACCGCTGAGGCCGTGGGCCACCCACCTTCAGACCAGCTCTGCCCCTCCGCAGCGCTGGGGAGGAGGAGGAGGAGAGGAAAGGAGGGATGGAGGGAGGCTCAGAAGGCAAAGCAGAGCCGAGGGCGGCTGGCTGGCAGGAGGGAGCCGCTCAACAGCCACCTCGCTTGAGGGGATGCAGGCGGCACTCACCCACTGCCCTCCTCGCCCCTGCCTGGGACATGGCTGCCTGCAGACCCGGGAATGTCCCCGCACTGCCCTAACCACCCCAAACCCTTCGCACGGAGCCACCACCAAGCCCTCCAAGGCGTGAGCACACAGAAACACCTCTCTCATCTGCACGTCTCTCTGCTGCCCCCCCAAAACGCATTCCCTCTCAGACCCCAACCCCAGGAACACCGCAGGGTTTGGTAGCCAGTCCCGGTTGCCCGGCTCCAGCATTCCTGCCCAGTGCACGCATGCCTTGGCGCCTGCCCGGCTGCGGCCACCGGAGCGGGGAGCGCAGGGGCTCAGCAGCAGCTCAGCATCTCCTCAGCACCCTGAGGTCCTGCCTCCCCGCCTGCCACCAGCCCAGAACCGGCTCAGCTCGGCCCCGAGCGAGCGTTAATAACCTATTTGTCACCCGGGAAGGGAAAATGTTAACGTGAGCGGCAGCCCTACCCCTCTGCCGGCCCAGGGAGATCCCTACGGTACGGTCTGGCCCCCTCCAGCAACTGGTACCATTTTACACCCCGGCTTTTCCCCACCGGCTCCAAGGCCAACACAGGCGTCTCCCCCAGGCCCCAGCGACCCGCCGGCAGGTCACCTCCTTCGGGTCCTCTCCAGAGATACCAAACCCTCACTTCCTCAGGGCAAGGCTGACATCAACAGCAGCGAGAGATCCACGCAGGGGCCAGAGCACTTCTCCTTGAACTTTCCTTTGTGGCTCACAAATCAGTTACGAAACTCTAAAAATAACCCGGAGCCTGCCCCAGTCCACCAAACCACTTCACATCGCTCCAAAGGAGAAAATTATCTATGCCATTTTCCACCTACAGGTCACAAACTAATTCCCAGCCCAGCTGATTTGAGAGAGAGTTGCCAGCGAGAGGAGTAAGTTGTGCAAACACCCAAAGACAGGAGAGGAGCGGCTGCCGGGAACCGGAGCCGAGCGGTGGCACCGTGCCCCGCTTCCTCTGGCTCACCTCATGGGAAAACCGGGCAAAACGGGTCCAGCTGAGGCGGAGGTGCCCCGATGGACTGCAGGGCTACTCCACCGGCCATCCTTTAGCTCCCAGAGCACAATATCCCCCCTGCAGTCCGGCAACAAGCCACAGCCGCTCTGCCGGACAGCCCCCCCGCGGTGTCTGCGCCCGCAGCCTCGCGGCACCGCACGGAGGGGCCGAGTGCCCGCGTCTCCCCCCGCCCGCCCCACGCGTCGTCGGGTATCTGCGACTCACGTGAAGGCAAAGAAGAGGGTGGTGGCTCCCACTAGGAAGATGGCAGCAGCGGAGACCGGGACGTATTTGCTGGGTTTGAACCTCTTTCCAGATGCTGCTGGCATGTTGGAGCTGTGGTGGGGGATCCGCCCCGCAGCATAGCCCAGGCCCAGCGGGAGTCAGAGCAAGACGAGAAGGGGAGGGGAGAGGGACGGGGGCGAACCACTACCCAGCCTCCACGCTTGCTCCCGGGGCGAGCTCTGACCGGAGCAGACAGTCCGGAGAAGTCCACGGCGGTCTCTGGAGCACCAGGCCCAGGAGAGGAGTCCACACTACGCTCTGCCCTGCAAGAGTTCGCGGGCGCAAGGAAGGAGGTTTAAAAACATTAAAAATTCAGAACCGAGAACTGGATTTGGACTTAAAACAGCCGTTGGGGCAGGAACGCCGAGAGCCCTTACGAGCTTCCCTCAGTCCGGCAACGGCCTGCAAAAAGCAGGTCCCCACAGCCGATGCCGGCAACCGGGCTCCGAGGGGAAGGGAAGCCTTCCAGGCTCGGGCACGGGGACGTGGGTGACGTGCAAGGCGAGGAGCCGGGTGGGCGCACCTTCCCACCCAGCCAGCACCCTGGGAAAGAGCAAGAGCGAGATATCGGTAAACTTCTTGCAAAAAAAGCCACTCCGGGAGCCTCAAGGAAGCCACTTCTCCTTTTTAATCTGCCCTCTGATATGCGGCAGCCCCCTCCGACTGCGGCACGGCAGGAGGGGGTTGTCTCGCAAGCAATCTGCCCGGCTTCCTCACAGCACCGCTGCTGCGCCGCCTCCTCCTCCTCCCCCTCGCTGGAGGGGGTCACAGAAACACTCTCCCTGATTTCACCAGGATCCGGGACTGGCTGGCTGGCGGTGGCCGTTTAATTTTATTTATTTCTCTCTTGACTGTTAAAGCCGAGGAACAGCTGGTGCAAGGTTGAGCTGTAAATCCTTTCTTTGCAAGGGGGGCGGGAGGGGAAGGTCCAGCGGATTGTGTGTTGTCGTCCTCTTCCTACTTGTTCCTTTCTCCTGACCCCCCAGGCCTTTCCACGGGCTTAGTATCCACTCGGTGGTTGGGAATCAACAGGAATTTCATTAAATCTTTTCTGTGGCAACCATTTCTAAGCGGTGCGGGGTAGGTTAGCGGAGAGATCTGGAGGGGAGCTTTCAGGGAGCGCTTTTACAACCCCAGAAGACAACTGATGGTGGAAACGGTGCTGAATAGGTCTGTCTCACCCATGGCCCGAGCGGTGCGGGGAAGATCTCAGTTTGTTCCAAATTGCTCCATTTTTTCCTCCCCTTCCTTCAGTAAAATTCTTCTTCATTAATCCATTCGTGTTTTAAAAAAAACTACATAAAATCATTAAAACTTGACATCTGGTATGACACACCTCACCTAGAGAAAAAAAAAAAAATAATTAACAAAGGAAGAGAAGAGACACAGTCATGTAAAAAACACTCACTAAAGTAACAGCGCTCCCAGGACACGGAGCAGGCGTTTAGTAGAAGATGGAAAGAGCGCCGGGCGGATTTAAAACCCTCTTGGCCAGTCCCAATCAGCAAGATGCCGATCTCCAAGCGCAGCTCTGACACGGATCGACGCCGCAGCCCCGGGCCTGTCGCCCAGCGCCAGCGTCCCTTTCCACATCTGCAAAACCAGAGTAATGACCACCCCGCGGAGGCTGTGATTAGCCACGGGGGCCTGGCCGCAGCCTGCCGTCTCCCTTCCCACCCCAAGGCCCTGCAGCACGTGCTGCAGAGAAGGCCGAGCCACCATCTGAGACCGCCTCAGAAATGCACGCTCAGCCCCAAATAAGACGAGGGACCCCACGACGTTTTGCTCAATGCCTTTCTGCAGCTGCAGCCTGAGTCCGAACGCCGGAGAAGGCCTGCTCCCCTGAGGTGAAGGGGCTGATCGGCGCCTCGGAGACTTAAGATGAGGGTGGAGACCGCAGGAGGAAAAGACAGCCAGGAATCTGGTCCCCTTCCCCCGGAGGGTAGGAGATGGGAGAGACCCGTGGAAAACACCAGTCCCTCGACCGGAGGAGGTACTGGTAGCTCCGGACAAAGGAGAGCAGGGTTCTCGCTAGGCAGCCTGTTTCGGGGTGCCCCTGGGAACGTGCCACCCTTGGCTGACCATGAGGATGCAGGAGGGAGCGCCACAGAAAATATGGAGAGACAAACCTTTCCGGAAACAGAAACAGGCGAGACCAACCTGCCCCGCGCTCCAAACGCCCAAGAGCCCGTGGCAGCCCAGGGACGAGCTAGGCACCGACTGTACTGTACCGACGACTACTGCTACAGCAGCCGCTCCTCCGTGTGTCACCCGTTCTCCACTGCGCTGCCTCCTCGTTTCACCGCGAGGCCTCCCTTGCACCGCGGGGCCACCTACAGCGCCCTAACGACTCGGTCGCTTTCTCCTTCCAGTTTTCCCCTCTTCTGCCTCTCAAAGTTTTGTTTCTTCAGAGTGGACAGGAAAATACCTAGTGCTGACTAAACACTCGCGAAGGCTCAGAGAACTGCGGCACAAAATTAAAGGCACATTTAATGACAAGAATAAATTACAATTAAATCGGTTCAGTCACAAAACAAGGCGTCAGTCACTTTGGCTGACTAATGAAGAAACCGCTCCCGCCACAGAGCAGCTCTTCCTTTGCAGAAATGAAGCTCAACTTCTCAAACACAGATTTTTTTGCCCTCGTGACCGAGAGGAGACACTGGAGCGATGCTCGCGAGCCGGCTGGGGAAAGCGCTGGTTTCACCTGGTAGTGGTTCCCGGCCGCAGTGGGTGAGTTTAAGAGTAACACCAGGGAAGGCAGTTGTTTTCCCCAGCAGGCACAGAGCTTCCTGGAGCGCAGCAGCTCCCGGCCCCGCTCTGCCTCCCCCTAACACCGCACTGAGCTTTGGCGAGAGGCGACAAGCCCCAGCGCACAGGACTGGGGGCAAAGCCCGACACCCCACAGAGGTGCGCCTGCCGTGCCATCACCCAGGGAGGGACGTGCCCGTTGCCTCGGCCAGCTGCTGCGGCGATACGGGCGGACAGCAATTCTAGGGATAGGTTACTCGGAAGTTTAAAGATGACATCACTGCTAATTACTTTAGCAGGAGCAATCTGCTAGCACGCTCATCTGCTGTAACAGAACACCCAGGCCCTTTGAAAGGCTCCGCCATGAAAACAAAGCCACACCTCGAACTCAAACAGATACTGTCAAATCGAAGGAGCTTTTTCCCTTCGATATTGCTCCTCCAGAGACCTTCTCCACCCCTCTCCTCGCACAGCACAATCGGTGTGCTGCTCAACCGGGGCGAGGTGCTTCCCCCGAGGCCGCCCCTGAAGTCCAAGCGACCTCCCCGAGCAGGTCCTGCTCGGTTCTGCCCCACCTGTGCCCCCTGAAGACGGGGGCACCGATTCAAGCACTCCAAACCCTCCACGCAGGGCGATCTGGCACGCTGTGCCTTCACAAAGGTCTGCGTGCCAGCTCAGCTCAGCGCAGAGATGAACACCAGGCAGCACCGGAGCGAGCTCCTCATCAAATAAGGAATGCAGGAGTCAAGATAATTGCTCATGGGACAGTCTACCTGAACAAGCACTACGTGTGGGGGAGAAATCCCAAGCGCTGTCATTAGTGACACCCAAGTGAGATGCAACGCAAATATAATCCCCAGCTCCTCGCCGCCTTCGCTCAAGAACAACTCCACAACTCATCAGACCTACAAAAGGCCGCTGAGCCCATCCCGCCCGGCTCCCAGAGCCGCCACGCAGCTCAGAGGCTCCCTCCCCGAGCGCCACGGCGTGCTGAGCCCCTCCGGAGCCCCTCAGCCCCAGAGGCGCCCCTGCCGGGAAGGCACAGGCAGACAGGTGCCGTGGAGGCACAGCACGCCGCCCCCCGCGCCCCGGTCAGGACGCCCACGTGCCCTGACCGGGAGGAAACAGGTCCCACATTCTCGCGGTTGGGAACATCCACGATGCTGAAGCCGTCGAGGGAGCAGCACAGCACAGCGTACCAGGATCTCTGCTGTGCCGTCTTCAAGGTACCTTTTTCTCTTTTCTTTGGGCTAAACTACGTGGATTACCTCACCCTGACCGTCCTTGTCGTTTACCCTGCCGTCCAGGAGAAACACAAGCAAAATCCACCCTGACTTCCCACAAATTACACCGATTTGGGCCATGTTCACGCCAATTCTCCCAAATACGCGCTTTCTTCCCCAGCCTTCCCCTTCTGCAGCCCTGCAACCTGTCCGCCTCCGGTCTACCAACCCCTCCTCTCTCTCTACCGTCTTTCCAAACCCTTTGTCTCTCTGGCCACTTTGTCCCCATCCACAAAGGCCACTCAGAGACTTTCCTGCTCGGAAGACTCCCCAGCTCGTTTCGCTTACCTGAGGCAGACACGGACTCGGCTTCTGCCTCCGATTCCTTTCCCTCTGCCACTTCCAGCCCAGCAACTCCTCCCTTCCAGCTCCTCTGGACCTGCCCTCGACTCAGCCCTGCTCCTTCCTCCCCCAATCAAACTCCACCGAGCCTCTGTGTCACCGGTGACTCCCCTTTCCCTCTCCCTTGGGAATTCCACCTGTTTTTCCAATCCTAGCACCCCCTTTTCAGAATATTTTCCTGGCTCCACTCGGCTCAGCCACTTCCAGAGCACTCTTCCCCAGTCTCAAGGCTTTCCCTCCGCTCACAGGAGGCGCTGCCTCTATTTCCCCTCATCTCCATTTCTGGGGACTTCCTTCAATTTTCAATTCCTTCCCTCAGGGCATTTGCAAGTCCCACTGCTGCCACCTTCCAGTTCTTTCAGTCTGAGTCCCCTTTTCCTTGGTTAAGGCCCTGTAAAGTCTCATTCCAATTTCCTCTTCATGCAGCACTTGCTTCTCGAAGCCCTGCGCTGCTCCTTTCCTTCCCACCGTGCTTTCCACCCCGCTTCGCTCGCTCTGCTACAAGCCCTCTTCTCACCGCCTCTTCTAGCGACCTACCCAGCGGCAGCCTGAAGAGCCGGCTGCTTCGTGGCTCAATCTTTCTGAAGCATCAGACAGGACAGGAAAACACGCTTCACCGGGCTCTCCCCACCTTCGCTGGGTTGGGGAAAACATGTCTAACCAGCTCACAACATTCCCTTTCTTCCTTATTTCAATTGCTGTCGATAACCACTGCAGCTCCTCAACGCACTCCTACCCCTGGAAGGAGGAAACACGCACATCAACATTACGAGCTTCCCTTGAACACGCCGCCTTTCATCACCGCCCGGGGAGGAGAGAGTTCACTCTCAGTTACTGGTTCCTGAGCGTGCGTCACCTCACTGCCATCCGCAGCTACCTACCTGCCTACCCCAGAGCAGCCGAGTTTCCATGGTGCAGGTCAAACAGGCAAACAATTCCTTCCCTGTGAGGCAACTCCCAGGCAGGGCAGATCCAGGATCGCGCAAGGACGGGATGTGCTTTACCTGTTCCCACTGTGTTTTCATTAGCTACACCCGGGAGTCGGGCGGAGAAGCCCGTTCCAGAGCTCGCTGCTGTCCGCAGCCTCGGGACCCCGACCTCGCACCGCTGAGCCCAAGCAAGGCCAGCCCGAGACCGAGGACCCCCCTTTTCTCCCCCCACAGGCTCTCTCTGCTCATTTTGACATCGCACAACCAGCTCTCGTCTGCCGCTGAGATGTACGACTGCAGAGAGTGCAAAAGTGTTCTCAAACCCGCTGGCCACCAACACAGCTGAACTGGGCAAAATGTCTCGCACTGCAGACCACCGACATGAGAACATGGCTTATCTCTGCCGCCCTCCCCGTCCTCCCACGCGAGAGGGACCGACGAGACCGGGAGCGGGCTCCGCCAGCACCCCTCTGCCGCAGGGGGTGCCTGCAGCCCCAGAACCTGGGCAGCGAGAAGTCACAGGAGGCATTTTCCAGCCCAGGCACCAGGACAGGACCTCGACTGCTGAGACACAGACCACAAACAAGAAGGCAGAGCCGCCAGCGTCAGACAGCTGGATGTCACGGGGAACGGTAAACACCGAGACCCCACAGCAACACAAAGCTGCGGGGTCGCCCCATAGGAGATGATTTTCTTACCGCCCGTACCACAGTAACACGGGGGTCAGGCCTTACTGCGCTCGGCACTGCGGGGAGATAGGAGTCCCTGCCTCAAAGAGACGATTCGGTGACACCTCCCTGCTTCTAATTCAAAAGGAGGATGCACAGCAACACGTAGCAGGCACTTCTGCTCTGCGGGGAAGTTTGGAAACCTGGCCAGAATTAGGCTTCCATGGCCGTCCTCCGGGCTTCAGGTGACATGGCCCACATCTGGCATCACCGCGTTCCTCCGCAGTTAGATGTACAGGTCTTTTTAAGGAGAATAAGATGCAGAAATTGGACAAATATTTTATTGCAGACAACAGCTAGAAGGCTGGCGTCCACTCAGCGCTTATCTCCCGGCCTGGCTTACACCACTCCCATCCTCCTTCCCCTGCCCGTCTCACTGGTTTACACGGGATTAGCCCCATTTTACGGACAAAGCGGGGAAGAACGACATCTCATCCACTGCAGCCGTGTCTCGCCCTGTGCACCGCTGCGAGCGAGGAACAAATCCAGCTGCCTGCCATTGCGTTACGAGACGCAACAGTCGGCGATGGAAACAACGGGCGCAGCGATAGATGTGAACGTCCCCAGAGAGGCCTCTAGAACAGGAGTTCAAGGTCTCCCGTTGGACCCCGTCAGCTTCACCTAATTACCACCTTCTCTGTCTCCAGTCGGGGCTCGTACCTCAGAAACCAAGAGGAATAAAGCGCTCTGCTAACGAACAACCATGGCCTCGACCAGAGGTAGCGAAGGTGATAATTAGGTTAAGCCCACTAAGACTCTCCAAGATCAACCCTCCTCATTTTGATCTAGACAAGGCTCTAGTCGCATTTTATACCCCCGAAAAAATCAGTAGCACCCCCTAGAGAAAAGCCTGCTTCCCCAAACACCCAAACTCAGACCCCTACCGCAGCAAAAGCCGGCAGCTCCAGGGGAAACCACCAGGAAGGCGGAACGAGGAACGCAAGAGCAGCCCATCGCCTCCCGAATCAGGGAGATGCAGAGGGCGGATCGCCGGGGTTTGATCTCATCTCAGGGAGACGTGACACAGACACAATAACTCGGGATTTGCACACCTCGTGTTTAGAATTTGGGGCTTTCGAGGAGAAGCCGGGTTGAACACCTGCGAGGGCAACCCGTTACACCGCCAACAGCGGGGCACGCAGCGCAGAACCGGGCTGTGAGGAGGAATTACGCTTCAGACGCGCGGGCCGGGTCGCTGCAGCCGGAGAGCGGGGCGTTATCCGCTGGCCCCGGAGCCACGCGTGTGCTCAGACAACACGCTCTCAAAAAACGGAGCTACGTCGCTTTTCTGAGAGGCACTGGGGACAGTCCCGGGTACAGGAGGGCAAAAGTGTCCACGGGAAGGCTCCGGGCCGCACGCCACGGCCGTCCCACCCGCCCGGGCAGGGCAGGGCTGCCGTCCCCGCCGCCCCGGGGGTGCCCGTGCCCCTCCCGGCGCCGTGGCCCCCCCAAGACCCGCCCCAGATCGCCTCGGCTTCCCCTTGCCCCGGGGCAACATCCACCCTCCCGGGACCGGCCCGCCCCGGACGGGAAGGGCACGGGGAAGGGGCTCAGGCGGGGTAAAGGGCCCGGTGCCGGCGGGGGGAAGGCAGCGCCGCCGGGGGAGGTACCGCGGGCCGTGAGGCGGGGCGGCGGTGCGGAACGGCGCTGCGGGCACCGGGGAGGCCCGAGGGGCGGCCCGTCACCGCCGGGCAGGGGTCGGTCCCCGCGGCTGCGGCCCCGGCGCCGGAGTGGGAGGGGGGGGCGGCGCCGGGCGGGAGGCTCGCCGGCGGGGTCCCCGGGCGAGCACCGAGCGGCGGAACCCGAGGCAGGTCCCGAGCGGCGGGCGGGGGCGCGGGGGGAGCCGCGGGGGCTGGCGGGGCCCGCGAGGCCTGCGGCGGGCGGAGGCGGCCGGGGCCCCGGCGGGGTGGCGCGGGGGACCGGCGGGCTGAGGAGGGGGCGGGCGGGCCTGCGCGGCGGGGCCGGTGCCCGCGGGAGGGGACGGGACGGGGCGGGCGGCGGCCCACGTGACTCACCGGCGGCGGGCGGGAGGCCGCGAGCGCGCGACCAGCGCTCCCGGGCACGGAGGGTCGCCGCGCTCGGCGGCTGGGCACGACGTCACGGCCGCGCCTGCGCACCGCCCGCCGGCCGCGCGCGCCCCCGCCGCCGCTCCTCATTGGCCGCCGCGGCAGGAACCGCCCGGAAGGGGCGATGCGCATGCGCGTGAGCAGCGGCGGAGGCCGGAGGGGCGCATGCGTCACGGGGCGGCTCGCAGGCGGCTCCTCGGCACGGAAGCACGCATGCGCGGAACGTACCACGTCGGGGCGGCGCTGGGGGCGCTCGGCGCTGCGCACTGCGGGGCGCGGGGGGGGGCACCGGGACCCCCGGGCAGACACTCACCCACGGGCGAAAGGCTCCGAGATTTAATAACAAACGTTACAAAAGGGATAAAAGCGGGCGCGGGGGAGTCCCCGCCGCGAAGGGAAGGGGAGGGGGCAGGGGGTCTTCCTCGGCTACTTGAGGTCCATGAATCGGATGTCCATGATGAGGAGGAAGCTCTTGGGCAGGGGCCGCGGGGCGGGCGACAGCACGGTGAAGACTTGGCGCTCCAGGTCGACGCCAGTGACGACGATGAAGCCGGCCACGCTGGTCTCCGAGATGTTGTCGTCGGGGCTGTCGGCCGTGCTGACGCTCAGCAGGTGGTGCACCATGTCCCGCCCCGGCGTCACCGGCACCAGCTTCAGCTGGTTGTCCTCCTGCGACATGCCCAGGGGCAGGCAGGAGTCCGGGATGGTGGGAGCCCCCACCTTGTAGATCTTGACGTCGGAGAACTTGACGTCGAAGGCGTGCGGGTAGAAGCAGCCCCGGAAGCCGTAGAAGTACTCCCGGATGCGGTCGTCCCGGCACTCCCGACGGAAGTCCTTAGAACGCTCCACCACACCACCGGACTTGGGCAGCAGGACGGTGCGGACGAAGTGGGGCAGGTCCCTCTTCAGCTCGTTGTAGAGCCGCTCCTGGTCCAGCACCACCACCACGTCCACCTCGAAGGCAGAGGCGGCGTGCACCAGCGCCTGGTAGCCCGAGCCCTTCACCCAGCCGCAGGTGTTGATGACGCAGCCGCTCACCGAAGCGCGGCGGTTCACCTCGCAGCGCTGGTTGAAGACGTCGGCCAGGCGGGACGTGATCTGCGGGGGAGACACGGTGGAGATGACACAACAGAGAGACCCTTCTGGGGCACCCGCATGTCCCCAGACCCCAGCCGGCTCTCTCCAGCGCCGTCCCCACCTCCCACAGTCCTCCCACAGCCTCAACTCCCACAGCAGCACCACGCTGGCTCCGACCAGGCGAGGAGCTCAGGGGAGTGAGCGGCAGCCCCTGGATGGCACCAGAAGGGCAGGAGGCCAGTGTGCCAGGCCCTGTCCCACTCCTCGGGGACACTGCACCCCTCTGTACCATTCCTACTGTGCTCAGTGGGTTTATTTACTGCTAAGGCGCAGGAGCAATGCCTGGCTCCTGTGCAGCTGCCTGGGACAAAATCATTTCTTCCCCACCCTCAACCGATAACCGTAAAGGGGCAATTTGCCGTGCAGAAGGCTGAAGCCATTCCTAAAACACATTATGAGCACTTCAGGGTGCTCAACTACGGCAGGAGAGCCACTTTTCTGTGCTGAGGGCTGCCAGGACAAGGGCAGCGTAGGGCTGCGGGCGGCCTTCAGCCAAGCAGGGCCTCTGTCACCAAACAGCAGCGGTGGGGGGACCCCAGGGATTCGGGTCAATTTTTGGGTGTCTTCAGGTTTTCCTTGGGTTTCTCTCCACCCGGGTTTCCATAAACAGAGTGCCAGGCTGCGGGCAGCAGGAAGGGGGGATCCCTGCAGGGGAGGGACGCTCTGTGGCGACGGCCACCACACTCTAGCAAACACTGGCTCTGCGCGAGAGCCATCAGACCATGCCCGTGGCCGCGCTCCGCTCCCCGCTCACCTCATGAGCCCCGCGAGCCGAGCTGGTTTGATGTGACCTGCGGCTCTGGCTTCACCCTCCATGGCCAGCACGATTCGCGGCCGGCCAAGGGCCTGGCATGGGGGCTCGTGGGCAGTGAAAAGCTCAATTGTTGCCCTCAGCTCTTCCCCTCCGGGCTGAAGAGCTTCTCCCCTCCTCAGGAGGCTCCTCCAGCCCCTCCACCATCTCCGTTACGCCTCTTCCCTCACTGCCTCGGCCCTCCCCACATCTCTGTTGCTCTGCAGCACCCAGAAGCGGGCACAGTGCTCAGGGCAGGGACGCACCGCAGTCTTACACAGTGGCAAAAAGTGACAATCTGGGTGGACAGGGAGCTCGGGAGCCTGGCTCCAAACCGGGCCCGTCCCTGGGACCGGACCCCCCCCGGATCTCCCTGCACTCACCTTGTTGTAGAGCTTGATGTTGGTGCCGGGCGTGGTGGAGCCAAAGTGGTAGACGAGTGGGGCCTGGAGGGAGAAGCCCTCCTCCACGTCGGCCGGCCGCTCGATGTAGAGCGCGCCCATGGTGCCGGGGATGGAGACGGAGCCCTGCCCCACGTCCAGCTCCACGAAGGTGGGCCGGCGCCCCAGCCGCACGGCGTAGTTCAGCAGCAAGCGGCAGACGGTTGACTTCCCCACGTCGGTGGGTCCCACCACCATGACGCGCGGCCCCCGCTCATCCTCCCGCTCCGCCTGCCGCCGCATCTGCTCCAGGGCCGTGTGGGTGTTGAGGTAGAGCAGCATGGGGGTGTCCTTGGAGATGTAGGCCACCTCGGTGCGGCCGCTGAGCTGGACGGTGCAGCCGTGCCAGGTGAAGACGGCCACCTTGGCGCCGGCGTCGAAGGTGAACTTCTTGTTGCGGGTGAGCTCGGTGCCGAAGACCTCGGCCATGCCGGTGAGCAGCTCCAGCTGCACCGTCTGCGAGGCCTCCACCTCGAAGCGCAGCTCCGTCTCCCGCTCCAGCTCGAACTTGGCCACCTGCTTCTTCTCCTCGCCGCCGTCGTCCGCCATGACGCGCCCCGGGGCCTCGCCTGCCCGCTGCGGGGAGGGCGGCGGGTGGGCGGCGGGGCCGGGCCGGGCCTTGGCCTCCCCCCGAGCCGCCGGGCCCTGCCCCCGCCCGGGGTGGCGGTCCCGGCCCCCCTCCCCGCCCCCCTCCCGCCCTCAGGCCGTTGCCATGGCGCCCCCCGCCCGCCCCCTCCTCACCCACCTACCGGGGCCGCCGCGCTTCCGGACGGGCCAGGCTGCGCCGGAAGTGAGGTCAGAGAGGCGCGCCCGCGCGGCCGGCCCGCTGGGCGGGGGGAGCTGCGGCGGGGGTTGCCATGGCAGCGCCGCGGCGTGACGTCATGGGGCGGAGTCCGGGCCTGCCCCCGCTCCCCGGGGCTCATTTACATCTCATCTGCATACCGCCCCGCGGCCCCGCGCCGCACCCCTCCGTCTCATTTGCATCTCATTAGGCCGCGCACCCGCACCCGCACCCGCCGGCGCGTGGGCCCGGGGCTCGTGTGCGGTGGGGGGACACGGGGGGGACCGGGGGGACACAGCGCACCGGGGAGACGCGAGGAGGCCGAGGGGACACGGGGGGGGCCGAGGGGCAATGGCGCCCGCAGCGCATCGCCGGTGGCGGGGCTGACGTCGGAGGTGCCGGGCGGTGACGTCACGGCGGCGGGGGATGAGTCACGGTGCCGTGATGCAGTCCCTGGGCACGCAGGGCCCCCCCGCCCCCCCCGCGGCCGCCCGGTGCCCGCCCCGGGGACAGCGGCAGCGGCGGCAGCGGGGACAGCGGCAGGCGGTGAGCGGCCCCC
>RSEF01000005.1:19529516-19545822 GCA_003993805.1 Himantopus leucocephalus
GCTAAAGCCTCTCGTCCCCCGGGCTCCCCAGAGGGACCCGATGACTCCCCAGTGTCCCCACAGTCCCCCGAGGGTCCCGATTTCAGCCCCTCTCCCTCCGGCAGGGACTCGGGGCTCCGGCGCTCCTCAGAGGGGGTGCTGCAGCCCCCGACGGCGGGGCAGGGCATGGGGGAGCTGGGGGGCTCGCTGAGCGCCCTGCCCCGTCCCGGGGACCTGCCGTCGGAGCCGTCCCTGGGCAGCGATTCCAGCTGGAGCCTCTCCCAGTCCTTCGAGTGGACGTTCCCCTCGCGGGGGGCACGGTGGCTGGTGTCGCCCCCCCGGTCCCCCATCCGGGAGACGGCTGACTCAGGGCTCTCCGCAGAGGGAGAGTCGGATGGGGAGGACCTGGACCCAGACCCCTTGCGCTCCCGGGGGGACAGCGGGTCCCAGGGGCCTGGTGGCCGGGGAGTGGAGGGGGCTCCGTGTCCGGGGGGCCCCGTGGCTCAGCGAGAGGCCGAGGGCTCGGCAGAGGAGGAGGAGGAGGAAGGGGAAGCAGAGCAGGATGCCGCCGTGCCCCGCTCCCCTCTCTGCCTGACAGAGCCCAGCCAGGACCCAGCCGAGCCTGAGCCCCCAGCCCAGCCCAGGCCCCTCACTGAGGCCACCCCACCGGGTCCGGCCACCGCGGGCAACTGCCCTGCCAGCCCACAGGGCCCTGGCGGGCCGGGCCAGACCGAGGGACCCCCGAGGGACCCCCATCCCCACGCCGACCCAGGCTGGGTGGCGGAGCTGCTGTCCTCGCCTGGGCCCCACGGCTCTCCGGAGGTAAGGGGGTGCGGGAGCTGGGAAGGGGTGGTGCCGGGCTGCGGTGTCGGTGGGGCGCCGGGCGGGGAAGGGTTGGGGTTAGTACCCCCAGGCCTGGGAGCGGGGGGCCCCCCCACGGGGCGGGGGGCAGACAGCAGGGTGTGGTCTCCCCTCGGGATGGGACCTTGTGCTGTGTCCCACAGGCATCCCAGGATATTTCTCCCTCTGTTTTCCTCTCCGACTCTCCTCTCTGCTGCGTGAGCCAGGACTGTCACCCCCTCTAACCCCCTCTCCCTGCTTCTCACCTTCTTTCCCCAGGACCTGCTCGGCTGGTCACGGAAGGACCTGTGCAGTGAATTCGGCATTGGCAGACCTCACCAGGCCACCACCTTTGACTGGACCCACGAGGCTGTGACCAGGGAGAGAGACTGGCCTGAGGAGACGGAGCAGGACCGGGAATTTGGGACCAAATCAAGCTGGGACAGCACCCGCAGCATCAGGACTGGGGACCGGCAGGATGGGCCCTTCGGCACCTCCGGGAAGGATTGGGGCAGCAATTACAAAGGGACGGAGCTGATGGGGGAAACGAGACTGGGCTGCAGCGACTGGTCCAAATCCCATGGTGCAGAGGGAAGCTGTCTGCAGGATCAAGACTTCGGTGCTGGTAAACCCAAGTGGGGCACAGGCTATGGCTTGGACAGCGCGGGCAGCAGGGAGGAGATCGGCTCCGGGAAGGCTGACTGGAGCAGCGGCTACGGCGTGGGGCATGGGCAGCAGCAGGACGAGGAGCCGAGCTCCAGGCAGCCCAGCTGGGCTGGCAGGTATGCCTCCGGGGACGCGGGGAGCCAGGACGGGGAGATCACACCTGCCTGGGCTGGTCAATATGGCAGCAGTGATGCAGAGATGAAGGACAAGGAGCTCACCCCAGACTGGGCCAGTAAATACAGCAGCAGGGATGCTGAGACCAAGGACAAGGATTTTACACTGGGCTGGGCTGGCAGATCCAGCACTGGGGACACTGGGACCCCAGACAAGGAGTTCAGTCCCAGCAGACCAGCCTGGGACAGCAAATACAGCACCAGGGACATGGAGAGCCAGGACCGGGAGTTCAGCCCCAGCAGACCGGCCTGGGACAGCAAATACAGCACCAGGGACATGGAGAGCCAGGACCGAGAGTTCAGCCCCAGCAGACCAGCTTGGACTGGTGAGTACAGTGCCCGAGACATGGAGAGCCAGGACCGGGAGTTCAGCCCCAGCAGGCCGGCCGAGGCCGGGGAATACAACACCAGAGACATGGAGAGCCAGGACAGGGAGTTCAGCCCCAGCAGACCGGCCTGGGATAGCGAGTACCGCAGCGGGGACATGGAGAGCCAGGACCAGTTCAGCCCTAGCAGACCGGCCTGGGATAGCGAGTACCGCAGCAGGGACATGGAGAGCCAGGAGCGGGACTTCAGCCCCAACAGACCAGCCGAACCCAGCGAGTACAGCACCAGGGACATGGAGACCCGGGACAGGGAGTTCAAACCCAGGAGACCGGCCTGGGATGATGGGTACAGCAGCAGAGAGATGGAGACCCAGGACAAGGAGTTCAAACCCAGCAGACCAACCTGGGATGATGAGCGCAGCTCCAGGGACGCGGAGACCCAGGACCAGGAGTTCAGCCCTAGCAGACCGGCCTGGGATAGCGAGTACCACAGCAGGGACGTGGAGAGCCAGGACAAGGACTTCAGCTCCAGCAGACCGGCCGTAGCCAGCGAGTATGGCACCAGGGGCGTGGAGACCCAGGACAAGGAGTTCAAATGCAGCAGACCGGCCTGGGACGATGACCACGGCACCAGGGATGTGGAGACCCGGGACGGGGAGTTCAGCCCCAGCAGATCGGCCTGGGCCAGTGAGTACAGCAGCCGAGAGATGGAGACCCAGCACAGCGGGTTCAAACCCAGCAGACCGGCCTGGGATGATGACCACGGCGCCAGGGGCATGGAGACCCAGGACAGTGGGTTCAAACCCAGCAGACCGGCCTGGGATGACACGTACGGCACCAGGGATGTGGAGACCCAGGACGGGGAGTTCAGCCCCCGCAGACCAACCTGGGCCAGCGAGTACAGCTCTATGAACACGGAAAAGGAAGAAAGCGAGTTTAGTCCTGGCCGGCTGAGCTGGGCTGGCGAGTGCAGCATTGGCCAAACCGAGCTGGTCGATGCTTTTGGTGTCGGGAAAGATGACTTGCCTGGCTCCCGTGGCCCCGATCCCCTGGCCCCGGAGCCTGGCTGGGGCAGCACTGACCGGCAGGAGCGTGCTACCACTGATAGCAGGGACTGGGCTGAAGAGCTTGGAGGAGCCGAGCGCCACAACCAATTTGGCATCATTGGGACAGAGCGGGTGCCAGATCCCTCCAGCGCTGGAGCGTCAGCGGATGGCTCGATGTCCTGGGCTGGTGGAATGAGGTCCGGGCACCTGCAGGAGGCCCCGGGAGACTGGCAGAGGGATGTCTCCTTCGGCAGCCCAGATGCCACCAGCTGTGTGGGCACTGGTGGTGCTGGCGGGGTTGGACTGGGCCAGACGGCCTGGGGTCAGGGCCTGGGCTGCCTGTCTGCCGCGGGCAGCTCTGCCCAGCCCCGGGAGGCCAGGCTGGAAGAGCCAGGCTGGAGCCAGGACCTGGACGCAGCCGGCTGGAGTGTGGAGCTGTGCGACGACGCTGAGACCAAGCACCAGGAGTGGGCTAGCGCGTTTGGTGCCCGCTGCGCGGCCCGGAGCCGGGACTTCAGCGCTGAAGAGCAGAGCCTGGGAGATGACGCCGGCTCAACGGACAGGTAAGGAGGGCGCTGGTGGGGGCAGCGCGGCCCCAGGGTGGGATCCATCCCCCTCAGGTGCCCGTGCCGTCCTGCGGCGGGGACTTCCGATGCCACGGGCCTTGTGCTGGTGTCCTGTCATGCCTCGCTCGTAGCTGGGGACCTGCTGCCTCTGGCCCCGGACTGCCAGAGCGACTCTTCCCCAGCCTCCACATTTCCCTGTGCAGCCTCCAGCCCCGCAGCTGGAGTGGGAACTTTTCGAGGGACTGGGTTTCAACTTGTCCCAGCAGGATCTGCCATCTTGAGCTGGTCTAGGAGGGGATGATGCCTTCGGGGCTTCTTGTGCTGGTCTCCCTCTGATGTGGGGAGCCTTGTACCAAGTTTTGGGGGTGCTGGTGTCCCCTTGCCCCCTGAAAAAGTGGCAGAATTAGCTCCGTGCCTGTACCACTTTGCCAAAATATGGGAATCCTGATTGCAGCCATCTTACAGAGCTGGGGATTCCCAAAATGGTAAATTCCCTCAACCCGCCTGAAAATAAGGATGCCGGGAGGAGGGAAGAAAAAGCCCTGTGGGCCTCAGGAGGGGCCCAGCCTGGCCAAGCTGTGTGGGGCCACGGGGACCCCCGGCCCTGCCCCGGCAACTGTGCGGGTTCCTGCTGCCAGCGCCGTCCCGCACCTCGGCTGGCCCTGATCATCCTCCTGCCCCTTGGTCACCTAGTGGCCCCCTGGCCACCTCCTGGGGACCCTATTGGGGGGTCTGGCCCCTTTCTCTGCCCCAAGGGTGACAGTTGGCCTGAGTCCCCTGTGGGTCTGGCAGCCTCCTTGCCCTCCCCAGACCCTGAATTCTGCCGCAGCCTTTGGGAAGGAGCTCTGGGGGAACTTCCCAGAGGTTCCACCCCCCTTGGTGTGACATCCCAGGAGAAAGGGGAGAGTCCTGGGCACCTGGGTCCTACCCTAACTTCCTGGGAGCAACGTCTGGCCCTCCCTGTGCCTCGGTTTCCCCTGGAAGCTGACAGAGGCGAGGTTTGGGGCAGGGGAAGAGCTTGTGTTAGCTGGAGCTGGGGGAACTCTGCGGTCTTGTCTTGTCTCCCTGAGCAGAAGCATCCATCTCTCAGACCCCAGCCTGGCGATGGGTGATGCTCCGGCCGACCCCCCAGCTGTGGCATCCCCGGGGAGCGAGCTGCCCAGCCCCATGGAGGAGGAGAGGGACCTCCCGGAGCCGGCCGCTGCCCTCCGGAGCCCCAGGGCCTCCCCTCTGCTGCCAGAGGCTGCTGGCGGGACCCTGCCGGACATGGAGAGTGAAGAAGCCCCCTCGGACCACCCGGATGGGAAGAGACCACCGAGCTGGGAGGAGAAGCGGCTCTCCCTAGGTGCCCCTCAGCCTGAGGGACCCATGGACCCTACCGGGCAGGAATTCACCTTCCTGGAGGTGAGTGGGGAGGGAGCAGCCTCCAGCCCCCTCGTACAGCCCAGAGGGTGCCTGGCTTGTCTGGGGGCCCTGTTCCTGTCCCCCTCTGGGGACACGGGCTTTACGCTCCAACCTTGGCCTCCCCTGTTGGACAGGCTGCGGATTCAGGGTCCCCTTGTGCTGTTGTGGGCGCCTGTGGGCATGGTGGCTGCGGGGGGGCGGATCCTGGGGCTCCCTGGTGCTGGGCACTGACCTGTCCCCATGGGCTCCGCAGGACACGGAAGTCCTGGACAGCAGTGTGTACCGCAGCAAGGCCAACCTGGGCCGCAAACGCAGGCACCGGGCGCCGGCCCTCCGTCCTGGGGCCACCTCGGATGGGGACAGCTGGATCTTCCGGGACTCCACAGGTGAGAGCCCGTGGGACAGTGACACGAGGAGAGGGGCCGCGGGGCCATCTGTCTTCGGCAGAGGTGTGTCAAGGTGACGCTGTCCCCTGTGTCCTCCCCGCAGAGCCCCGTCCAGCCTGCCCGGCAGTGTCCTCCGACGAGGAGGCAGCAGAAGAACCCAAGAGCCGGCGGGTGCGAGCCTCCCCGTCGAGCAAGGGGGTCAAGGTGCCGCTCTTCCCCGGCCTCAACACCTCCGCCCTCAAGGTGGGACCCGCCAGGACCCCCAGCGAGTGGGGTGACGGGTGACGGCCGGGCAGGAGGGAGGGGGGTTGAACAAGGGGAGGGGAAACTGAGGCAGGTTGGGGCTGGAGGGTTGGCCATAGGCGGGCAGTGTGGGGAGGGGCGGGGAGGAGGCGGTGGGAGGATTTGGAGGGGGCAGAGTGTGCCCCGCTGACTTCACCCTGCTACGCCCAGGCCAAGCTGAGGGGACGAAACCGCTCGGTGGAGGAGGGGGCACCGGCAGGGGACAGCAAGGCCACCCCCCCCAAGGACCCCCACGTGCAGCGCTCCAAGTCCTGCAAGATCCCCGGCTTGAGTGGGAAACCCCTGGCGCTGCCCCCCAAGCCGGAGAAGTCCTCGGGGTGAGTGTTGGGCGCACGGGACCCTCGTGGGGAGGTGAGAGCTGTGCCTTGGGGCGGGCTTGGGGAGCAAGGGGGGTGGGAAGGGGGAGCCCTGGGGGGCTGTGTGCAGGTTTGGGGACATGCTGTGGACGGGGGGAGGACGCTGGAGGGCGGGGAGGTGCTGGGGGGCTGTTACCCGGTTCAGTGCCCCACCGTAGCAGTACTGAGGGTGGGTTTTTCACAGGCATGGGGGGGTTTCGGGGTGCTTTAGGGGTGTAAAGGGATATTGAGGGGGTTAGTCTGGGTCCCAGGGGTGTTTCCGGGGGGCTCGTGCCAATGCGGTGCTGACACCTCCCAGGTCCGACGCCTCCCCCCCGCACTGGCTGCAGGCGCTGAAGCTGAAAAAGAAGAAACCTTGAGCGGGGTGAGTGTAGGAGCTGGGGGGGCGCTGGGACAGACCCCCGCCCACCCTGGGCCCTGCCAGCACCGGGGGCAGGGCGCAGTGCGGCCTCCCCTCCCCATGGTCCCTGTGTCAGACTGTGTGTCCCGGGGGGCTGGAGGGGGACGTGGCACGGGCTCTGTGGCACTGGACAGGGTGGCCCAGGTGGGAGCGTGTCCCCATGTCCCTGGGCTCTGTGCTGCCAGGAGGGGCAGCCCCCTCCCTCCCTCCTGCCTGCTCCGGCCAGGGACCCCCCAGGGCTGTGTCACCCCTGGGGCTCCCCATGGGGTCCTCACCCCGCTCCCCGCTCTGTCTCTTCCAGGCTTGCTCTACTGCCAGCGCGTCCCCAAGGCTGACGGCCGCTGTCCCCAGCATCAGGCCAGCCCCCTCCCCATGGCGGGACACACACACACATCTATGCACTTTGTACGATGCTCGCAGGGTCCCCGTCCCCCTCCCCAACACTTCCCCCGCCCCCCCCTCAGCCCATGGGCCTCCCCCGGTGTCCCCCTTCCCCTCAGTCCCCGCGTCCCCGGGGGCTGGGGGGGTGGGCAGCGCACCCCCCCCTTCCCCTCACCCCCTGCTCTTGTATCACCCTCAGACAAAGAGCAACAGGTCAGGATTTTGGTGCCACTTTGACAGGACAATAAAACTTCGTTGGTTGGTTCGGGGGTGCCCTGGCTTTTTTCTCTGACACCCCCCTGGCCCCATGGATGTCCCCTGGACGGGGTGGTGGCGTGGGGACTGCCACCAGGAGGAGCTCTCTGCCCGCAGCTGGGGCCGGCTGTCCCCCGCTACCCGGCCTGTGGGGGTGCAGGGCACCCGTGGGTGCTGCCTGGCTCGGGGGGGGCACAGACACCCCCCAAGGGGTGTACCCTGACACCCCCTGGGTGCTGGCGCAGGGGCAGCGTGCGCAGCCGTGGGTGTGCTTGCAACTGCAGCCGCGGCAGACCCCCGTGTGGGGGCCCACGCAGGCGCCCACCCACCCCACTGCTGTTGCGCCCATGCTGCTCCCCACAGCGCTGTGCCCCGTGTGTTCCCGCAGCCCCTCGCCCCCCCCGCACCCCTCTGCAGAAGCAGCCCCTCGCACGTGTGCCGACCCCTGCGCACATGGCTGAGCACACGCGTGTGTTCACACCTCTGCCCACGCGTGCAAACCGGCCGTGTGCGCCCACCCTGGCACCGCATGGCGCCGTCCTGCCTCCTCCCTGCCCCCCCGCCTGCTGGGGGGCCGGGCGCACCCCGAGGGGCAGTGGGGACCGATCCCACCCCGGCCCCAAACCCTCCGCCAGGCCGAGCGGCCCGACCTCCCTGCGGCACGGTGCAGCCGCCGGGATGGCCGTGGCTGTGGTGCGACCACGAGGCTGGGCTGTGGAGGAAGGGGGATCCCCGTCCCCACGGCTCAAACCGCCGAAGGAGAAGTGCCACCGTGCGTCCCTCCCGCCGTGGTTTTCGGCCGAGTCACTGAGCCGAGCTGCCACCACGGCTGCGTTTTGGGCACGTGCGCCTGCGAGACCTGGCTGTGCCCCCCGGGCTGGGGACCCTGAGGCTGCCGCTCCCCCGCAGAGCCTAATGGAAAGCAGGAGACCCCGAGGGAGAGATGGAGCGAGGAGCTGTTGCTTCCCCGGTAGGATGTGAGTAACTCCAACCGGCTTCAGAGGAAATCACCAAATCCCACCTGGCGGCACAGCCAAACACTGCCCTTCCCGGCAAGGGGTGCCCGGGCAGTGCCGGGGGCTCGGCCCGGTGTCCCGTCCCCTGCAGGGGCTGCCACCCCGCCAGCGCCTGGGAGGCTGCACGGGGACCGGGGACACCGTGGGGACAGTCACCGCTCCCGTCCCCAGTGGGGCAGCCCCCGCCACACGTGAGGGTGGGTTTTGTGCTGGGCCTGGCGTGTGTCACACGGGTCCCAGCCAGGGAACCCGGCGGACCCTCGACGGGCTCAACTCTTCCCCGGCAGAGCTTCGTGCCATGAGCTGGTCGGGGGGTGCTGCTGCCCCCGAGCCCTCGGCTTCACCCTGCAGCTGCGGCCAAATCTCAGCCGCTTCCCTCCCGGCACATCCTGCTCCCTCCGGGAGCCCCCCGTAGCCCCCTCCCCACATTGCCGCTGCCTAACATCGTTACAGATAACGGTGTTCGTTATCAGCCCCGCCACCCCCACCCCTGATAACACCCTGCAGCTTCTCCCCACGGCTTCGGGGCCCTTTGCCCAGCCCTGGCCACCGACCCCCAACCCGTGGCTACGGCAAACCCCACCTGGGGGGCTCCAGCCGGACGGCTGGCGCGCTCCTTCCCACTGGAGGCGGCTGCATGCGGGTTAGCCCAGAGCCGGGGACCACACGGGGACCCCACGGTGGCACTGAGGGCCGTGCACGAGTGGAGCCATCCCCACTGCCGGGGCGGCGAGGGGGTGACCGGGCACCCTTCAGCCCCCCCCCGGCGGCTTTTTGGCAAGGCATCGCCTTGGCGGGGCTGGAAAGGGTTACCTGTTCTCCTGCGCTTCCCACAGAGGACAGAAATAGCTGAGATGGTTATTAATAGTGATCTTCATTACCTGGGCTGGAACAGCTCCCTTTGTAGCAGCTTCTGGCGATACCAAGGGTCTAATTAGCATTTCTTTTATTTCCCTGTTTTATTCCATTTATTAGCTAATAGGCTTAAGTAACGTCTTCATCGGGCTCGCTTTGTGTGGGGGTCCGTCCCTTCTTTAAACAACCTCCAGGTTTTGACTTAAATCAGCAGCCGTCGCATTTATGCATCAATTTTTAACAGCTTTTTATTTTAATTCTTCAAAGACTTGCTGGCATTAGCAGCTCACCCTGCGGGGTTAACGCGCCCCTTTCCAAGCGGACTGTCCCGGGCCATTAGAATATTTTATTATTCGTTATCTCCAGCCTGATTTGTCCTCCCCGGCTGATGGCTTTGATGGCTTTGGGTCCCCTTTGGGCAGCTGCTTCAGTGGCCGCCGTGCGCACCCCTCCGGGGGTCCCGCTGCTCCCCGACCCGCAGCCCCTTCCCGGCCCCTCTCCCTCCCATACTGCTCCATTTCTTTCATAATTTTGGAGACTCCTTTGAGCTCCCCCCTCTATTTCAGCCACCGAATCACCCTCCACCCCCTTTCTTTACACCCCTTTGCCGGCAAAAGGGACCCCCTGTGCTGGGGGGGTCTCTGGGGGTTTTGCCCTTGGAGCTGTGCCCCCGCGGTTCCTCCACCCCCCGGCACTTGGGTTATAACCTCGCCGTTTTCCCAGCCCGTTCCTCTCCTGATTTACCTATTCCGACAGCGAAAGGCTCCTCCGGCTCCACTGCCTGCCCCAAGGCCCCCCCGCGCTGTTCCCGGCCTCCCGGGGGGCTCGAGGCTTTTCAGACTTTACTTTTTGCAAAGTCCCACTCGGCTTCTCCGGTGCTTTTCTGCACCGTAACTGCGAGAGTGCAGCCCCGGCGGGACAATGCCGTCCCACGGCTCGGCTGTGCCCCACCGCGGTGGGGAGATTCCCTCCTCCTCCTGCTCCCTCCCAGTATTTTATTCTCGGTGTGGGGGTGATTTTTCTTCTCCCTTGGCTCTGCTGAAGGCGTTGCTGCGTTCAGCTCCTTCACCGGACGGTGAAGCCTGTGCAGAACCAGGACGCAGCGAGGGCTCCCCATCGCCCTCTGGTCCTTCAGCAGACGGAGCCTTAAAAAGGTCTTTTTGCAGACCGGGGGCAATCCCGGAGCTCCCCCTCCCCAGATTTTTGGTAAATGCATAAAAGTCTCCCCAGCACGTCATGCTCGAAATAGGGCGCCGGCAATTTGGGACCCCCCCTGGGTGCCATGACTGTTTGCGAGATGCAAAACGCTGGAAGCAAAATGTAAAATCCCGAGTGCCAAATGCCAAATGCAACACCCCAAATGCCAAATGCCAAATGCGACCCCCGCACCCCCCCCCCCCCCCCCCCCCCCCCNCACCCTGCTGCAAAATGCCCAATGCAACGCTCCAAATGCGAAATGCAAAACCCACGGCGCAACACCCCCCGTGCAAAACGCCGAGTGCAGCACCCCGGAGGTGAAATCCCGAGTGCAAATTTGGACTTGCCGGGCGGTGGCCCCCTGCCCGGACCCCCAGCCCCCCCTGCCCCGCCGGGGCTGCTGCCCCGAGCCGCGGCACCCACCCCGGTGACCGAAACACCCCCCGGGAGGCGGCCGCCCTGCGGTGAGGGGACGGGGGTTATCGCAGGGGTTGACGCTTTGACACTTGGGTGAGAGGTTGGTAAAACCCCCCGGGAAGGAGCCAGATGGAGGGTGGAGGGGCAGCTGTGAAATTTCCCACGGGGGCTCCCCCCATCCATCCATCCATCCATCCCTCCATCCTGTCCGTCCCATCAAGGAGGAGGAGGGCGGAGGAGGAGGAGGAAGGGGAGGTAACGCGGTGGGATTCGTTGGGCCGTGCTCAGAGGGCCGGAGGAGTGCAGTGAGCCCGGGATGAGCTGAGCTGAGCGGAGCCCAGCGGCTGGCGGCATGGAGGAGGCGACGGACGCCTATGCCTACGGGGACAACGAGACGGAGTGCGAGTACGCCGAGTGGGGCCCCTCGCTCTCTCTGCTGCCCACCATCTACCTGCTGGTCTTCCTGCTGGGCACAGCGGGCAACGGGCTGGTCCTCTGGACCGTCTTCAAGGGTGGCCGGGACCGCCGGCGCTCGGCCGACACCTTCATTGCCAACCTGGCTGCCGCCGACCTCACCTTCGTGGCCACCCTGCCACTGTGGGCCGCCTACGCCTGGCTGGGCTACCACTGGCCCTTCGGCACGGCCGCCTGCAAGGTCAGCAGCTACCTGGTCTTCGTCAACATGTACGCCAGCGTCTTCTGCCTGACGGGGCTGAGCTTCGACCGCTACCTGGCCATCGTCCGGCCCCTGGCCACCGCCAAGCTGCGTTCGCGGGTCAGCGGGCTGGTGGCCACGGTGGCCCTGTGGGCGCTGGCGGCTCTGCTGGCCCTGCCGGCCCTGGTGCTGCGGCGGGCGGCCGCGCTGGGTGGGGACACCAAGATCACCTGCTACATGGACTACGGGGGGCTGGCCGCCCCGGGGACGGAGGGCGCCTGGGAGGTGGGGCTGGGGCTCTCCTCCACCGCCCTGGGCTTCGTGGTCCCCTTCGCCGTCATGCTGACCTGCTACTTCTTCATCGCCCGCACCGTGGCCACCCACTTCCGCCGGGAGCGGGCCGAGGGGCCCCGCAAGCGCAAGCGCCTCCTCACCATCATCACGGTGCTGGTGGCTGCCTTCGGGGGCTGCTGGCTGCCCTTCCACCTGGTCAAGACCCTCTACGTCCTGATGGACCTGGAGGTGCTGCCGTGGTCCTGCGGCCTCCACGCCTTCCTCAACAACCTCCACCCCTACTGCACCGGCATCGCCTACGTCAACAGCTGCCTCAACCCCTTCCTCTACGCCTTCTTCGACCCCCGATTCCGCCATGCCTGCGCCGCCCTCCTCTGCTGCCGGACCCCCGGCCCCGGCCCCGAGCGCTCCGCCAGCTACTCCTCGGGGCACAGCCACCCCCCCGGCGGCAAGGGGGGGCCGGTCCCGGGGGGCAAGCTGGACCCCGCCACCCAGGAGACGCTCTTCCGTGGCTAACCGCCCCCCTCGACCCACCCCCGGTGCCCCCCGAGCTGGTCTCCTTGGGGGGACCCCACCACCTCCTCCTCGCCCCAGAGCCTGGCTTGCTTTGGGGACGCCCCCCTGCCGGAAAGCCCTGCCCGTGGGAAGGGGAAACTGAGGCAGGGGCTGGGCAGACCCCGGGAGGAGCCCCTGGGGGGCTCGGGCAGGGGCGGCTCCCCCCGGCACCTGCAGGGCTTTGGATTTTGTGTCAAATAAACGAATTTTGGTTAAAAAAGGAGCAGGGTGTGCACAGTTCCCTCTGGGGGGATGGGGAGGGAGCGGGGCTGGGGGGGGATGTGGTGTGGGACAGCATGGAGCGGAGTGGGGGGGTACGGCTGGGCTTTAGGGTGTGCGTGAGCAAGGGGTGTGTGTGTGTGTGTGTGTGTGCACTACGGGGTGTCCCTGCACCCCACGGCTGCCCGTGGCCCCCCCCGGGCACCCCCTGGACCCCCCCAGACCCCGTTGGGGGCTCCAGCCCGGGGCAAACTCTCCCCGGTCTCTTGCCCAGCGCACACTTTGGGAAACACAAAAACTCCCATCCCAACGCATCCGAGCACTGCAGCGCACCGGGATGTGGGTGTACACCAAAAAAAACCCCAGACCCCCCAAGTGTCCCGCCACGGGGTGGGCGCCTGCCCGCCCCAGCCCCCCCTGCAGCTCTGATTGCATCAGGCAGCCGCCCTGTCCCACCAAATCCCATTTTCGGGCTTTTCCCTTCCTTATCTGAGGGCAGAACAAGCCCTGGTGACCCACCCCTGCGGCGTGAAAATGGGCCGCTGATGCTGGTAAATACCCAAAACCTGAGGGACGGGACACGGGGCCGTTTGGGTTTGGACGAGGGGTTTTGGGTGCTGGGCAGGACAACGGCCCGCGCTATCCCGGGATTCTGATGAGCCACCAAATGGCTCCTCTCCCATTTCCCTCGCCGGCCCCCGCCGCTTCCTGAGGCTTCGCTCTAAATACATCTTCCCCCTATTTGTTATTTACATCCTTCATTTACTGGTGATGAACTATCCTGTCTCCTTGGCCTTTGTTCCCGCTTGGAAAGGATGCGGGATCATTACTGGGTTCCTTGGGAAGCTTCCCATCGGTGGGGGCTGCATTAACCTTCGCGCTTGCCACCACCTAATTTTGGGAGCCAGCCCAGCCGGAGTCACCCCTCCTCGGGGACGGTCCTTTGTCCCAAAGAAGTAAATAGAGGAGGTGACCGGTGTGGACTGTGGTTCGGACAAACCGCCCGGCACAGAGGCTGCGGTGGCTCTTTTCAGCCCGGCTGGGGATCTCTGGGGGGGTTCCGCATGGTTCTGGATTGGCCTAAGAGCCGGGGGGAGGGTGGGGGTGGAAATGCTGCATGTGGGGCTGCGGCCCGAAGGGAAATTTGGGGGAGAAGCATGTTTCCATTCAAGGTGCCTTCCAGGCTTGCTTCCCTGGAGAGACCCTTTGATACAGCTCACCCATGTGTCCATCCATCAATCCATCTGTCCATCCATTCATCCCTCCTTCCACCCCGCCTTTCCTCCATCCCTCCATCCATCCATCCCTCCATGCCTCCATCCATCCATCCCTCCCTCCCTCTCTCCCTCTATCCATCTCTCTATCATCCCTCCATCCATCCTCCTTCTGTCCTTCCCTTTCTCTGTCCCTCCATCCCTCCATCCCTCGCTCCATCGCTCCATCCCTCGCTCCATCCCTCCACCAACCCCAAATGACCCAGCACCAACGGGGGTGCTGGGGGCCCCGTTTTTCGGCGGGGAGCCGGTGAGGGCGGTTTCCTCCCCGGCGTGGCGGCAGGGCGCGGAAATGGCTGCAGGGCACCCTGCCAGCGGAGACGGGAGCCGCCGACTTTCTATCCGCCTCTTGGAGATTTCCCTTTCCCTTCCAGGAGGGAAATGTTTAGCTGAGGAGTCTCTGGGGGGAAATGCAGGGACACTGCAGAAAAAAAACAAGGCTGGAGCCGGGGCGGGGGGAAGGGGCAGCGGGGGCCCGGACCACCCGTCGGAAGGAGATAAGGAAGGTGTTGCCTTCCTGCGGCAGCGCGGCGGAGGGAAGATGAGGAGGGAAGATAGAGGGGGGACAGCTGGGGACAGGGCGTGGGGAGCGGGACCCCCCCTGGACCCGGGAACATCCTCGGAAACCGCTGGGAGGGCCGGGGGGCTGGGGGCGGCCCCCCGGGGTGAATGTGGGGACCCTCCAGCCCCAAAAAGCGATGCTGGGGGATGCTGCGGCACGCTGCGGGTCCAAGCCTGGCCGGGGTCTGCGGGGCACGGCCAGATGTCCCCAAATCCTGTGCCACGGGGACGTGGCGCTGGACAAAAAGGAGTTTATTTCACAGAGGGGCCTTTGGTTGGGGCTGAAAGTGTGTGTGGGCTGCGGCGGGGAGACACGGGGTGATGGATGACCCGGCACGGCCAGCGGGAGCGGGGACGGGGACAGGGACGGGGACAGGACCCAGCCCCCCCCCGGTCCAGGGAGCCCCCCAGCCCCGAGCCGTTTCTTTTCAAGCCACCAAACGGCCAAGCAGGAGGTCCAACCCCCCCCCAACCCCGTGTCCCACCCGGGGGGTGCCGAAATAATTTGGTGTTGTGCTAAGCCGGCCGATTTCCCCGGGTGACCCCTTTGAAGTGACCCCCCTTGTTTACAGCCCCGCTCGGGGCTGCCTTCACACGTCCCACCCCAGAGCAAATGGAAGGGGGGACGTGACACCCCCGCGCCGTGGTGGGGAGGGGGCTCCAGCTCCCATTTGTGCTGGGAAAAGGTGGATTTGCCAAAGCCACGCTCCCTCACCGCGCAGAGGAGCTTTCGCCAGACCCCGCGGCTCAGGAAGAGCCGAGACAGTAACTATGGGGCGAGAGCCGGCGGCTTTGGAGGAGGCGATGGAGCCGGGGGGGCATTTCGGGCGGTCCCTGCCCTCAGGGTGTCCCCAGCACGCCAAGCCCTGGGACACCCACCCGAAACTTGGCCCCCGACACCCCCTGGGGGGGCCGATTCTCCCCCTGTTAGGAGAAGACAAAGCTTTGGGTGGTTGTGGGAAGCGCTGGGGGCTTTGGGGGGGCAGAGCTATAAATAATGGGGGGGGGGCAAGAGACAAAATTGGGTGAAATGGAAGGAGGGAGTTTGTGGTGTTTTTCTTTCCCGTATTTCCAGAGGTTCACGCGCCTTCAGCCGGCCAAGGGACAAAAGGGTTGGGAAGAGCTGTGGCCCGCACCCCCGAGGGTCCGGTGGTCCCCACAGCCCTGTGTGACCCTGCCGGGCTGGGGGGGCCGGAGGGAGGAGGAAGGGACACAGGGGTGGAGGAGGCGGGTGGAGGGAAAATTTGGGTGGATGGGGCGGTTTGGGAAGGGAGGTGGGGATGGAGTACATGGATGGATGGATGGATGGATGGACGGATGGACGAAGGACATACGGGCGGCTGGAGAGCTGGAGGGAGGGGTGGGTGGACACTGGGACGGCGGGGTGACCTTTGCGGCTGCAGCAGGGGAGTGCGGGGGGTGCAGTGCCGCAGAAGGCACCCCACAGCCGCCGCGGCGGGTGCTGCCCACAGCCGGTGCGTGGGCCGGGGCGCGCAGACCACCCTGCCACGCGCGGCCGGGGCTGGGCCACGGGGGCTGCCACCGTCCGGCCGCTGCCCCCAGCCCGCTCCCCGGGGCCGCCCGCGCCGGCCGCCCGCGGCACAGCTGCTGCGCGACCTCTCGGCTCCGGCGAGGAGAAATGGCCCCCGCGTCCCCCCCGGCCGCAGGGCCCTGGGGCGGGAGGGGGGTCCCGGGGAGCGAGGTGACACGGGGGTGACCCGGCTGCCGGCAGCTGGGGGCCGGGAGACGCTGCCGGAGGAATAACAGGAAGGGCCGGGAGGGGAAAAACACGCTGATGCCTTCTGCAGGCTGTGGGCCGCCGCCTGCCCGGCCCCCGGCCCCGCACACGCTTGGCCCCGCTGCACACGCGTGGCCCCGCCGCACGCACGTGTCCCTGCCGCACACGCGCGTCCCCACCACGCACACGTGGCCCCGCCGCACACGCGTGTCCCTGGCCCCGAGCCGGGCTGCACTGATGCTCTTTATTGTTGAGATTTGGCTCTGAAAAAGTGCTCGGCGTTTTACAAAAGTCCACAGTTATAAAATGTGCTCCGTACAAAGACCGGGGGGGATTCGGCTCTTCCCCCTTCGCCTTCCCCACGCACCCGCCCCGGGCACAGCGTGGAGGGGGCGACAGGGGGAAGGGAGGAAGAGAGGGAGAAGAGAAGAGAAGAGAAGAGAA
>RSEF01000005.1:19545832-19559170 GCA_003993805.1 Himantopus leucocephalus
GAGGGGCAGAATCACCTCCCTCAACCTGCTGGCACGCTTCTTTTGATGCAGCCCAGGATGCGATTAGCTTTCTGAGCTGGGATCAGGCCTTGCCGGCTCATGTTGAGCTTCTCATCAATCAGCACTGCTATGTCCTTCTTGGCAGGGCTGCTCTCAATCCATTCTCTGCCCATCCTGTAGTTGTGCTTTGAATTGCCCTGACCCAGGTGCAGGACCTTGCAGTTGGCCTTGTTGAGATTCATGAGGTTTGCACGGGTCCACCTCTCAAGCCTGTCCAGGTCCCTCTGGCTGGCATCCCTTCCCTTCAACATGTTGACCGCTTATGTTTCCCCTTTTTCAGTCAGCGGGAACTTCACCAGACCGCCATGACTTCTCAAATATGATGGATAGTGCCTTGGCAAATTCATCTACCAGTTCCCTCAGTACCCACGGATGTATCTCATCAGGTGCCACGGACTTGTGCACCTTCAAGTTCCTTAGATGTTATGTTAACCATGTTATAGCATTAAACCACTGAACCTGCACCAAAACCAGACACAGACAAAGAAAGAGAGAAACCTAAGACATTTATAGAGACCATCTTATACTGAAAACTGTCCTCTGAAAATGTTCTGAAAAATCTAACCAAAGTCAGCTGTAAGTGGAAGAAGTCCTTTTGAACAGGCGGGTGCTCCCAACCCCTCTGACGGAAGCAACTGTAAAGACTTCTTGGAAGACCTCCTTAAACGACAGCTTAAACAATTGAATTTTACAAAGTCTCATTCATCATCAGAAGATAAGAAACCTCAGTGTGAAATTCTTGCTGTTGTTAGATTAATACAGGAAACATTCACCCATGCACACACACAGATGACAAATCTGCCACAGCTTTTTGGTTTCCTGGACTCCCTGGGGCTGGCACAACAGTAGTTGCCCATTGTGCTTCTTACCCAGGGCTGTTAGACCAATCTGTTCAGTCCAAACTGTGAAAGGGTACAGACATTTTGTTAGTATTTAGGAAGGAAAGCACTTAGGGAGAATTTCTAAGGCATTTAAAGAGAAGGTCAATTCAGCAAAGCTGTCCTAAGGAGCACAGACATACCATGCTACTAATATCTTCTACGGAAAGCAACATGTTTCCAGTGTCACTTGTTACTAGCCATGAAGTTGTCATGTTTGGAATCCTAGACATGGGACTGGTCTTATGATCAAAAACCTTGGCTTAGGCAAATACAATGAAGTAGGTGAAAAAGCTGACAGAAACCAAGAAAGGTGTGCATCTGTACAAAATATGGATTTCTACTGACTTTTTCACCTTGCTATCTCAAAAAATATTTGAGGATCTCACTGCCAAGGGTTAGTTGGTTCTTCTGATGAGTCTATAAACAAATTTTATGGATGAGGAAGAAGAGTCACAGAAGTATGAAGTAGCCTGGTCGAAGTGGAAAAGGAAATCTGCAATAGCTGGAGAGGTTAAACCCAGATAGTGAGTACTACGCTGGTGTTTTGCCTTTGAGGACATCTTTCCTCCACTAAACAAGCAAAGTAATCACAAGACAGGCTGGTAGAAAATGACAGCAAGGGATTAGGAAGGGTAATGAGAAGAACTAGGGCAAGGTGAGGGGAGAGTACTGACTCAGAAATAAATGGTCAGGATGCCAATGGGAAGGAATTAAAACAAAAGAAAACAAAAGAAGTCTCAGATGTGAATATGAAGTAACTGGATACATCTATACAACATGTTCTCGGCAAATGTGAACTTGCTTTTCTTGTTCTTCTAGCTAAACAAATGACCATGTGACAGCATTAACATCAAGCTAATAAAATCTGTTCAGAGGCAGGTGGAAGACAGGGTACATTAATGTGAGTTCAGCACTGTGAAAAATGTGGTCATATGGCTTTTTTCCAGCTCCAAGCAAGGACAGAATTAGTTCTGATTTGCCTGGAGTGTCATGTGTAAACTAAATTCAAGTTAGATATTAAAAAGTTTTGAAAGTATCTGTCTGGGAAAAATTAGCCTAAATCTTAGCTTTAGTTTAGCCTCTCACCTCTGCAAGTGGTGACTCAAGATAGTGATTAAAGAATGAGAGAGAAAGTAAGACCATATTCTTCATGCTGTGTTGGTTCTGTGGCATAGAAAAAAGAACTTTCCAAGGGAATCAAAACAGTCATGTTAGCAAAAACTAAAATCACTTAAACCAAAGAGATCCTTTCTGTTTTGTGGAGCTGTTGAATACACAGTTCTGTGGTAAATTTGAAGATGATGATGTTTGTAAGATATTACTGGGTACATGTGTTGTTCTCTGTATTATTTAGTAACAAGTAAACATATGTAATAAGGAAGAAACATACATTGATTTTTCTATCAAAAAATGGGTTTATTTTTTTCTGGGGGGAATGACCAAATCCTGGTATTGACACTCTGTTGCTTACTGTCATTCTAATTATGAAGAGATAGCACTTGAAATGGAAACCATTAATGCATAGCATGGAATTAATCATTAATCATTTTTACATAACAAAATATATCATTAAGCTTTCCTGTGAACATAACAAAAAAGACCTTGAAGCATTTAGAGAAGCAGCCAGAAACTAGAAACATCCAGTTACCTGTGACATTCCTGTGACTTGCCCCAAAGATGTGTACAGGCCAATGCCCTAAGAACATCTTTCATTCCCTCTCAAAACAACAAAGCCTTAATTCTTTTCATTTCTTCTCCAAGAGGCTGGTGGTTTTCTCTATAACACTAGATGTGTTACAGATTTTCTTTTGAAAATCTACTTTCAAAAGACAACCCTAAAGAAAAAATATTTTAATCACATTCCACAAGACATCAAATTAGTTAAGCATTTTCATTTCTTCACATACCCATGGTCAAATACAGTCTTTGTTCAATTTAACAACTCCAAGTAAACATGCACAGGAGAGATTCTGTGACACCTGACCTGTCCTGGTTGGGACATAAACATCAATACAAAAATGGAGACAGAAAATATTCAGCATATTTTTCTGATAATTTTGCCTCATGGCCTCATAAATACTGAAAAAACCCAAGATGTTACAAATATGAATAAAAAATGTTGCTGTGATTTTTAGGAATAAGGTACTTCTTTGAAGCTTGAAACGTGGCCAAGAACATGCTCTGTTCTATATTTCACACTTTATTACTTATTCCTTTAGAAAGAAAAAGAGATTATGCATGAAATTGCCTCCCTCCCCCCTCCCCTTTTCTCTAGAAACATGTTCTGTCGGGTCAGATGCAAGAGCGGGCTGTGAGCACATGGCTTAAATATTTATGCTCACATTCTATTTTTCCTCTCTTTTCTCAGGCAGCCTTAGGATTCACTGTAGTCATATGATGCTGCCTCTGGCTTTTTGAATATAGATTTTATGATGCAATTTATTATACGATTATTCCTCCAGTCACATTTCTCTGGGATAGCAAGCTGCAGAATATTTTTTGTATGGTGTTCTTGCAAGCTACAGATAATGAAGATAACTCATGTTAGAACTGCCTTTCACTTTCTTCCCAAGAACATTACATGATTAAGGGTAAATAAATAAATGGCAAATCATTATCGTGAATGATGCTGTAAAAGCCTGATGGCAAGAACAGACACATTCTGCCCCAACGAGGTTATTCGGCAAGGTCTTGCCACTACTCACCTAAGCTTAAAATCATTGTTTCAGTTACAATGAAATCATGGTCAAAAAAGACAGAAACACAGGCAGCAGTACATCCACATAAACAAGGGCCATTGTATTTTTGAACCATCCAGATAAACATCAAGTGGGATCCAAGCCAGCCCTGGTCTGCAGCCTGTCAGCAAGGCTTTTGGCTTGGATTTAGCTTTGTTATAAACCCGTGCTAACCACAGCTTGTGGGTCAGGGTGGGCTCCAGCCAGGTTTGAGTGTGGGCAAACAGTTCATATCTTTGTCCATTTACACTAATGCTGCATGAGAGAAACAATAGGAAAACTTGGTTTATAACTTAAAGACGTGGGGGGTTTATTGCCATTAAAAAAGTAATAAAGCTTCAGCTAGGGAAAAATATCTTACTACCACTAAAATTAGTTGACACATTGTGTTTTCTTTTGGACAGAGGTGAACTGCTGGACCTGATAAAATCAACAATAAAACTTCCTTAGTTAAATGGACCAAGATTTCAAAAGGTTTTTTTTTCTACAGCTTCCTTGGGGTGTGTATTCTATATTAGGATATACATAATATCCCTTGCTGCCCCGTTCTTTTCTTTCCTGAGCCATTGCAGACAGTCTCCAAATGGAGAAATGAGCCTGCTGAGCAAGTGAGGAGGAAGAGTGAGCAATGTCTAGGCTTTACGAAAACTGCTGTCCTCTGAGACACAAGCTACATATTCAGATAAAGCGATTTCATACCTTGTCATCCAGCTCCTTACAAAAACCCAATTGTGTTATTTGTTAAGCCCTTTTATGAGCACCGCTTGTGCAATGGCACCACCCTAGCAACCTTCTTTGAAAGAACTGTCACAGAAAGCAGGTCTATGATGTATAAGAATAAAAATATTTGTGCTATTGCATATAAGAAAAAAATGCAGTAGTTTCACAAATTCAAAGAAAATCCCCTATAAAGACTGTGGAAGCAAATACTTTGTCCTTGCGTATCGATAACGATCTAGATACAAAACTTTTCACTTTTTAAACGGTTAAGTAAGTCTCACGACAATAACTGAGCCAGTTAATTCTGATGATCATGAACTCATAGTAAAGTAGTGGCAAGGTGTGAGTCCTCATTGGTTATACAAGCCAGAAGACTTACTTTCCAGGGTTGAATAGCACAGTCTGAGTTAAGAACGGACCTATACATACATCACAAGTGTTCATTCAAGCTAAAAGCCAGTTTTATGTTTAAAATGATCTCTTACTGCGAGGCAATATTCTGAACCACATGACTGGGACACTACAGATTGAGTGCTGGATGGTTCTGTGTTACCAGCAGACATCCTTTTCTGTACATGAAATGTAGATTACATTGATATTGCCCTCACAGCATATTTCTGTATTTACATATTGTTTATACAAATGTCTACACAGACGCAATCACACATACACCTTTGGTGTGTTTTTTCATAGAAAAACGAGAAGTAGTACTCCTGGTCTTCCAGTGCACAATGTTATGAAAGCTGTATGAATATTGATGTATGAATATTTAGTTTCAGACAATACTCTGTATTCTCCACTATTACTTATGAACTTCAGGTCACACAGCAAAAGGAACAAAAATGGGAACTGAATCAGGCTCTTCTTCATTTTTGTCTAGTCACTTACCTCTAGACCACACTTTGCTGAGCCAATAATTAACCTCCATATAACAAAAAACAACAAACTACAAACAGCAAGTCATGACTTCCACTTTCTGCTGAAAAGATCTTCTAATAATGATTTTGTCCTGATGCTTTGTTTCCGTATAAACATGTGCTCCATTCTTCTGCCCAACTGCATCCTACATATCTTCAGGTCCCCCTAGATTCTTCCTTAATCCTGAAGGGACCATTTGCCTTTGTAATTCTCAATAGGTCTACTATAACAGCATGGTTCATTTGAAAAGGCATTTCTCAAATTAATTCACAATACCAAGACCTGCCTTGAACAAAACTCAGGAGACTTGAGCTTTTGTTTCAGTGTATTTGGTTTGCATGGCATGGTTTTGGTAGTGAGGGGGGCTACAGGGGGGGCTTCTGTGAGAAGCTGCTAAAAGCTTCCCCCATGTCTGATACAGCCAATGGAGGTGGATGCCCAAAGGAGTCTGTGGTCCCATGGGAAGCCCATACTGGAACAGGTTCCTGGCAGGACCTGTGGCCCCATGGAGAGAGGACCCCATGCTGGAGCAGGTTTGCTGGCAGGACTTGTGACTGCGTGGGGGACCCACACTGGAGCAGTCTGTTTCCGAAGGACTGCACCCCATGGAAAGGACCCACGCTGGAGCAGTTTGTGAAGAACAGTAGCCCGTGGGAAGGACTCATGTTGGAGAAAGTTGCAGAGAACTGTCTCTGGTGGGAGGGACCCCATGCTGGAGCTGGGAAGAGTGTGAGGAGTCCTCTCCCCGAGGAGGAAGGAGCGGCAGAGACAACATGCGATGAACTGATGGGGATTGTTCCCCATCCCCCTGTGCCACTGAGGGGGAAGAGGCAGAGAAATCGGGAGTGAAGTTGAGCTCAGGAAGAAGGGAGAGGTAGGGGGAAAGGTATTTTAAGATTTGGTTTTATTTCTCATTACCCTACTCTGACTTCTAACTGGCAATAAATTAAATTAATTTCCCCAAGTCGAGTGTGTTTTGCCTGTGACAGTAATTGGTGAACGATCTCCCTGTCCTTATCTCAACCCATGAGCCTTTCATTATATTTTCCCTCCCCTGCTCAGCTGAGGAGAGGAGTGATAGGGAGGCTTTGGTGGGCATCTGGCATCCAGCCAGGGTCAACCCACTGCATTCAACATTAAGATTTCCCTTTATTACAAGTCATCTTTTATAAAACCCATCTGTCTCTTGCCTCTATACGGTTAGCAGAAGTGACATCTCTTCTTTTTCAGTAAAGAAATCTTTCGATTCTGACAGCCAATAGCAGTTTTACTTATACATGCAATAGTGCAATTATTTACAAAAATATTGCAGAATGAGGTGGTATTTTTAAATGCTGTGCTCATTTAAAATGTATTTTTTTAAAAGTTAGTAGCAATATTTGCTATTTCACAGCCAGAGTGAAAAAATACAATCTTTTATTTCTATATTTATTGAGTTATATCTTTTCTGGCTTGGCAGAAAAATGCACACGTTTTTAAATTCTGCTGTAAACAGAAGGCAGTGAAATATTTCTAAATTATTCATTCTAATTCTGGACCTAAGTGGATGCCATGGAGGTCTTAGGTCCATGTTTGTCCTTTCCTTAACAGTTGTTTTTCTTGGTAAGTAAAACTTCAGTGTAAGAAGTTTTCTTTTAATGATCTTTTAAGTAGAAATAGCTTCTGTTTAAAAAAAGAACAAGAAAGTGGATTTATCTAGTTCTTAATATAAATGCAGCTGAGCAGTACTAGGCTATACTGTTAGAACTTATTCACAGTTTTGTTTATTTAGGACTTAAAAAAAATCTCTAAAGTTCTTCACCACTTGAAGGACTGATTATAGAAAGAAAACCTTCAGACCTGTGCTAGAAGTAAGTGAATCAATCCCAGCTCACAAGAATGTGTGTAAAAACCTGTTTTGCAAATGAGATCTTTTATAGCATTTTAACAGATATGAAATAGGTTACAGGAACACTGGATGTGATGGTACTGTGCCAGATGAGAAGAGCGGAATGGAGGGCTTCGACAATCCCCAGTGAAAACAGCTGTGTGGTTTTAAGATTATCTTTTAAAACCAAAACTGTAGGAAAAGTTTTCAATGAAAATGCACTCGCGCAGCTTTCAAGGAGACTTTGTTCTTTCAGATCCCTTTCTCTTTTGAGTTGTTTGACTTTGCTGTAGTTCCAATTTGTGTGACCTTTTAAAAGTATATGGTACTACAGAGGTGTAGGTTCTTATTATTTTTAACCAAAGTTATGCATAAAAGGGGAAAGAATATGGAATTCTAAAGATTCTATGTTCAGTTTTACAGATCTGAATTTTCAAATATCAGACTGAACACACATGACTTTCCATCCAGTCATCTCAAAATTATGCACATAAGCCTTACCACAACAGGTAGTTCAGTATTAGCCAGTTACACAGCTAACATTGCTGTGAGCTTTTGTACAGTAGCTTTCTTATTGAATGCAGGAGACTAAGAGGAGATGCAGTGGATGGGTAGGACTGGGAAACAACACATGCTGCCCTGTAATATCCTTTACATTACTGTGAATCTTTTCTTCTGTGAGTTAAGTTGCTCCTTTAGCCTGCCATTGGTTTAATTGCTTCCTCTGTGTTCAGTTCCTTTTTCAATATCTGTTCAGAACAAGAAATTATTGACAAATATGGAGAAAGATGAGCATGTAGAAATAATGATTGTAAGGGATCTCATAGATTAAAGAAAATATGTGTTCTTTAATTGCACTTTTTAGAATTCTAAATGGATGATGCAACATTTAGATAATAAATTTTATCCCCTCTTTCCTCCCCCAGATTCCTCAGATTTCCCTGAATTCTCAAAATGACCTGAAAAAGTCTTGCATCTTTTTATTCATCCCTTTAAAACCAAAACCACAACAGCTCTGATAGATTGACCAACCTTTCTGACTGGGGAGGATACACTGAAGTTAATAAACTAGCTATTTAGTAATACTGTAGATTAAAAACAGGAAACTTGGAAACGAGCTTTAAAAGTCCAGTCGGTCCAATCAGTCCAGTCAGTTCAGAATGGAACTCACACTGACTGTTTTGGTCGGTAGTCTTGGTAGCAAAATCTGGTTGTTTTGGTGGTTGCATTGCTATACTGCTGACATCCTCTTAAGACCCACAGTACAGGAATGTATGCACACACACTCACAGATTCATGATGTCAGATTAAATTTCCAGAAAACTGAATTCACAAAGAACCTCAAGTCATATGGCAGGTGATCTTTATCTCCCATACAAAACCCCCCCACCAAACTGTGCTTATTACCCTTAAGGAAATGTACTTTTTTCACAGTCTTTTGATGATTGTCCTGAAAAACCGTCACACAGTCTTATCAAACTCAGTACAATCTAAAAAGAAAAATACACAGGAAGAAGAGTAGGAACTGCAGCAACATAACAAGATCCTACTACTGTTCTATTTCTCTCTACTAATATCCAACAGCTTATCTTTGATGTCTTATGATGCTTTGAATGTATAAAGTAAGAGAAGCTACAGGGTGATTTTTTTTCTCAAGCTTCTTATAAAACTACATTCTGTGCTATGACCAGTGTAGTTTATTGCTTGGGAAATAGTCATAGATCTTACTGGAGACAAGTCCATTGGGTTTTCTCTGCCTCCACAGCATCCTGATAAAGTAAGTGGTAATTTAAAGAGACCTTGCCAATTTTTTTCTCAGTGAGGATGACCCAAACCCCACAGCTTTTTGTTGTTGTTTGTTTTCAGCTTTCTAAATTATTATCTACAAAGATTTCGTACAGCTACAACGGTAAATGAATTAAAGATAGGTGCACTAACACTAAACAGAAAAAAAAATCCAAGGGAATAACAATATCTGAGAGTCTTTCCATTTGTCTCCTTTTACACTATTAATCCTTGGACAATACAGCAATAGAAGAGGCCATTTCACAGACATTGCCTACTAGTAACCAGCCATGTTTCCCCACATGATGCAAATCAGCGCAGCAGAAACCTCTCTGCACTCTTTTCTTATCTTGCCTTGGGATTAGTGACTCCAGAATATTGCTTTGCCAGGTGAAAGGGCTTTCCTGGCCCATTACTGAAATTAATTCCTCTCTCCTTTTTGAGCCTCCTGTCTAGTTTCCCCACTCAGTATAGACAAAAGAAGAATCTTGGCATTTCAAGTGGCAAGATAGCCTGAATTCCATGCATTTCTGGGTGTTTCATGATTCCTTTCGATTATAAGTAAATTTTCCAAAAATCACTAAGTGTGCTTTTACCCGGGGGTGCTAAAGCTCTGATAATGGAACAAAGCACTCAGTTCAGGTCTGAGCTGTGGCACAATAATGGTGATGGCACTAATAACTTATTGGCTGGCTTTGGCTGAGTAGCATGTGAAGCATCATTTAGTCACCAAAGAATAGCAAATTAGGCTACCCAGAAAAAACAACTTTGTACTGGACTTAAGACTGCAAATAAATGAAAAGATTTATTTTAAAGTGTAAGACTACACTGTGCCACTTTATCTACAACCCGACAGAAATACTGTTTTAAGAAAAGCCTAGATTTGGAATTTTCTCCTGTTTCTGTAGCAGAAGAAACTGTTTCAGGAACAACTTGCTAGCCCAAAACAT
Organism: Himantopus leucocephalus; assembly: GCA_003993805.1. Taxonomy (NCBI): domain Eukaryota; kingdom Metazoa; phylum Chordata; class Aves; order Charadriiformes; family Recurvirostridae; genus Himantopus; species Himantopus leucocephalus. The sequence goes on from RSEF01000005.1 coordinate 19,555,752, forward strand.
CACAACTGTGAATTCATAGGAACCACCCAGGCTATCGCTATACAGTTTCTGAATCTAGTTACACAAACAATAAATTACAGTGTGGCAAACAAGCAAAAAGCTTTCTCCCACAATAACTCCCTACCCGGTTAACAGCTGATTCAGGGCCAGAAATCTCTCTTTCTCACAAAAGATCACAAACTGCAGTAAAGTATTGGAATTACTGCATTGTGGTGCTGCAGTATGAAACAAAACTGCGCACTTCATATGATAGAGTTTACAATACATTTTTTTAATAAGGATTGACAAAAAGCTGCCAACACAATGTGTTAGGCATGACAGTCTCAAGACAAATGCTTTCTTGCTGTGATTTTAACAGTGTCTTAAAAAGAGAGAAAGAATCCACTTAAAAGTAGTCAATGTAGTAAATTGGAAAAACGACACTGGTTTTGTGCATGACTACTGACACAGGGACTTAGCGAATGTCGCCAACATACGCATGTCATCCACCTATCTATATTCAGTCTTACTTAAGTCTCCAGGCTTGGTACTAACTCCCAAAATATAGCTCTTCTACCTTCATCCACACACTCCTCCCTAGATTAGTGCTTCCAAAATGACAATGCTAAATTCATTGCTCGGTAGATTAGACAAATATTACTGATGATTAAGTACAAGTGAATTTTCTTTTAAAGATTCAGATTAAAATGCAAAAAATCAGCTGTAGTTTGCATCTTAATAGTTTAGAAAGGTACCTTATAATTTACCTTGTAAATAATAGGTCAGAATCCTACCATTTTCATTTTGTGGCCTACTCAACAGTCACTACTGGAAATCATTGTTACTCTTGCCAGTCGCCACGTTAAAAAAGAAACCACAACAAAACCAACAAAATAACCCTCTCCTTCAGTTTTGTTATTGCATAATGAATTAAACCTATTTAACATAAGATATTTTTTTCAGGTCACTAAAGACACTAATGATCATTCATTTAGAACACAAATAGCTTCATATCATGGTTTGCTCTTGGGAGACATCTTTTTTGAGGTGGTTATATAGTGACTAACCCAGTATCATTTTGTCTTCCGGAAAGTTACACAATCAGTGATGGCTAAGATAACTGACTAAGTCAACATCAGTGGTTAAATATGCCACCTTCAAAACTTGAAGAACAGAACTACAGAGTGAGGTACTTGTTTGGTAGAAACTGCTGTAGCAATATCAGTCAAGCTTGCTGATTTGCTACATCCAGAGAAATATGTAGGACTAATTGCTACGTATTTTAAAATCTGTATAAATTTAAGAATCAAAGCAAGGTACCAATCTGAATGAAATATGTTCTTTCATATAGAGGACTTTGGAAAATAAGTGTCCTAGAGCAAAAAACCTAATGTTTTTCTCATCTGGAGTTCGGGGTATTCATAATGGAGTAGCTAACACAATGGTAACTAATGATGGTGAGTGGTGGCATTGGAATAATTGGCAGCTTGAAGTGGCTAAAGACACTTACCTGAATTATTTATGGACAAAAACTGGTAGGAATTTTAAAACAGTAAATAAGGCAAGTCTAGGGAGTGCTGTTCACATGATGCAATCACATCTGATTGACTTGGGGGCCCATCTGCAGCTGATGCCTTAAAGCCCCTGGGAAGAGTTAAATTCATGACAGTCACACATTCTTTGTAGTACCTCATCACAGCTTAATTATTCGTTCATCATCTGGCTGTCACACAACACCAAAAGTGTCCTGACATAAAGAGTACTACTCAGGGAATCCTTTTTTTTTTTTTTGCCCCCAGATAATTCAGCATGTGTATGTGCAGATGAGCATATGGTGTCACATTAGAATAAGAAATTATGGGCCTTTCTTTTGGACAAAAGACTTTTCTTATCTCATCCACAATTTCTCACTCAAGGAAAGCTCCTTTTTTATTGTTCCTAAACACAGCCCATAGCACAAAAAGTAGACCAGTTATTTCATGTTAACAGTTCAGGCTCACCAGGAAAGTCATCACAGGACGAGTGAAGGAAATAAGTGTGCACAATATATCTTACAGAATCTGTAGTTGCAACTCTTTGCTGTACATTGACTATTTGCAGTCTTGGAACTAGAGGGCTATTATTTCTGTCACAGCTCTGGGTATCGGTCTGATTTGCCAAGCTACCCTTGGCACTGGTGGTTTTGTGCTTTAGCAAGGAACCTGCGAGGGGTGGAGTCAGAACTGCTTTCTCAGCTCTAATGGTATTTTCCTGCTTAGGCTCAAGACACGCTGACAAAACTGTGGGAAATCTTGCCGGCCCGGGCTGTGACCACTCTGTGGGTTCAAAAATGTTCCTGATGTTTATTCCTCACTAATGCTTTTGATGTTGACCAAATACTGAATTTATAATCAAAAGCTTGCTTGCTAATTTAATTTTTGAGAAAAAAATAATTGATTCTTCTTCAATGAAACTATTGAGACAGTTTTGCACATTTCCATTTCTCCTTCTTTTTATCACAATCTTTAGTGTAACTCACCAAGTGATTGCTACAATGAGCTATAGACACATGGTTCAAGTTGTATATCGGTACATTAAGTCACATGAAATGTTTTTCTGTCACTGAAGTCACACTACCCAGCCACATATATTATGCTGCTTAACTTTGGTTTTATCAGTTCTCTCAGAGCAAATACAGATAGCTCTGTTTCACTGCCAAAGAAAAAGGGAGTGTATCCCGAGAACCTGAGGTACTCTGGTGTAACTGGAAAACTTCTGGTTGTGTTTTGAAAAACCCAGTGGCACAGAGAACCGTGAAGGTCTGGCAAACCCACATAAACTGTACTAGAGGTCTACAAAAACATGGGAGGGACCTCTGTACAAGGTTATGAGTTTATGACCACACTGAAAGAGGGTTAATTACCCTGGTTACTAAGCAGGCTGTCAGTGATGCATAGACACAAATCATCCTGACAGCAAGCTGCATCTGCAGCTGTGTACAAATGGTACAAGTATAGTAACTCCAAGAGAGCTTAAAAGAGGTCTGCTCTGTTCCCCCTGAAACCAGCAGGAATGTGACCATTCTCTTTTAGAGAAGCTGATCTAAGCCAGCAATAATGAGACTGTGTAAGCTGAGTTAAAAGTCTGTCCTGTCAGTTTCCTGTCAAATTTGGGCTCTAATGAATTTCAGTCCGCAGGTACTGTTAATCTTCAGCAGTTTTATAAATCATTGGGCTGCTTGGACAGATATCAGTATCGGTACAAAATGTGGTCATTTACGTAACAAAGTGTTGGCTTTCCTATTTGCTTGTTTTATATTCTTTATGCCTTTTACTGCACAGAAGTACAGTTATACACATGTCCCAATATGGGTTTGATGGATGGTTGCTACATGCTGAAGATTTTATCAATGTCTTTTCTACCTTTGCATTAAAATGACTGCTCTTTAAGCATGTATTCGA
>RSEF01000005.1:19560170-19591478 GCA_003993805.1 Himantopus leucocephalus
GATAATGATATTAAACAGAACTGGCCCTAATCCTGAGCCCTGGGGAACACCACTTGTGACTGGCCAACTGTAAACTGGATTTAACTCCTTTCACCACAGCTCTTTGGGCCCAGCCAGCTGGTTTTTCACCCAGCAAACAGTACGTCCATCCAAGCCATTCTACCATTCTGTTGGAATCTTTAATTTAGTGCCCTTATAAACAGCAAGCTGTGACAAAAAGTTACAGAAGCTGAATTATATAGCGGTATATCTAGAGTTAGAAATCCTGTTCCTTATTTATTTTAAAATATTATAAGTGTTTTGCAGTTTCACATAAAATGCAACATTAAAAATGTCTCTTTGATGAGTGAATCTATAAACTGCAAAAGCTATTAGTTATCTACCATTTTAAGTTTAAAAAAAGAGTACTGGAAGAAAACCTGTTCTGTAATTATAAGCAGGTATATTTTCTACAATTAATATAAAAAGGATTAGAAATGTTAGCAAGCTACAATTACAGAAAATCATATTAAGAATTTCTTATTATACACCAAAAAATCATGACAGCCTCCCAACACAAAATCATAGAATGGTTAGAGTTGGAAGGGACCTTAAAGATCACCTAGTTCCAACCCCCCTGCCATGGGCAGGGACACCTCCCACTAGACCAGGATGCTCAAAGCCCCATCCAGCCTGGCCTTGAACACCTCCAGGGATGGGGCAGCCACAGCTTCTCTGGGCAACCTCTTCTAGTGTCTCACCACCTTCACAGTAAAGAATTTCTTCCTAATATCTGATCTAAATCTACCCTCTCTCAGCTTAAAACTGTTACCCCTCATCCTATCGCTACACTCCCTGATAGAGTCCCTCCCCGTCTTTCTTGTAGGCCCCCTTTAGGTACCGGAAAGCCACTATAAGGTCTCCCCAGAATGCAGCATGTGGGAGAAAAAAAAATTTGAACCCTAAACCCAGAAATATGCAGGTTATGAATAACATCAACTGTAAAACGGTTTAAAGTAGGCAGCCCTCGCAGAATGAGGAGGAAAAACAAGTCTGCAGTCAGTACAGTTACATTGTTACCCCAGATTTCAATACTCTGTGTGAAGTCTGTGGATTTGCAAATCAAAAAACAAAAAAACCATTGATTTAGTTTGTCATGTTCCATATCATAGGTCATTAGATCTCAATCATGTATCCCTGTGTTCAACTGCAGTAATTGGTGTTTAATTAAGGGAAAATTTTGAGAAAGCAATCCAATTTGGCTTTGGCACAGCATTTGCTGAAGAAGAACGAGGGAGACAGTAGCACCCTCCTCCTCCCCCAACCAGCAGGATTCCAGCTGGAACAAGTGTGGACTGTCCTGGGTTGTGACTCCTTCCAGCCACACTGAGGACTTTAAAGATGGTAAATTTAGCAATCCTATAATAATTTATTCCACCACTTAATTATCCTCATTGTTAAAAAGCTGTCCCAAATTGCTAATGCAAATTTCTGTGGCTCAGCTATCAGACATTAATTACGTCTTTCTCTGCTGGATTTAAGTGCTTTTTATTAACCACTATATACTCATATGTTGTAATCAAGTGACATCTCAATTTTATTTTAGATAAAGTAAACAGATTGAGCTCAGTTCCTCACAGCAAGACACTTTCTAATCTGAGAAACATGTCAATGGCTCTTTCCTTCATCTGCTCCAATTTTTCAACAGTCTTTTAAAAACATGGACTTCGTGAGCACTATCTCAATGTCATATACAAAGATCTAAGACTTCTCAGTATTTTTTTTACAGATTCAAAGATTTCATTAGTCCTTTTTTCCAGGACACCAAACTGTGGTGAAGAGTTTGGAACAAGCTATATTCTGTTCTGAGAAAAAAATATTCTGAGTGGGGATAAGTGGAAAAAGCTCTGCAAACTCAGCAAGGTAATAGCTAATTACAGACACCTCAAGAGCCAGGCAATCAGCAGAATGAGCCAATGAGCTGTCATTAAACATCATTCAGCATCAATTCTTGATTGAAAACCGTATCTTTTCAGAATATGTTTTTCACCAACAAAAACTGTGCTGCAAAATGAGTACTACAACTAATTTCCAATGTTAGAGCACAGTCCACATTATCATCACATAATTTTAGGCATCTAACTCAGTTTAGGAGCACACCTTTCTTTCCTGGGTACCCAGATAGGTTTTAAGTTAGAGGTTTTAAGTTAGACTATCAGAATACCACCTGTTATGCGTAGGGCTTTTGTACGTGCCAAAGAGCCACATGCACACTCTGAGAGAATGCAAAAATATAACTGATTTGGGAAAATTATTTCAAATGGTGACTATACATTTGGGAGCTCTAAGGTTGAGGGTAGCAAGCACACAGGCTGAAATCCAAATTCCCAACAGGACACATCCACAGATCTTGATATTCATAAATGTTGAGTCTTACTTGTCAGAAAATAAAATACAAGGACATGGAAGTACAGGCATGCATATTACCCTAGGTTATAGGGTTCCTTTAAAATAGTTGCTGGTCAAACAGGGTTCCTACTATGAACAGAGAATCATACCTTTATTATTTCAGCAACTATCAATTTCATCAAATAGGGGCTATATCCCCTGCAGTTTCTCTGACAAAGTGATCCGCCAGAGTCTGGAAGATTATCCAATTACATTTCAAACGAACTTACAGCAAGGATGACTAAAGATAGAAGTCTTTCATTATGAAAAGAAGAGCATTACAAAAAGAAAAAGGAAAGAGCATGGGCGAGTGTGCATGAGAGAGAGTGAACTTCATTTCTCACATGAGTAAAGTGAGGAGAACTCTACCTGTCCTTAAGTTTTGTGGTAAGTGGCTTCAGGATCCCTAGTGTCCCTAGAGTCTGGACCTGCTTGCTTTCCTTCCTTTCTTCTTTCCTTCTACTTCTCTCCATTTTGCCAGAGTGCCCAATTGATTCAGATGCATTTGAAGTTAACTGCTGATCAAACCCATTTATTCCTCTTCATTGGTAACAGCTCCCACCTGACTGACCCTTAGGCATGGTGGGGCAAACCTTACCGCAGTTTCAGAGTGGATGTTCTCCTTCAGCCAGCACGGTAGTGTGTCAGTGCACACAAGCTGGGAACACCGCACGACACACTTGAAATATGTATTCACGTGCATGTATTTTAATATTAGAACCGTATTGGACTATGTTGTCTTTTCGAGCAAATAAAAAGGTTTCATTGATTTTGGTGACAGCATCAAATCACTTATTCTGTAGGGAAACAACCAACCAACAAAACCAACTGCAACATAACAATGTCAAGTAACAAGTTTAGAAAATTTAGTCATCAAGCTCTACCACAGCCTCGCAAAAGCTCTCCTGAGGTATGAATATATAGCACTTATGAGTTTTAAAAACGCCTAGAGGGAGTGGCAATGACTGCACACTAATAGCCATTTCTGCATTAAGTAACAAATTCGGGTTAATTACAAGAGTCTGTTTGGATCCATTAAACAAAAAATCCCGATAACTAATTCCTCGGGTAATATCGTTCAGTAGTGCTTGACAAAATAAACTGAGAACCATGTTATTAAAGACATGAAAGACAATAAAAGATCAGCCATTCTAAAGCAGATTACACTTAAAATATACCTCATTTCTGATTCATTTCCAGGCAAATGTAAACCTTCTCAAATCTTTGATTTAATTCTCAGATATTACTAAACTATAAAACAGAGTGAAGTGTCAGGGAAGATTTCAGTCCACCGCATAGTTATGTTGAATGTAGTTCGATTTACTTCTAGGACTGCAAAAAGTATAAAATGAGAGCAAAAGTATTTTGTCTTATATAGAAGCTTCTCCGAAATTTCTGTAAAGTTGTTGAGGATGGGAGCTCAGCACACGGATTTGATCATTTATTTATCTAACAAACTATCACAAAGTTAAGAATCCTGTTTGAATTTCAAGATTTATATTTTATATTATCCCCTTATATTTTCCAAACTTTTGTTATTGTAGTCGCTTTTCACTTTACATAGTCTATTCATCATACAAGCAGGATACATATAAAGGCAGATCTAGAAAGTTTTATAGGTATCAGTATTACAGGGAGGTGTAACTGTGGGCTAGTCTAGCGCCTTTTATCATGAAAAGACACCAAATTTCAAATTGTTGTTTCTCCAGGTGAGTAAATTCACATGTGTGTATATATATATGTATACACACACACACAAAGAGGACATCTTCTCTTAATATTCTAGTCTGGGATCTTTACCAAAGTTTACATGCCATACCCGGTGTCACTGTACTGGACTTAGTCCCTTGTCTCTTTCGGGAAAAATAATGAACAGGGATTAACTGAACAGCATTAACCATGTGTGCTCACTTTTTTCATGGAATCATTTATCTGTGATGGATTTTATCTCAGAGGCTCAGGGAAACAAACTCATCAAATTACCAAGAGAAATCACAGTTTTGCTGAAGAATTACTCCAGATGTCTTAGCTCAAACCAACTTCTATACATCTGCAACTGTTGTTCACTTATGCTGTTTCTATTTTTAACCTCTTAAATGAAGCTTTTCACTTCATCCAAGTCTATTCCATCCTGAAGTGAAACATTAACGAAAAAGTTATCCAAGCACGATCTAGCAATTTGCTGGCATTTATAGTGCTAGAAATCATACATTTTGCATGTTTTCTGACGTTTGAGCTTAAGGTATTATTTTACATAGAAGGTAGGAGTTTAATATTTTTGTTGAAGTACCTTTTTCTATTAGGATATTACTATTTCCAGCTTTTTCTTTTAAATATTCTGTTCTGATGGTTACATAAAGTACAAAAGTTTGAGTTGCAGAATTTATGTTGTGTTGCATTTTCATTTGGCATTTAGAAAAAAGCTAAAAGGGATCTTTCAAATCCTTGAATATTTTTAATAAAGTATCAAGCAAGAAGTCATTCAAGTGTACATTTTCATGACAAGATAAATAAAAAGTGAAGAGGCATAAAGACCAAAAAGCCATCTGCAGACAATCTAGTGTAATTAACAGGACTCAAAAATTGCAAATATGTTTTAGGATTATTTTTACTTCTTATTGTTTTGAATTTTTTTCATTAAAAAAATCATTTTTCATTAATTAAACATTTCTCATTCATTAAAAAAATCATACACATTCCGTATAAGAATGTGGTCCTCGTTTTGCTGGGGACTTCTTAAGGCCTCAGAATAAGTTGATTTTTAAGATTCTTTCTCTATCAGTCTGCTGAACTCAAGCATTCCCTTCTGAAGTTAATATTTCATTAGTCAAACAACAGCCTCTTTCCCTACAGAAAAAAAAACACCTTAAGTATCTATTGTGCAAACTAGGGAGATTTTCAAAGATTTTAATTTTTTGTCATTCCTGGTAAAGCATAAACTGCCAGAAACTTATTTTTCCCCATTTGCAGAGTCTTACTAAACACAGACAAAATGAAAGATACCTATTGAAAAGAGGGAGAAAGTTAAGTCAATATGCTAATTTACACATTATAATATATAGCTTTTTCTTCCTTTTTCTACTTTTGAAAATAGTGTTACCATGTAAGCAAATATTTGCAGGATTATAAAAATTCATTAATATTGGTTAAAATACTCCTGTACTTTACTTAAATTTAAGTGCTTAGATGTTTTTCTGAAGTACTTCTGATTTCTTATCCAGGATATAGTAAATAAAAGCTTTTGTATCGCATCTTCTACCAATTTTTTTTATTTTTATTTTGTTTTTTTTACTGATCACGGTGAAGTTTGAACTGCCAGTATGTTGGTACTTTATGAATCACAAAGTCATGGGTCTGGAAAGGAACGCAAGAGATCAACTAGTCAATCAGCCCTCCAAAAGGCAGGATCTATTCATAACAACCCTTCATAAAGCACTAAAAAAAAAAAATCTTTATTTAACCTATTATACAGATCACAGATGACAAGGATTGAACAAATTTGCTGGAAAGGCTTATGGTCTTTTTCATCATATTTATTTTGACCATTCCTTGCTGCTTTTAGCATCATATATGAAGCACTGAGAGAACTAATTCTTCCTTTCCTCTTCTCAGTAGCTTTTTATACATTTGTTTACACATTCATTTCCCCTGCTTATATGACTTGCTACATTTTTAGAAGCTTGTCAGAATTCTGTTCTGCTTATGCAGATCTGCCTATACCCAAAATGAAAATGCCAGGAACTGAGCTATTACAAATGCATAGTTAGAGCTGGCTGGAGTCACTTCAGCATCCTTGTGAACTCAGCACAGCCAAATGTTACAAAGCATTTAACAGCCTTAATGTCTCTGTCTAGGAGTTTTTCATCTGCAGCAACCTTTCCCTGACTTTTCCCTGCAGTAGGCTGCCAAAGACTTTTTCTTTTTGAGAAACAGATATATTGTACCATTTGCCTGTACCTCATCAAATCAGATTATGCCTTAAAGCTGCCCAGTGAAACTTGTATAAGCAAAAATATCCTGACCAAGCGAAAGACTTCAAAAAACAAAACCTGCAAAGACAGCTTGAAGACACCCAAGGTAAGCTAATTCTGACAGACTGCTGATATCATCAGTATTGTTTTTCGTTCAAGGCAGGTGTTTTCCTCCATCTCTGTTTTGTCAAGGTCTGGGGAAGGCAACTGAACATGAGTCAAGGATTTGTAACTAACAAATCACATCTTATTAGGTTTTCTATTTTTGGAATTTGAAGAAATTAATATTTATATAGCTGTGTTTGTGCTAGATGTTCTTTTGCAAAAATAAACTTGAGATATTTCACTGAATTAATCTAAAAAATGCAAAGTAATGACCCCGTCCAGGGTATATAACAATGTTTGTTAGAGTTACGAAATATCTTGCAAATACATACCAAGTTGTCCTCTCAAGTGGAAATCAAAGCAATATTTAATCTCAAATTAAACTCAGAATTGTTAGAAAATAAAATATTATTACTTTGAATATAAGGTTGCACATAAAATGTTTTATTTGCCACACTTTATATGACTTCTAAAGCCAACTTTCAAGTATTCTAAAAATACTGTATGGCGTATGTGTTCACTTGATTAATTTTTGTCACCACACTTTTATTAATACAACTCTATAGCAGAAGACATCTGCATAATATTCCTGCAGGAGCTAAGGATGTGAGATAGAAGGTTTGCAAGCAGAGAACTATTAATAGTTCTTGCAAATTAAATTACATAATGAAACACAACTTATATAAGATCACAGCTTAGAAATCCTTTGTCTTTGTAAATAAGTTTTAGTTCTGTATAAACTTGAATGCACTGGTTCAGGAGTGTCTGAATTTACACATACCTGTTTAGCACAAAACCAACAGAGAGATGCGTCTGTGTACATCTTGCCTAAGTCTTTTTTGCAATATGAATATTGATAAAGTAAAAAAGAAACAATATAGCCACTCTACAAAGTATCTTCAAAGGCATTTTCTATGGTTTAAGATACATAAGGGTGTGGAAGTTATACTGCATTCAGAAGGGACCACCTACCACCATGCAACAATGCATGTGATTTGTTACTGGTGAAGTCAGAATGTTAATTTCTGCACAGTGGAAAGTTGTCGGGATTTTCTGGACTGAAAACCTGATTAACTCGACTTCAATTATCTGGGACAACAAACCCATATTACGAAGCTGCAAAAAGTAAAAGCATTCTATAATATGTTTTTCCTTATCATTAATATTTCTCACAGGTGTCATTCTCCTACTACTCACGCAGAGCAGAGTGCATACACGTACAGAGCGTACGTGGGAAAGGGTTGAACATTGACACCACGGCGGACAGTAGAGGATCCTTTAACCTGGCAAGCAAGGCTGAGATCAGACAAAAACATGGTAGAGAGAATGTAACCAGTACTCCTAGTAAGGAGTTGATTGCCAAAACAAGCTCTCTTAAAGTAAGATTCCTTGTGAAAATTCTATAAAATGGGACTGGATATCTTTCTAAAAGATGAGTGTCAGTTTCACCAGCTTTATGATTTGACTCTTGCGGTGGAAATTTTGCTATACCAGAAATCAGAAAAGATGATTACAGAGATACCTTGTGACCTTAAAATACACAGACCTGTGGCATTCCCCTAAAAGAGCGGAAATGGTAGAAGTACATCTAGCTACAAATGCTTTTTTTCCCAAGAGGAAATTGATATATAAAAAAAAGAAAAAAACAGGAGAAATAGATATGTATAGGTAAGGATACATGCATCTACACACAGAGACAGGTATATATGCACGTCCACACACAAAGACAGACATATAACAGAGAATCTGTGGATACGCTTTCTTCCTGAATTATTTTTATCATAAGAAAGAGAAAAGCATAACCTCCGAAATCATCATCATAAAGTAAGAAAGGAGACAGGGAGCCTGTAGAAAATACTGAAGATTATTATAAAGTTCATTAATTAAAAGGGAAAATGTTTGTTTATTTGAGTTTGAATTTCTTTACTTCAAAAGCACATTTATATTCTTGTGGGAGTTTTGATACTGAATGCTTCACAGTCCAGTATGAATTCTGAATTTAAAAGTATCTTGTAAAGACATTTCAGATGGGGTTTGACAATGGGTGTAACGTGCTTCTGACACATTCTTTATAATACTAATTTCCCAGCTTTTGATGAGTACTAGTTTAACAGAGATCTTTTTGTTTCTGAAATGCGTACAAATTAATATATGTGAGATATTATTCTGGAACAGCTAAATATTCTCCCATATATTTTTCTCCTTTTCATCTTTTTACCCCAGACTCAGCTCAGCTATACCAATCCCATTAAATGTTCATTTCTGCTTTTGGTATGAAAGCTATTGACTTACTGGTTCATTATCACTAGTAGAGTTGTGTTAATATCAACACAGAAACATGAATAAATTATCAACAGATGGAATTCTTCTTTGCATGGCAGATAGAACTATCCTTACTCTACTCAGGCACATTTGGGTTTCTATCAAAGGCAACTGAGCAGTGGGTGCAGAGTCAGGCCCAATGATCCCAAGTCCTGCAGGGAGAGGACCAAGGCCTGGTTTGCACATGATGTGGATAATTGACCAGTCTCTCAAGCACTTGTGACTGAATTGCCAGCTGTCACAAGGCCCTGAAATTAAGGTAATACTGATAGCTACTAATGTAATTAAGAGTCAGAGTCCAGAAATGGAAAGGACTGAGAAAACAAAAGCTATTGCTAGTCATACCATAGCAACAACAAAAACAGATAAATCTCCTCTGAAATTATGGTGACATTAAGGATAACTATGTGTTTCGGTAACCACACAAAATGAGGTAGCACACTACAAGGAAATTCACTTTCACCTTGATCTCCATAACAACTTTTCTATAATAAGTGAACACAACAAACTGTAGTAAGTCATCCTCCAAGCAGCTTTGCTTCAGGCACACACTCAGCAAGGAAATGCAAGGTCTTTCAACTAACTTCATTTAAAAAACCGACTGCTGTTCAGTTAAGTTTCCGTTAGTGGCACTTTAATTCAAGCAAGTTCTTTGAAGGATTTCTTTTCTCTTTTTGATACATGTTTCAGATATTTCACTAAAATGCTCTCTGGGAGCTCATGTCATGTTAACTGCAAATTAAAAGAAGTAAATTGGCAGTACCAAAGTAGACCGTTTTTATTAAATTAATTTTTAAACACTAGGGAAACTTTAAAACAAAGGAAGCAGACTAAAAACCAAGCCAAATCTTAATCCTTGAAAAGCCTGTCATTAAAATTGCCACAGTATTCTTAATTTCCAGTGTTCCCCAATTCATTTACTATGTGCAGTCCTTTTTCCTCTGTCACACATATGGGACCATACATAATTTGAAATTGTATCTGTTATCCTGAGTGTATTAACAATATCTTTCAGATTTTCTATTTTACATTATGTTATAGTGTTCACCACTGCCGTACTACAGTAAGGGATACTTCTCTAATCAAGTGAGGCAGTGAAACTTTGTGAAGTGTTTTGTCTTACCTAAGTCACTGATCTTATCCATCATGTATTCTGTGCCTAAGCTAACTATCCTGAACATATCCAGGACTGAAATACAGCCAACTAAGATGTCTGATCTGCACAAAAGTTCTGTGATGGTTCACTTTCATAACTTAGTCATCTAAAATCTGCACATCCTATCCATAATGCCCTGTTTTATTCTGCTCAGCTCATCAGCTGAGCAATCAGCTAATTGGTAAGAGCCAGGTCAAAACCAAACACCATTATAAACATAACGAGACCTGCTGACCAGGAAAAATGGGTAAAAGCCAGGAATCCTTACACATTTCTCTGGGCCTTAAAGTTAGCGAAGCAGTAATGGTGTATGAGCGATTTCTGCTTCTTGTAGGTCATGTCATTGTATTCAGCAGGACTGAGCTGCATAAGTTGGAAGGAAAAAAAAGGAAAACAATAATTTCTCACCCTACTCTCAGCTTCCCCAACCTATGGACAAGAGAAACAATACGACATGAGAATCTTACTGAGGATACCACACTTCTGTGAACACTCACCCCAGCCTCCTGGCTCTGTGACTGGTCTTTATTGGCATTCACTGCTGCAAAGCTGTTAAGATGTTAAGAAAATTCTCGTGTGTCCTCAAAGAACATGGGGAGTTTTGTTATACTCCCAAAACACCATTTCCCATGTGGGCCTACGATAAGGTAAAGTGATCCTTTCACAGAAAGTTACATTTCTTGAAGTGCGAGGGTGACTTACAGGAGAGCCTCAAACTTCAGCCACTAACAGGTACATATAAAAGATGTGACAGAAGTTTTCAACATCTCTCTACAGTTCACCAGCATATTCTTCCTGCTAACTCTGCATTTTGTTATCCTGTTCTCCTCCAATGGCCATTTCTTCCAGGAGTAAAAGTAGCCCCTCAGGAGCTGTGCCTGCCCTCATCTTCTCCTCTTTTTCTAACTCCATGCCTATCCTTTTGCTTCAGTCGCCCAACCCTTCCAAGTTTCCTAGAGACCATATGAAGGAGTGCTAAAAACAAGCATATCAGCATCCCAGCAGCGAAAATAAGCTGTAATCAGAGCATTTGGGACAGCAGGAATATGACAGAGGAATTGAGATAGCATACACTTGTACAAAACTCTGCAAGAAACATATCTAAGGGAAAAAGAAAAATGATCTCGTACCTTTCTCAATGTGGCAATCATGTCAGAAACTTCTGGGATCCCAAATTTCCTTAGCGAAATGTAGCTTTCACCATCTGCTGTGTGGGGGGTGTCCATTACTGCTACTAAGTCCAGTACCATGCTTGTTTAAATGTGAAGCCTGACTGAAAAGTGGCTATGGCACCTGTGACTGTGGAGACACAAATCTTGGAGACTTTCCATACCAAGAATTCCGATGCAATAAAAGGATGGCAACTCTCATGCTTCTGATATATATGTGATTCCCATTAAGATAAATGTGTTTTTTATATTTGGGGAGAGTTACAAGCTCTCATGGATATGAGAAGAACATTTGTTCTCTATGAGTTCTGTTTCCTTACCAGTAATTTTTAATTTTGTAACAAATGTTCTTAAAATTTCATAGACTATTTAACACTTTGATTGAAAATTTTCCTATTAAGAAATAAAGGGAGCTTCTCTCTTAAAATTTAAAATAAAATAAAAATCTTGTTGCTCACTTTCCTTTCATTTACTTTGGAATAAATTCAGAGTAAATCAAATTATGATAATAAAGTTACACTCTGTAAGTCAATAAGTGGATTATTTACAAAAGTTTTCTATATTTCTTTCCAGGACAGATATTTTTTTTTTTCCTGATACAAAATTTTTTTTTTTTCCTGCAGCTTTCTTCTAGGAAAAAACTCGTATTCCACAAAAATATTAAGTTCCAAGTCTCAGATTTTTCCTTTGCTCCTCTTTTTTATTGTAAAGACACTTTAGTATTGCCTTTCTTGTCTTTGTTTTCAAACTTAACAAATATAACTAGCTTATAAATGAATCCCTTTGTTTATTATGGATTAGCTAATTTTTTAACATATTAGCACCCTTTGTTCATGCCAACAACTAGTGGCTGGTAATAAAGAAATTACTGAAAATAAAATAAAGCTATCGAGTTCCTCTTCTGGTAAAAGATGGGAAAGTAGCATCTTTCCTCAAAAAACCTACAAATACAATGAGATTTATCTTACATGGGCGCATTGAAAATGCTGTTCCACTTGCAAAATGAATTTTGAAGCAATTGAAGGTATTATTTTCAGTGCCTCACAATCTTCTGGTCTAATTGATCCAACCAATGACAATCACCACCTATCTGGTTCCTTCAACCTCCCTTTGAAGGGTATTAGCACACTTCAGCTGCACTATGCCGCAGTTACTAAGGCAACCAGTGTGTGAAGCAGGCAGAAACTCTGTTTATTCACTTTATTACATTCTGCTGCCAGAGAAACCCTACAAAATTATGTATCTCAAAGCTACAATTTTGCATGCAAGGAACATAATAACGGACATTTGGGGGGCGGTGGTGTCTGTCTGTCTGTCTGTCTTTCTTTCTAACACATACTTTTCTGTTTGTGGAATAAGGAAATACAGGTTTCATAACAGCCATGATGGAGTATAACACAAGGTAAATACGAAGTACTCCAGGCAAGTTATGAGCACCTCCAAGTCTACAGTAGACATAGAATTTGCTCCCTCAAAGTACCTGCTATGCACAGCCTGATGCAACAACACAGATTTGTGTCCTATATGTAAAATTTCTCACATGCTCACTGGATGACGCCAACTTGGACTCCCATGTAACTGTTGGGCTACTCCATACTGCGTGACCTGGGAGTGCTTATCCAAATGCCAGGTTTGCTCTGTCCTACGTGATTTTAAGTTTGGGAAAAACCAAACCCTATCCCCTTCTTCATGCTCATTTTTCCTCAAGAAAGCAAGCCACATACTTTTTATCAAAATATTTCACTGATTAGCTTATGCTAAATATATTTCAGAAGATATATTCTTCTGAAGAGACAAAAAATGCAAGTTTTTTGCAAGGTTTGAGAGGTTACAGGATAGAGTCAGAAGAGATTTGCCTAACACAAAACCAATTCTATGTCTTTCAGCAATACTGGCAAAATGTTCTGCCCTGATCTCTAATTCATTTTGACATTACAAATATAAAATCTCTCCCTCTCTTACTGCTTTCACCAAGTGCAAAACCAATTAGACCTCTGTGGAGGAATCCAGCCTCTGAGGTTAGTGCAGGTGAATTACATGTTCTGATGAATTAGCTGAAATATTAACGTAGCAGAAATAATCACTTTACACACTGAAGGCTGAGACTCTAATTGTGTCTTGCACATTTATACGTGGCAGACACTATTTAAAAGGACAAAGAGTGCGGCTTAGAGGAGGCAGCAGCCTTGATGGAGAAAATAGGAAACCTCTCCCAGTTTGAATGGAGCTGCCAAGAGAGCTCGCCTTGGAACGGTTCCCCCTATAGTGAAATGTTAGCAGTTTTGTTTAGAGCTAGTCAGAAGTTTTCCAGCGAAACAGAGTCCATCAAAAGTGTTAGCTTGTTGAGCTTCAAATTATTAGTTTGATCAGCTGTGTTTGTTCATCCGTGTCCAACCCAAAATATTTCTTCTGTCTAAAGATCTATTTTAAACACTGAAGAGAGGATTTGCATGTCTACTTCCAAACTATTCATCCAAGCCTCCTTTTATGTTCAGCAGAGAAACTGGCATTTATAGAAAACAGTTTATCTGCACAGTTTTAGCCCTGTAGGAGGAGTGGAGTTATGTCCTACTCTTCCCTGTTTTTCTCCACTGTAATGGAAACAGAGACATCTGTCCCAAACACAGGCATCTACAATTCATCAGACAAATCATCCCCTTAAAGACTTTGATCTACTGTCTCTTCTCAGTATATTCCTGTCCTCAGAAAATTATTAGTCTGGCCAATGTGAAATTCCTGTTTGAGTTATAGGAAACTTGTGTAGTTGAGTAAAATACTTAAGAGAAGCCTTGCAGTGCAGGACAAAAATACAAGCATTTCTGTTAGTGTATCAATGAAGCAGAGAAAGACTGGAAACTGTGGCCATCAGACTGCTATATTTGCTTCACTGAACCTTAGGAAGCTGGCAGCCAGTTGCAATTCTGAGTTGCATCACAAGGTTGAAGAACCCCATGATCACATTAACTCATTAATTGTACACAGACAACTGTGCCCCAACTCACTTTTTCCTTTGCAAAGTCAATCTGATCCAGACTTGAGAACAAGGATCCAGATTATTCAGGCCATCCAGAATCAGAAATCATGTATGTAAAAGAATTTTATGTGAAAGAAAGAGGAAAATTGCATTTTTCCAGAGGGAATTAAGAAGCTTGTGGATGCGTATGTGCTGTTAGTATGTGTTGTAATGTTTCCTAGACTTGGAGATACAACTTGGTGGAGGAACAACTGAATTCTAACAACTAGTAAAACTCTTCCACAATCTGCACCTTCACAACTGGTAAGAGAATCACTGAGAAGAGGTTTTCCTTCTCTGCAATTTAAAAGGTTTACATGCTCCATGATTTCAGTGCCCACTTCTCATGTGAATTCTGCTCAGATCAATCAGATACCTCTGGAAACAGTTTGCATGGTTCATGCCTTCGCATTCGAGGCTGTTTGAAAGTGAGCTAGGATGAGATTAGGTGATTCTGTAAATACTTTAAGTTACAAAGTTTAAGGTACAAACATATTTTTCTTAAATCATATTGTAGACTAATCGACAGTCTTGATTGATTAACACAGCCACAGGAAAAAAAAATATGGTGTATTAGCACTTAATGCACTGATAGGTTACTGTTTTAGCAAATAATTGAACTCCGTTGGATCACCAGATTTCTGCCACAAACTAATAAAAACAGAGGAGATAAATGAGATTCCTACTGAAGCCATTGATTCAGCGAGGCTGGCTGTGGAGGGGCTGTCCCAGCACTGCTGCAGCTTAGTACAGAGCAGATCAGTCCCAGGCAGTTACCTGACCAGTGTCAAGCTCAGCAGGGCAGAAAGGTATCAGAAAGTTCTTCTCTCTTTTTCAGTCAGGTTGAAGTCTGACACAGCAAAGTTTCTAGTCCACAATAATTTCTTCATATCTGAGTTTTCACTTACAGAGTCTGAATTGTCCAAAAGCAATGAACACTTTGTAGCTTTCCTGTATGAAGGAGGAGGATGAATGCATTAAGAGCTCCAAAATTCATGGTGCTGTTACACTACAGTGTCACCTTACAACTGCAAATGATAGAGCTGAAAATGTTTTTATTGCAACTGCACATAATTTCTATCAGTAGGACTCGTGTTGCTAGTAGTAAATCGTAGTAGTACATAGATTAAGATGACTCTGCTGCCTCCTGCATTGGTGAGTCGATTTGAGATGGATTGTTCAGATGACACCGAGTAACTATAGTCCTGATCCTCAGCTTGTATAAGCTGGACGAAGAAGTGAATCTGCTCTACAACATGAGAGTACATCAATGGTAATCATAGAAAAGTAAAAGAAACTAGTGTGAAAACAACGCAAGCAGCAATACCTTAGGAGAGCATTGTTCTTCAAAGTAGTTTAAAAATGTAGAAGAGAATAACTTACCATGGGATACATATGTTGGCGTGTAATGTGTATTTTTGTAGAAGTATTATAATTATTATTATAGATTGCACATAAGCTTGGTGGACATTGCATAATTATCTCTTTAAAATGTAAACAAATATCTGCCTAAGCTGCATCTGCAGCTCATTCAGTTTCTATAAATACTCTAATGACGGCAGAAGTTCATTTAAGCAAATATAGCTGGCTCTCTGCAGTTACTGTTGTTCCAAAGCTTCCATTGTGGAAACCTAGTTCAAAAAGTTACACCCACACACATACGCTGCAAACACAGCCATTATATACAATAAGAATAGATTTGATATTTGAATATTCTGAGGGAATATCTTGAGTAAACAAAACAGACTAAGAATTATTTCATAAACCAGACTGAGCCTGTGCTTTAAGCTTTATGTGACGCTGACTGGTTGCTATGCTCAAACACAAAGCTTCAAGAAATGCCTTGATACTGATAGTCACTCTTCTTCCACAGCACCTCTGTTTTTTCTAGGGTGATATATATCCCCAGTAGCAAATTATTTTCCCTTTGACAGTCTAGTTCCACCTTGCAGTGTACTGTTTATGTGGATCCAAGTCTTCCTATTCCCTAGCATATCCCTCTTTCCCTGTTTTCAGTAAAACATTATACGAGATGTCTGAGAACTGCAAGTTTAAGAGGTCATTGCAGCGGTTCCCATCACAGGGTACTTATCAGTCAGAAACCGGGCACTGGAAGAACCAGGTTTACATCAGATGCTTTGGTCTGAGCAGTTAGTGGATAATGTCGATGCATCATGCAGGGAGCACTAGTGCAGTCGAATGAGATGCACAACACAAAATAAATGTAAGAAATTAGCAACCTTGTGATACTTTCAAAGAAAGAACAAGTTACTTCATATCACCTCAACTTGATAGCCGATGGCATTAGTTGCAGAACTACATGATGGGTTTGATCCTGCAACTTCTGTGCACGTGGCTTGTTAGCACTGTTTCTGCATCTTTTCTAATTGAGGTACTACTTACTTTTATTGTGGAAAAAACCCCCCACACCTCAACAAAGCTGTGTACCATCTTGTGCACCTCTGCACTTAGTGTATAATGAAATAAAAAAATACTATAGAAGAAATAAAAAGATAGTAAATCTTGAATATTCATGCATTATTATCCTTTGCATTTTGTTTCTTTTATGGCATGCATGAAAATGTGCATGCTTATTTGCTTTTTGATTCATAGCTCTGCAATGAGTCTAATGACTCACTGCTCCTACGCAGTAAATTTGGTGTTCTTTATGTGTCTGACTTACCACATGTACACACATCAACTGCCTAACATATACAGAGTAGATCACAGATGCATGAATCTGTTTGTCTGTGTCTAAAACTGATGTGCACATAGCAAGTGGCTATTTGTCCAAGATTTCCAGAAGTTCAGCAGCTCAATCATAGCTCATTTAAGACTTCAGAAAATCCTACGCAAATGGCTGAAGCTTTTCTAGACAGAATTTCTGAGAAAAACAGAAGGTGTTGCCAATATGTACTATCTCCTGGAAACACAGATTATGTTCACAGGATCAGATACAGAAATGATATAAAAATCAGGAGTCACATTTTAATATACAGTTCCCATTACAGGGACTCACAGTAGTGACTCTAGAAAAAGAATCCAGAAAATGGTCAACAGCCTACACAAACTAAGAGATGCTTCTGTAACAAAGACAGATAACAAATGTGGCGACCCTCTTGCATAATGCCTGGAACACTAATTGCAAGTGAATCTTCAAAGGAAAGAATGATTTAACTGCAACTTAGGAGCTAGAAATATTTTTTTTTACAAAATTGTCTTTGTTATATATCCAAAAATAACGCAATAATGACACACAATGATTCTTTAGCTTTTCCAAGGTATAGAAAATTTTTAACATGTATTCACCTTTAATAATCATCATAATATCTCATCAGGCTTTAGCTTTCTCATGGAGGATCTAATTTGTCCTGTCTTAGGCCATAGGTTCTATTATTCTCCATTAACTACCAGGACAATTATCACAGATTTACAAGTTTAACTCTTAAGTATATCTTAGTCTAACTTTTTTAAAAGTGGACCTTCAAACCAGTCCGTCATATACAAGATTATCAGCTGAATCAGATGCATTTCAGGTGATAAACTGCATGTGTAGTTTGCAGAAATTACTTAGTCTAGAGTCAAAACCAGAACTAAAGAAATAACGTGGTTCTGTGGTTTGGCAGTTTCCTGAAAAAAAACCAACCAACCAACCAAACCAAAGCAAACCAAACAAAACCTAAAATACTTGTTGTTTGGGCCCTTTAGAAGTACATTTTTAAAACTGAAGATCACTAAAATGACATTTTGGTAAACTTTCTAGGCCATCATGAAATGACTGATTCGACCTAAAAAGAAAAATTCTGCTCATTTTCAATTTGGGGGAAATCTTTATTTTAAATTACATTTCAGAGCAAAGTCTTTCATTGAAGCATTAGGGCATTTTGACTTAAAAGTTTTTAAAATATAAATTGGGGTGGGGGGAGAGATTTAATCTCTTTTCAGCCAGAAGAATATTACAATGCTAACATGAATTCACAAAATGGTTTTTTTGACACAAATCTTAGCCTCAACACAATCTGTCCTTTTGAATCAAGAGTAAACAGTTTTGACCAAGAAAAAAAAATGCTTGACCCCCATGAAATCAATTGTAATGCGCTGAAAACAAAAACATGACAATGTAAGACTTATTTTCACTTTTCTACTAAGACATCATTCTAATTGAAATCATAGGAACTGCAAGTCACAGACATAATAGACATTGACCTCATCATAGTAATCTTGCTTGGAATTGAAATCACCATGAATATTCAGACCCAGAGCATATGCTAGAAGGTGTTTCAGGGCTGACAGTCAAGACTCTTTCCTAATCAAGACACAAAAATTTTTAATCAAACCAGAATGATAAATTCTGATACAATATTATAAATCAAATAGAAGGCTCAGTCTGGGAGCTTGGCTTTAGCTTGGCATCTAAGAATATCCAAAATGTCTCTAGATAATGGAGAATATTTTCAAAATTTTCTATGAAAAGACAGTTTTACTTCATATACAAAATGATCAGAGAAACTACTATGCAAGAATAAAATACAGATAAATGAATAGCCACATTTTTTTAAGATTTTTTTTTAATAGTAAAATATTCCCAGTAGAAGAAAGGCTAGATAGATGACAGCAAATAGAAAATAACTCTCAAGACAGAAAACGCCGAATATCCTAATCTTAGCTGGCAATTGCTGCTTTGGTTCAGTTTCTTATAGTAATGACTATAAAGATTTACCTTTATCTCAAAGGTTAGAGAAAATAATTCTTCATAACAGATGTCTCTGAATATTTTGGTGTCATTACTGCATGGCTAGACAGTACATTTGCGAGAGTCTGCCGCCTTGTCACAGTTAAGATCTATAATGTTAAGAAATACATTACCTCCATTTGTACTACACCACACACTATTATTACAAATTTTCAACTATAGATCAGGAAAACATGAACAAGAAGAACAGTTTTGATATATATTGCTTCTACGATATTTTATTTTCTGTTCCAGACAAATTGCAACATGATAATCTTCCTAAGAAATGCATATTATTAAGTCAGAATATACTTCAGACTGTGTTAACAACTCTTTCATACTAATATAATTTCAGGTCCTGGAAACACGGCATCTGACTCCATGGTTTCTTTCAGAGCAGGAATTGAAAGCAAATTTCCAGACGTAATTAAATGCAGATGGACTTGAAGCTACCTAAAAGTCAATTGCTACACTTACTTTATTAACCATATCTATAAAACCAAAATGGAGTTACTTGTATTAGACATTGAGTAACCTGATGATGAAATACAACTACCTGAATATCTCTGTAGTTTACAGACTCTGCAAATGTATATGTAGAATATATCTAACTTCCAGAGGAAAAAAATTATAACTTGTAAATAAGAACAAGATATAACTTCTTTTCTCATTACAGCCTGACTTCTATTGCAGTTCTGCTTGCAGGTACTCATATAAAGTAGAATGTTAGCAAAATGTTTTTACGTGAGGGTAGTCAGTTCTTACCTTCAGCTTATGACAACTTAGTAGTTCTTTAGCTTTACAGATACATATGACGATAAAATTCATTATCACTTTTGAATACATGATGTCATAAACTAAGTTCACGTATATATCAATGAGCAGAAGCTAATGCTCAGTAAAATACATTTAATTATCTTCAGTAATACTTATTCATCTCTAAAAATCTCCTATTTTCTATTAAGTGCATGCGTATTCCTATTACTGAACTGGAGTAAACGTATGTAAATCCATTCAGAGTAATTGAAACAGGCTGAGAACCACGTTCTCTCATTGTCAAGGAGCCTGGTTCTCTAATAAGAGTTACTAAGTGAATATCTAAAACATCTCCATACCTGTCTCATTGTCCTTTACATCAGTAATGAGGATCTCCTCTCCACTGCTGAAAGGAGAGGTGGTACCTCTTCAGCAGTTCCTTTTATGCAGGAACCACACCTTTCAAAAATAATGAAGAAAAAGGAAATTCAGTATATGCGTGTCATTAGAGATCATCAGGAGTACACTATGGTCTAGCTCTCATCTGAACAAGGACTTGCTTTGTTTAGTTCAAAGGCTTTTTTTCAGTATCTATATTGAGTTTCAAAATTTGTGTGTGTGTGACCTTTCAAAATAACACTCGAATATTAAACTAACCTGTAAGGAAAGAAAGCAAATTCTTCTGGAATTTTTCCCTAGCGCACAGGATCTACAATTGGGAAAAAATAAGAAACAACTTTAAGAACAAAGTTAATGCAATAACTTTTACTTAATCAGTTCTTCATGTGTATGCATGATCAGTCAGAAAACATCCGCTTTCTGGAACAAATGCAAATGAAAAGTCAAATCAAACGGAAAGGCTTTGTATAAGCTGTTTCAGCTATTTCTTTTGCAAGTTAAGAGATGAGAGAGGTTGTTATGCTGTTTCTATTATAAGTGCATGGGATATGCAGGGAAACCAAGTGTAGAATCGTCTAAATAATTGAAGAAATGTGTCCATAGACAGGCAACTCTTGCTAACATTCTGCATGATTTTCATCTAGGTGTCATATGGTTAACCATCTTGCTTAATCTTCCTACACGTTCACAAGCCAGTTTGATTAAAATCAACCAATACATATGTTTTCATATGTGTTTTTAAAATATTTCTTGGAACTTTCAAGTTCTCACATGAAAATGAAGGAAAAAGAGAAGAAAAAACATTCTGGTAAACCTTGTGTAACTCACACAGCTAATCAGAGAAAATTACCAAAATTGCTGTCACTCTTGTCACACTATAAGTGAAGGTACAGGAGAAGTATTAATGACAAACAGAAACAGCTTCTCCAGAAAAATTGCACATAAACACTATTGCTAATCCTGTTGCTAAGAAAGATGAGCCACGGTGTCATTTGTGTCATAAACGACTGCAGGCTTGTTTAACGGCAGCAAGTTTGCAGCTCTATCCAGTCTCTGCTGTGACTTTTTGTATGGCACCTCACACAATATTGACTGTCGCTGTTGTTCCTTAAGCATGCTGGGAATCAATATGGTTAGTAATATTAATTACAATAAATGAACACTATGAGTAATGTTTTACTGCCAAAAGAATCAACAAATCATAATTTGTGCCTGTGCTAGCTATATTTCCACTAAGGCTGGTAGATAACTAAGGTAGAAAAATAGTCTGCAGCCCATGTTTAATGAACCAAATCAATTTATACCCTTTTATTCTGTACAGAATACAAAGGAGACATTATGGTGGGAGCATCTTTTGACACACATTTTCCTGCTAAGTTTCAGGCCAGACTGGAGAAAAGACGACTGTTTTGAATGAGTCTGAGGATGCTTGGAAGTGCCTCAGGCAAGGATGCTTGAAGGGAAGCAGGTCTGTCAAGAACCACCTGCAAATATAGTTTTGAAAAGGCTGTCAAAACCAGCATACATACAATCACAAAGAAATACACTCTTACAGCTGCACTTACCCTACCTTATAAAGTAGGTATCAACTGTCACTCGGAGGCAGTTAATCATCCAAAAGAGATATTGAAAAAAATATACTGAAGGAAAAACTAAGGGTATGAAATGGAAAAAAGAAATGTTCAACACTTAATTCCCAATTCTTAGGTGCAATTTTGTGGTGCATGCGCATCTATATGAATGTCTTCATTTAGGCTTATCTTTCCATTTGCAAATTATCATGAAAATAATCGTGTGTGTGTTTGTTCAAATGTGACACATACACGTGTTACTGGGGAGTTAAATAATGCACACACAAAAGGTGAGGCCTAAATGAAATTCCCTGGAAAACAGTTAAGTTTGACTGCCCTCCTACTCTTCAGTTAGAATAAGTTCTTTGAACTTAAACGTTATTTCGGTTCAACAGCAAGTGCTAGTGCCATAGTCTGGCCTCCTGAAAAATACTCGGGACAGATCAAAGATGCTAGAGCATGTCAGCGACAACCTTCTAACTTTGCCATGCTTCCTACCAATTACCTGCTGTAAAACCAGACTAGAACGACTGGGAGTGCTGTTCATCAGTAGGAAACAAACCTTGAAATTCAGTGAAGCAAACGCGCTAAATGAAGCCGCTGCTTGAGACAATCATGTCTGGATGGTGATGATCTAGACAACTATTTATATGTAGCCTATCTTCCACTTCTGATTAGATCTATTAAGGTTTATTTTCCTTAAGGAGTCTTACGGAGTGATTATGCTAGCAGCTCCTCTTTATAAACAATAATTGGAAGCTTTTCTAACTAATCTTGCATAAATTACGAAATATAAATGTAAAAAGGTACATAAAACAATTTTTGCCCACTTCTCTATTAACAAAATGCTTTATTTCTTTTTTAGTGACAGACTTAGTGAAACGTGAACTTCAGCTCCTATTAAACCTCTCATAAGAAAGTATATCTCACAAAATAGGAAACAAAAATAAGAAAAAAAACTTAATTTAATTTTAAAGATTCCACAAAACAATCACACCAGCGGGTAGATAACAAAAAAGCAGACATCATACTTTGCATATTCCTTAAGAGAATGCACTTTCATAAACTAAGAATATGTATATCAACTCACAAAGGAATAAGTCACTAACAGCTAATTTATTTTTCATTCAGCAAGCCCTGACAGGTAAGTAGTTTCTTCCTTTGAAAAATGATAAAAATAAAGGAGTATAAACACTGAAGTGAGCACCCAGCAGTACTTTTGGGTTCCATTTTTCAATTTTAAGACCTTTTCACACAACATCCATATAATTTCAGCGAGCTAACACCTTTCAGCAGAGAAGAAAAAAGAACAAAAGAGATAACTCTTCTAGGCTAGATGTTGTCATTGACAACTCCATTTAAATCTGATACGATGATGGAAAATATCGTAAGTCATGCAATTAGCTTGTCCTTAATAAACAGTGTGTCTCATTGTTTTTCAGTTTCTTGAGGTTAACAACACATTGAAATAATGTATTTACCCACTCTGAAAGGAGTATTAAAAATGCATCGGTGGAAGATCACCTGGAAAAAAAAAAAAAAGCGACAATTTCTGTGTGCCATTTCACAGCTTCTTTCTCCTTTCAGTTCACCTTGAAACTCATCTGCTGAGAAATACAAGACTCTTAAGTCTCCCTTTAGAAATGATGAAAAGGCAGTACCTGTCTTGAAAAGATGCTGAAAAATAGTTTATTGCAAACCTACGGCAGCTGAACTCAACATCTTTGTTGTGTTTCCTTTTGTGCAGCAATTTCTCTTTGAGATCTCTGTGCTTGCCCAACCCCTAACATATCTTAGAAGTGGTTTTGTCAGGTTAGGACAATGGTTGGACTTGATGATCTTAAAGGTCCCTTCCAACCTTAACAATTCTATGATTCTATATACATTATACAGTACCTATTCAATGATATCCATCCCAGTATAATAAATCTCTACAAGTGTATGGTACATATGCATCTGCTATATGTAAAGCCAGATATAGGCAAATATTTAATTTTAATCCTTTTAAAATTTTTCTTCTAGCATAAAAACAAATAAATAGTCAGACTAATTATTCAAACTCTCATGTAACATTTAAAAATAAATAGTTTTCATCTAACGTCATTACATTCTGGAATGTTTCCCTCGTTTAAATTTCTACAGACTGTAGCTGTAGATTATTCTGTTAGATACACCAGAAAGTAGGAACATCGAGGCTAGACACAGGTAAAATCAACCTCCTACCATTTATACATTGAGATACTCTATGAAAGAAGGTAAAGCAAGGCTGAGCCACTTATTATAGACATTCAAGAAACAATAACAATAATATGCTTTTCTTCCTCTGCGTAAGTCCCTCTACTGTTACTCAGCCCACAATACCGTTGCTAAAAGAAGTCATTTGTATAACTTCATACTTAAACTGCATGTTGTCTTTCAACAAATTTAAATGTAAAAGCAGACAGTGACAAATTACACTCTCCAAATCATTTTCTTTAAATTACTGTCTCCTGTTTTCTGTAGCTTTTGAACACATCTCCTTTGGCAGTCTAAGTAGCTAAGGTAGCAAGCCACATGAAATTTAAAGGTTGAGGGTTCACAAACCCAGGGAAGCCTTGGCAGCCCATGCAAGTACTGAGAGCTTGGTAAGTGAAATTGGTAAAAGCTGTTATTTTTGTGAAGCAGCTACTATGAACTTGAGTAGCACATCTGCTTTAAAACAGCATCAAAGAAGACAGAAAAAGTGGAGTAAAGGGTTCAGAACTACCTGTTCTGAGCATGGAAAACATTTTAAAATAACAGTGTCTCCCATAAAGCAGAATATCCAAAAAGCATGAAGCAGAATGTCCAAAAAGTGTTCAAATTGTATTCAGCAGCTGTATGTGTGAGAGCTGCTGATAAGACAGAACAGAGACAGAAAGACACCTACAAGATGTTTCCCTCTCCTGATCGGAGATGGAAGTAACTGGTTTGAATGGAGGTTATCAAAGCTTGTTGGGGAAGATTAAATAAGAGCTGAAGGAAACACAAGGAAAAGCACTTAATACTTTAAGACAGATGTCCTGCTCTCTAATTCTTCATTTTTTCACTTCACCCTGAAAACCGACAATATCATTGCTTTCATAATACATCATGGGTAAGAGGAAATACACACAGAGGTATTCCTCTTTTTTTTTTAATCACATCTGTGGGAGACAGATACGTTTGGCTGAGGAGGTTAATTCGTTTCTGAAGATGCTTCTGAGACTTTTTAATCAGCTACTAGCTGCTGGCAACAAAGAGAAAAAGGGGAAAGGATGTGGGTCAATACCAAATTTTCCAACATTAAAAAATGCCTTTTATGTACAGGTTAAGGATGAAAACTAAGATCTCAAATTCCCACAGAAAAATGAATAGGAACTCGAAATGCAGGGTAACAGGTAAATTATTTTAGTTTAGTTTTCTCAAACCAAGATGGAACAACTGTTATCCTGGGCTGGAGAGCTACTTCTTGCCCCTGACTCTTTGAAAATTCCAGGAGATTTCCAGCAGCTGGAGAAGGCCGGGTCATCTGCCACAAGCCTTTAATAGAGCCCCATGAGCTGAACCAGCCAGCACCATGGCTGCCGTGGCAGTTCAGCAACAGAGGTCCTGAAGCTCCCAGGGTCTCCAACGCTGCCCCTGAGACAAAAGCACATGTCCAAGGCAGAACGCCCAAACTTCTAAGCTTCAGTCTCTGCAAGACAAAAATATGGGCAACATGCCACAGGTAGCTTGGCCTGAACCAACAGAGCTGGCTGGTGAAAATTGCCACTGAGAAGCTCTATGTTGTCATTGACGCTGCAGTCCCCCAGGGATACATCACTTATTTACTGCTCAGCAGACACCTCCTTTCTCCTTTCCACCTCCTGCTCTGGCTTGGATGCATGAGGAGGCATGTCCCCAGATTTTTTTAAAACTTTCTTAGACTCATCCCCAAAACAGCTTATCGAGCACATTCTATAATGTAAGAATATAAGGAAATCTAAACAGAGATCTGCATATACACCTTCTGGGAATCACAAGGCAGACAGAGCAACAGAACAAATAAACACCCTGGACACTGTAGGGAAAGATATCATTTATGGACTTAATTAAATGAATCTCTAAAATGAAGGTATTTCCCACAGTTTAAAAAATGGAAGACATATTAGTCTTCTATACTGAAATAGCTGGAGCATGTTTGGGGCAGACGTGAGGGTGAGGACAAAGGGAAAACAAACAAGACGTCTATATATGCACAACAGTTCTTTGAAAACTGTGGTTTTCTTTGTATTTGACTGCATTGTTTTGCTGTCAAATATTTCACTAGAAACATACAATTTTCTTTTTAATTTATTTTTTTCCCCTCTCCAATTGAACAATACTGTTCAATTAAAAAATACTGTGGTATTAAAAAATAATGACTGCAGAAGATGACCATGGCCAGAGACTGCAGACAACCCTGAAAAATGCAAATGTTGATGAGCAAAAACATAATACAGAAAAAAAAAGTCCTTTTTGATGAAAATATCAGGAGGAAAGTTAACAAAACACTTTTTACAGATGT
Organism: Himantopus leucocephalus; assembly: GCA_003993805.1. NCBI lineage: Eukaryota > Metazoa > Chordata > Aves > Charadriiformes > Recurvirostridae > Himantopus > Himantopus leucocephalus. The sequence goes on from RSEF01000005.1 coordinate 19,586,338, forward strand.
ACCACAGTAACAGTAAAGTCATTATGAACATGATTAACTCCAGACACTGGGAAAGGGTATAAACATTCCTCAAATCAGTTTACCATACAGTAAAATATGTATTTAATGAAGCTGTCTGTATAAGGAAACGTAGAGGACCTAAAGAAACACAGAATCACAGAATGGTTTGGGTTGGAACGGACCTTTAAAGGTCATGTAGTCCAACCCCCCTCACATGGACAGGGACATCTTTCACTGGATCAGGTTGCTCAAAGCCCACATGAACCTTGAACACCTCCAATGATGGGGCATCTACAACCTCTCTGGGCAACCTGTTCCAGTGTCCCACCACCCTCTTAGTAAAGAATTTCTGATATCAAAAAGAAAAAGGAATTTGGAGAACTGGAAGGAGGCAGAGAAAACTGAATAGGGAAGAGCCTGTGAACCAGCCCTTTTGCCCTGTCACCACCTGGTGAATGCCAGGTACTGCACTTTTCAGGTATAAACTGAAAACTGTTTATATGCCAGTGGGAGCACTCATCTTGGGACTGCAATCCCAGCCCCTCAGACAAAGGTGCCTAGGGAGAGAAGGAAATGGGACTCTTAAAAGCAGGGGAGTTTTGAAGCAGATACTTTACAGATCTGCCTGAAAAGAACTGTCTGAACAACTACAGCAGGCTAAAGGGCCTGAGACCTGGGACACAATGTTCCCAGAACAAAAAGATGTACTGACAACAGCCACCCTGACATTTCCAGGGAGATCCTCAGCCCATGTAGCAAAGCGATCCACTTCAGGGCTGCTGTACGTTTCTCCAAGCAGACAGGGCAGNGGGGAAAAAAAAAAAAAAAAAAAGCAGCTGAACAAGAAAAACAAAAAACCTCAAAAAGCAGCAGACAGGTTGCCCTCAGAACTGAATGTATTTCAAAAGACCTTTGTCAACCTGAAGATGTTGCTGCAAATCATTTCAGCTTTGGTGAATCAGCATTTACAGATTTGCCCTTGCACTAATGAAATTTTGACTGGTTTTACCACAGTGACCATTAACCTCACCCTGTACAGAAATCCAGCTGTTGAAGGATACTTTTACGGCTTCAAAAAAAGACAAAAGCTCTCACAAGATCTGTGGCTTGTAAGCAATGAAAGGGAGTATAAGAGAGTTCACCTTTAAAATCTTCACATAGGTAAATAATTCATACACCCTTTATTCACCTATGGTATCCCTGCCCTCCCCCAGGGTCCCAGTGCAGCAGCCGTTCTAGCTCAGTTAAGTACATACAGCAAATACATCTTCAATTTCCACTGTCTTTAATTAAGTTTAACTTTAGTTGAACTGTTGCCGGGAGGAGCTGGGTCAATGGCAGAGGAGTATACAGTCATACTGCAAACATATGTCTAATTTCTGTCCCCAGTGTCCTCTTGAGACTCCAGCCACGTCACAGAGCACCAGGCAGAATTTAATCGCTTTCTGCTCTAGTAGTTCTGGCTATTTGGGAATTGAGATTGATTTTGCTCATTTTGGACTGTGAAGATCCAGTGTGAGCCTGCTGTCACACAGTATGAGGTGGCATCAAGCACAAAGGAATTTGATGTTCTGTAGCAGCTGTTGTGAGCCGCAGAGCTGGCAGCATCAGGAACAACAGCGTGAACATGCTGCTCGGGTACATGAGTCTTCTGCCTCTGCTCTATACAACCAAGATGTTCTTGATAGGTCCTTCTGCCTGTTGCAATGAGTATTTTGGCTTCTTTCTGTCTTGTTCGAACTTTTTCTGGTTTGATTAGAATGGTTTGGTGTTTGCATCAGCTGGATCCAATTAGTAAATGTTTTTAGTACTTGCAGAGACCATTAAATAAAACAAAGTGGAACACTTACTCTGGCACTTTCAGTTTGCAAGACAGATGGGACAGAAGGAGAGTAACTGCACCGTTGCATCAAGAAGACATCAGTAGAACAGTTGAAATTTTTTGTCCTATGACAAGGGGGAAAAAAAAGTCTTACTCCTATTGTTGTGAATTTCCTTTAAGTATCAGTGAAAATTCTAGACATATCACAGTATATAATATATTTTATCTTCCTTTTATTAAGGTTGATCTTTACGCCAGCTGGTATAAAGCATTCAGTTCATGTTTTAGATCAGTGACTTTTCAGAAAACTGTCATTTTTGAGATTTTTGGACATTTGAGATAGCCGCTAAACAAAACTAAATCTTTTGTATCTTGATAGTGATGGTAAATTTGACAAGTTCATAAAAGGTTCCCCCTAATGCTGAGACAGTTAAACAAGAATAGGCTAATTCTTAGCTCACATTGAGGTAAATCTGGAGGATTAACTCAGTTAACACAGTCAATGAGACATCTACATCAGGCCTCAAACTCTTCTATATAAATGAGTTAGAAGGAACAGTTACATACACTGAAAGAGATGGAAAATTTATTTAGTAAATAGGAAAAGGTATTAACAGGAATTAATAAATCACTTAATGAAAACTGAAAGTCTGAGGACTAGTACTTTGAACAAGTGAAGCAGTTTGAGCAAACTGAAGAAGAGGTGTTATATCTGATGTCTAATGAAAAAAATGCAGCTGTATAAACTTTCACACTTACCTTGTAACTGTGAACTCTGTTGGGAGTTCCTCTACAAATGTCGGATTGTATAGTATACTTTAGCTGAATAATGATGACCCAAATTAAATAACCATGAGATTGTGTCTTTATCACTAGTTTGCTTTTAAAAACTGCTGATCAGAATGTATTTTTGATTTGGTAAATTTAAATTTATTGCAATAAATGTAACAGCTTTTCATTCCAGGAAAAAAAAAAAGAAAATCTTCTTGCAATTTACTGCTACTAGATGGTCATTGTTAGGCCAAGGATATTTTACAGAGCAAGAAAAAGGGGTTCTTTTGCTAACCTGGTTTTCACTCTCCTTACTGGAAATGACTAAGTTTATCAGTATCTCATAAATATATGTTGATTAATGGTATAATTTATCTTAAAATTACACAAATTTTGGGACTTACATTTTGGAAATTATCCAGATACAATTTCCGTGGCTATGTTTGGATGACATATGTATATGTGATTATACTAAGATATGAGTTCAAACTGAATTATAAGGGGAGGTGGAGACCATAATGCTCCAACAAGGAAGTAAAAGTATCAACCAGAAGTCTAAAAATCCAATTTCAAATCAAGTGTCAATGATCATGCACAAGTGACTCGGGTAATGTTTAAATTCCAAGATTGCTTGAAGAAATAACTCTTTATAGATTTTTCATTGCCATTAAATGAGGAATCTTTGTCATTTTCTGATGCATCTATCAACCAGGTCTTTGAGAAGATTTTGGTACCAAGAATCACAAGACATTTCTCACAAAACCATGAATGTTCTTGACCCCTGGAGAGAAAATTTCAGCCCATTCATTAATTTTAAAGGTACCAGTTAAGGCAGAAGTATTCTTTTGTGTAGGATGAAATAAAATCATATTAAAAAAGTATTAAGAATCTCCGGCAAGTATTGTGAACTTTCAAGTCAAATTATTATATATGGTTATTTAACTAATAATTACTATGTGGATATTTTAAACTTCAAAATGTTTAAGCCATGACTGAAGAAGTCTGATATTACTCCTCTCCCAATGATATCTCCTATCACCAAGATTTATGAGGAATTACAGTTTAGTCCTATGTGCAGCATTTGAATAAAACATCTTTTCCATACAGTTTAGGTCCCATTTTGAAATAGTCCAAATATGTCTGGCATTATTAAGATTGGAATTATGATTAAAATACAACTTCTTTTTACTTACAGAATGAGTATATAAGTTTGGTCTTTGAGAGATGTGTAAATCTTTCTGATCTTATTTCCAAAACAAGGAGTTTTGGATAAAGGTTGCCAATTCATAAATGCCATTTCACATAAAGGGATCAGCACCTAAAAGAGAAGACAACCTCTGAAATAATTGTTTTAATCATGGAGTTTCAGGCCCCACTCTTGCCTAAAGCAAGAAAATATTCTTAGACAGAAGTCAGGGTGGGCAGAATTCTCAAAAATCCCAAGTTTCCCTAAAGCCAGATGCTGCTGCCCACTCTCCTGAAAGGAAAGGGATTGTTCAGAAGTTTAGATTTAGATTAGAAGAAAATTTTCCTTTCATCAAGGCATGTTTTTTTAGCATTGAAGAGGAGACAAAATATTAACGACAGATTTCTTCTTGTGTTACATTTGAAAGGGTTTCACATTTGCTAACCTCAGTTGCTCCGATTTACATCAGAATAAAGGGCAGGAGAATTCTTTACCTTACCAACACATCTGCTGCTTCTGTCTCCATCTTGTCTTCAAGACCAATCAGGTAAGTGCATCAGCTGGTTTTGATGAAACCAATGACATAGCACATACCCCATCTACACGAATGCCAACCCCGTTCCATTTTCTTTTGACTGACCTGTGTTCCACCATTCTCCAACTGCAGAAATGCACTTTGCTTTCCTTATCCTTTTCTAATTAGCGTGCTTAATGATTCCTATATATCATCCCTGAGACAAGCCTTTCTCAGTAATTATTTGTTCCCAGACGGTAGCTTAGAGTAAGGAACTATGGTGATTGCCTATACAAATTTATCTAGCAAAATAAATTAAATAGAATTTATTTAGATAAGAATTAACAGGTATAATCTCACAATGGGTTAATGCTACAGAATATGTGAGTACAATTAACTGTGTGTTAAAGACGTTCTGATTTGTATATTATCAAATTTTGCACTAGTATCTCCTGCAAACATTTTCAAACAATAACAGTCAGGGGGCAACGTGGTAAACAAATTCTAAAAATTATTCTATTTAGCAATTGCATACGGTATGTCCTCAGAGAAAGCAGAAGCAGTTTGTGAATGTGGAAATTTAATCCTGAAACTCCTATTATACTTGGAATACATTTTTTTTTATATGACGTGGCAGTGTGCGCTCACAGCCATGAAAGCCAACCATACCCTGGGCTGCATCAAAAGAAGTGTCACCAGCAGGTCGAGGGAGGTGATTCTCCCCTTCTACTCTGCATTTGTGAGACCCCACCTGGAGTACTGTGCTCAGCTCCAGGGCCCTCAGCACAGACATGGACCTGTTGGAGGGCTCCAGAGAAGAGCCATGAAGATGATCAGAGGGCTGGAGC
>RSEF01000005.1:19592478-19603814 GCA_003993805.1 Himantopus leucocephalus
GGGGCTGCGACGTGTGATGGCACCCGTGGCAAGGGGGAGGTCACGCCTCGGGGGGGCCCTCGGCAAAGGGAGCCGAAGGCGTTACTCTGAGAGCCTTCAGGGTTTCCAGTCAGCCCGGGCTGCGGGGGGCCTCACCCGCCGAGCAGCAAAATGGAGGAGGGTGGGCAGGACGGGCGGGCAGGGGGCCGCGGGGCTGCCCGAGCCTGGAGAGGCGCCGGCCCGCAGGCCTGGTGTTGCGAGGGAGAGCTGGCACCGCAGGCCAGGTGTGGCCCTGCCAGCAGCCCACACGTGTGTGTGTTCCGCTTGCTGGGCGTGACAGATCTCACAGGTTTGTTACACCCGGGTACAGCGGTGTCGGCAATGTAGGTGATTTGTCAGCATGCGTTCTCTGTGCTTGAGGCTTCCTTAAGCTGTGTATATTAAGAATATGTTTAGCTCCTTGTTTTGCCAAACTGCTATGAGCTTGTTACAAACAGGCCGCAGTCAGATTCCAGTTTTATGGTTCATGCTGGGGATATATACTGTTCACCTGGAAATAAACTCCCACCACCTTTGCCATTTCCGATAACCTCTCTCAGCACAGAAATTAGTATTTCACACATCTAGGTGAAAGTAAGTGGCAGCGGTAAGAACGCTTGTAGCTTTTCCCACTGTTGCTGGTACCACTCCTGCTACGTTTTCTTCAAAGAAAGGTGTGTGTAGATACAGTCGGGATCAGAACATACCAGCCACCATGCCTGTAAGATCACTGTTTTCTAAATAGGAGAAATTGACCAAAAATACACCTCAAAGCTTTATTAGAACAATAAACCACTGAAGTAAACCAAACTACTTGTGCTCTCTAAAAGAACTAAGCACTGTGTGTCTATCTATGAGAAGCTGTGAGAAAAGGGTTTCATGCACAGGCCAAATGTCTGATGAATTCAGATGGCAGAAAATACTCAGCAAGCTGAAAGCCACATCTGTGATCATTCTTGGTTGGTAAAAGCGAGCTATGGCTGATTGTATCCCCTCCTGACTTTGCTGACAGTCCACTTCTGGACAGAAGCCTTCCTCCCACTTGGCACCGCGCTGTCCTCCGACCATCTCTGTAATTAACTTGCCTGAATGCAGCAGCCCTCCCTAACTACCTCCTGGCATAACATCGCGTAATGCTGAGCAGCTTACCAAGAAGCTAGGACAAAAACAACCTCTAATGTATTTGTCCACGCTGTAGGCTGTTTTCTAAGTGGTTTCAGCCTAAAGATGGAGGAGAAAGACAGCTAGTTGGGCTGATGGACAGTATTTTGTGCTCCTTGGGGGTTTAACCGTCTTATTTATATGGTCTCCAATATTGTAGTATTGAAGAGAACCACAACCTTTGACTTCTATATCCGCACAGTACCAGGGTGAGAGGAGGGAGGTTCTATAATTGCAATTTAATAGATAAAGTTCACACTGTTGGGCTTATGCTTGTGTCTGTTCAAGGAGGACTATGCTCTGCAAATATTATGTCTTTGCAAGCTGTTGTTGCTGTTGTCAGGAGAGCTAATAAGACTGACTGGCAGGCAGAGCTCAGCCTCTTGGAGCTATTGCCTGCTACGGCCTTCCCATCTTCTATTACTGTCTCTTTTCTTGCGCCTGCCCTTACCCGCTTTCCATTCCCTGCTATTAGGAATCACGGTCATGCAACACCACGCACACAGTGTACAGCTTAGTTCTATTTTACTCTGATTTTTTGTAGAAAAGCTGTATATATGATCATATTGCCTGCCTGCGCATATATGGTTTTAGGTCTATGACCTCTGTGCTAAAAATTTTTTAACTCATTGATCCGTTTCTCATTTGGGTCCTTACAGACGCTGCAACTACAGGAGAGGCTTCGTTTGTCTTAGCCATCAAGGTCAAGCAACCGACTGACACAAACCTATAGGAAATGAAACTGCAGTAGTTTTAATGCACATGGAATTGTTAATTTAAATATACCTGTTAGGAGAAATGGTTGCATCTGAGGTGCCTGAAGATCAACAGTGTGAGACAACCCTATATGTTATTTCTGATTTATAATATCATTGTTACAATTTTAGCAGTGGCTTGCTAAGACCAGCACAGAAATAAGAACCAGTTGGAGTTAAATAAGTAAGATTCAGGTCACAGAGCTTTTAGTCTGAGGAGAAATAGTATGCCAGCTTGGTTTTCTGGTGACAGGAACTAGTTCTGAATTTGTTGCTAACGTTCAGTAGGTAGGTGAAAAAAATCCATTCTTCCCTCCGGAGAGCCTGGCTCATAATCTTACAGGTAGTGAAAATGAGAAGGGAAGGAGATGAAGGCTGAACGTTGGCTTTGTTAGTGGTTTTTTTACATTCTAATATTATAAACCCAAGTGTAGTCAAAATGGATGGTTAGATCGAAGCGCCAAGATCCTGCTTACCAATAATCATCCTTTTAGTAGCTAAAATAAACGTTCTCTCTTATGACTCAGAGACAAACGGTGTGTTGGGTAACAACTTGGGGAGACAGCTGGCAGGCTGGAAGTGAGGAAGGCCACCATGTACTTTCGCTTCAGACTTTTTAAAGCATAGCCATCACTCCTTGGCTGCAGCGCGGTGTCATTATCTCCGAGGACTGTGTGGTCGCATGGGCTAGAGAGCTGCGAAGTGCACCAAAAGTAAGCTGACCAGCTCCTTCTGCCGCATGGGACCTCGGTGCAGGAGGCAGATTATAAAACACTGAGTTACAAACCTTGCTGCGGAGGAGTGGGAAATGGAAGCTAATTGCGTTTACATGCAGGTGAATGTGTTTTCTGAGATGAGAGGATGGGAGATTCACACCATCTGCCAAACACCCCTAGAGCGTGTGCACACCCATCACTTCCCTGATCGCCTAATTATAATCCTCACGCTGCGCTCACAGAAATAAATTGATCTTCCGTTTTTAGCAGGATTGAGATATGTTTGGTTTGACTGATATAAAATAATCTCTTGATGTCCCAATGAGCAAAATCTTACATATGCCTTAAATATTGTAAGATGTCATCTCCTCTTTAGAACAAAGTGCAAAATGAGATACTGTCTGAGCCGCACAACAGTTCTCAGTACCTCCACTCATACAGAGTGATGTAACGCTTTATTCATGTTTTTGCAGGGACTTCTGTGAAATACTTTCTGATGATAATCACCGTACATGCACATTGCACTTTATCTCCAAATTCAGGAGTGATAGTTGGAAAAATTGATTATGTGCCACCACTTATTAAAAATAAAACCAACCCAGATGTCTATTGTAGTTCATTTACCCTTCATCTGCACTAGGAAGCTCAAGCTTGGAAATGCTCTTTGGATATTTATCAGAGTTTATTGAAGAGAAAATACACTTGTAAAAAAACCACAAACAACAGTTCACTTGCATTGATTAATTTTTTGTCCATGATTCATTTCTTAGCCTTTTGGATGTTTCATTTGCGTTTCATTCCAAATGTGTGCTGTTTATTATTATTAATTGTGTATTTGTATTGCTGTCTTGTGTGGAGGCCCTAATCAAACCTGGGGTCCCGCTGTGCTGGATGGTGTGCCAAACTCAGACTACAGTACACGGTCTAGAAAATTTACAAATTAAGGGGAAGGCGTGATCATGCACGGCACAGAAAGCCTCCCGCAACCTGATGAGAAAACTGGATGTGTGTAATTTTTGGCGAGAGTGGGGGTCACGCCACACGTTGCAGAAGGTACCTCTGAGTGCCTACCACAGAAATAATGTCAGCTGCCTTACGTAGAGAATGCGATTCTGTTTTGCTGTAAGCAACACTTTTTTGTTCACGACCATCTGAAGTGTGACGTTCTAGCATTACAGATCAAATCCTTAAAGTCAAATTTATCCCGATTTTTTTTTAATGTGTGTATTTCAGTTCAATTTTATGGCACTCAAGGCAGTAAATCGTGGCTAAAGAAAAGCGTAGAATACTTTAAAGTATTGTCTGCTTATTGGTAGCTAATCCATAATAACTGAATCCTCAAGGGCTGATGCTTATGTTAAACAGGCTTCATTTTTATCAATGATAACGATGAGATTCTGCAAGTATATAGATCTGGACTATTACTGGCTCTTTAATTTTATTCTTTGGCGGTTGTCTTTCTTACTATCTGAGCTTTTCTTGCTCCCTAAACCTACTTTAAAATTTCGTAGAAGAAAGGTATTTGCCATACTCATATACACATTGCTCATTACACACCATCTGAAAGCCCCTCAAAGAATAGACTGAAGTTGATGCACAAGCCACAATAATTGCATGTCTATAATCAGCGATGGCAGAGCAAGAGATGCTCTTCCTTGTGTGGAATGGGTGGCGTGGAAGCACAGCAATGCCAGTAACATGCTCTTTCTGCCCTGATTTTGCTCGTTCCTCGAGTCACCAGATCTTCACGCAGAAACGAGGAAAGCCCTGTGATGTGGCAGGAGAGGAGAGGAAGAGAGGTGCAGGTAGAGGACTTTGTTTGCTGCTAGCAGGAGAGAAGGGGGCTGCCCTGGGGCGGCTGTGGTGGGGACGGCCACGGAACTCGCCACTGTGAGGTCTCTGCCTGTTCTGTGGGGAAGCAAATTCCCCGCCAGCACGCACGGGGAAAGCGAAGGGGCACACAGCCACGCCGTGCTTCTGGCAAATTTGATGAGGTGAAATAGCTGCATCCCGCAGGAGCAAAGTGCAAACTACTACCTTGAAGGAGGTCTTAAACAGGCCCTGCCTGGGGCAGAAAATACACCTACAATAGGAGCCCTTGAAGAAGCACAAGTAAAAGAAGTGACATTAGACTCCCATGTTAAGGTGGGGAGGCCTGGGGACAGACGACTGTTTGTGGGACAACCCAGCACCTCAAGAAATGAAGACAAGGTTGGTGGTGATCTACACCAGGAGGTTAAACCTTACGAAACTAGCGCCCTGTGAAGTCTGTGGGCTGACAATGTGGGACAGCCCATGGCCATTACATTTAGACAAACTTGCATTGGGAGACACAATTAAGATCTCAAATTTAAGCACACAAAAATAATTGTTTCACCTGTGTGACCTTGATGTAGCTAACTTCTGCCCATGCACAGGGAAAATCTCTCACTGATCACCACGGCATATTCTAAAAGGAATATGATCTCCTCGTAAATCAAATGTCTTTTGGATTAGCCTTTAGTTGGGTCCTTAAAAGGGTTTTGTTATGTGTACAGTTTGTTGTTACTGATGGTACTGTGTCGCTCATGCTTTTGGTGAGGGTATAATCACCCGCCCTGTGGCTGCATTTCTTGGTAAACGCTCTTTGTAATTTGTCAGCGTAGAGAAAAATGCCAAAACCAAACCACTGCTGATGACGGCAATCGCTTGCCTTGGCTGCGGATACCTGCACTGCTGGTCTCCCACCACTTAGTACTTTATCAAATGATCCCTTTTTTTTTTTCTACAGGACCCGTTTTGGTGAGCAATGTGCACAATGTAAGATGGTCACTGAATGAGCAGTTACTCAATAGATCGATCTCTCCTCACAGTTCAGCATGGCACTGTGCCTACTTCGCTGCACACTTCAACCTCTGCTTCAAATGCAGAGTTATTAGCTTCCTCGTGCCCTTTGCGTGGCATGGAAATGCTTCACAAACACTAATGGATTTTCAAAAAGCAGTTGTTATAGCCACCCGGTAGATTACAGGGTGAGGCACGGGTTTATTCAGGTGGAGAATCTGCTTGTTGTGGGGGCTCAGTTAAGGTACAGGGGGCTCTTACGGATACTTAGCTGGGGCTGTAGCACTTGCTGTGTTCAGCACGTTCCCTGTTCAGCTGCAGCTGTGAGCCTGCACTTTTGCAAATTTGGCACCAGGATTTCAAGTCAAGCAGTCAGAACATGAAGAGCAAACAGCTAACCACAACTTCTGAAAAGTTTAAGTGATCAGCTGGTTATTACATTGTAATTCTTTGGCAGAAGCAAGGTTGGATTCCCAGGAGAGCACTTAGCTATGATACTATCCTTTTTCTTCCTGGAATTGCTTGCCTCATGCCATCTGCACCTTCCAAGTTCTGCAACGTGCTGAGCAAAGGTCAACATGTGGACAATATAATTTTTTTAATGTACATCCCTGATTTATACGCAGAACAGGTCCATCCTGAAAGTGACCTATCTGGTTAGACCCTGCTATGACCCAGTTGGATCTGGATGTCATAAAGTGCAGTTACGAATGTTAGAAATAGTTATCCATTGGAACCTAGATACAGCTTTTGAAGTTACATAGCGTCAGCTAAATTCATAGCACTGGCCGGAATTTCTCTGTGCTGGAATTTGCCTCTGTGCTTAATGTATGGATAAACGAACTCATTAGGAAGTTCATGCTAGAAAGATGATAGCAGATGATCAGTGGGAGAATACATGATACAAGAACTAATGACATGCATATAAAGCCTGTGCTTTATATTCAAGTTGCTAAACTGGTAATCCTCCTGAGATGTTGCTTGATCAATGGTGGATGAATCTTGCAAAGCTATTACCACTACTCGCTCTGCTGCCTTGATAAAGAAACCTGGATGATGAAGCTGTTGTCAAGCTGAGTGATGTCCGGACAAGACTGAGTGAGTCTGCTTTCTACAAGATGTAGGCTTAGAAACAAATTGAAGCAGTCAATCATTGTCAGTGAAAGAGCAATGCTCACAACACCTTCAGATGCTGAAAGTTTTTGGGGTGCCAAGTGAGAGCAACCAGCAGAGTAGCCAGCGGTGAGAGGGAGAGGCAACCTGGAAAGGAGCAGTCAGCATGATGGAGATCTCCTGACCTCCCTAAAGAGAGCCAAGCACAGTAAAAGATTGTTCTCAGTCAGCAAAATTTTTCTAGTGTCAAATCTAAATCTCCCTTACTGCTATTTAACTTCACTACTTTTTGTCCTGTCAACTGCAGACACGGGGAACTGATTATTCTCTTAGTCTTTGCAACTACTTTTACAGGCCAAGTCTGGAAGACAGTCACCTTCTTCCCCAACTGCTCCTTTCTGACTAAACGATTCCAGTTTCTTCACTGTTTTTTCCCTGTGGATGTGTTTTGTAGTTCTTCATCATTCTCCTCACACTTCTTTGTTGTCTTTGTGATTAGTTGACATCTTTCTTGAAGTACAGGTCCCAAACTGGAAGCCAAACAACAGCACAGGTTTTAGCAGTAGCATGTGCTGTGGGGGACTCCTTCAAATACTTCGCAGATGATGCTTTTGTCTGTATCTCCCAATACGAGCACCCTTTTCTCCAGCAGTGCAATGCTGACCCACGTTTAAGTTGTCATTTAGTGCATCTCTGTCATTGTCTTCTGCAAAATGACTGAGTAAGCCAATTTTTTATCTTCCTGTGGCTTGTGCTGTCAGTTGTCCTGGGTGCAGAATATTCTGTCCTTTGTTATTTGTCTAAATTTCTCCTCATTTATGCCAAATTGCCTGCGACTGAGACAAGTTGCCTTCTTATTACATGCATCTCCTGTTCTTTTTTCACTTTGGGTTACCCTGCAACTGTGCCATTCATGTTTTTCTAGGGAAGTGCCAATTTTCTGAGACTCTTTTTCCCCTTGGGCATATTTTCCTTAGGATATGTAAGTTTAATGAATTTCATAGAAAGCAGAGTTCATGATCTTTATTTTATTGTTCTTCCTTACTCCCTTCACGAAAACGAGGAACACCATTAATTCATCATCTCTGCATTCTCAACCAGTTCCTCCCTACTGCTTGCAATCAAATGGAAAGTGAGCTCCCTTCTAGCTGTATTCTGAATAAACACATCACCAACGCCTTCCAAGTGCTTGCTGGACAATCTGTTCTGTATCTTTTTTTTGCCTAATATATGTGCAGATGGCAAAGTCTCCGTTACTTCCAAATCTGGAGCTTTGGCTGATTCTGCTAGCTGCTCTCCAAAAGCCTTGTCTGCATTACCTGCCCTGCTTAGTGTCCCTGTGACACCATCCTTGTGCATTTCCTTCTTTAACATTATTCATATGTTCATATTACAGTAACATGAATTATCTCACTCCCAGTTGTAACTGGGTTATTGTATTTAAGGTTCCCCAGCATTTCTTGTTCCTGTGTTTCTTGCATTAACATACAGGTATCTGAGATGTTCAGGGAATTGGCTCACTGTCATTCACGACCTCCTTATGACCCTTAAGAACACAAAGCAAAGATACCGCCCCCCTTTCTTGACAAGGTGGGCTGAACATCTACCCAGTAATTTGTAGAACAGTGTTTCAGTGTTCAGAAACCCCAAATCCTGCTGCTGTTACCATTTATGCATAAAAAAGCTCATTTCCAAGATGTGTCTCTCACTTCCTTGCCCTTAATTCATAACTGGAAGGAAAAAAAAAAAGACTATAAGCCAGATTCCCTGCTGCCTCCCCCTGGCTCTTTGCACCTTGCAGTTGCTTCTGATCCCTTCAGGCTCTCTCCTAGCAGTATCCTTGGCACTTACACGGATGAAGAGCAGGAGGAACTAATCAGTGAACTGGCGGGGCTTCCTCATCTCTTTCCAGGAGTCTGAATGCACTTCTCTTGCAACAGCAGGACGGAGTATTGTATGGGTCTCCCAGTTCAGGAGAGGTTGATGTCACTTTTTGTTTCCTCCATGGAGGTTGTGTGTCGTGGGTCTTTTGGGGAATGTGGCTTTTCTTCCTTCACCCTCAGTGCGAAATCCTTGCTTGCTGCCTGGACCCTGGCTTTTTGACTTCAAAAGCAGTTGACATCTTGGGAGAGCAGCTTATTGACCCCCAGCTTCTGTTGCTTCTGCAGACTACTCCAGCTGGCCAGCTTTCCTTCTCTGCACACTGACCTTAATAAAGAGTTGGAGAAGCAAAATAAATTAATTAGAAACTCCTGTCTGGAGGCAGTCTCAGACTATGCATGAAGACTCAAATCCTGGAAAGGAGGAAGCCATGAAGCATAATCTGAGGGGTTTTTGCCTTAGAAGGCCTCTGACTGAGAGGTGCATGAGAGACCAGAGTTGGCTGGACCACACCTGGGACTGACCCGTGTTTTGCTTCCTGACAGTAGCGGTGCTGATCGTGCCAGGGAGATCTGCAGTTCCACACCGAGCCACAAGGCATTTCAGGGATAAATCAAATGTTATCAACAGTTTTTGGTTAATAATTAACAGTTAATGAAAACCTATAACTCCTATGAGATCCGAGATGACATTAAGAGTGTTAGCAAAGTTTCTTCTTTGGAGAGAAAAAGGAGGAAAAGTGGATAGAAAATCACACAAATATTGACACTCAGATTCTGCTGAGTCTTTTAAATATGAAGGTAAGATCTGGGGAGGTCATGTATGAGTTTTTACACATTTTAGTGGGGTCCTATTATTTTCATGGGATAACTGCTGGGGAATGAGAGACTGTATCCCCAAGTCATCACAACCAAGGATTAGAATTTGCTGGACCAGCCTGCCATATATATAGAATGTGTAGTACGCATATATCCTATGCAAAGCATTCAAGCTGACAGAAGGGGTTACAGCAATTCCCTGAATGAGATGGTTGCCCTGGAAGCCCCTTTAAATAGAAGTAGGTTTAAGCTGTGTCAGATGTAGTTCTATGTTGACTGGAGGTTCACAGGTCTTTGGATGCAGAGTATAGGTGCAGAACTTAACAGATAAAGTCAACCCTGAACGCACTAAACTGAAATGGATAGAACATCACAGTGGTTTAAATTATAATTTGTTGAAAGTCTGGTTTTGCTTATGTTTCAAGCTTTTGACTCCACCTCCCCTTTTGCCTTTGAAGTTAGCATTCATTGTACACTGATCTTTGTTTTCTCCCAAGCACTTTCATCCTCTGCCCCAGGCCATCCCATGTACATGGGAGGAGATCTGTGCAAAAGGCTTTTTTAAAATCCCTCCTTAAAATTAACTTCTGCTATGAATCTTATGAGTGATGGTATGCTGCTACCGCTTGCTGTGCTGCATATGGCATTTGCCTTGTTACTCCTCGCTTTTCCCACCACATGTACATTAATTTTTGGCTCAAGTTCTGCCCTTTAAAAATAAAGGAGCCTGATGTGCCAGAAGGTGTTACCTTGGTAAGACCAGCTCTGCAGCTGCCTGGGGATGTGAAAGCAGAAGCTGCTTGTGAGAGTGGTGTTTCAGGGTAAAGATAGGCCCCTGAGGCTTTGTTGGGACAGTGACTCCACCAATTCCTTTTATGATATTGGAGAACAAAAAAGAATTGATGTCAGATCCTGATAATTTCCCCTCTTGGTGTCTGATTCTCTCTGTACTTCACTTTCTAAAGAGTTGGTTTATTCGGCCCATTCAGACTAGCGTAGCTCATGCAGTAGTTTGTATGTAGATATACGGATAGTCTCGTGGCAGAACATCCATTGGCAGTCCATACCCTGCTGAATTAAACCTGTGCTCTGGAGACACCAATCCAGGATTAGGCACTGTGAGCAAAAGTCTTTTCTCACAGCAGTGGAGCTTGTGCAGCCGAACTGTTACATCCATACATCACTGCTGGAAGATGTTAACCTGACTCCAGGGGTGGTACAGATGTTTAGCAAGGTGTTGGGCATTTCCAGAGCTAACATCATCTCTACCAGCTCAGGAATATCTGCATTTCTTTGCTGCACACCAGAGACATCCCCTTAGATTCCTATGGGCAGAATTCACTTTCAGTCTGTGTTTCTCCGTGATCAAACTTTGGACATAAAAACAAGCATTGCAGGCAGAAAAGATGTCAAAGACCACGCAGTGAAACGAATGACCTGGCTCTGGACTGGGCCCCAGGATTACATCATCATCCAGAGCTGAACATGGCAATTACTTTGTGATGCCTACACACAACAGAAGATAAAGCCAAAAGGTTATGTGTTCTTGCAATCTGAGGACAAAAGAAAACATGAGGTGATTTTAAAAGTAACAAGTGTGGTGATTTTCACAGTAGGCACAGCGCGTTTCTCCAAATTGGACTTGCTTGCTTTTGCAAGAATGCCTCCAGCTAATGACTACCAGCCATTGGGATCAGTTTTGTGTCTTGTCCAAAATGCAATATGTTGAAAAATCATACCATGGGCCGGCTCCTCCCTCTGTCGGGGTTGGCCCAGTGCCACTGTCTTCAGCTATACAGTGCCAGCTCATACCAGCTGGGACTCTAGACTATCATTTGCTTAGTCATCAGATTCCAAGGGAAAAATATAAACAGTACTTAGCTCTCTTACTGCTCCCTACAGAAAAACTAAGGAGTCTCATCATCTTCATTTAAACAGAAGGGAAAAGTTAAATACTGTTAGTCTTGAAATTTTAGTGTCTCAAGTATAGAATCATAGAATCATAGAGTGGTTTCAGTTGGAAGGGACCTTAAAGATCATCTAGTTCCACC
>RSEF01000005.1:19612768-19623076 GCA_003993805.1 Himantopus leucocephalus
CCTTTCAAGGGGTGGGGGGGGTGGCAGGCAGGGACCCGTGTCCCCTCTTGGGGCGGGGGGCAGCTGTGGGGCCCCCCGTGGCCAGGCAGGGAGCCGGTGTGCCGTACCCGTCTGTCCCCGGTGTCACCGTGCCGCGTGTCCCCCTCCCAACGCAGCTGGAGGTGCCGGGGTTGAGCCGCGCGTCGCTGCTGGAGTTGGGTCCGGCCAACGTGGCCTTCGAGCTGCCCGCGCACACGTGCTCGGGGCTGCACGTCCGCTTCCTGCGGCTGCGGGGACCGGCCGGGCCCCCCCAGCGCTGGGTGCGCTACCTCACCCACAGCGACTCCTACGTGCTGCGCCTCTGAGCCGGGGACACCCCACTCCGGAGCCCCCCCCCCCCAAACCCCNCCCCCCCAAACCCCGACACCGGGGACCCGCGCGCCGACACCGACTGCCAACCAAATATTTATTAACTGTCACCGAACGGGGCCCGGGGAGCCGCTCCCCTCCAGCTTTGGGCTCATAACAACAATAAACAGGCAACAAACTGCTCAGCGCCGCTCAGGCGTCCTGTGGGGATGGGGGGGGGCTGTGAGACACCCCACCCCACCCCCCCCCCAAAAAAAAAAGGGGGGGGAGGGTTCTCCTTTGGGGGTCCCGCTTTCCCTGGGGACCCCCTGCGTTCCCTCCCACCCAGCTCACCTTGATGCCCAGGATGGTGGAGTCGAAAAGGTCCCGGAGCTGGTCCTGAGGGGCCACCGGAGTCTGGGGGCGGGGGGACAGATTTGGGGTGGGGGCACCCCAGGGGGGGTGTGGGGGCACCCCAGGGGGGGTGTGGGGGACCCTCGGGGTGGAGTGCGGGGGGNTCCGGGCTGCCCTCCTCGCTGCTCTCCTCTTCGATCATCACCTCCTCCTCTTCTTCCTCCTCCTCTTCCTCCTCCACCATCAGGCTGAGCCTGGGGGAGAACGGAGAGAGGGAGTTGGAGGACAGAGGACCCCCCCATTCCAGTTCCCCCCATGGCCCCCCCCGCCCCAGCTCACCGGTTCGTCATCCCGCTGTGCCGGTGGGACAGAGAGCTGCTGCGGGAGGAGAGAAGGGGGAATTAGGGGGAATTAGGGGGAATCAGGGGGAATCAGGGGGGTCCCTGGGTAGGGGCCACCCGGTTTTGGGGGGGTTGGAGGGGTCTCACCCCCTCCCCGCGCAGCCCAGCCACTCACCTCCGCAGGAGGCCGGGGTTGGAGCCGGGGTTGGAGCCGGGGTCCCACGCCGGCAGCCGGGGGCCACCCCGCAGCGCAGTGGAGGTCAAGGCTGGGCTGGGCAGGTGGCTGCTCGGCCACGGGCTGGAGTCGGGGGGCTCTGGGGGGGCTGCGGGAAGGGGGCTGAGCACATCCTCCTGCCCGAGATGTGTCCCCAAGCCCACACCCTGTCCCCATCCTTGTCCCCATCCCCTCCCGAGGACAGTCCGGCGGAGGTGATGGCACCGATGTGACACACACACCCCCCCACTTTGCTACCTCTGAGCCCCCGACCCCACAGCGACCCTTGCTCTGTACTGGGGGGCTCCAAACTGGTCCCAGCCTCTGGCTGGGGTCCCCCCCCAGTGAGGGACAGAGGGGGGACAAACCCCCCTGGCCCTGCACAGCCCATCCTGGGGGTCCCCCGGGGCTCGNCGTGACACACCCCCCCCCCACACTTTGCTACCTCTGAGCCCCCGACCCCACAGCGACCCTCGCTCTGTACTGGGGGGCTCCAAACTGGTCCCAGCCTCTGGCTGGGGTCCCCCCCAGCGAGGGACAGAGGGGGGACAAACCCCCCTGGCCCTGCACAGCCCATCCTGGGGGTCCCCCGGGGCTCGGCTTCCCCCCTCACCGTCCACGCGGGGTCTCTTGGCAGCGGAGCGCGCCGGGGGGCGTGGGCGGGGGGCCGTGCTGCGGCTGCTCACCGAGGCCCCCTCCTCCTGCGGCTGCAGGGAGTTGCGGTAGGTGACAAGGGACGGCCAGGGCGCGTCCTGCGGGGCCGTCTTCTCCAGGAAGGCCAGGCTGTTGGGGGGAATAGGGGGGGACACGGTGGGTGACACCGCACAGGGGACCCGTGGGGTGCTGGGGGACCCCACACGGTCCCGGGGACCCCACGAGGACTTTGAGGACCCCCACTGGGGGCGCTACACGGCCCTGGGGACCTCACGAAGACCTTGAGGATCCCACTGGGGACCCCCACATGGCCCCTGGGGACCCCAGTGTGGGACCCCGGCAGACCCCCACTCACAGCAGAGCCTTGTCGGAGCGCAGCAGCCGTGGGGAGAACTCGCTCAGCACCTCCAGGAAGGGCAGGTTGAGGGGCGGCAGCCCCGGCCCGGGGCCCGGGGGCTCCTGGAAGGCGAACTGGATCCCCTCCCTGGCCGGGGCAGAGGGGTTAGGGGGGGGAAGGCTGAGCCCCAGCCCGGCCCCCGTCCCCCCGGCCCCCCCAACCCCTCGCACTTGTGCATGTTGAGCAGCACCGGGCGGTTGCGGAGCTGGTGGAGGCTGAAGAGGAGGGAGAAACGCCGCGCCAGGTCCCGGATCTCCCCGAAAGCCTCGGATGCCCGGATCTCAGGGCCCTGCTCCAGCAGCAGCTCCGTCATCAGCTGCGCAGGGGCAGAGGGTCAGCGCAGGACCCCTTGGAGACCCCCCCCAGCCCACCTGGACGCCCTCCACCCCCCCTCAAAGAGCCTCCCGGACCCCTGGACCTCTCCAGAGACAGCTCCCCNGCGCGGGACCCCTTGGAGACCCCCCAACCCACCTTGGACGCTCTCCACCCCCGCTAGAGTCTCCCGGACCCCTGGACCTCTCCAGAGACACCTCCCCAAACCCCGTCCACATGTCCCGGAGCCTCCCAGACCTCCCTAGAGCACCCCGAAGACCCCTGGAGACCCTCCCAGATTCCCCAAAGACCCTCAGAGCCTCCTGGACAACACCAGGGACCCCCCAGAGCCCCCCCAGCCGGTCCCATACCTGCTGCAAGCTGAGCAGCAGGGTGCGAGCCCACTCCTGCCGATCGATCTGCCGGGTGCGGTTCAGCGTCTCTTTGATGATGTCCCCATAGTCACTGTAAAACTGGAGAGGAGGTGACAGGGCACGATGTCCCCAAGCCGCTGCAGGGGCCAGCGGGACAGCCCTCTGGCGCCTTCCCCCCACCTTGGCATAGTGCTTGAAGACGTCGGAAGCAGCGCTGAGCTCCAGCACGTTGTAGATGATGAGTTTGCAGAAGCCGGCCAGGAGCACCCGGCGCTGGTGCAACTCCTCGATGCGGTTCTCGGTGTCCTCTGCGGAGACAGGAGGGGATGGCGGAGGGGACAGGCGTCCCGGGGGCACACCCCTGGGATGCACGGAGGGGACGTACCCATGGGCAAGAGCTCCTCGTGGCTGCTGGAGTGGTGGAAGACGTGGTCCATGAGGAAGGCGGCCAATTGGGCCTGCAGCCCGGCGTCGGGCAGCAGCACCAGCGGGGCCAGCGCGTCCCATCCGTCCCGCGGCAGCTGGGGCCCGAACACCAGCAGCAGGTCGCTGAGCACCACGAAGGCCTGAGGACACAAGGACGGGCTCAGTGCCAGGCCTGTCCCCTGTCCCCCATGTCCCTCACGTCCCCCCCAGCCCCTGCATACCTGCTTGCAGACGCCGGCGTCCGCGTTGGACAGGCAGCTCTGGCACAGCGAGCAGAAGGAGGTGACTCTGGTCTTCAGGCTCCGCAGCTGCTCCTGGGCAGGGGGACGTGGTGGCCTTTAGGGACACGGGGGCTGCCCCAAGTTGTCCTGGCAGCCGTCCCCGTGCCACCCGCTCACCTGGGGGACACCGGTGCTGGGCAGGTGTGAGAGCTCCCAGAGGATGTGGAAGTGGAGGCAGGTGACAGCAGGGACAAGGACCTGCGGGAGCGGACGCGGGCAAGGGATGGTGGCGGTGCTGAGGAGCCTCGTCATGTCCGCGCCGTGTCCCCGCCGTGTCCCCAGGGTGGTACCTGTGGGGGCACCTCGCCCTTGTCCACGGCGTGCTGCAGGAGCTGGGCGCAGGGCTCGAAGAGCTGCCAGGGCGTCAGGTCGTGGGCGCTGCGGGGACAGAGTGGCATCAGCAGGGCGAGGGGAGGTGTGGGTCAGGGGACAGGACACCGGGGCACAGGGACATGGGGAGCACATGGGACAGGGGACAGGACACTGGGGTACAGGGACAGGGGGAGCACGCGGGGCAGGGGACAGAGGGACAGGGCGCCACGGGACAGGGCGCCAGGGGACAGGGTGCCAGGGGAGCGGGACAAGGACACCGGGGGACCCCTGGGGACGCGGGCAGAGGGGTGGTGTGGCCCCATGGCTCCCCACTCACTTGAACAGGACGGAGATCCTCTTCAGCGTGGCCGCCATGCTGTACACCTCCTCCTCGTCCAGGGACGAGCCCTGGGCAGGGCCCGGGGTTGGGGACGCCCCATGCAGGGCTGGGGACTCATGCTGGGCCGGGGACACCCTGCTCCCCGCGGTCCCTTGCCGTTTTCCCCCCTCCATCGCCTCCCCGACCAGCTCTTCCCCACCGACGCTCCATCCCTGCCTGGACCACCGCTGGCCCTACAGGTCCTTGTCCCCCTCCTGTCCCCAGCCCCGTCCCAGCTCCGGGTCCCTGTCCAGGAGTCCGAGTACCTGCCCTGGGGTGACCCGAGCTCCATCCCAAGGTCCACGTCCTGATCTTCAGGTCCTGTTCCCAGTGGTCCCCAGCCCCAGGGTCCCTCTCCCATCTCCTCTACCTGCAGCAGCTCGGTGACCTCCTGGTGGAACTTGTCGGCCAGCTGGTCGGCGAGGCGGCTGCGCACCAGGTCGCCGCGGCCATGCAGGGCCAGCTCGGGGTCGCAGAGCGTGTGGAGCGTGCGGGACGCCGCCTCCAGCACCTCCTGCCCTGTGTGCTTCTCCACCACCTCCTGCAGCTGCCCCAGCACCAGCTCCAGGTGCTGCGAGGAGAACAGGGGGGGGAGAACGCTGCGGGAGGGACCGGGACACGCCGCCACCCCGCGGGATGAGGGTCACCGGGCTTCCAGTGGGGAAAAGGGGACCGGCAGGCTTCGTACAGGGACGTACGCCCCCCACCCGCCCCGGGGAGAATGACAACAGCCATGGGAGGATGAGGACAACCATGGGAGGATGACGACAGCCATGGGAGGATGACGACAGCCATGGGGGACAGGGGCAGCCCCGTGATGGGGGAGGCAGAGGGTGGACAGCCTCCCGCTGGGGACAGGGACACAGAGCATCCTGAAGGGGACACCCCTGGGCATCCCGTCCCCCGTAGCCCCGCTTCCCAGGGCAGAGCAGCTCTGCCCCAGCCCTGGGGGGGCTGAATCCTGCCAGGGAGGGGTAGCGGGGACAAGAGGACAGCACCTTCTCCAGCCGCCCGGTGCAGTAGATGCTGAGGTCGAAGCAGCGCAGCACCTCCAGGAGCGGAGACGCCTTCTCAGCGTCAGCTGAGAACTTCGGGGGGAGGGGGGGTGGAAATTAGGGTGGGGGATCAGTGCCGACCCCCCCAGACCCCCACCAGCGGCCTCACCCCCCTCACCTTGGCCAGGAGCTGGGGCAGGGCCGGGATGAGGCAGTGGGAGAGCCGCGTTCTCTCCTCCACCTGCGCCTTGCGCTCCCGGGCCGAGGGCTGGGGGGCAGAGAGGGGGGGCTCAGGGCAGCCGCAGGGGGGACCCCCGTCCCCTCCTCAGCCCCCTCTGTTACCTTCTTGGCCGGGCCGCGGCCCACCGGGGGCTGCCCCTCGGCTGCCTGGACCACGCTGGCCGCCAGGATGTCCACCAGTGCCTTCTCCTGCTGGTCCACCAGACCTGCTGGGGGAGAGGGGGGGGGAACAGGGGGGCTGGGGGGCAGCCTGGCACCCCCTCTGCTGTGCCAGGGGGTCCCGGGGCATCCCCACAGGTCCCAGTGCATCCCAACAAATCCCAGTGTGTCCCCTGACCACCCACCAGTGCCCCAGCAACGGCACAGCACAACCCGGTGACATCCCAGCACCGTCCCCATGCGTTCCAGTGATGCCCCATTGCCCCCCCCCAGCAATGTCCCAATGGGGACGTCACACGGCAACCCCAGTGTCTCCCAGTGGTGTCCCAGTATGTCCCCATGCATTGCAGCAGTGCCCCAGGGTCTCCCCGTTATCTCTCAATATATTCTTCTGCATCCCAGCACCTCCCAGTGTGTCCCAGTGTGCCTCAAGGACGTCCCAGCATGTTCCAATGTAGCCTACTTGGTCCCAGCAACGTCCCAGCATGTCCCAGTGTCTCCCAGTGACACCTCAGCGTATCCCAGTGTTTCTCAGTGAGTCGTCTGCGATGTCCCAGCACGTTCCAGTGTCTCCCAGTAGTGCCATACCCTCGGTGGGTGAATCCTCCAGCAGCAAAGCGCTGATGGTCTCCCAGTCCCTCAGCCGGGGCCCGGCACAGTCCCACAGGCTGTCCACCAAGTAGGCTGCGTGCTCGTGGAGCTGGGGATGGGGAACAGGGGACTGTCACGGTGTGCTGGGTCACCCCACCGCCCTCCTGGGACCCCTGCGGCCGCGCTCACCTCACTCTCGATGAAGAAGGCCAGAAGCAGCCGGAAGAAGGTCCTGTTGTCCCCATCGTGAGACGGCTCTCGCTGGGGGTCCAGCAGCCTGGGGACGGGCACACAAGGTCACAGGGGGGTCCCGTGCACCCATGCTGGGCGTGAGGGGGGCAGAGCCCCAGGGGGACACGGGGATGACAAGTACCTGAGGAGGACGTACAGGGGACAGCGCCCCAACGGACAGAGACACGGGGGTCCTGTGTACCCCCTGCTCTGGGGACAGAGCTGGGGGACACGCAGGGAACAGAAACCCAAGGGACAGAGCTGGGGGAGCCATGGACCCCCCCGCTCTGGGGCCAGACCCATGGGGGACACAGACACATGGGTCCCAAGTACATGAGCAGGACGTACAGGGGACAGCACCCCAAGGTGACAGGGACACGGGGGTCCCATGTACCCCCTGCTCTGGGGCCAGACCCCCCAGGGGACACAGACACCCCCGGCCCCCACCCTAGGGCAGCACCCGATCCCCGAGGGACAGGGAGGACCCGGTCTGACGCCACACACAGCTGCCGCCGCCGCCCCAGATGTGCGGGGGACGGGGACGGGACGAGCACAAACACCGCCGCTGCCAAGAGGCGCCAAGGTCTGCGCCGAGATAAACACGGCGCCGCCGGCCCCTGCTCTGCGCTGAGGCCGGTGCAAGAGCACGAGCATGCAAGCCGGACGCGCAGTCGGGGCTCCGGGCAGCTGACACAGCATGTGCTGCACTCGTGCTTTGCCCTGCAGCGAGCCCAGACCCCACTCCCGTTAAGGACGGCGCTAACGAGCCTGGGATGAAGGCAGTCCGTCTGCCGGCCGCCTGCCAGATGCTCCCCACGGCGGACCGGGGAGGAAATTGAGCCTGAGTCAGTGTTTGGCAGGCAAAAAACATTGGGCTGTTTATGGGGGTTGCGGCCGGGTGATGGCAGCTCTGGTGCCGGGAAGGGGTGGGCTGGGGACTGGCTGCTGGCGTGGGACTGGCCGTGCCAGGCACTGTCCCTCACTCACCTGCGGTAAAGGAAAAGCCCGGCGGCGGAGGCCAGCGGCCGGCTGGATACGTAGACCATGGGGTAGACGCTCTGGCAGTCCTCCTCCGTCAGTGCCTCCTCCATGTTCCTGCGCATGAGGAACAGTGAGGGTTCCCGCTCCTCCCGTCCTCCCTCTCGCCGTGGGGCCATGTCCCCGGGGCCCCGCGTTTGCAGCAGGATCCCGTCCCCCCGCTGCCCTCCATCATCTGTCCCCACTCTCACGCGAGGACCCTCTGCCCCCACGTCCCCGTCCCCATCCTCACTCCAGCATCAGCGTCAGCAGCTTCACCACCTCCACGGCCACCTTGGGCTCCTTGTCGAGGACCATGGCCACCATGCGGGTCTGGCGAGGGGGATGCGGTCTGTGACACCCTGCGGGGACCCGGGGGACCCCCGTGGGCCCCTCACTCACCTTGAAGCGGCTGGTGAAGAGCTCCATGTGGGCGGCCGTGTCCCGGCGGCAGTACAGCCCCTGCAGCGCCTTCACGCACTGCAGCCGCACGTCCCACTGCTGCGGGGACAGGGACTGTCAGCGGGACCCCCTCCGGCCTATCCCCGTGGCCCCTGGCCCCCCATCCCTGGCCCACCTTGTCATGCAGAGTCCAACCGATGTACTTGAGGTAGCCGTCGGTGAGGAAGGAGGCCGCGTAGCTCCTCATCCACGTCCCCAGCTCCTCCATGCAGATGGCCCGGATCGCGGGCACCACGTCTCTGCCGTGTGCGGCACTGCCGGGGCTCACACCACCATCCCCAGCGGTGCCACGTCCCCATCCCGCCCACGCCATGCTCTGTGCCCTTTTTCCCCAGCCACGAAGAACCCAAAGAACTGCTGGGTCGGCCCCGACCTGTAGCGGTGTACGAAGACGCCCTTGAAGATGGCGTTCATCATGTTCTCAATCTCCTCCTGCTGCTCCCGGAGCTGGGAGGACACAGCAGGGCTCAGAGGGGGCCGGGCCCCCACCGCCACCGCTGTCCAGCCCCGCTGCCATCGCTCACCTCCCGGCGCTTCTCCAGCAGTGCCTCCAGCTTATCGGTGGCCCGGCGGCTGGGCTCCTTGCTCCGCTCGGCCTCATACTGCCGTTGGTTGTTCTCCTGGTGCAGGCTCACGCCCAGCGCCACGTTCACCAGTGCCGTCATCAGCTTCATGGCTGGAAAGCAGGGTGGTGGGAGCGGGGACCCCCCAGGGAGCCTGCCGGGAGCCCCCCCGGGGGAGCTGCCTACCTGCCAGGGTGCTGGTGTGGCGGAAAGCCCGCACCTGGGAGTCGGAGAGGCCGATGAGGAGGGAGATGAGGGTGTCCACCAGGAACCCATCGTAGACAACGCTGTACTGGCACTTCCGCACCACCGCCGCCACCAGCTCGCAGAAGCCGGCTCGGAAGCGGCGCCAGGGCTGGGTGCCCAGCGAGAACGGGTACTCGGCTGAATCCTGCGGGAGACGGGGTGAGCTGGACCCCTGCCCGCCCCGCTGCAACCCCCCCTTCCTCCCCAAGCCCAGCCAGCACCTCCTCAAACTTTTCCGTCAGCTGCTGGATGATCTCCGAGTTCTGCAGGTTCCTGAACATCTCCAGGGTCACCACGCCTGCCGGGCGGGCCAGCGGTGAAACCGGGGTCCCCAGGCTGGGGAGGGGGAAAGACCCCGCCAGCAGCACAGAGGGGACAGACCACCCGGTGGGGAACCCCCACCTCTGCAGCCGCAGGAGCGGATGATAAAGTTGGCGAGCTCCAGGAACCCCATCTCCTGGTCCTGCTTGTAGCTCTCCAGCCACTCGTCCACCACCGTCTGTGGGCACGGGACAGCCGCCATCAAACAGCAGCCAGCTGGGGACACCCGAGGGACGGGATGCCATCCAGAGGGACCCAGAGAAGCTCGAGAATTGGCGCCGTGTTGTGGCTGCCCCGTCCCTGGAGGTGTTCAACGCCAGGTTGGACGGGGCTTTGAGGAACCCG
This sequence comes from Himantopus leucocephalus, assembly GCA_003993805.1. Taxonomy (NCBI): domain Eukaryota; kingdom Metazoa; phylum Chordata; class Aves; order Charadriiformes; family Recurvirostridae; genus Himantopus; species Himantopus leucocephalus. The sequence continues at coordinate 19,622,310 of RSEF01000005.1, forward strand.
GTCCAGTGGGAGGTGTCCCTGCCCATGGCGGGGAGGTTGGACTGGATGAGCTTTAATGTCCCTTCCCGCCCAAACCATTCGAGGAGTCCCCCTCTCCAAGACGCACACGGCGCCCCCCCACGAGCCGGCTGCTCCTCCTGGGGCGCTGCGGGAGGGAGGTTACCTCGACAGCGATCTTGGCCGACCTGACGGCCTCAAAGAGGGNAGCGATCTTGGCCGACCTGACGGCCTCAAAGAGGGTGTTTTGCTCCGGGTTGCTCACAGCTGGGCTGCTCCCGTCCTCGCTGGGCTCCCTCCTCCGGGGACGCTTCGAGACCTAGCGGGAGGGGACAAGGCGGAGGTTTGGAGCCGCCCCAGGATGGGCGACACAGATGAAGGATGGGGGGGGGGTCGAGAGGACATACAGGGCCGTGGCTCCCCAGCCGGTGGGGCCCCCGCTTTCCGCGCTGCCGCAGCGTGTCCTCGAAGTCGCTGCCGGAGTCACCGCTGCTGAGTTCCCTGCGGGGACCGCGGGGCGGTGGGGCGCAGCTGGAGGGCGGTGGGGGCCAACCCCCACCTCCCCGGCCCCCCCACCCACCCACCCACTCACAGGCTGTCGGAGGCCGGCGGCGACGGCGGGGGGGTGCTCCGCTCCCCGGAAGCCCCCGGCGCGGGGCTGGAGCTGGTGCCGGGCCCGGCGGAGGAGCCGGAGCTGGAGGAGGCGCTCAGGAGGCGGGAGGAGCGCCTGGGGGGGGCCATGGCGACGGCAGGGCCTGGGGGACGGGGTG
>RSEF01000005.1:19624076-19635386 GCA_003993805.1 Himantopus leucocephalus
TGTAATATTGTGGTGGGTTAGCCATGGCCCACAGCCAAACTTTCACCCAGCTACTCACTCACTCCCCCGCAACCCCAGCAGGAAAAGAGGAGAATATAGGAGAAGAACAAGGATGAGAAAGCTAATGGGTCAAGATAAAGACAGGGAAATTACTTACCAATTACCATTGTGGACAAAACAGATACAACTTTGGGAAAATTAAATTAATCTCATGCCAAATAACATAGCGTCAGCTAGTGAGAAGCAAAAAAGACAGGTATTAAAGCCACACATTTCCTCCCACCTTTCCCAGGCTCAACTTCACTCCCAACTCTTCTACCTCCCCTCAAGCAGCATAGCGGGGGGGTTAGGAGGGTGGTCAGTACATAGTGGTTCCTCTCTGCTGCTGCTTCTTCCTCCCCATGGTTTTCCTCTGCTCCAGCACGGGGTCTCCACAGTCTGCAGNGCTCCAGCACGGGGTCTCCACAGGCTGCAGTTCCTTCAGGCATACACATCTGCTCTGGCATTGTTCTCCATGGGCTGCAGTGTAGATATCTGCTCCAGCACAGAACTCCTCCTCCTCTAACCTTGGTGTTCCCTCTGCTGTTTTTTATTCTTTTTGTTGCCTCCTCCTCTCTCTGTCCAGCATTGCCTGCCCTTTCTTGCATGTATTTTCCCAGAGACACCACCAGCTTTGCTGATGGGCTCGGCAGTGTTCTGCAGTGCTCCTGTTGCACAGCCACTGACCTCTTCCCACAGAAGCCACCTCTGCAGCTCCTCTGCTGTCAAAACCCTGCCACCCACNCAAAACCCTGCCACCCATGCCTAATGCAAACATAGGTATCACAGAGGAGAGGTGGTGACCGTAATGGCTGACAGTGGTGGGGGGATGCTGGAAAGGAGCTTTTCGTGACAGCTGGTGGGTATGCTGCGTTGTGTGTCCTGTGAAACCATGGCCTCAGTGTTCTGAGAACTTTCTACAGCTTTTCACAGTCCATCTTTCTCCTAGTTATTATGGATAACTTTGCATCATCAGAAAAAAATTGCCCTGCTAATAGTTCTTGTTCATTTTGTCACTTTGCTCTAAAACCTGTTCTACTGCAACATTAATTTGTATCAACTTCTTTGATTCATACCCCCGAATTAATAGTTTTGCATCTTTCTGGTCTCCTCTTGTTGGCAGGAATGAAAGAAGCTACCTAGCTTTTTGGTAGTCTTTCTGCAGTGCATCTTAATCTTCCTTTACCCCACTAACTCTGGTTAAACTCCCTGACAACAAAAATCTTTTGTTTCTGTTGCTCAGAGAAAGTTGCTTCTCCAGAACTTCTTTGCATGCCTTTTAAAGATTTTATGCTCTTCTCTATTTCCTGTGTTTGGAAAGAATGTCAGTTTTGGAAGACTGCCTTTCTCCAGTTGCATATGTGATCCTTCCGAAATTCTCTAGCCAGAGTAGATCCTGACACCTGCCTTCCATCCCAACTCCAAGCTATATTGGCTAGTGTAATCTTTTAAATCTGAGAAGACTGAGGGAAAATAAAGATATAACTTGGCTTTGTTAAATTCCCTTTGCTTTATAGGTCAGCTATGGTTTTGCACGTGAGTCTGTCTGTCACAGATACCTTTAATAATGCCCTTTACAGCATTGAAGAGAACCCTCAGGCAGCCCAGGGCTGATATGCTGTAACAACTGGGGCTACATTTCTTTTTTTAATTAATTAGAAAAAGGCCTAGTGCTCATTGGAATTATGTGCAGCTGTAATACAATCCACAGTGACAACACTCTTTAAAAACATAATTACAGTAAGGAGGTTTACTCCAGATGAGTAACTCCTCATCTCGGATTTTGCAATGTAGAGATTGCTGAACAAAATCCGTCTATGAAGAGCGGAATTTTAAATTAATAACAACTCCATTTTCTCTCCATATTTATAAACAAAAAAATTGCACCAGTAGTCTTCCTTCACTTTAAGATATTCTTCCAGGTTATTTAAAATACATTCTTGCATGGTCATCATACGTTAAGAATGAACATTTGTTTTCTGGTACCATAGGGAAAAAACATGTTCAGCTTGTTATAGTAGTTATAAAAATAGAAGATGGAAGTGTTAATGTGCCTGGGACTGTTATTGTGACATTAAAATATTCTGCAAATATGTCCAAGGATGTCTGGGGTTTTTGTCGCTCTAACAAGATAATTTTTAAAAAAAATCACAACCTTTTGTTTTTCTTTTTATACCAATTTTTAATGTTAAATCTTTCTTTTATATGTAATCTTGTGTTGCTCTATTAATATATGCCTTTCTAATGAGAGTTGATTGCTTATCTTGTGGGTGTCCTGTGATAAACTTTTCTCCATTTTCTTCATTTTGTGTGAACTGTAGAGCTAATTTTTCTTCCCCATATGCATTTTCTAGAGTTCTTGTAAATTAATGCATGCATCTGCAATGAGTTTGAGGAACAAATGATATGTCATAACCCAATTTAGAATCAGTAGCATATGAATAACATATTACTTTTAGCTGAAGTCCCATTAATTTTTGCATATAAAATGGAATTAAATGTTATTGTTGTTGTTAGTGTTTTTGTCCAAGCTCTGTGCGAGGATTCTTGATGATGCCAACAGACTATCATTAAAAGGCTGTGTAGTGCTATAAATAGATGTACTATAACTTACTCCCATAAATCATTGCACCACAGTTTCTTCCTAAATTTTTTCATTCAGTTAAAATTATTATCCAGCCTGTCAAAGACATAAGTACGTTGTTGTATAGCTTAGCATACATTAGCATTTTAAAGACATGACTGGCTGAAGGTGAATCGGTTGACAGGTATGAACCGTATGAATGAAGATGCACCTAAGAGAAAAAGCAAGTGGCAGCTCCATAGTGTAACACGTCTGGAATGCAAATATGGATGCAGTAGGTGAATCTTAGGAAACTCTGATGACAGCTGAGTAGAAATGCATATGTTCGGGATGCCTTAAAATGCAGGCAGTTGTAAGATCTGCAAAATTGATGATATACTGTCAGGGACATACTTAAAAAAAAGAATCATGTCAGCTTGATGCTTGTTGAAACTTTGGTAAAAATAAGAAGTGTATGTTATGAATATGTGTAGGACAATAACCATTCATTTTTGAGGAAGAGAGTGACTTTTCTAGGTTATGATAAAAATGTAGAAGCCGTGTGATAAGCATCTGTTAGTCATAGTGATGATTTACAGTGATTTGCAGAAAAAAGCATGCTATTGTTTTCCATAGTAGTAGGAGTAAACTAAGTGATCAGAGTCTCAGTGACAAGACNCATCTGTTAGTCATAGTGATGATTTACAGTGATTTGCAGAAAAAGCATGCTATTGTTTTCCATGCTAGTAGGAGTAAACTAAGTGATCAGAGTCTCAGTGACAAGATAAAAAAATCCAGCACTATGGGAATGGATAAGGACTTCCACCTTCTCGGGATCTTACATAAGCAATGAGGCAGGACAACTAGACAATTAGACTGTGGACTATGGAGAGCCATGAGAGGAGGGGTGAACTTGTAAAAGACAGAAGGAGCAGGAGTGGCAGCAATGGCACAACTGAAAGTAGGTTGAAAGTTTTCAGAAGACATTCAATATCCGTTTAACCCCCAAAATCACATTAAAATGTGGTCCTCTTCACTGACATCACTGTTAAAATCAAGAAAGCCCTAATAGTGTACACCAAAGGATTTTTATTCTCTACAGGTATCACCAGATGCCCTGACGATGACGCTGATCCTGACAGAGCATTATAGGGGATCTCTCAAACCTTGTTTCAGAAAGCTTCAAGTTGATCATGAATTGATCTAGTTCAGTGGTACTTCCCAGATTTAAAAAAACATTAACATACTCACTGAAAATGATTATAAGACATTCAGAAAACTTTTAAAATCATAATAAACAGCTGTGGTGCAGGGGGAAAGTGGAAAAAGAGGCAATGTGCGCACACAGCAGACATCAAAACTGCCTTACTCAGGCTGTGGTTTCAGATCAGGAGAGGCTGTTGCTGGTACAGGCTGGGTACCTTTGCTGTGTGTAGGAAGGTCCAACCACATAGTCCATGAAAGTACTTGACCGNTGTAGGAAGGGCCAACCACTTAGTCCATGAACGTACTTGACCAGAGGTGTCCCAGCTAGCTACTGGTCCTCAGTTCTGCATCCTTCTCCTGTCAGCTTATGTAGTCTCTTTGTCCTCATATCCCCTCTTCAAAGGGCATTCTTCCACCTCCTTTTCTAGCAGCTGAATTCATGAAGAGATTTACCATGGAATAATAATTTTCAAGCAACTTTGGTTTCTTTAATAATCATGAAAAATCTGATACAAGATCAGCATATCGTTCAGTCACTGTCTTTGTCTAGTATATTATATTTATTTACAGTTAAAGAAGAGCTGCATTGCTACTGGATTCACAGAGAACCATTGCCAAAANAATAATTTTCAAGCAACTTTGGTTTCTTTAATAATCATTAAAAATCTGATACAAGATCAGCATATCGTTCAGTCACTGTCTTTGTCTAGTATATTACATTTACTTACAGTTAGAGAAGAGCTGCATTGCTACTGAATTCACAGAGAACCATTGCCAAAACTCTTCTGTCTTGCCTTGAGCATAAGCATAGACTCTACGTACCATGGTCATCTAAGAGTGACTCGCTGCCTTCCTCCCTTTCCAGACATAATATCTGGAACTTGCTTTCATAAATTAAACTCTTTCCCCTAAAAATATCACAACAACTAGTCATTTACCTGCAATGAAACAAATTTTCAGGGAGAGGAAGAAACAGTGGGTAATGTCACTGAAAAATCTAGCATTACTTGACAAGTCAACTTTATTATTTCTGACATGCACAAAGTCCTTTGCAATTCTCCAGTACAGTGGATTATCTTAAATGATGCTGGAATTTCAACCTGTTAATATGGGTAAGTAATAAGACACATTTTTAAGAAGTAGGAAAGAAAATAAAATTACTGGTACGATATGAAGCAAGGATTTTATTCCATGGAAATGTGTACTTGAGTTGGTCAGGTGCTTAGCCTAGCCCTAATGAATGAATCAGTTTCTTACTCTGGAAAACCCACATATTAAAAATATATATATATATTAAATAGCCCTCTAAAGTGGTTTTTATAATGTGAGGTAGATTTGGCATTGGGAACATTCTGGCATCAGCTGCAGGGTGAGCGCAGTGACAGCTACTTCTGAGTCACTGCCTGTGCTAACACGGATGCAGGGTTGTTTACCCCTCAGTGAACGATGCACTGTTGAGCAAATTAGCAAATGGCACTGCTGTAACCCCACCGTACCCGTCGCTTTTTGGTAATTATAACTGGTGCAGTGTTGCCCTTCTGTCCCCATTGCCACAAGTTCCCATCTGTCTTGTGTCTGATACCTCTGTGCAGGGCAATACCTATGCAGGAGAATATGCGCCTGAGTTTTTTTTCATTCAGAAAAGGAAGATTTCAGCCTTTCAACTGTAGAGCTGTGGTGTTGGGTTAATTGCTTTGTTCAAAGGGACTAGACATGATGTAGGATAACTTATATTTGAATGTTATGTAGTATCCATTGTTGACTACACTGTATTATTGAAATGAAAGGAGATAGATATATATATATATATATGAAAGAGTATTGTAATGAATTACAGCAGAATAAGAAGATGGCATGGTAGAGTTTCGTTAATTTGTGTTTTCATTTTAATTTCATTATGCTAGTCTAACCTTTAGACGTTTGAAAAATACAAATTTAAGGCATTCTGTCATATCTGTGCCCTTTGAAATTGTAAACTGGTATACAGTACTTAATTTTGTAAATCACAAATAGAACAAAGTTAGGCACTTCTTCGGAAAGGTATCTCTGGTCATGCCTTAAACACACTTAAGTTACCCACTCTTTTAAGTCATGTTGGGTGAATTCAAGCGCCTGCTGATACAGAATGTAAGTGAATATAAGAAGAAATAGTAAAAGTTTTAGAGGACAAGGCTGTGTTGTGCAGCTTGCTTGCTTTGTCTTCTTGGAAGCACATTAAAATGTTAAAAATCAATCATAAGAAAGCTACTTTCCCTCCACCATTGAAAGCAAAGTATTAATTTGTTGATTCTAGACCAGCTAGTTGTACTTAATCACAAGCAAAAAAAAANAAAAAAAAAAAAAAAAGGAAAAAAGAAAGGAATAGAAAGGCATTCAATTTAATCCATTCTTAATGTTTAATACATTGTTGTCATGAATGCAAACTGGTAATAGAGTAATTTTAAATAACTGCAAGAGCATCTGAAATTTTGCTTAGATGAAAGGGGATACTGAAAAAATTGAAAAATTAAAAACATATTTTTTATCTTTTTGGCAAATTAAATTAGCATTGAAAAGAGAAATGTTACTGTAAGTTTAGCAATGATTAGAAAGAAGCATGAAATATTTTTTTAACTGTACAGAAATGAACTGGCATCTTTTTCAGAGTAAGTTCATATTCAGGAACTATGCCATGTGATTCCCCGTAGTAAATCTAATAAATAAAATTTTTTATGCTTCTGCATTCATTGTGGAAGAAAGGAGTTTCCTACATTTATGGAAGACTCATTACAGCATTTATCTCAAGGTGAAGTGTGAGGAGGAGAGGTCAAGAAATAGATAGACTAAATAAAATAAGTGGTAATAAATCCTCATATCTGTGTATTCAGCAGAGAGATCTAAAGAAACTCGGGAATGAAACAGCTGAAATGCTGCAGCTACCTCTTATGCAGAGTCTCTCACCAAGAGTCGTGCTGATACTGCCGGACAGGAGGGAGGCAACGGCAATGCCAATTTTGGCAGAGCTCCAGGGGAGATCAGAGGACTACCGACTTCAACACCCAATGTCTGTTTTGGGCATGTTAGTGGAAGTGGAATGTAAGATCAGTGCACATTTGGGTGAGAGTGAGGTATGGAAGAAAAGTCAAGACAGATTTTGTACAGAAAAAGCTAAGAATTAGTTTACTAATTCTTGAACTCTTGGAATTAGAAGGTTCTCTTCACTTAGAAGGTTTCAGCGATCCCGTGGGTGAGAATGGCCCACTTGATGTGGGCTGCCTGGATTTCTGGAAGGCAAGATCCCTCACAAAAGGGTCTTGAAGAAAGTAAGCAGTCATGGGACAGGACAAATGTCTTTGCATGATCAAATATTTTTCATTTGATCAGTTGTCCCCAGTGAGAAATTTTTTTAGATGCATTTTGTATTTTAGATTATTTTAAAATTAGCTTTCTACATCATTCCAAAAAGTAAAGATTCGAATGAAAGTGGCTTAACAACCATAATATATGTACAAGTCCCAGAAACAATAATTTGTTGTTGGAGCATGTTCCACCAGCCTGCAGAGTGTTATTCACAGAAGTGCTTTAGTGTTGCATAGTACACTATAGAGAGGAGATCTGTCAGCTTTTATAGTGAGCTTTATAGTACCAAAAGTAATTTAATTCTGTAAATAAATTTGATTTGTTATGTAAGGTATTTTTAGATCTCTGTTCATGTATAAAATAAATCCTGAGTATGCAAGTATACAGATGGTAGATTATGTACATTTCTAGAAGATGAAAGGAATACCGAAAGAGTAATTTTACTTGAATTCATAAGGTGCAGGTTTGCTGGATTTTTTCTCGCTTTACTGTAGCCAGATATATTTATGAAATAACATGGATATTGAGGGTAGGGCAAATTGTTACTGTAAAATTAATAGCAGGCATTTTCCTTGCTTCTTCATAAAAAAATGTTTCTGTCTACTGTTTGAAAATAACAACTACATTTACTGCCACATCTTGCAGTGTAGCTTGGACCCCAGCTTTTAGTGTAGCCCCATGCTTTCTTGTTGACCATGTAAAAAAAAAAAAAACAAAACCATCAGATTTAGGTAACTGAAAGTATTTTAAATGTGGCCAGCTGGAACAGCCATTTTTCATTTCTGTCTGTTATATCACACTGAAGAAACACGATTTATTGCTGGTCTTCCAGTTCCTCCTGAACCCATATTTTGTTCCTTTCTGTTTACTCCCTTCTTCTGCACTGGAAGCAGAAACATGAAAATACCATATTGCGTATGCTGTTGGATTTCTGTACCACTTGGATGGAAAAAATACATCTGGGGAGTCATCCTTTCAATGTGCTGCTGTTAGATACTAGAAGCAAGCATCTGAAGAACACAAAAGTGAACCTATAGTTGAGGAAACTTAGTTGAAACTAGCAGAGGAAGTTGTTATCAAAATGTCATGTTCCCCTTAGTGCTGAGAGAAAAACAAACTTTGAAGAAGTTGCGCTGGAAGATGTGACGTTACTGGCCTGGGTAGCTATTACTGTCCTGAATCCAGTGAATTTTGCCCTGCTGGAAGAGCTGTAGGTTTGCCAAAAAAAGATGGACTGGTTGCACTGAAACAGCTGTCAGTATTTCAGCATAGTCTCAGACCAAAGCTCCCGACTTCTTTGGAGGCTACACAAGGAAAAATATATGGGAGAATAGCAGAGGAACTGATACCACACCAGACAGATAAGATGCAGCCCTTTATCTGTCGAACGTTAAGTAAGAATTGCCTTGTGTATATGCGGTGTCATTCTTTGAACAGCAGTTTTTATGAGCTAAGGGATGAGCTTTTGCAACAAAAGTTTCTCTTGACTCACCTAAATATGAAGCAACCTTTTGCCCCCAAATAATTTATAGAATTTGCTCATTGCATGCACTGCAATCTGTACAGGAGTAGGCGTAGCTGCAAAGGCTTAACCTTGCTGGATCACTGAGAGAGTTTATTCAAACTTTAAACCACACTTGGTATGACAGAGCATGACTCATATAGGTCCTTGGGTGGAATAGCTGCCAGTCTCAAAAAGAATAGGTTTTATTTACAGCATAGTTAACTTACTTAAAGTTAACTCTTCAAACAAGGAAAACTCAGAATTGCTGATGAAACAGAGGAAATACCAAGACTTGAAAAGAAATCTCTCACCGAGTCCTTGTACGGCAGAATTTCCTCCAGCCTTCTTCTAGAAAGCTCTTCTAGTTCAACGGCTTCCAGTGGCTTCCAGCATTGAAACAACCTCAGCAATTCCCTTCTGGGTCTCTAGGAAAACTTCCTGTCACCATCACGCTTGGTTGACAGTCTGCTTTGCAGAAGTCAGTTGCAGTGCAGCAGAGTAATATCCTGCTTCGTGCTCTCGCCCTGCTTGCTCCATCCTGTCTTCTGAAAGGTTCCTTCTGAGGCACCTCTCAGTGGTTCTCGGTTAGATGGATCCAATTGATACAGAGTGCAGCATTTGGAGAATAACATTTGGTTTTCCTTTCTTCACTTCCAGTCACACCCCTTGGAAAAAAAAACAATTATATTCAGTTCAATTTCTCTTAAGACTGAGATTGTAAGCTGCAAACAAGAAGCAAGTTCTGCAATGACCCAAACTGAATATATAGGGCACTGTTCTGTAGGAAGGCCCTAATTCATCAGAGCATGACAGTGTATTTAGCACATGTTCTTTGGATTCTTGGCAGGACTTTGAACTTAAATGTTGCTAAGCTGTGCTTGATGTGGCACTACAAGTGCTGCTGAATACAGCTATGAGGCTGTCATGCGCAGGACGACCATTTTAAGGTGTGGCTTAAAGGCTTTACCAAATCAGGATTGAAAAGGAAATTGGCTCCCTTTGGCTTATTAATAACAATAGTGTGCTAATAAAAATCAAAAAGTATATTTTACAGCATTTCTTAATACAAGTGGCTGAAAACATGCAGAAGTCTTTTTTTTTATTTTTCCATTTTCTTCAACATTGTATAGTGTAAATGGTGGGAACAGCAATGCTAGTGTGAAAAAGAAGTATGTATTCTGTAACCTTTGATAATATCATGCAGAAAGAGTTTTTAAGCAGTAAAAAAAATTCACCAAGAGGACTGGAACAGGAGCCAAGTATGAAAATAAGCATCCTGTTACACTAAAGATGTAAATTTTAAGTTCTGCCTCCCTTTCCAGGAAATATGGTTCCTGTATGCTAAATAGTCAGCATTATGTGCCTGTATCGCTGAGGTTTCAGTGATAAATAATAAATTATCATCTTGTGAATTACACGGTAAAATTTTATTAGTTATTATATATACTTAGAGAAGAGTGTGTCTTCAAAATTACCTTCTGTTTGCCTTTAATGTTGTGTCTTTGAACAGCAACATGTTTTTCTGATGAATAGTTGTGTTAATCCATGTTTAAAATCTGGAGTTCTAAAATTAATCAAGTTAAATAAAGGTATGGACTATGTATGCTGAAAATTATGAAAAAGGATTTTGGGTAAAGAAGTCACAAACCATTTCCAAATTTCTCAAAAGCTTGGATGTTACTTAAGTTCAGTAATCATAGAATAGGTTTAATTCATTGATGGCATATTTGCCATTAGAAATAATGCTGCCAAAACCAATCAGCTGCAGCTTTGGTATTTGTTTTTACTGTATATTTAATTCATATTCATATGTACAAACGTGCTGGCATCAGTATGTAAACTGGAATTGCAAAAACAACAGAAATAAAACGTGGAGCTGGAAAGAATTAGACCCGTTTAGAACCCCTCAATATGTGAGGCTTTTAGATAGCCGTGAGTCTGGATCTAATCCCACAAGAGGACAAACTGGGACCCAGATTTCCCCTGTGTTGAAGGACATTCGCCCAATGTCTCCACTGGATTGTACATCCCATGAGAGAGAAAGAGGGAGCGCAGCAGCCCTTGGGCAGGAGCCTGGGGATTAGCGAATTCACCCAGAGTGCTGCGGAGACAGGAAATCTCGTACATGCTTCAGTGATTTTTAAATCAATTCAATTTGGAGTGGAAAAGGCTGCTAGGGCTCTACCTCCAAAATAACCTCATACCGATAAGCATTTTCCCTTGGGGATAGGAAGAGAGAGGCAGTCTCTTGGCAGAGGAGTGTTTTGAACACGGGTGTCTCACAGAGCACATTGTCTAACCCCTGGATCTCCCGTTAAAACACATAAACTTCTGGCACTGACACCCTGTTTCTGCAGTACTGGTAGGTAGCAATGGCTCTGTACTGAGCCTGTGTTAGCAGCTGGAGGTTGCAGGGGGCTGTGATGGTGAGCTGTGAGGGGGGGCTGTGAATTGCCACGTGCCTGTCAAAGCTGCCTCCAGCCTACCATGGGGCACATGAAAACAACCATGGAAAAAAAAAACGCTTTGTGTACAAAAAACTTACCCATTGAGCACCAAAACTACATCAAAAGAAGGGTGGCCAGCATGTCCAGGGAGGTGATTCTGCCCCTCTAATCCGCTCTCGTGAGACCTCACCTGGAGTACTGTGTCCAGCTCT
>RSEF01000005.1:19636386-19678664 GCA_003993805.1 Himantopus leucocephalus
TGGTGGGAGGTGTCCCTGCCCAGGGCAGGGGGGTGGGACTCGACGATCTTCAAGGTTCCTTCCAACCTAAACCATTTTATGATTCTATGAGATCCACGTCTATGAGACGCGAGAACCATAGTTTGAGTCCTTGATGGATCCAACAAAAATAGGACCAATACTCAGTAAAATGTCTTTCTAAAAAGGCCGTATCTTTGGCTCTTTTTATCCCCAAACCCAAACACCACCAATTTTGAATCAGTAATGCCGCTTAGTGCAAATTTCAAGTTAGTCCGTGCAAGAATACGGATTTTAGACCACTTGAAGGAGTCAACCCTTAAGGCACAACGCCACGCTGAACTTTAACAGCAATGACTCTTGCTATATTTTTTCTATGTAAGTCATTTCAAAGTAAATAGAACAGAAAATACAAGTAAATATCTTTAGCAACTCACTTCTGGACTTTCTGAACTGCTTTGTATACTTACAAAACTTTTTAGTATGGTAGCTCCCAAATGGCTCCTTTTAAACAAGAAACGTCCTTGAAAAGGAGAATATTCTTTAATATACACGGAGCAACTATGTTACCTCATAAATATTAATGAACATTAAACTGCGTGCCACGAAAATAATTTTCATGCAAAAGGTCTTATGCACGTAGGTGCGTTCACTGGCGAAGTTCACACGTAATTCTCCCTACTGGTTGCAAGTCCTCGGTGATACAGGGAGGTGTTTCCTTGTAGACAGAATGAAGGATGTTGGGAATGCCTGGCTTTCAAAATGTAACATCGTTATAGGAAATTAAAAGCAAACAAAAACAACCCAGAAGCAAGCAAACAAAAAGAAGGCTATTTCATTTGAATGGGGAGTTTCCTACCTCTTCTAAACTGATTTACCCATCCCTACATTTTGCTCTTTAAATTTTAAAGCATCTGAACATTTGTTCTGTCAGTCGAGAAAAAATGGACTTACTTAAACTCATGTTAGATCCCCGGGGGATATCACAGGGAAAATAGGACAGCAGCGCTAAGAACAAAAACTCCATCTACAGCATCTTTTGCAATTAAAAACTTGCAAACAGTGAACAACAACAACAGCAAAAAAAAAAACAAACCACAACACATTGAAAAGTATTTCATTCCTTTTTATGCTGTAATTCAAAACTCAGTATTGAATCCAATGACCAGCGTATAACAAGTGCAAATGAAAATTACTTATGTCAGTGGCAATAGCTGACAGTTGCTCTGCATGAAGTGCATAATTCTGCATCCGTATTTTTACTGGCATCTAATTAACACATGCGCTATCTTCATCCAATTTCAAATGAAAAGTCTCAAAGTACAATCAAATTGAATTGTATATATTTCTTTGTCAAGCCTAAGATGCAAAAGAAATTTGACACCCTTCAAGTATTTTATAAATACTGATGGAGATAACAGGAAAGCACAAACAAATTTATATCCCCCAATTTTTTAACTATGATGTCTAAAACTTTACCTCGATGAGTTAAGTCCTGCCAAAGCTTTATCTATGATTAAATACATTTTCAGTTTCTAGATCTTTAGGTTTCTTCCTTATAAAAAAAAAAATTATGACGACCTTCAGGAGCTTCAGCTGAGTAAGAGCTAAGAAAACGGGGACGAAGAAGCTACTCCCAACTGTAACCAGTTGCCTGAAAAACATGGTAAGTTGGGATGTGATATTGGGAAATTTTGGCTGTAACATTTTATCCTTCCAAAAGCACGCAGAAGGAAGTACAGCGAGAGCAAATCTCTGTATGAAATTACACAATTTTGCATCTTTGGGGAACTTTCTGAGTATGGTTGACTATTACTTTCCTAAACCAGTCTATAACCTTTTATGGTTGTCCATAAAACTTCTGGAAGCCCATAAAGCTGCAGCAGCACTTTGGGCTACTGCACTTCTGTTCCTTGAGCCAGCAAAAGGCAACTCCTGACCATTACAGCTGGGGTTCATCCAATCCCGGGCACTGTCTGAGACAGACCACCCGCAGCTGCTCAGCTTTTCCCAGTTATCATAGAAGGACGTGGAGTTATATCAGACTGGAGAACTAAGACTTTGTAGGCTGAGAGGGTTAGGTGGGATGAAACCCATGTTTCTTATTCACAGCAAAGGAAGCTTCAAAGACTTTTTAACCTCTTGTTGTTTTAGGTTAATGACCTGGTTTCAGTGCGTCCTGATAATTTTGAATGCGAGTTCAGCGTTGGATGACTTATTAGACTTACTACAAGAGTTCTAAAACTCCAACCAGAACCTGCATGTGGTTGAATTGCAGAAATCAAGACTGGACTCAAGCAAAAATGTGGCAGGCTCCAAACTCAGATTTCTTGTACAAGAGGTAAGAAGTGAAATACTTGGTTAAAAAACCCCTAAAAATTCCTTGGCATTTTTATAAGTTTCCCAAAAGATCAAGTTGTATAAATCAGCTAGGAATTTCATTTAGAATTTTTTTGCACATTTACTAAAGTCCATAAAACACACTTTCACGGCCAACTTAAATCTTTTAAATAATGTTGAAGAATGTATTTGCCTACAGACAAGATCTCAAACCCCTCAGTCTCTTAAATGGTCCTGCCCATGAGATCTTCACCACTGAATTCCCAATCCTTTTCTATGCTCTGTGCAATACTCTCAAGGTCGGCCTTCCTGAGCTCTTTTTGGGTGTGATGTTTTGACATCTTTATCCCATTTTGTGTACTTTGCTTCCACACTTCTTCAGTAACTATTTCCCCCTTCTATTCAGAAATGGTTTATCAGCTGGCCTTAATAAGCCAGCTTATTAAGCTTAACCAGTATAAAGTTAAATTAATGCAGATTTTTTTTCCTGTGACTGTAAATAGATTCCTCCAGCAGTTCTTTACATTCTTCAAGAATAATAAAAGTCATTAAAAGCACGAGTTAGACACAGACCTGGAAGAGATGTAAAATACACAAGTATCTCCTGATGTAAGATTATTTTGCCCTTTAAAATAATAGGCCATTTAAATATGAATACTTCGTGTCAATTTTTATTAGGTTCCTTGCACTCCAAGATAAAATACTTTTTTAAATTAATGACTGATAAGGAAATGTGTGTGTTCCTTTTCTATTATAGGTAAATTACCATGGAGTCATCTGTTGTAAGTTTCTTGCTATTAAAAAAAAAAAAAGAGAGAAAAAATTTCTTCCCTAACTTTCCCTCCTTACCTTGTTCATGTTGAAGAAAATAATTCTTCTATAAATCTGTATACAAGCAAAAATTATTATTATTCTATAACAAACATTAAACAACAAATTATCTAATTTTCCTGTATCGAAAGTTGGAGTGTCTTTCTTTTTTCTTCTGATAAATTTGTGATTTGTAATATGCATGTTCTGATTTCAATGGTTAATTCATTTCCTCCTCAGGTTACATGCATAATGACACAGTTACACAATAGTTTATTTTAAGAACTTGGCTGTACTTGGCCTGTCATGAGTATTATACGTAACCATGACCTTCTAGATCGCATCTTGCATGGGTACCTCCACAGTTATCCCCGTGGTTGGTTATATTGCTCCACTGGCACCCATTTACCAGAGACAACAAGCAACATAAATAGAATTGGCTTCAGGATGTGTGTAAACCAGCCCAAGAATTTTACAGATTAGTACCAAGACATCTCGCTTAATCTGCTCTGAAGCCCCGAGGTGGTCGCCTTCCTCCTCCTCCCCAGAGCCGTGCTCGCTCCCGAGCGGGCGTCAGAGCGGCTGCAACACAGCCCAGCCGTCCCTCCACATCACCACAGCTTCTTCCAGCTACAAAATGTCATTTTTAAATAAAGAAGCTCCTCGTTTTTATTGTTGGATGTGAGCAGATGTTGCACTTGCGCACCTCTGCTTCACATTGAGCCCTCATTCACTGAAAGCCTTTAATCAATCGGATTTACTGTCTGAACTAATTGAAATAAATGAGAAAAATAAAATAGAACACAAAATAGAAAAAATGGAATTTAAATATAGTACTTCTGGCTTTCACTGAATGTTCCCCAGCTCTTGTGACCAACTATGCTGTTTATTTGTAATTTTGTACACACATCTATTTTATAAATTAAGTAATTCCAATCTCTTAACCTTTTTGCTTGTATGAAGTCTCTCTAAGCTTTCTGTAATTGCCATCTATATCTGGATTCTTGCTACTTTTATATTTTTTTAAGTTGAAGCCACTAGTTCTTAGTGTAGACTAAAGAAACAGACACACTATTGTGTTCAGTAAATTGTACGTTAACAGTCCTTTTCTTACAGCCTGGATGGATCGGTGTCCTGCTCTGCATCTGTCCTTCCAGTCCTGTTTGGCTTTTTGGAGAACAGATCCCTTATCCACTGTCAAATGTAGATAAGGTAAGACTTACTGTTGTTCTTTACTGTATCTAGGTAGTAATAAAACTGAAAATCAGAAGTCATCCATACGCTTTCAGAAATAATCAGAAAAGTACATAATTTACCATACTTTTTGTTAAGTGCAGATGACCTAAGAAGATTCAGAGCTATGTGTCAGTCACAAATACTGTGGAAACGCAAGTGTTACTCACCTTGTTCAAATGCTGTTTACATAGATTTTCTCTCTGTATAAAAATAAGTATAATTTTATAAAATTAAAGTAGTCCTCTCAGAACCATTTAGCGTTTAACTCTCTAAAGAACTATGCCAAAATGAAGCATCTTAGACAAAATATAAATTACGGCACGACAGTAAAAAAGCCTGCCCTTATTCACCTGCAAAACGGCATAAGGTAGGGATAACAAATTTTATTCTTACTATCTAGCCAGTATAAAATTACCTTTGAAAGGCTTATTTGTAGAACATCAGGCAATTGAATCTTCATGGAATGTTAAGGCCAGGATCCTGGAGACAGAGAGGGAAAGTGGCCTCAGGCTGAGAAAGCTCCCATCCTCCAGCTAGATGGATCCAGGTAGATCCTCTCCCCATGCAATTTCGGCAAAGCCAGGAAGGATCCTCCCCTTGTGGCTTGAGTCATCATCCCAGCCTGCACGATGTGACACTCGTCACATCACCCCATAGTAACAGAAGGTCCTCTCCTTTCCCCATCTGAGAAATGTTCAGACAGGCAGTGTCAGGGGACGTGCCACTTGGGACGATAACATATGTCACCTTAAAACAACATGCTGTATCAGTGGCCAAATGCTTAAACTGCTGTATAAGTATTTACTAAACATACCTATATAGAGACATTGGGGATTGTCCAAACTTGATTTCTTTTCAGAGAGGAGAAAAATCCTTCATACAGACCTCACAGGAACAAAAATTGAAATCACAGAACAGTTTGGGTTGGAAGGGACCTTCAAAGGCCATCTAGTCCAACCCCCTGCCATGAGCAGGGACATCTGCAACTCGATCAGGTTGCTCAGAGCCCCGGCCAGCCTGACCTGGAATGTTTCCAGGGATGGGGTATCTACCACCTCTCTGGGCAACCTGGGCCAGTGTCTCACCACCCTCAGCGTAAAAAATTTATTCTTCAAGTCAACGGTCAGTTTATCACGGTAGCTCTCACAGGCAAAACTCCTCCTCCGGATTAGACTGGAGGGAATTGAGAAAAACAGCGAAACACATACTGGAAGGTATTCCTATTTCCACACATTAGCACATCTTTAAGAATTTAGGATAATTGAGATAACTTGAGATTCAAATAGGATATTTGAGATTCAAAGGTGTTTGAATTGCCAGATCCGTTTTAAATCGGAGATATCCATGCACAAAGTAAGTTTAGGAAAAAAAGCAGGAAAGAACTGTTTGGAGCTTGTGGTTCAAAGTTCAGACTGGTATCGCAGCTCTCAAGCCCAGACCCACAACACGGATTTAAAAGAATGCAAATTTTATATTCTTGCTAATCTTGGTGTGGCCTCAGCATATGTGGGAAACCCTAAATTTATGTTTCAACTTGATTTTGGAAGATGTGCTTGGTGTTTTGCATGTGCTTATGTGCATTTCTGGGTAGGAACGGAAAAATGCTTACTTAAATATTTTAGCGAAAACAAGATCAAATCAGGACATTGCACACACATGTATTTCAGTTTGGAGATGTACTCGTAGTTAAGCAGTCATTGCAGCAGTTTCTGAAGACACCAAGGAAACAACTAAAAAGAAAAGGGAAGTATCATGTTTTTAATGCTTTTAAAGTGATTTCAGACAACTTCAAATGACAAACATTTCTATCCACTGCGCTCCTGTTCTCCTATCAAGCCGTAGCTAATCAGCTGTAGGCTGTCCTGCTGCTAACTCAGGCAACAAACCACTCGTGACTTTAGCAGATGTTCTCCTTTTCATGCCAACAGGAATATTTACTAACATTTTTTCATGTTGTGGTTTTCTATCTCAAAACTTATTCCTCAGGATCAGGAATACGCCACATTTAACCACTTAGCGCCATAAATAACCATTTAGTAAGGCTGGTACTTGCTTGAAAGTTACACAACCAGATTTTTTACAAAGTTTAATCCTTCAAAGTAGGGACTACCTAGACCCCATGTCTTTAAAAACAGGAGTGTATTGACGTTTGTTGTTAAAAGACAGAGTTCATCAAAACCAGGAAAGCTTCCTGCTATCAAGCTAAACGTACACTCCATCCAGATTGTCTCAGCCAAATGAGGTGGTTGCTCAAGGCAGGGAAGAGATGCTCGCTGGTAAAGCAGTCTTATTACACTGGTATATAAGCTCCAATTTTTAACCAGGGCAAAGCACTACTCTGTTTATTCAGCATCCACTAACCAGCATCTCAAGGAGAACTAAGCAAGCCGTTATAAAGAAAAGCAGATAAATTATTTTCTTTCAAGTTAACATTTAAATGTCTTTACCAATCACTGACTACTTGTTTTTATTTACCTAGAATTTACAAAGTTCATAAATACCGTCAATGCATTCCCATGAAAGTTCATTTTCCTTGTGGATCTGTTAAGGTAAAAATAGAGATGAAGAAACTTTCTCAAAGGCATGAGTTAGTCACAGTGGATGGAGAATTCATGAATCCTGCTTCTTGCTAAATCCAAATTATGTTCCCTCTTAATATTAGTCTGAAGTTTCTGATCTGTAGTTAATGCTACCAGGTGTTAGATAAGCTTAGATTTTATTGCTTCTCAGTCTCTTGCAAACTGTAAATCAATTTTAAACACTGAAATATATGTGAATACTGTCTGATGGTGACCACATTACAGAGACACAGGGCAAACAGAAAGGAAAGAAAACATAAAAACATACTTCCCCCCCCTTTCTTTTTTCGTTGTTTGTTGTTGCTTTGCTGGCTTGGCACAATCACTCCTTCCTTTGAATCGACAACGCAGACCACAGTAGATGGTAGCAAGTCACTGAGCAAGAGTGCCGTCTGCTGAGTACAAGAGTTCGTAGTTCAAATGAACCCGTTTTACTTCTCATTGCAATGGTGGAGGAACTCGCAAATGGTTATACGTCTCAGCTGAGGGGGCAGGTAAACTCAAATGTAAATAGCCATGTATTAAAATTAGCTAATTGGATCTTTATGGCTAATCTATTTTATTCGTTGGCAGGAAAGACTGGGCATATGTACATAACCTTTACTGGGCAGCCGTTTCCAAAATTTGCTAACTTGGTCACTTGGATTATCTGACTGTATCTTGAGTGAATCATCGGTACAGTTAACCTAGGAGAAGCTGAGAAAATACGCAAGAGCTGCATTTTGAGTCAGCTCTGGACCATTAGAACACACGAGCACAGAGTCCTAATGGATAAATACAGTGTAGGCAAATCTTAAAGTCTTTAAAAAAAATTATTTCCCTTAAATACATATTCTAGCGAGACTACCCAATAACATGACAATATTGACAAGAAAATTTTCCTCGCAGACAAAAAAAACCTAATGAATACAAAATAAAAACACGACCATCCTGCATAACAGATTTACAAATACCTCGTGACACAGAAAAATTATAATCACTTTGACATGAACATTTTAGTTTGTTCTATCACTGAGTGATAATTCGAGCAAGGGGAGTTCATACATGTGAATTGCAAGTTCATTTCCTACAATTTACTCTTCAGGTCCACAAGCTGTTTCATTCTTCAGAATAAATGCAAAACACTGATGCCTTCAGTGGTTGGGGATAGAAACACTCCACCCATAATCGAACACCTCTTGGAAGGCAAACAAGGCAAGCACTTCCAAGCCTTGTCTTTTTTAGAAACTCGGGTACAGTATTGGTCCATCAGGCTGTTATCCTCCCGCAAGTTTATGTAAATTTTACTGAAAGCAACGGAATTCTCTGTATAAAGACATTGTTGGTGTTGTGACCTGATTTTCAAAGACAGTGAGCACCCAGACCTCCCTTTGGCTTCACAAACAGCTGTACATGTTCATCATGTCAGATATTCAAGCCATTAGCCTTTCAGCATTCTAATATTTAAGATCGTTTAGATAGATTTACCCAGAGGAAATTACTGTAGCTATTAATTTATGTTCATTTCCTCACACGTAGAGGGAACATATGAAAGTCAAGTCATTTTTGCTGCTGACAATAAAAGTCATACATTCAAAGATCAAGTACTTTGTGGTTTTGCTGGCCCGAGCCCTTCATGCCTTGTCAGCTCTCTGTCCTCCCTGGAAGACCACCAGTTAATGGATTTAACCTTTACCTCAGTGAAAAATAACAGATCAGCACGTCAAAGATAAGTTACACTAGACTCATGTATGTCCTCTTTCTCCTTCACTTATTTTTATAGTCGTTACATCTAATTTCCTTCACCACTGCTTTACTTCGTTTCATAGAAAGTGCAGTTATTCAAGCCAGCAAAAGGCAGTTAAAAAGAGCAAAGTTGCAGCTGTTCAGAAAGCTCACTGCTCTCTGAAATTCAGCTCCCACAAGTGCCAGCTTCAAAATGTCACTAACCATCTCCTGGAGACACCCTGACGACCTCTTCCAGCTCTTGAGTCAAGCAGCAGTTTAAGACAACTGAACGTGTAATAAATTTTTTCCCAAGGTAATGTAAAGAAAAAGAAAAATCACTTGGTGTTGAAATAAATCTCCAGGTATGAAACAACTGAAAACAAAACCATGACTATTTCACTGTTTTTTTATGCATTTCCTGCAGATACAGTTACTTGTACATAACGAACGTCGTATAAATACTGGCAGATGATAGGGAGGGCTTAGAAGAGAACCAGAGGTCTACACTGCAAAACTCCGGGAGTGCGCGCAATGGCTACACAATTTCCACTCGATTTATGTCTCCAGGAAAACACCTGAGACAATGCGGTAGGAAAACAAAACCTGAATTGTAGACAGTGAGAAGCTGAAAGATTTAGGAATTCAAGAAGTCAAAACAAGAAACTGCTGATAACTTTCTTTTCCGTGACCCTTAGGCTCCTAGGACCATCCCAAATGGTTTCAAATGAGAAATCTGCTGAAATACATACAAGACCAACTTTGTCAGTGGTTTCTACAGATTCGACAGTAGAAATACCCAAGTGGAATGAATTATTTTATTTATTATTTACAAGCGAGTTTCGCCTGGAACAAGCAAAGTTCAAGTTCAGATTTTCAGGCCCCGTACAGTGTGCTGCTTCTGGTAACGCCAGCTGGGTTTCAGAGCCATGCGACGGAAACCCAGGCAGCACCGGCTCCGGCATCTGTCTGTGGATGTGACGAGTTTAACAGAAGTTGAAGGCATCGGTCATAGCGAGGAAGAGTTTGATGCCGCAGCCGGCCATAGTGTGGATTTGTATCAAGTTCAGTGACTCCTCCACGGACCCAACAGTTTTGTTTAGTTCTCTGTACAGACTATTTCTCTTTTTCACTGCAAGGTAAAAGCCAATGTACTGTACAGCAATAACAAGGATGCTAACCAAATACATTTTAAAAACTTACTACAATATTTACTGAGGCATCTTCCCAAGGCTCTTTCTAGGATCCCTTTGGCTGCAGTTTATTCTGCAGTGAGTTATATGTGAATGAATCCTTGGAGCCAGCACAAAGTTCTAGTGGTTTTGAGTATAACGATTCACAGCAAGAGTTTTGAATGCAGCACTAGGTCCTAAATTCATTCACTGTGTAGAGAAAGAGCTAGATTTTGGTAAAGAGAAGGCAGAAGTCTGAAAGAAGTCATAGTTTCCGTAGGACTTGTTAAAAGTAACATTTCCAAAACAGGGAATGGACTATTTTCTGCTATATTTCTCAGCTCTTACAGATCTTTTCTCTTCCCCTATCTATATTTCCAAGTCGGAGCTGTTCTCTGAAACACAGCCCTGCAGGAGATCAATTCAGGCAGTCTTATATTTCCAGACACACCCACACTGGATAGTATATTGGTTCCTGCAAAGTCCGTGAAAGTTTTGCCAGATTTCAGTAAAATGATATTGTTGTTCATCTCTTCACAAATTAAAATCAAACTCAGAAAGTTATAAACTCACAGAGTTATAAACAAAAATGAAATTTTGCTAAGATAAATTACGGTATGCAAAATGCTGACTCTAGGTACTGGTTTTCAAGGGAAAAATAGTCTTAGAGGAAGCTGGAAGGACAGACGATGCTAAAACTAAGGTTACGAGGGGGACTGCTATGGCTCTCATCCCTTAACATCGTGAATTAATGGAGCTGTTCAAGAATATTTACAGAAGGGTAAAATATAAATCACCTGACCTCTTAGTCTTTATTTTACAGTTCCAAAGAGGGATTTACTACTATCCTAACTTTAGTAAAAAAAACAATAAACAGCTGTTTGGTCCTAACTTTCTGATAACTTTTTCAGTGATGACAGACATTTGGATATACTTAGGTATATACTTAGATATTTAGGTATATATACTTAGATATTTCTTAGGTATGTACTATTCCAGCATAATGCAGGATCTTTTAACAATCTTGCTGATGGTCATAAAGCTTACAGAAATAAATAACAAAGAAATGCAAAACACTTCAAAATCATGGCTCACAACCCATTTTAGTAGCCGATGTACCTCGAAGAGGGTCTGTTCCTTGGATCCTGTCTGATAGAAGATAACAAGGCAGGCTGTCAGTGACTGCGTTTTCTGTACCCGCTTCATTATTGCTTTGATAAGAATGACTTAGGAGCAGTTCCCGGAGTCCTGGACTTTATTAGAGCTACCAGAAAGTGCCCATAAAAGGCGAGAACGTTTTGAAGAGTGAGAAGTTACTGAGGGGGAAAAAAATAAAAATAAAAAAAAAAAAAGAGTATTTTCCACCTATGAGTTGGCCAATGTAAGGTGAACCTGAAATTACCACAACCTCAGAACACAAATTCAGTACTACACGTATTCAAAGTATCATCCAACTCCTTGAATTAGTCTAAGAAAAACGAGCATGCTCTTATTTTATGGATTCCTTTTCTTCCTCAGTTTTGTCAGAGGACATGATGATCATGATCAACCCACTGCAAACTGCAAAGTCTGAGGTTTTCATAGAATTCAGCACTGACTTGCAGGAAAACATTATGTTTTAGCAGTTTCCCTTTGCAACTCTTCAGTTTCATATTATGGAAATGTGAAAGCTATAAGTGTTTTTGGAACATGAGTAGAGTATTTTCCTGCCTTCTCAGGATTACTCGTTGATTATAGAAAATGATTCATTCTACCTCTCAGCTGAAGTTAAATAAAAAAAAAAATCAAAACAAAACATGGCTTTGGAAAGCTAATTTGAAGAATTTGTCCTTGTTGACATGTATTTTGGAGAAGATGTCAATTAGAACAGCCCATTACACAGCCAGACTTTTTCATTTTCACCCTCAGTCGGTCATAACGAGCCACACCGGTCTCTGTCATGGTCCTCTGCGCGCACACTCCGTATAATGGTGCTCACCAGCCTATTTCAGCCATATGACAGTCAAATAAGAACACGTCCAGTCAGTAACACTTCGGAATAACGGGCCAGGTTCATCACTGAAGTCAGTGGGAGGGCTGACTAGTGGTTTGGCCCATTAACTCAGAAATATAGGAAGTTTGCAGAACCAGACTATCTTGGCTCCTGCTCTTTCCTCAATGCCCATACGTAGCACTCATTAATATCCGATGGAAATCTCAAATCGGAGAGAAAATATTTCCCTTATGAGAATGGAATAGACGTTGTTACTGAAAAGCCCCGCTTAGCCGCCTTTGGTTGTGGTCTGAAAATCACATCCCACTTAGCATATAAGCCACTAGCAAACTGCTGCCTCCGCCTGCGCTATAATTTCCAGATAAGAAAAATGGAGATTATAATTTTAGCTCCCATGATTAAGATGGATGCATGGTGCTCACTGTAGTGGTGACCTCAACTTCTCTAAAATTTAGCACAGTTTACCCAAAGAGTCCCTTTATCCACTTGATTCTTAGTTCATTTAGAGCCTGCTGCAGCAATCTATCCCTATTCAGCAGAGCGTTTATGCGTATACCTAATAACAACCTGCATTTAAGCAAATTCTTGAAGATAAACGTGTCTTTGTGTGCTGTACTCAACAGAGGAGAAATCTAAGCTGTGTCTAAAATAACCAACCGGACTGGGATCTTGCTTTTAAAGTGTTTTCAGATGTTGAAAGTAAAATTATAACAAGCGCATTAAGAATTTTTTTCAGTGTGCATTTTTCTAGCTAAACTCTGGTGAAAACAGTATTTCTGAGTGGAAAAAGATGGCTTTTCCTTAATTAAAAGTGGTGGAGGTCATATTCTTCATTTCATGCAAAATACCCTTCCTTCATCAAAACATTTTTCCATTATGATATTTTTAGATTTTTCATTTTAAGTCTTTGATGGAAACTGCTAATATTAATTAGTACTCAAATGCGAATTAGTATTTAAACTGAATTGTAGCTAGTAGAATGTTAAAGACAAGGTAAATGATTACAGTGTTTGTTTCGGGGATAGGGAAAGGCCCCAAGTTTAGTTTAGTTTTTAATTTTCCGTAGCAGATTACTGCAACGATAGGAAATACATGCCTTCAGTCAGAAAGAAGGCTGTCTGAGGACGAACTGATCCTCACCTAATTTAGAGGACGTCATCATCCTCGGCTAATTTAGAGCACCATAACATTTATAGCTTCCCACGGGAATTGATTTACAGAACATAAATCCTTTGAGTCCATGGCGCGGCCAATTCTTTGCCGGTTTCTGTTTGTCTGTTTCACCAAAAATCCCATCTTTTTATTTTTTCTTTTTTTCAGAGTCAGAAGGCAGCTTGCTCTTAACTAGTACATGTTTTACACGATCGCACACTCCTCCACTTCTGACTCTTCCCTAGTTCAAAACGGTTATCTTTTCCTATTACTTCCAAAGGCAATAAATTGACCCTAACTTCAGGGAGGACAGGAGTCAATCTGTGCTCCGGGAAACAGAACAATCTCAGTTGGGAGAAGACTTCTAGGCACCAGAAGCCTACCAGCCTGCCAGAAGTATTGGGAACTGGAAAATTACCTGCTCTCAAAATGTTTCTACACTTAACAGCAACATACTGAATTTTCTAATCTGAGTGATCCATTTCAGTCCAACATCTCCTTACAGAAAAAAGACGCACAAACAGCAGTCAGGCCCCAACATCTGGCAAATTATTTTACTATTCCTTTAAAAAAAAAAAAAGACTATTCTCCCTAGCAGTATTTCTAATAAAAAACAAAATGAAACACACAACCAGCATGTTCACAGGGATTAAACTTTTTGCTTTTCTACCACTCAGACAATGGCAGTGACAAGTAAGCAGCATAACTTCACTTACATCATTTTATAGCATCTTTGGGCTTGCCACTGAGCATTTTCAGAGCATAATTTTACATTGCTGAAAATCCTATTCTGGAAATAAGATGGAGTGAATGAGTGGTGGAAGGCAGTCAGTGGACTTAGACCTGGGAAACTCCCACCTTTAACTTCAGTGAATTACATCAAAAATATTGCACCCTGACTATCTTGCTTGATTAGGGGATATGAATGGGAAATGTACTGCATTAACATACATAACCTCCTGTTTGGCAATATTGTTTGATTTAAAAAATTTAGGATCTGCTTAATGCCCCTGCATAAATACACAGTTGTACTGCTAACTTTTTTCACTGAGACATTTGCCGAAACTAAAGAACCTCCTGCTTGACTTCACAGGGAATGTGGTCTGAAAGCAGAAAGGGAGCACGAAAGAGGAAAACAATGTAGTTTTACTCTAATGGTTGCTCCTGCTATAAAACATGCATAACGTCCTTGCAATCTCATACAGTTTTTATCGCTCTCCAAAAAAAAAAAAAATCATTCGTTATACATATTTGCTATACTAGAACTGACAATGACCAGAGCAGACTGGTTTCTTTCCCTTTAGGGATGCACTTGATCACCTAAGAAACCCCAGCTAAGGAGGAAAACGGTCCTGACTTGGGCATGGGATCATTGTGCTCGAGATCTCTGTCTTTACTTGGCTCGTAACAAATTGCACGAGCCATGTCAGTGTGAAGGTATTCAGCTTTTAACAACTTTGCTGTCCTCTTGGCCCTTTGAATTTCACCGGCGATCATGTGCTACTTATAGTAATACTCTGTATTTTTTCCTCTGCAACTCCAATAGGGTAATTAAAATTTGGGGTGCCTCAGCCCCCTGCTAGACCTGTTGCAGCAAGCGAGCCGAGGGGAGTGCTGCAGAGACAGCCGAGGGGAGTGCTGCAGAGAGGACCACAACCCCATATCTGGATCTCCCTGGAGTGTGGCGAGCACAGGACTGGACAAACGCCGGCCAGAGTGGCTGTACGCCACCCCGACTCTGCTCTCCAGGGCTCAAGGAGACACGCGTGGATCAGTGCAATGCAGAGCAACCTACGGTACTTAAAAATATATTCATTTTATCAATCGCCCTCTGCTGTGAACACTTCATCTAAATTGCTGGTGCTGAGGTCATTCTGTCTGCATAACATTGGGGTGCCTTGTTATTTGCTGATGGGATAGGCAAAATGGCCAAGGCCAGGTTGGATGGGGCTTGGAGCAACCTGGTCTAGTGGGAGGTGTCCCTGCCCATGGCAGGGGGGTGGAACTAGATGAGCTTTAAGGTCCCTTCCAACTCTAACCATTCTATGATTCCAGGATTTTCCCAGCGCTCATTGGTACGAATGCAGGAGGCAGACAGACACACGGTCACCAGCAAATTGTGCTCATGTACAAGTTCTTCTTTGCCCACGTCAGGAGACACAGAGGTAAGTCAGCTCCCAAAGAGATTGTAGGGGACAGCAGAAAGGCCCCTCCTCCTGCTGAAGGCAACAGCCCTTCAGGGAAGGAAAACAAGCACCCGCCTGAAGAGAGGATGGGAAATTCAGATGGCACGGGTATGAATTAATCCAAGCGTGACTAATGAAATGACAGGTGATTTCCAGTGCCATTTCACCTTTTGAGTCCGCACATTGCTCTCTTTCAGCTCATCCAAGCTGAAACTGCAGCCTTGTCCCTAACTGGGGAGCAGCAAATAGCCGCCTGTCACCCTCATCAGGTTTTTCCCTCCCTCGGCATGAAACCTGACGCAGCAGTAGTAAGACATGTATTACAAAGAGCAGCCCCATAGCTGGGAAAAACAAAGTGAAGCCCCAAAACAGCTACTGAAATAAAAAGTAGCTGTGAATCTTCAATATTAAAAAGAAAAATTAAAAAAAAAATCAATATTGAAAGTACCAAACATGAGCAACCAGCACAACCATGAGCTCTGATTATGAATTCCAGCTACTCGGAGCAAATGTGCAGATGCAGAATGAGAAACTCCCACCAGTCCCCCTGAATGCCCATACTGAGAGCACCTCCGAGATGCTCCGTACAGGTCTTGCCCGGTAGCTTTCTCCACGCATCCTTTGAACAAGTGGATGGGTGAGGTAGCCTAATATTAAACTTAATCAGAGCAGGTAACATGACTTACAGCCACTTCTTCTCACCACACGTCCATAATATCTGACTGAAGAGTAGGCTCCACCTCTGCAAAGCCAGCACTAGACACACAGACATGGATGTACGGAGCCCAAGCTTCATATTTTAGGGGTTTTCTCACCCCACCTTGGAAGTCCTAACGTGGGCAGAAATTCACTGCCAGACTCTCCATGGGGCACTGACCACCTTATTTCTGTTTTTCCCTTTTGCATAGGCACGCACCACGTACCATCTTGCATGGTGTTATGAATTTATTCACCAAAAGGGTTGACAGGCATTGGAAAAGACTGCCCAGGGAAGGGGCTGAGTGGTGGAGGTATTTAAAAGAGGTGTAGACGTGACGCTTAGGGACATTGAGTTTATGGTTGGAATTGATGATCTTAAAGGTATTTTCCAACCTAAATGATTCTATGAATTATAAGCTTAAAAGGCAAACAAGATAACTGTAAACTTATCAACCGTTTATGTGTGATTTACAAACCTGCTCACTAAGTTCAAGACTCAATAATCCTTCAAGGGAATATTATTTCTAACTGGGTATCAAACTATGTCACGATCAGAGCTGAAAAGCAATGCTTCAGTAAAAATTTCCTGAATATTTAATAGTAAGAGTCATGCCATTACCAGTAAGTACTCTAACGAGCTGCCTTGAGAAGCAATAGGACCGATATATCAGCACAACCATTTTGCTGAGCAGCTTTTACAGTCGAATGGTTCACGGTCATGTGTGCATAAGACTATGCCTAACTTTTATGAAATGCATTAAGTATAGAAAAATCTATCATGAATATTCTTACTTATTTCCAAATTAAGACAGGCACACCACAGTCACGTCATTGAGTGTGTTTTGCAGAAAGAACTGAGCAATCAACTTTTCATAAGGCAATGTTCCTAAAAAAAAAAAATAATCAGTTAAAAGCCAAATGTATCAATGCTGTTTAAAAACGAATGGAAAATGTGTCGATGCAAATATTTGAACAAAGAATTCCTCTGTTTTTCTCCAATAAAGAAGCAGGAATTACATACAATGTATCTGGCCAAATGCGTTCAAGTAATAGCTCAAATTTTGAATATTCATGGCTAGTCATAACATGACTAATCCTCATGTTGAAAAAAAGACAGAATCTACTTCAGAGCAGTTCTGTAAATTAAAAGAGCAAGAAAATTCACCAGGGAGAAATTATATTCTTTGAAAGTACGTGATTTGCTCAATCACTTAACTAACCTAAAAAATAAGCATCTACTTTAATTTTCTGAGTTTCAGACTAGAAACGTTCTTTTTTTGGTTTGATTGTGTTTTTTCACTCTTTTCTTAATAATTTTTTGTGTTGCTACCTATTGCAGATAGTTGCGAACAGCCTGAAAATGTGCTTCAACTTATTCCAGGGATATAGAAGATAAAACTAATTTAGCCATTAAAAAAAAAAATTTTAAAAAATCACTGGTTTTGAGATTCAGCCTACAAATTTTAACTGATTGACTTACCCGTGAAATCTCCAGTTGAAATCTGTAAAGGAGGTAGTGAAGAAAGGAAATCCAGAGCCAACTTTACTTACAAGTTTCGGTCAAGAAGAGGCACCAAATTCATCTGGATGGCGCACGGCATTCACCCCTGTGGGCCCATAAATTTCCAAGGAGCACAAGAACAGAGAAGAGTTCCTTCTCACCGCTTGCTTCTTTGCTTTCCTGTGCTATTTTAAGATTGTTGTCTTCTCAAATTTTCTGCGAAACGTGATGCACACCTGCGGAGTAGAGAACCAGGTAAAGCTGTCAGAGAGTCTGTCTTGATTTGCAAGATCCAAGACTTTCATACACTGGGAAGAAACTCTGCTGAGCCCACTATGACGTACTCAGGGTATTTAATGTCACGCTGAACTCATTGGCTTCTCACTATTCAACTTCCATACCATTTCCCTGCTTGAACTTGCATCTGAGCAAATACCTCTGCATCAGTAGGGAGCTAAATGAACCATATATTGCTCCGTTAAAGCCAGTGAAGCTTCTTGCTTGCACCCTTTTAAGGGTCTGTCTAAAATCAGAATTTAAAGACAACTTACAGCTGACATTAAAAATCATGCTATAGATAAACACCTGACGAGATACAGAAATGCTCGTTGTTGGATTTTCAGAATATTTTGTTTGTTATCTGCTGTACTTGCTCAAGTGAAATATGACAATGTTCAGACAATTAAAATTATTCCACGGCTCATTTTAGCCAATTTAATCTTGCTTTCTTGAAAGTTTTCCTTAGTTATACATATTCCTTTATAAATTGGCAACATCTTGAAAACCTATTTTATCCCAAGTGGAAGATACAGCTATTAACTGATAGAATTTATGGGGATGGTCAACGCTGGGTCTCAAATAATAAGGGAGCAGTAAAGTCGGTCATTGCTATCTCAACCCCACAGTGAAAGGCAGATGAGTTGTGTTTTTCTGCGGAGGTCTTTCCACAAAATCCCAGGGAAAAAAGGGTTCAATTGTTCATGGTAAGAAAGGTAAATGCAGTATAATTGAATTTTTATTTTCTATGGCATGCATTTTGTACGGGTGACAGGTCCTTTAAGGGTCTAGAAGAGTCTAGCTCACGCCAGCTGTGGTTTTTAGAGTCAGCGTAATCAGCCTGATAAGAACGGGACACACATCTATCCTCCGTCATCACCGAGGTTACTTAATGTTCAGTTATAATCAAGCATCATCTTAGTTATAACCTCTGTCTCAGCATTTTCCTTCATCATCAACACAGAATACTCCACATTTCACAGCAGGCAGCATCCATTTACTGAGGGTTTATATCATAAATTGACCACCAAACTCATACTATAGTCTAGGAACAAACAAAAGAGGTTTTGGGTTTCCATGTGGGACTTGTCTTCATCAACCAGACAGCGTGAAACAATCGCGTGTCAATAAGGTAAAAACCATTTGAACTTAGACCCCAGTGTCAGCCTGAATTTAGGGACACTGTTGCATGAACTTCCCCAGGCAGGGGATGCCCGATCCGCTCCTCTGAACTACAGTACAATTGTTGTCTTCATGTGTTTCCAGTTCTTTGAATCCCGTTTCCTGGATATTTTTAAGCAATGGGTTATTTTTAAATGGTACTTTAAAGACAACTTAGGTCTGCATCAAATATTTTGTTTGCATGCTGCTTATAAAGTTTTACATTTGGTAAAAGTTAATAACAGAGAAGTGGATTAAATCCAAAAGCAGCAGAATAAAAATAATTCCCAAAGAGTATTGCTTATTCCTATAATTCAAAATTTGATGCACAGGAAATCAAGTCACCTATTAAGTCAAACTGAATTGTATTTGTTCGTAAAGTTTTACAAATGTGTGAGATCCAGCAACAGTGATTTCAAGTTCTATAGTTAAATTTGTGTTAGAGAGCTGGGATATGCATTGCTGTTAAAACTGAGACTAAATTCCTGTTATCTCTGTATACAATTTAAAATCTTACCTAAATTTCAACGACATTGTCTTGGCAGTAAATTATACAGATGAGGGAAATGCAATGATACGGCTTTACTGCTATAAGGCTGAGAATACCTTTTTTCAATTTATTTTTTAAATAGCTGCCTTTACTGTTAAAGGTTTCGATAAACTGCCTTTTTCCTTTAAAAAAAGATTGCAGTTGAAAAGGTTAGGAATTTTTCCCTACTGTAAAATTTTTACTTGCCGTCACGAAGAAAATTTTTAAGGCAGCCAACAAGAATGTTCTAATTCTTCTGTCCCCGTTTCTCAAAATATCAAAATGATGTTATGTGCCTTGTTGTCCCAGATTGTCTGTCGGTAGATTGCAGGGCATAAGAGATCATTTTATGGTAACCCAGAAATAAGGAGCTACGCGCTATCCTTGATTGCAATACCCATGCTGCTGGGTCGTAGTACTGTGGCAGAATATAGAGGTTGGGTTGGATTAGCTCTATACGAAAATATGTAAAATATTTGCTGCACCTTTGATATTCGTAGTGCCCCAAGAGGGCTAAATATCAACCATCAGCACTGACGATAACGTGAATTTATGTGCACTGGCACAGAAGTCTTTAGGACGGCTGTAACAGATTGGATTTCCTCAGGGTCTGACAACAGCCAAAGCCCGTGTACGAGTGCATCACTATATACTATCTGTGTTCATGACAGTGTTCACTGTAGTTACCACTTCTGTCTTAATGTTATAATTTTAAATTAGGCTATAGCCTTTTCACTCTTTCAAGTGTCTACCTTCTGGACACGACAGCAGTTTCCAAAAACCTGCAGTTACTTAAATGCCATATATATTATACATGTTTTTTTATATATATATATATATATATAAATATATATATCCTATCGTATCCATACAACCTTTTTAAAGCCTATCCTCCCCCACGACTAAAATCCCTTCCTTTCCCAGCTGCCACAAGCCAAGCAAGCAGCTGTGGGAGCCTTCCCTTCAGAAAGCTGCTTGGGCGCTAATATGAAACGTAAGATGCCACATTTCATGTCCAGAACGATTACCAGACAGAGAATAACAAACCCTCTGTGCTTCTTAGAAAACAAATTTGCTGCCCGTCCAACGGGTGACAGCTAATACAGCGACTGGAGTCTACCCGTGACAGCTGCTAAACAGAAACAAGCCACTCTCTCTCCTGGTCAGGTCGGTACGGAAGCAGACATCCTATTCGTAATGATATCGCCATTGGTATCGGGTGCCTGGGCAGCGTATGGAAATGGTATATTCGCCCATGAATAGAATTATCCGGAGGCGTCAATAATTAGGAGAGCCCTTACGCTCTCCTGTATACTCTGTCCATTTGAAAACAAACAAGAAAAGGCTTTGTACCACCAGGTTAGATCCCTGGAACACTTTACAACATTAAATAATTAAGGTTCTCCACTTTCACAGCCTTGGCGAGAGCGGTTGTACATGGGTATTGGTTGCTTCATTGCACCGTGAAACCTGAATAGGGGAAACGGCATCGCTCTGAGGCAGGGTCGAGACGGCCACCCATCGCCGGGCAAGAACTGAGCACAGTCAGGCACTCTGACCCAAAGTGAGCGCCTGCTCAGCTAGGCACAGCTCCCTCGTACGCACCACGACTTTGGAACTACGGGAAGCCCGGTGAGCCGGCATTTTTGATAGCCAGAGATGACTGAGACTCAAGGTGGAGGTTTGCCCCAGGCGTAAGTGCAAGAGCAGCAGGATAAAGTCACGGGCTTTATGCGGTTATTTCCTACAACGCCTCGAATCAACCCACTGCAAACCCCTCCCTCTGCGAAGTCTGTGACACCTGCAGAGCACCACCACAAGTTACGGGCTTTAAGGCTTCTAAAGGGAACAAAAACTAAAGTAAAAAAAGTCTTACACATCTTAAAAGTGCCAACAAGTTACCCACGCTTCCCAAAAACCAAACACATAAACGAGGACCAATAAACAGTCTCTTTTTGAGAGCAGATTAAGTCATTCCAAAGTATTTTCCAACCAAATTACTAACTGTGTTTTTGAAGATTTCAAAGGGCCCAGTTAATTATCCCCTAGCTGTGGCTGTATCTCCTCTTGTCCCTCCTCCCTTTAAGTATTATTTTAAGTGAGATATTCTTCCACTCGGCCACAGAGCTTTGTAAGTGCTGGCACGCGGCTCCGGAGAGCCCTTTCCCATCTGTTCCAAGCATTTTTATGCTCCTGGGCCGAACGAGTAGTTGTTCTACTCTGTTTTCTTCAAATAAATACTCATCTGAATGTTTAACTGGACCCCTGTGAGGAGACTTGCTGATTTCGATGTTACTTATCAATCGGACGTAGAAGCGTTTGCGTATCTGTGTGCTGCTATTCCCTCTGTACGTAAAGGTGGTATCACTTCTCTCACTGCCACAGTACTGGAAAACAAATTGACACCTGACAGCGAGTTGCTCAAGTACCGCAGTGATGGTACAAGTGCTGTAGCTCGTTTGATTCTCCGTGATTACTAATGTGCCAAACGAACAGTTTATCAGAGATGATCTCATACAGCCAAAAGAGTAGAAATTAGCTACCGCCGGGGGCTTTTAACTGGAACGGGAACATAATGCACGGGAATGCATCATTCCTAAAAGTGCCTCTCCATGGCTGTG
Organism: Himantopus leucocephalus; assembly: GCA_003993805.1. NCBI lineage: Eukaryota > Metazoa > Chordata > Aves > Charadriiformes > Recurvirostridae > Himantopus > Himantopus leucocephalus. Next base: position 19,658,343 of record RSEF01000005.1, read on the forward strand.
ATAGACACCAGGGAAGAGGATGCAAACGGGTTTAAATGACTGTATCTAGAGCCATTGTTGCTTCGATCTGGTGGAAACAAGCCGGTATTTTAAATATCATTCACATATTAAGTGGCAGGTGTGCATTTCTGCTTCTTATTAGAAGAACCCCCAGCTGCTTTCTGTGAATTTAGCTTTGGGAGCCGGAGCGTTCCAGTTTCAGTCTGCATTCTGGGACAGGTAGCACAGACCAATTAATCACGAAAGCTCCCTCAGATGGTCTCACCTTCTTTTGTCTTTGAATAGCACGATACAAAATAAAAATGGGTCATCAACGCATTAGCAAGAGGCTATGATATCCTATCCTTGAAGAGATGTTACACTCGCAGCATAGACATGAGAGACAGAGAAAAGCAATCGTCTTCTCGTTCCAGAAGCCTATCAGCTGTGGGTGGGTATTGTTCGCTTGTTTGTTTTTACAAGCGGCACTAAAATACTTTTTTCTAGCAAGGATATTGATAGCTTTCAACTCTGTAAATCCTGGGTGAAATGGAAGAGTTGGAACACGTAACGCTGAGGAACAGATTAACTCACTGCTCACCGAAGATACCCACTGTCAGTTGGAGCCGGGAGAAACCAGGGGATTTTGGCAACGAAGGTGGGGACCAAATGCCTGCGACATGGGATGAGCTTACAGGCTAGGAGCAACAGGTAGTCGAGAGAAGCATATTTATGGAAAAAAATAAAAACAGAGGTAGAAATGGAAGAAAGTTGTCACAAGAGGCATAAAGTTATCCTTCACTTGGTTTTCACGAAGAGAGTGAGGAGGGGCTGTACACAAAACAAAGGGGGAAGAGAGGCAAAAAAATGACAATTCAAATCTCTGACTAGGCAGAAATCAGCCAAATGCTACTGTGTAGCTTTAACAGCAGTACCACGTTCCTTGGGATTGACAGAATAGGCAGAAGTAGTAGGATAAAGTCCACGTTACATTTATTACTGTTATCAAGAGGAAAAAAAACCCAGAACCAGAAGGCTCTACAAGCATGATTTGAATAATAAGAATAGCAGAAAATAGTTGGCATGGAACATTTAGCAAATTATACCTAAACTGCAGACAGTCAGCATGCATTTACCCACAGCGAGCTTGCCCGACAAATCTCGTACTGCCTCATTGAAGAAGCAGCAATAACGGGAAAGATTTTAGAGGGAGAGAATCTGTGGGTATAATTACACGGCCTGCAGGACACCCTGCTGACAGAACAACCAGCTGGAAGGCAAACAGGAATCGGGGAGCAACCGCAACAATCCCACTTCACTCAATGCAATGTTATGGTGGAAAAGAAATCGTAAAGAACAGGAATAAATTAAAAGAGATCTTACGTTATAGGACACCGAGGGAGCAAAGGGTCTTGAATGCCACGGCGTATTCTACACAGTTCCCTGGAAATCGCTGGGGAATGCGTGTGGGCAAGAATCCCAAGAGAGGTGATGTTTTGTATTTCATCAGGAATAAGCTGTACCCCTTCCCCAAGCACCTAGAAGGGGGGGAAAAAAAATAAACGAAGTTTTGAGCATATGAAGCTTAGAGGCTTACATTTTAAGGCTGAAAGAGACTGTAATGAATTATTCTGAGTTCATATAGAATGCAATACCAAAGAATCTCACCCGGTGATTTCCGGCTGGGCAACCACGTATCTAGGAAAAATACTTAGTCTCAATTTAAATACTTCAACAAATTCACTATATCCATAGGTTAACTGTTCTGATGCTTAATTACCCTCAGTGAATCTTAAACACACTCCGAATTAGTCTGTCTCCAGTTTTCAGTCTCTGGTTTTTGTTGCACTTTGGTTTGATTTCGGCTCTCCCTGGAGGTTCTATAGGTTTACTCTAAGTTACCTTACCTTGGAATAGGTTGAACTATTTTAGTTTCTCATTATCGATCATCATTTTGAGATTCCAAACCATTCTTGGAACCTTTTTTCCATTCTTTCCAAACTCCTAACTTTCTCTCTAAAGCGTGTACACCACGTGTCCACAGAAATGGGACCCAATTTACTAGTAAGTGCCTAATCAGCAAACAGTGATGAAACTTATTTAAAAAAAAATAAAAATCAAAGCAATTGCAGGCAGCACCGCATCTGGGTATGGACCAGAAAGTCAGGGCTGAATTCCTGAGAATGACTCGACAATCTGGCTTCTGGTACAGTTAACCCTGAGTCAGGTTTTCCTGATTTTTTTTTTTTATTTTTAGTTTTTTTTTTTTTTTTTTTTTTTTNTTTCCTGATTTTTTTTTTTTTTTTTTAGTTTTTTTTTTTTTTTACACTTAATCAGAAGAGAATCTGGGGCAACTATACAGTTTTGGTTAGAGGGAAAAAAAAAATGGACAACACTGAAGGTTCAAGAGAGGATAACTGAGATAATAAGCCTTAATGACCCTAAACGATAAGCGAAAGAAGGTTAAACGTGCTGTGGAAAAGAGAAGAGTAACAGAAGGCCTCACTGATATATAAAATACCTTTAGGGAACAGAAAGGATAAATTTTAGTAGACAAGCAATTTAGTAGAGGGATATGCAAGCATGATTAATTAATTAACATCTGTATTAGTTAATGACAACGAAAAGCTCTATGTTATTGCTGAGCTGTATTATGAGGAAGAATAAAAGCAGCAGACAACTTTATACTTCTTAATGCAGAAGTTTAACGAAATGACTAGGGAGGTATCACCAGGCTCTGCCCGCGCCTGGGCTGCCAGCACACAGGCAGGTAGTGGAGGAGGGAAAGGGACAGAGCTCCTTTGGCCAGGGTAGATTTTTAATATAACACAAGAGCTCTTTGTTCGCAGAGTTCATTTTTGCCATCTCTGCCTTCAAAACAAGTCCAACCATCATCCAGTTAACTCAGTTCCGAGAGTCTCGGCACAGAAGGGAGTTACTTCTCACCAGTCCTCAGGAAATATTCAATATTCCAAAACTGTAACAGAAAAAAACAATTTCTGAGGATAATCACGTATTGGAGCAGATCGCCCAGAAAGGTTGTGCAATCTCTGTCCGTGGAGGTTTTTAAGATCTGGTTAGACAAAACCCTGAATCTGCCTCGTGTGAATTCAGGCTTGACCCTGCTCTGAGCAGCAGGTTGGACTGCAGACCTCCCAAAGCCCCCTCCAACACGAACAAATCGACAACGCTGCGATATAAAGGGAGATTTCATAACTGAAATAATAGAGAAGCTGTATTGATAAGGAAAATATAACATAATTTACCAATACAGGAGATATTTAAATACCAAAAAACATGCAACAAATAAATTAGGGTATTTTTGCCTGGAGCAATTTCACACGTTGCAGACTCTGAGGTGGTTTAAGGCGTCCTGATAACTATCAAAGTTTACTGAAGCAGACGTGTTTTTCAAGCAAGAAACTGACTTATATCAAACAGAAACTATAATCTCCTTAAAGTCTGCTTGTTTGATTTGGAGAGGTAAAGACTGGTTTTAAATGAACCTCAGTTTAAAAGAAATACTTGGGACTTACTTTTCTTAACTTAACTTCTTTTCTTTACTTAAAGGTGGTTTCCTTTCAGACACTGAAATTCAGCATATTGCTTCTAAAAAATATTTTTGCTAACCGATTTTCACGATTAACGGCTAGAACTTATTAGATGCTTCATATTGTAAATTTCTATGTTGCTTTATATTGTAAATATATTAAATATTATATTAGATCAGATGCTTTATAATGTCACAATACCTACTACTTGCTGCATGTATCCCCTTTTGATACAAATTCAAATCGCTACCCACTTACATTTAGAGTGGAATTATTACACAGAGGCCTAACAAAAATACAGGGCCCAAATAGCTCAGTCTCTACCCAGCCCTCCCTCCCCGACTAACCCGTGGTTCTTTAACCACCTGTATCTGCTCTGAACAGATTTTGATCTAAATAACAAAACTTCTGCCTCCGGGATCACCACTGTAAGCGTATTCAAGTCGCTTAAAAGTCTTCCAAAGGAAGCCAATAGAAAAGAAGAAGTCATTTATGTTACGATGCAGTTTCCAGCACTAGGAAACGCCACTTTCATCGTCACTGCCAGTGCGGCCTGAAATGTTTCATTTAAATTTGCATTGAGCTCAGGTACCTGATGGTCCTCCTCTCTCCCTCCTACAGCCAAACTCAGCTTCCCAAATTCCCCTCTTTGTAGGGCTGCACTGCTAGACAAGTCCCCAGCTAATTATCAAGACAGAAAAGGCTCTTTCAGCCCAGCTACCATTGTTGTAACAGCTGATAACACAGTTTTTCCGGCATCTTCTGACAAAGGATTATGTCGGCAGGAGATCAGACACTCTCCTCAGAAAGCAGCACAGTTTGCCTGTGCACCGCTATACAAATTAGCATCCTTTCTTCTGTTAAACATCAGAAATCTGAGTATTATATCACTTCTAATTTTGAAGCTGTATCTGCATTGCCAAAGCAGGAGGCTCTGGGAGCACAATCCATACTCTCTTCCATTAAAGGCTCTACCACTGCTGTGCGCGGAGGAGGTCCTTTCCTGGAGACATCATTCTGGCCAGGAAGAAGTGCTTAATGGTGACAGCAGACCGTATGGGACGCAAAGGTATTTCTTGGTCTCCGCTCTCACCTAACTGAGAAGGTTCCTTCAGGTTGCACCTGAGGCCACCCATTTTCATCACCGGGTCAGTAACGTTGGTATGCACAGGCAGCCGATAAATTTTATGGCACAGTTTCACGCAGTAGTAACACAAAGGATGTGTTGACACAGAGCATCCTCGGCTCAAGGGGACCGGATCCAGCCTTCTGCTCTGTCATGCAAGGATCCCTACCGCAGGAAACAGCTCCAGTCTAATCAGGCTGAGCGAGAGCTCACCTTGTAAATTATGCACAGCAAACTGAGTAGCAACGTATCTGAACTATACACATCTTCTACGTACAGCCCGCTGATTTTGTATCTGGGATCTTTTTCTTACCAGTATGGCACCAATAACACAACCACAATTTAAATGATTACACTGATATACAGTCATTAGACAGAAATGGTGTCCCATCTGGTCTATCTTTGGCAAGATAAAAGATCAGAGAGCAGGAATCACATTTGTCTCCATCCCGTTCTCCTAAATGTCAAAGCCGAAGTTTTCCAGTATAAACGTAAAGAATGTATGAAAGTAAAGGATCCTTTCTTAACAGGTAAGGAATACGGTAAGAGAAAAGCTGCACCCATGCTGACAGCATATCCTGAAACACTTCACGGTGTTTCAAAAGCAACCCGTGGTTTTGGGGGTTAGGCGTAAAAAGTTAAAGCATCTCTGAATTAGGACTCTGTTTTCAGTCTGGTTTTCTCTGTGGGCGGCTCCCAGACACAGGTACAAAGCACGAGACAGCATTTTCACCGTCACATAAGATTCAGTTGTAAGACTTTTTGATACACAGTCAACCTTTGTAAAAATATTTTTAAGGATTTTCAATAATCTAAAACATTGCCAGCTAAAATGTTTAGTCTAATTAAACATAGTAATAAATATAACTATTACGCCATTGTGGTCAATAGATGGTCTGTAATCGGGTAGACTTTAACAGGATACCCCTGTAGGACAGAAAGGTTGCTGCCAACCATTTACTTATTTCAGTTCTACTGACCCAGACAAATCCAAGGGCTTTAAATATGATGACAATCTAATTTCAGCTTCTAAGAATCAGTTTCAAAGTGAATGTCTTGGACAGCGAAGTCAATAGAAAACATTTAGCCACTAATTCTGTAGAGGTTTTGTGGGTTGGTTATTTTTTTATCCCTGAGATTTCAGCAATGGAATATAAGAAGAAAAATGTCTCTGCATTTCTGGTGCTGGCCCAAGAGACCAGGATTCCGACAATGAACTCCTGCACAGCGTTCGGTAAAGCCTCTTAAGTTTCCTGCGCCTCAGGGAACGGCAATAATCTCTCTAGTACCCAGCACTGCCTTTAAAAGATACTCTTGCACACTTCAATTTCTGCCTTGAGTACCATTTGAACTAGTGCTCATCAGTTTCAATACAAACTCACGTGATGACCTTGACCCTGCTTTTTTCAGGGCACAGAAGCCCGACAGCAGCAGGAGCTCCTCGCCTTGCAATACCTGCACCACGATGTTTCGCTGCGACAGAATATGTGCAGTCACAATGGGAAGAATTAGAAGAAAACGCCGGGACCGCACTGCTCTGATAATGAAATAACGATGAAAACGTTATTGTGGTTGAACTACACACGTTTAGCTCTATTTTTAACAGAATTCCCTTGCATAGATACAGTTCTGATAAAACGAGGGAGAAAGCTTTTCTCACAGAGAAATTTAATAATTCTTCCCAGCAGAATTGCTTGCGTCTGTTGGGGAGTCGTCAGTCTAGTTTCATAAAACAGAAAATAAATCCTCATTGAATATATGGTCTATGTTGAATTTTGTGGTCTTCCCTCAGGCTACAGTCCTGCTGAAGTCAAAGCTTTCCTTCAGGAGATTGTAAAGATTTAGTGCAAGAACATTTCTTTTAATGGAAGAAGTAGAAATTTGGCTCATGACTTACGCCATTTTTGTGTGAGTGTGACATCCACTGGCAGGCAGTGGAGAGTAAAACCTATTAAACAAGCAGCTCGGTGAACTGCAGCGTCCCAGAGCTCTACGTTTATGTAACCTCTATTTCCAACAAACTTCACCAACGTATTTGCCCGCTGTGAGCCTCACAGAGTGATATTTGCCTAGTAAACACTTTTGAGAGAGAAAAAGATATTAATTAAAGGCAAGCAATAAAGTCAGAGGTGTTTGCTAGTATTTCTCCAGTAATTCTCCTTTTTTAATAAACAAAACTGAAAGCATAACTGGTTAGATCAAGTTTTGCAGCAACAGTAGTGCCTTAACAATTGTCTGCCAGATGCTGGTGTGGAAAGAGACACACACAAAGAGTTTCATGGTTAAAACACAGAACTCTCATCACAGTTGTTCTGATGTCTGTTTTCAGATTTGCCAGTTTTTTTCCCTGCGAGCTTGGGCAAGTGAACCCATTACTTATTAAAGAGACAAAGTAATCACAGATGAAGAAAAAATTAGATTGGAAGAGACCTTTGAAGTTCACCTGGTCCAACCCCCTGCTTGAAGCACAGCTAACTTGTAAATTAAACCAGGTTCCTTATGGCATTGTCCAGTCAAGTCTTAAAAACCTCTAAGAATGAAGATCCCCCGACTGCTCCAGGCAGCCTATGCCAGTGCACAACCACACTCAGGATGAACAATTTTCTCGTTAAGTCCAACTGGAACTTCCCTTTTTCAGCCTGTGACCGTTGCTTCTTGTCCTTTGGCTGTGCAATTCTGAGAAGGGTTTCCTTCTCTATTACCCACCCATCTCCACCTTTTTGGCAGCGGAAAAGTACAATTCCATTCCCTCCCTCCTCTTCACGTTAAACAAACCCACTTCCCTCAGCCTCTCTCCACCTGTAGTCCCTTCTGAATGTTACACCGTCTTCCAGCACATCAACTCACCCTCCCTAATTTGGCATCATTAAGAAATTTGCTGAGGGGCGCCTTGTGGCCCATCATCCAGGTGAGGGTGGTGAGACACTGGCCCAGGTTGCCCAGAGAGGTGGTGGATGCCCCATCCCTGGAAACAATCGAGGTCAGGTTGGCCGGGGCTCTGAGCAATCTCCTGTAGTTGAAGATGTCCCTGCTCATTGCAGGAGGGTTGGACTAGATGACCTTTAAAAGGTCCCTTCCAACCTAAACCAGTCTATGATCCAGGTCATTACAGTACCGATCCGTGAGAAACATCATCGGTATGCAGATGCCAGTCAGACTTTGAACCATGGGCCACTGACCTTCAACCAATGTTTCCCTCACTTTGTAGTCCACCCATCCAGTTCACATCTCCTTAATTTGGCTACTAAGGTAATATGCGAGACTGTACCAAAAGCCTTTCTCAAGTCAAAGTGAACATCACCCATTCCTCTCCCCTCATCCACAAAACCTGTCATTTCATCACAGAAGTCGATCAGGATGGTCAAGCATGATTTGCCCTTGGTAGATCCACGCTGGCTTTTTAAATTTTTGTTCTTCATGTGCCAGTAAACAGTTTTCATGAGGAACTGCTCCACAATCTTCCTAAGGACCGAGGTGAGGCTGACTGGCACATAGTTCCCTTCCTCCTTGCCTACCCTGAAGATGACATAGCATTTCCTTTTTCCTGTCGTATTAATTAATTCATGTGAATTAATTGTAAAAGGTTATAAAAACCTCAGATGAATGACACAATGCAAGGATCCTGGTCCAAGACCATTGAAAGAGGTGTTACTGAATTCTGAACCTAGACGAGAACTCCTGTTCCTCAGCAGACACTAAATTCTCTCCCCTGATGCTGTAGTTCCATGGAACAGGAGGGCGATGCAATAATATCCTGCCACGAAAGGGGCAGCCGACTCCACCTGCGTCTCCCACTGCATCACTTAGCTTTGTGGCAGCCTTGACGGTTGCCAGCACTATCCAAAGGACAATCCAACCCGCTAACCCATCAGAAAAGCTAACTAGTCAAAACAAACAAAAGAGGCTTTTTTTTTCTTCTTCTTTAAATCAGATTAGTCAATCAGCTCATGAAAAAAAATCGCCGCAGACTCGGCAAAAGGAAAGGCAGGAGAAGAGATGAGGGGGGAGAAAAAGCCTGTGCCTTTCTGATGGCAGCAAGCCAACAGATCAGCTCACATTTCTGTGAAACGGCAACCTAAATATATATATGTATATATACACCTTTAGGATCCTTAAATAGCTCTCTAGGGCAATGGTTAGCCTGAGTAGCTACAGTTGTAAGAACAGAAAAATAATCTTTTTAATCATTTAAAACTGGTCAGATGAGGGCAATTTAAGTCCTACTTTTCTAGCTACTGAAACAGACGAATGCTGCATCCAAGCTTCTAACCTGTTTCTCAAAAATGAACCAGAGGGCTAGACAGAGGCTGGTTTCCCAGGCTGCTACACAGTATTCCGCTGTCAGGAACGACACTTAAATATTAACCAAAAGTCCACGACAGTCTTCCTACCGCGATCATCCAGAAGAGAGGAGAGATGACACTTCAGCTGTTTATTTATCCCGCACAGAATCTGAAGTAAAACTTAGCTGAATAAGATCATGTGCAAGCTGCCATCTGTGTTTATTCCATCAGGATTATCATTCTTGATTGTTTTATTTTGGGGAAAAAAAAAAAAAGTCGGATAAGGATTGTGACTTTAAGGTTACAGCATGTACAGACTGAAGGAGGTGATGTACTTGTGTTTGCAACTGCATTCTTTGTTGGTTTTTTTGTGGGGCTTTTTATTTCTGAGGCCATCACAGCTGTTTCACAGACTCTATAGCAGGTCTCTACGTTTGATGTGTTTTACATTTTGTAAAAGAACTTTAATTTTGCTATTCAGATTTCTTCCCTAAATTGATCCCTACTCTTCATAAACTCCCTTTTCAGCCTTTGTACTTTCTTCCAGTTACACAGTAACGTTGGCTGTTGTCTAGGAAACGCATCTTGTGCTCTCCCGAGCATCCCGGCACCATTAATGAAAGAAATCCCTTTGCATCTCTGGGTCACATCATGTTAATTCAGCAGCTCTGTGTGAGCGCCAAGCGACTGATTTAGTGTGCAACCTGCGATGCAAAATGCTCTTTATAAGACTACCAGTGTGAAAGAGGTACCATACGGAAACCTTCCTCACCAGCCCTAACAGCGGTTAGCTACACTGGGAGTTGCACATATTCAAAGAATTGCACATATTCAGACAATCACATCTTCTCGTACTTACCAAGGACAACAGCAAAATATTCAGCAACTGGAACGGGAGTAGGAAAAGGCCCAGAGCAGTGATATTTTCTCAAGACGAGTTCCATACATCTTCTTCAGACTGCTGTGTACCAGAAGTCTATATAAGAAATCAGAAGATATTTTGTTGTACAAGAAAAATCTTACTAAAAAAAAATTAAAAATTTCCAAGCCCAGACCTCAGCACTTTAGTGCTTTTTCACCTTGAAGGTATGGCAAAGCTCTACCCAATTCATCCATCTTCACCACCTCTGAGCAGAAGAGCAGGTGGATCCATCCAGTAACAGGTAAGACTAAGCAAGAGCAGAAAGTGGGCAGACAGAATTGTCATCGGGAACTTGAGCGGCACCAACCAGGCAAGTTTAAGCAGACTGGAGCCCATCTTCACTTTTTTTTTTTTTTTCTTTAATTTATAGAAGTGATGCTTCCAAGGTCAAACTGCCAGAGAAGGATGGTTCCTAAGGCATAAAGTCCTGTGGCTTGGGAGCAGGTTTAACCCAGCTACATCGCCACCAGCTCTACGAGTAGTATTGTCAAACCATGAGGTCCAGTTGGTCAAGTTGATCTAGTTGTCTCCCAGCTGGAGTATTTTACAGACCAGTGGAGGCTATGACTGGCTGAAATTCTTCTCTGGTTTAATTAGGAGGCTTTGAAGTCCTGTAAGAACTTAATTTTCTCTGGGCCAGATGGAAAACCAATGAGAGAGTAAACCTGCAAAACTCACGCCCGGATCATGAACAGTTCTATAGAAAACTGCTCAATATCAGTATCAGCTTCAGCAAAATTATGTATCACTTCATGGCTAAGAAAGGTTATTTTCTAACAGCCTAGATGGAAAAAGACTGCTATAAAAAAAAAAAATCTGTAAGAAAAGCAGACTGTCGCCCACCTGAGTTAAGGTATTCCCTGAAATACAGGCAGACGGCCACACCAGGACTCCCAGCTGTTACTGCACTTACAAAACTGTGTGAGAATTGAGACTCTGGTGATAAAAAGATGATATAAAGACTTCAAGAACGGGTAAAACAGGAAGGTATGTAGGTCTCCTTATTAAATTTTTATTATTGTCACAAACAAACAAAAATACAGATTGCCTTTTTTTTTTTAATTAAAAACCATATGGCTGTATCAAGACCGCTCAGTTTGCTATGGAGTCTTGGTAGCAACGAGTTCTGAGTGCAAATGCCTCGTGATCCCTTACTGTAGGACAGGATATGGGATACCGCATCAAGGAGAAAGGGAGGCACAGGCTGGCCGTTAGAAAGGATGCTCTGTGGGAACTAAAAAGGGACAGATACCCACGGACTGTGCAAAGGCTAAAGATGAGGAGTGCTCATTCTAGCTCACTGCCAAAAAGACAGCAGATACCTGAAAAATGTGGCAACAGACAGCAGGAATGGATTTCAAATAACTCCCTTTTGTACAAATACGCTATTTGTTGTCTGTACCTACTGACATCTTCTCTGTGATTTTTTTTAAGTGATACACCACCCTTTTGGTCCTTTGCTCCAGGGAAAGCAAGCCTGCATTAAAATGATAATAAAAAAAGCCATAATCCTGGTGATTTATAGTCTCAAACTGAGGCTTGTAAATGATCGACTCTCCTCAGAATATTAAAGCTATTTGCTACTCAAACCCAGATCCGAGTTTTGCAGAGGGCCTCTCATATTAATTGAAGGTCAGATCAATATCACTATTTGTAGGGTGTTTGGAATACATGCCAGGAGACATTTCCATATTAAAATTCAACACGGCATTACACCAACAAACTCATTCTTGCCCGAGGTTAACCTTAAACAGGAAAGAGATATTTCAACGCGTTAATCTCATTCTCCTCCATATTAGCTTGTCACGTTGTTGGGCACGGCTTCCGCCTTTGCAAATTTAATTCATGTCAAAGCTTGCAACTTCCATTGCTTGCTGTCGCTACATGACGATTCTTGTCTTCTCTCAGGACTGCTATTTTCTGAAATCCCCAGTTAAAGAGGGACATGTGATTTGAGTGATTTTCACTACATAACGCTTTGCAAACTGGTCCCCACCCATGATGCGTTGAAGATTGGGCCACGCCGTCACATTCATGACAGTCGGCACTACTCGGCACCTCTCCCCAGATTTTCTAGCTGTAGATTTGCAACAGAAATCAAGATCTTTACCTACAACTGATGCAAGCAAAAAATGAGTTGCAACAATTGCTAGTAAACAAATTGGGACTCAAATCTTGCCCTCACCTCGATGTTCACTGCAGTCAGATGTGTCTCTCTCAGCTGTCAGCGTCTGGTGGGTGAGCAAGCTCGCCTGGGCTGGAAGGCAGCCTGGGTGACCTCAGTGGTCTTTTGTATTTCTATTAACAAGAAAAGCGCACGGGGAATGGCATCAGAAACGTGAATGCTGTCCACTATAACCCTTTAAATGTGTCAAATGTATTTTTCACTTCTCTCATCAGACGTGAACGCTCAATCGGGAGGCCCAGGTAATGAGATCTGCAGGCTTTGCTTCTTACATAAAATGCTCATCAGTATTTTATGTTATTAACCTTTGCAGTAAAAGATCACCAGGTCCTTTTCCTCTTTCATTAAAAGCTTTCCAGACAGAAAAAAAAGGGTCAGTTCATCCCAAGTGCGGTGCCCCCAGTGATTTCAAGCATCTTTCTACAAAGGTGACTTGCTTTCAGCATTATACATTTTTCTCTCTTCCCTCCCTATTCTACATATGTGAGGGAAAGCAGATGTCATTTGCTTTTTGAAGCCAAGCATCCCCGATTAAAATTACCAATAATCATTTTGATCAAAGGTTAACGATTAGTTTCAGGATTTTCCATGTCCCTTGTATTTACCTTGAAATTTGGAGCTACCCAACTGCTCACATATTTTGTCTCTCCGAAATGCTATTGCTTTTAAAACCAGATTCCCTTGTTTAAAAAAAAAGTGCCTCTGACTCTGAACTCTCTAAGATTTTAGGGATTCTTAGAATGTTAGCAAAGCCTTAATGCCAACTTACCTAGTTTCCTAGTTTATAGTTCCAAGAAAATACTATTTCACCAAAGATGCAACATCTAACTTTGTAGCAAAAATGGAGGGAAAAGCCCCCAAAAGAAACCTCCAAAATGCTGCTTGTATTTTAGGAGTGAACATCAAGACCTGTGACATAACTGATGACACGTTTCACCTCAGATCCCATACCATTTTCAGAAACAGCAAAGCATCGCCGGTGTGAAATGCAGAACTGGAAGGTACTGTTACAGGAGACTGAAATCTCAGAAATCACTTGTAATGCAGCATTCCCATTTAAAAGCTAGATCTCAAATATTCAGAGGATTTAATAAATTATGTCCACAGAAGCGACTGCAGCTGTGCTAGTTGATATGTATGGAAGTCAGTAACCTTCATACGAATGAATATTTTCCCCTGCAAGTTATTCCTATGAAAAGAAGGTATTTCCCCTTGGAAAAAAAAAAAAAAAATGCGTGAGGGGGAATATCTGATCGCTCTTGCACTGGGGAGATTTTCTATATTTAAATGACGGTGACAAATTTTTCTTTGTTAAAGGGAATATGGGAGAAGGGGTCGCTTAGAAGTGACGCATTATTTAGCGTGCTTCCGGGAAAGCAATTTTGAGAATGTTAATGAAAGCTTATTACTGTGCAGTTACTATCAAATTAAAAAGAAGCAACTGTGAAGTTCAGAAAAACTTGGAAAATTTTGAAGTACATAGGAGACATCTTCTTGAACAGTCGGGTAATAAGCAGCAGGGTTCTGAGCTGAACTTCACACGCTACACGAGGACACCGTACGTATCTAGTACAATATCAGTCTGAAAAATATTCTTATTCTCGCTCTTGAGAATTGTATTCAAACACAATGTTTCACATACCCAAAGCTATTTCATACTATTACTTGTTAAAGAGATTGAGCAGGTGGAAGAATCAGACCACTTCAACACGGTTAAGGAACAAAGGAAGGACAGCCTTGAAGCACGTAGCAGCTCTGGTACACCTACACTGCAAAGCTGCCCAACTAAGGCCAAAAACCTGATTACAAAAGGTGCTCTACAAAGACAAAAGCAAAAAGTGGTTCTTGTTCAAGAGAACGTCTTCATCTAAGAAAAGGGATAACATTGGGGTGGCAAAAAGCAGGGCAACATCTGACAGAAAACCATCTGAGCCTCTAATCCTGGTTAGGATTCAGGGGCATTAAGGCCTTCCAAAGTTTTATAGATGCATTTAGAAGGACTGAAGTTGTGAAGATGTAGCAACACCATTAAAAGAGAACCTGATCAGAAGCATAAACCAACAATTTGGCAGGGAAGAAGAAGAAACATTAAAGCTATGAAAGGGCCTTGAACATGGAGACATACATGACTTGGATAAAGGAAGGAGGTAAAATAATCAAGGCCGAGGGCTAGGAAAATGATCTTAAGGAGCGTATTTTGAAAAGATGCAAGACTGCATTAGTAAAGGTCAAGTAAAAGGATGTGGCATTAAGCAAAACATATGTTTAGAAATTTAAGAATTTTACCTTGCAAATATACTGAAGAAAAAAAAATAAAAATCATACCTTCAAAACCCAAAGATACAGCATCCGTGACTGAACACAGCTCACTGCTGAAGCTGGAGAATAGTCTTTGTCCAAACCATCCAAACGTCGCTGAGGATTCTGCTTTGGGAACGGGGGTAGGTCCCTGCCCTTTACCTTACGCTCCCCGCTGGAGAGCTGTGGCCAGCAGGAAGAGGCACACTCTTGCTGCAGAACAGTTTACATCTTCATAACTAGAAAAAAAGTGGTGAAGAACAGTCATTACCATTAGTATTTCTGTTGCAAGATGCTATTTCCAAGACAGCCACAAACTCAGACCAATGCAACACGCTTCCTTCGCACCATATCAGTTTGCGTGTAGTGAGGATATGACACGCTCTTGGCCTGTACAGAGGAAGCTGTTGAGTTTCCTTCCACCTTGACAGTTTGTAACAGTAACTCTCACTTTCTGCTCTGAAGACACAAATATTTTCATGATTTAAGGTAACTGCTAGTCAGACAATCTTGATACATTTACCTTGAAGTAAAACAGTGATGCAAATTCACTTGGTAACAGTCTACCTGCGCTTTAGAAAAATGTGATTAAAACACCATCATGGACTGAATCAAGTAGATTGCCCTCAGCCATACAAAGAGTTACTTGTAGCCTTTGATTTGCTGTCTCACATTTCTGAGAAGACAAGTGTTCTACCTTTGGAGTGTCTCATCCGCGAGCTCACATTATTTACAGAAACAATAGAATCTATTAAAAATAAAAACAGCTCTTACCTAAAAGTATCATTGTAGAAGATGATCCTTCTTCTTTCTCTATCAAGTTCATCTGCTCTTAAGATTAAAAATTTCTGGACTACCTCTGCCCATGAGGTCTACTTCATACGATACGGTAAAGCCGTGATTTATCGTGAACCTCAAGATACATTAGTTTGGTGGGGAGGTGTCTTCTGAGTCCTAACTTCTAGAAATTTGGTTTGTTTGTTTTTAAAGAAGGTATTTATGGCCTCTATGGCTGTAGGGAAGGAAACCAGAGTGAATATTAAGCGCGCAAGACCTACTAAATTAGAAAACTGGAACACAAACCTGTTAACCAGATGACTTCTGAATGTTTGGCTCTGTTGATATTACACAGACGTGATCTGTAGAAGTTCTTTCAAATTTAGGATACTTATCATGTGCCATAACTAGTTTTCCACATAAGACTACAGAGTAAGGCATGCACAGGTATGACCGAGTATAAATGTTAACACCTCCACGGGTTTACAGATAACCTTAAAGTGAAATGGTAACCAAGTTAGTTGGTTAGTTGGGAACACCAGGTGAGTATTTGGAGAAAAATGTGAGCTATTTTCTTGGCTGTGGGTATTCCCTAGTCTGGGTTCCAACAGCTATAGTGTTCTGTACAACAACATATAGAAAAACAGGACTTGCATGGTGGCTAAGGCAATTTCCTCTCAGAGACGCAGAGGTTTGCCGAACGACACAAACAGCTTAATAGTTTTACTTATTTTTATCTGCATTTGCTCCTAGCACATAATTAATTCTATTTTCAAAATGCATGTTAATTTTGAATAAGATTCCACATGCAGATTGTTAGGGAGGTATTCAGAGCATAATCATGCTCTTGCACACTGAAAAAGGAGTCAGCTGCGGGATGAGGATTCATATTCTAACCACTGAGAGCTCACGTCCCAGCCCCAGCTGTGCCAGGAGCTAGAGATGCCAACCAAGGACTGAAGGGAATTTTGTTGTGGAGAAGGAAAGAAGGAAACCAGGGGAAGGGAGGGAAGAAGGAAAGCCCACAGAACTCTTTCAGTTATATGCAAACACTATAAACATGTATGTCCCTTGCCACTTACAAAAAACACACACTTTTAAATATTTTCTTCTTTTTTCCTCATTAATAAGCTGTAAGTATATACTGAAAGGATATATAAAAAAAAATAAAATTGAAAACCTGAAGAAGATCCTTTGTTTTTTAATATTGAACCAAGGACAAGTAGATTATTAGCAAATTGAATAGAATTTTGCTTTGATACTAGCAGGAATTGCACATGTAACTCGGTTCCAGAGAACTGAGTACCTACGTTTATGCTCTTGAACATCACACCTACAACAGGTCAAGATTAAAATGTAATTTATGTTGCTTAGGCAGGTGCTAAGGCCAGTTAAGAGTGCTATTCCTATATGTAAGGTGATTTATTATCAACTTAAGCAGCAAGCAATAATATAAACTTAGACCAAGATAATAAACTTAAAGTAAAATTCATTCAGAGGCGGAGAAATTTGCAATGATTTACATTTGCTTAGGAAGATATGGATACTGGCAATTTGAACTGACTGCTGTTCCAAGGTGGGAATGAAGGTTAAGATCAATCTCTCTTACTTATGAGGTAGTGACAGCTACAGCAGACGTTTGAAGAATCCTTCCCTTATACGTCTTTCCGCTTTTACCGTTAAGAAATCATTTGGATAAGGAAATGAGAGCACCCTGAGCTAGAACTCACAGTGGTAAGAAGATTCCTTAAAACATCCCCTAGATAAATTTTCAGAAGACCGTAAATCCAACCCAAATCTCTTCCACATCTTTGGGAAGAGGATATTGTGTTTACTAGCAAAAACTTGACAGTTTTGATTTAAATCATGAAACACACATGAAGCCTGACATCACTTCAATTCAAAGTCTATGGCATCCAGAATCATATAAAACACATTTCCCCGCTGCCTGAAACAGTTAAATCTTCACAGCTGACTCTGATCTTCACATGGAACATTATGAAAAAATTTGTCATCCAGGAAGATATTTTTTTTTAATAGAAACTGTGAAACAATTCTTTTCTCACTTAAAAATTGCTTAGCTAGAAAACTCAGAGGGAATGAAACCTTTTTCGTAATAAAATTAAAATACAAATTAGTAATTATTATTTTATCTTTAACAGATAAACTAGTCACTATGAAATTAATGTAAGCCACAGCAGTCTTACATGGACAATTACACTTTTATTGATCCATTAAACCCAGAGTATTTAAATAACATTTTCAAAAGGTTATTATTTACTCTGTAATCATTCACTTAGCTTAGCATGGCACATATATAGCAAAAGTAAATGAAACATCAGTTAACTGCTTAGGAAGAGAGATGAAGAAAGCAATAATACGTCCAATAAATTAACGCGTTACATACAACTTCAGAAGTACTGTAGCTTGTTGAAGCTCCTTACTGATGGGGTCACAGGCAGACAAAAGTCTCCTGCCAAACAACTGCGGGACACCAAGGAAAGACATCCATACAAGCACTGGTACCCATGTGCACATCGGTACCCTCATAAATCCGCTGTATCGTCAGTAAAATAAACCCCCTTAGAAGAATCCTGTGTACCACTTAACTGCATAAAATAAGCCTTCTCTGCTACCTGAATCTTGCATTATGTTTGAGTTTGAAAGAATCGCTTATATGCATGCTTCAGACTTCCCATCGATTAGCAGACACCGAGACCCAGCAGCATTGTGTGTCACCTCCTGGATGGCAGTACAACGCCTACAAATGGGGGAGGAAGGGAGGTCTATAAAAATGTATAGTGTAACTACTGTTATTAATCTTGGAAAACACCCATCACTGAAATGTTAGTCTCATTTTAGCATCAAAAATTACAAGTGATTTGCTAATTCATATGACATCCATACAGTGTGGTTTTTCACATGTGGAAGAAAGCCAAGCCGCCCTCAGAGGTGAACGAGGACAGGAGATGTGCAGAGAAGCAGCGCTACTTATCACTGACAGTACGTGACGGAAGCACTCAAAAGCACTTGCGATGGACAATTGAGGGCCCAGCTTCCTCATATTCATCTTTACTGATCCACATTTGCTGAAAAGTGGACAGAGATGCCAATATTGAACCCCCAATCCAGACAGAGTATTTGCGTTCTGGCGGTGCAATCATCTAGAAGAGAAGTGCAATCTGTGGTAAATAAAAGTGATATGCAGATAACACAGTAAACATCTCTCTGGATGAAATGACAGGTGAAAAGTCTTTCCACCATAGGAGCACAACTCCAATGAAGTAAAGCACCTCAGAGGTGGAAAGTGCCATATTTTGTCTTCCACCTCAAGTCGATAGAGATGCTATAACGTTACTATGAGCAGACAAATATGGCAGCCCAGGAGATA
Organism: Himantopus leucocephalus; assembly: GCA_003993805.1. Taxonomy (NCBI): domain Eukaryota; kingdom Metazoa; phylum Chordata; class Aves; order Charadriiformes; family Recurvirostridae; genus Himantopus; species Himantopus leucocephalus. The sequence continues at coordinate 19,676,855 of RSEF01000005.1, forward strand.
GCTGCAGATGGCCCATAACGCAGGTAGCAAAAAATCATAAACAGATATGGAAGAAAATTCAAAATTTTGAAATATCAGCCTAACTGGGTTGTAAATAAAGGCCACTGGGACAACACTGCACAGAATGCAGTGAGCATTTTAAGGACAAAGGAATTCCATTATTAAAGAAAAAAAGAAACAAAAAAACACGCACCAAAAAACCCCAACAAAACATTGAGCTTCACTGGCATTATGTATCAAACTAAGGACTAGACACAGAGCTAGAAGACTTCCTGCCAATTCCCCCCTTAGCCACCGAATTGTTAAAATACCCTGGATGTACCCCTGCTTCTGCGTGCTCCTGTCTCCATTCCCTCCACTCCGTGTCCTGCCCGTTCAGCCTGCTGCCCGATAAAATGGGCCCCTCCATTTCACTCCACATTGTCTTGAGTCTAAGCCAGAAGGGTTCTTTCAAATAGCTAACTAGCCACAGACTTTGCACGCTGTTTTTCAGTAGAGAACTCCTAAGTGAAACTCCTTTCACCCTTTTCACTAGTGACTTTCACTGACAGCTAAGCCTTGAAGTCCCGGTATCTTCTCAAGTTGTTCACGCCCCCTTAGTATTTACAGCTCCATCTTCTCTAGGTTCATCCCTACCTCTCTTGTCATTCCTGTGCTGTCTTTCAAGTAGCCCTTTTCTCTCTCCCACAGGACTCTTAACTGTTGTTTCACATTTTCTCAAAATGACCTCATCAATTCCCATGGCTTCAGCAACCATTTTTATTACCTCTCAAATCCCTTTTTTAATTCTGCTTTGGCTGGTAGGAGGAAAAGAGGTACTAATTAAGCAGGCTGTCCAAGGCTCTCCTAACGTCAGGACTTGGGGTGCAAGACCTGGACATTCTTTTATGGACATTTTGATTTGTTTATAAAGACCTAATTTTCCAACAAAAGAAGTGTTAAGTGCAGGTGTTAAAAATTACCTTAATCTTCATAGTACTTGGAGCCAAAGCTGTAATCTCTTTCTGCATACGATCACCAATCCCAGGATACATCGTGGTTCCTCCAGAAAGGACGTTATTAGCATAAAGATCCTTACGGATGTCGATATCGCATTTCATAATACTGTTGTAAGTGGTTTCATGGATACCTGCAGATTCCATCCCTGAATGGAAAGAAGTTTCAACATGTTATTTCTCTTTGTCTCCTTCTTTTTGTTACTGTTAAAATGAAAGGAAGGCTCACTAGTCCAGGCTGTCTCCCTTAAAACTCCAGGAAAAAACAAAGCTATGTGACACTTAGGAGAAAGACAGGACATACTCCTCAACTTCTTTGTCATGTCAGCATAGTAATTACACAAGAAAAATAGAGCCGGGAGAAAGAAAGATCCCCATTATGATTTCATACTGGGTTTTTTACTTCCTTAAAAAAAAAATAGCATTATTTAAGGAAAAATTTAAAATGCATTACTGCAATAGTTTGCATTTTTAATAATCTTTTCTAATGCTATTAGCTAGAAATAGAAGCCTACGTGGCATTTCAGTGAGCTACCTTGCTTTTGAGGTGTTGGTTTAATTTGAATGCCAGTACAGTAAAGTTAACTTATGATACTATCGTTTGCTAAAGAAAAGGAACAGACCAGATACAGTCCTGGGAATGCGGTCTGAACTTTAAGTACTAGACTTTTTAAGTAGTTTAACATGCACATTTTGACAAAGAACAGTGATCCATGAAATCCTGATTTCCATCGCTACGTTTCTGACACTGACCACTGTTTAGCACCAGATGTGATCACAGAATCATAGAATGGTTTAGGTTGGAAGGGACCTTA
>RSEF01000005.1:19678764-19741034 GCA_003993805.1 Himantopus leucocephalus
CTGAACAACCCCAACTCTCTCAGCCTGTCCTTATAGGAGAGATCCCTGACAGACTTCTGGTAGCCAAATTCCTCTATCTACTAAAGAGAATTTCTCCTGCTGATATTCAAATACAGAATATTTGAACATCACTCCTGCTGATATTCAAATACAGAACTTGGAGCTATATTAACGCTTGAATAGTTTCATTTCTACACACAAATGTAGCTAGCTTCGCCATTTAGTTTACCGGAAATCATGCCAAACTGCCTGCAGCCATTTTGCTCAGTCCTCCAGTATGGAATTTAAGTGGGAAGTGGGAAATCTGTGAGGGTAGCACAAGTTACCACATAAAGTGTCAGTCATCCACTGGATACAATGAGAATTTTAACGCTACAGATAGAACTACTGGAAAATAATGTATGATTTGATTTTATATGATTAACTTATAGATTAATATAATAAAACAATAAATGGAAGGAGCAGCTAGATAAAAAACTCACATAAGCAGCACTGTGCAGTTATACATCAGCCAGTCAAGACAAAAAGCAAGATTTTCTGACAGTACTCTAAAACATCACCTTAGAAACTCTACTGTATTTGTAAGAGGTTGAAATCATCTTAGGATTCAGGTATTTCTAAACTGACAGGCGTCAGTTGTCCAGCAGCGGTAGCAGCAGTGTTCATAGCTTCTAAAGAACCAATTAGTCAATAGAAGCTGCACGTTTCTAAGGACATTTGAGGATAAATACCTCAGTTCCTACAGCTGAAGGTTGTCTATACTTCCTAAGAAATTCTTCTTTTCATTCTCTGTCAAGTCCCTAGAAAGAAAAGTCCTGTCCCACCTATGAAGGATGGCTGGAAGAGAGTTTCTGGGCATCGGAACCGTTCATTCCCAATGGTGATGACTTGTCCATCAGGAAGCTCATAGCTCTTTTCAAGAGAGGAGGAGGAAGCAGCAGTTGCCATTTCATTTTCGAAATCCAACGCCACATAACAAAGCTTCTCCTTGACGTCTCTCACAATCTCCCGTTCCGCTGCAGACAGCCAACAAGTTTTAAATCAACACACAATATGACAGCTAGGAGACAGATTTTTCTCATGCGCATTTCCTTGAGTTCATCGATGGTCATATGGTTTATGATCTCTCTGTTGTCTCAACAACGTTACTTTCCCTTTGCGTTACCAAATTTCCCTCATCAGCAAATAAAATATGTAATATACCACAGAACATTGTAAAGATTAACGTTTACATGTCTGTGTCACAAAACCTTGATCAAACCTCCAAGAGGTTCATCCATTACCAACTACTAACTTTGTTAGTTTGTCTGTAGAAGAGGAACGATCAAACACAACAACCAATTATATTTATCAGTGACTCAGGATTTCCTAATGAGGTTGCATCCTCGTCCTTGATGCTCAATATATGTAGAATCGTTTTGGTTGGAAGAGACCTTTAAGATCATCAAGTCCAACCGCTGACCTAGCACTGCCAAGTTACCACTAAACCACGTCCCTCAGCTGAAAGCCAGAGTTAGGAGAATCCCCTTTGCTGTTTTTCCCAGGCCAACCTAGTGATAGGGATTTTGATGCACCTCGCCAGGTACACGCTTCCTGCATAATAAGACAACTAACAGAGCAAACGTATGCAAAGTGCATCCAAAGCACAGCTCATTACCAGTGGTGACGAAAGAGTAGCCTCTCTCCGTAAGGATTTTCATGAGATAGTCAGTCAGGTCTCTGCCTGCCAGGTCGAGTCTCATGATGGCATGAGGCAAGGCATACCCCTCATAGATAGGCACGTTGTGTGTGACACCGTCCCCGGAATCCAAAACTATTCCTGGAAAGTGAAAGAAAAGGAGAAGCTGGTTATTTCCCACCGATACAGGGTCTCCACGTACTCCACACTCACAACTGAAACATGCAACAACAAATAAAGATGCTCACAAGCCAATTGCTTCTGTCATTTCTAAAACTAAAAAGCTGCTCACGTGAGATGAATCATTAGCACAAACTAAGCCGCAACTGCGTTTGGGGAAAAAAAGACATGTAACATTCAGCAATTTGATTGTCTTGTTCTTCCTGAACGGATGATAGCAATAACGATCTCATATGGATGCAGAGGCTTTCATTTCAGATGGCCCCCAGCACTTTACAGACAGAAAATAATGTACAGAAATAATGTACAAACTGTAACTAAAAATTGATCTATAAAACTAAAAATTTGAATCTGCCATTAAAATAAACCACCCCATTAGGGAAAATATAACAATGGTTTATCTGTGCACAGCCATGTTACTTATATTCTTGGATAGGAAATGAAGTACATGTTTTCCACTCAAAAATGAATAGAGCATTTCTCATACCAAACATGCATACAAATAATTTAATTTTAAACATAAACCAAGTATTTATGACAATTGTAATTCCTGTAAACTGGCAATTATCTTATACAAAAATTTACTGTGGCATCAGGTTACAAATACAGATGGTATTTTAATTTTTTTCAAAGTATATGAAGACTCAAGGGTTGCTAAGAAGTAATTTATTGTCTCAATGCTTGATCAGACTCTAAATGGCAAGAAGAGACCTCCACGCTAATTCTAATGATCGCTTAACAGCAGACATTTTTAGGTGATTGAAATTCAACATCTAAATGAAATGTCTTCATTTAGCTTCTGAATGGTTGGTTTGGTGGTTTGTTTTTTTTTTCTACTGGGAATGGAGCTTAACAACAGAGGTAGGTCTAAAGTAAGAAGGAACCATGAGTTTGGAACAATCTCGTTAAGACAGAGCCTCTTCCCCATGCCGTGCAATTAAGGGCAGTATCAAACTGTGTCATCTTCCATCTGTTCATATAGTTGAGCCGTCGTCACTTGAGCTTTTGAAGCAGAAAGTCATGTCTATACCCATACCTGCCATGAAGTAGAAAACAACAAAGTAGTACTTGCATGGCACGGTGGGAAGTATTTAGTCTCTGTATGGCTATCAGGTCTTTTTAATACACAGCTGGTGCAGCATAATTAACAAATATCTGCGTGTGCGTATGTGTATATACGTCCACAAGAGAAGGACAGGTGGAAAATATGACTCCCAGAAAGACTCACCAGTCGTTCTTCCCGATGCATACAGAGACAGCACTGCCTGAATGGCTACGTACATGGCTGGCACATTGAACGTCTCAAACATGATCTGGAATGAAGAATTTGAAAACCTTTAGGATCTACACTTAGAGTATCTGAAGAGACAGTAAATTTTGTATTGTGTTTTGTTTTTTTTTTTATGAATACTGCCAGTTACTACTCCTGAGTCCCCTCCTGAACTGTAGTTCTTCTATGAACAGCATGCTATGTTTTCTTTAGGATTTCATGAAAAAATCATGGAAGTCAGTGGATATCTTTCCTTTAATCTCAGACTAGGTCAGATTTTTACTGATAATACTAATTGAAGATGATACCTTAGGATAACTTTTTTACCCTGATGGCAGGACTGCAAGAATGCAGCAATCAAAAGGTGGGTGGTTTTTTTTTTAATATACACATATATAAAAGATTTATAGAAGACATAGCTGGAAGAAGCCACATGGAAAAATCTGTCTACTCCTATCCCAAGGAAGACTCAGCCATTTCTGACACAGCTTTGGTTCTGTCTCAGAAATTCTTCTGCTGGAGCATCCACAGATTCCTCCAGAAAACAAATCTAGTGATACACTATACTTACTATTATCAGGGTTTTCTTGGTGTCTAGCTAAAACCTCACTTGGTCTAGTTTAAATGCATCACATCTCATTCTGCCCCCCAGCAAAGACAACAGTTTATCTTTTCTCGTTATGGTGACCTTAGCCATATTCTCTTGTCTCATCCCCCACCTCCTCTACTCTTAACACGCTCTAGTTCTTTCCATCTCCTGTGCCAGATACACTGCAATTTTATCCAAGCAGATGGAGTAACACTTGTTTCCAGCTGGGCTTCCACTGGAGCTCTGCTAAGGAAAACCGTTAAGGGCACACAGTGAACTAACACACTCTGGACAACGCTATGTGCTTTATCCTTTCTTAAACCAACGCCACCTACCCTAGGCAGTGCTGCCCCATCGCCAGTGGTGCCGCTGGCACCATCGTAGAATCATTTAGGTTGGAAAAGACCCTTCAGATTGAGTCCAACCATAAACCCAACACTGCCAAGTCCACCACTAAATCACGTCCCTAAGCATCACGTCTACACGTCTTTTAAATACCCCCGGGGTGGTGACTCAACCATCACACTGTACCCATCAGAGCCACTGACATCATGGGGTTAAACTTAAACTTTGGATTTCATAAGCTAATACCTTTGCCAATGAAGTCTACTTTTAATGAAAAGTATGCTTTCCATTAAAAAGTACACGAATTACCGATATTTCATAGTTAATTAATGTAATGAATTTAATGCAATCAGTAATAAACAATAAGCCTTCAAACAATCTTGAAAACAGGATTTATCATTACAGTATAATGACAGAGAAACAGTCCTAGACATGTCTACTGTATGAACCACACCTCCTGGTTGTTATAAACTCGGCTTTTCTTATGGTCTGTTGCTGTTTATTATCTCCCAGTTGTATTACCTCCCAGTAATGCGTGCTGTCAAGCTCACTACTTAATTAGTTTATTTACACTGTTGCTGAATTGATGCATAATCTTCCTATTAAATATATGCCAAAAGTGGGCACAAAGGGAAGTGCAGAGCCACATCTAATTTTCCCAGGTGATTTTATACCTATATCTGTATTTAAATCACTCTTCTGGTTACATCACCAGCTACATTTATAACATGGACTTTTGGCCAGAAGGCTGCGGAAGTCGACTTTTGGTTCTGAGCTGAGTTTGCTACCTCAGACTGGGTATGTCACAGGCAAAGATGTTTAGCAAAACATCATTTAAGTTTGAAAGCTTCGGACAACTCATTTTCCCAAGCCCACACACAAAGACTCCTGCTTTTGAAACCTTTTCCCCCTGATCCCTAAAGAGGTACTCCAGTTGGGAGTTCCACAAAGTCATCTGCATGGTGGCCTTCAAACACCTTTATTCAAATCTTTAAAAAAAAAAAAAAGCAGCAATCCTGATATGATAACTAGCACTTTGATGCAAAAGTGTGTCTGATGCAAAAGTGTTGATAAAGTGACGGTCTTCGAGGTAGAAAGCAGGAGCTGGTACAGCAGGAGCTGAGGAGCTGGGCTACTACAAGTTGAGCACCCTTGGTGGCCAGAGGTAGGCATGTAGAAGGCATCATTGATTCAAAACTCACACAGAAGTGCGACTCAGCTGGTCCATGACCAGTGTTACAGCACTTGCAAACCTCAGATTTAAGTACATCAATAACTCATAACTCCACCCAAAGTAATTACATGAATCCTGGGTTGACATTATCTACGGACCAAAACTCAGTGTCAGAAGCCACCTTAGCCTCCAGCTTCCCCGCTTCCAGAACCAAGCACACAGTCTTGTGAACAAAGAAAATTACTTCCAGTTTTCAAGAGGCCGGTTCCATACATCTCACTGCCACACACAAGCATGAAACGTTTTACGGCCAACCGGAGAAGCGGTATTGTGTTAGCAGCAGAAACTCTTGCTGTCTCACCACGGCTTAGCCAGCATGCTGACCCACACCAACCCTAAGGGATTATCTCCCAGATTAAAAAGAAAGTTGAATACCCAGGACTATTTATATTTTTAGCTGCTTCTGTGCAGAAGTGATCTGCGGCACAGCATTCAGACGATTACCTGAGTCATTTTTTCACGGTTGGCCTTGGGATTCAGGGGAGCCTCGGTCAGCAGGACGGGGTGTTCCTCCGGGGCAACCCGGAGTTCGTTATAGAAAGAATGATGCCAAATCTAAAAATGAAAATCACTTTAGAGAACTGTTCTGCAAATCGTTTCTTCTCTACACAGAACTACACAGAAAGCTTTTCAAATACAATCTGAGCAATTTTATTTTTCTTTTAAAGACATATTAAAATAGACAGAAAGCATGCAAGAGCGAACGTGCCAAATTCAACTCTATTTTAGAACCGTTGGGTTTCTAATGTATGTCAGAACAGAATATAACCTACACAATGGAGTCCTTCCAGGTAGGTTCTCTAACCAGAGCATAGATCATCCTTTCTAAGCAGGGGCACCGGTGAGCTCCCACCCCCAGTGCTCCGGTACAGAAGCTGAGCCAAGGACTGAGTTGTCAGACCCGGAAAGACTTCCCCGCGTCAAGCTGCTTGGAGGCTGCTCCAGTTGCAAGTCATCGCCAAGATGCTCTTTCGAAATCTAATTATTTCCACAGAAGCAAAAGGCCCTTTTTGCCACAGGTGTTTCACTCAGTAAATCCTGAATCAAACTCTTCACTTACTACAGAGTAACTGAATTCCATAGTCACAGTCTGTAAAGTACTGTCATATTTTTTCACGTTTGATTCATGTTTGATTGCCTGAGGACTATGGCTGTGAGGAACGGAAGGGATTTTATTCTTGATGGCAGCTCAAAGACAGACTGTTCAGTAACATGATGAAATAGCTCTTATCTTCTTGTTCAATTCTTTCCTACTCTTATTTCTTTATTTATTTTCTATTTTTAATCATATTCCAGCTTTGCCTGACCCAGCAAGTTTACTTCTGAGCACAAAACATCAGGATAGTTTTACAGGTAAGTTTATTTAATTAATGTCCTAGAAACAAGTACTATTATGCTCCAAAATGAACTTAAGTGGAAAAAAGATCTTAACTAAATCCGAAGAACCTATGAAGTCAATAGCTGTCCAGAGCTGGAATTATTAAAAAAAAAAAATTATCAGCCCTAAAAAAATTTCAATTCCATCTCAGTCCCCTAAAAAAAACCCCTATCATATGTTTCTAGAACTGGGGCTTGGGATGCCGCACCGTCTTCCATTTGAAGGATTAGAATACAAAGACAGGTTGAATAAAACAGAAAGTAATCATGTAGAAGTTAAAGACATAAATCAGATATAAGACGACGGCCATTTCAGACAGGAAAGAACTAAGGGAAGAGAAGGAAACCTCCATGCTTACAAAATTAACAAAGTACTGGCGATTCCAGCAGTGAGGAACAAACCCGGACTCATAAAGCAGGACCCTGCCTAAACCTTGGGCAGTTTGTAGGTCTTTCTTCAAAAACCAGGCACGATTAGGCACTGTACAGCCCGTTAGATTCGACCTAATGATAACCATCATGTTAATGGATAATTATATTCCACAAGAAACAACTATAGTTCAGTGTTGGATTTTATAGGTCAGGAGAATTAAATGTAAGCAGCAAGCACAGCAGCAAAGAGGAATTACTGAGAAAGAATTATTCTAACAGTAATATTAAAGATTTACATAGTCACCAGAGCCATAAAATGCTCCATCCCAACGCTCTCCCTGCCATACGTTGTCAGCTCAGTTGCTGTGAACAAATGAAGAGTGATGTACAATGCCCTGTATTATTATCCAGCGGAAAACAGAGCAGTCCCAATTTGAATATTGTGAACTGAAGCACAGGAGAAGAAGAATGCTTCATTTCATCGCCTACATGTTCTCCTCCTGATTCACACGAGTATCTGTGTGTCCTGCAGCATCCTCGCTCTCGCTTTCTCCTGCATACACACACACACAGCCTCATCTTTTGGCGACCCCCCACTTTTTGTAACATGTGGATGGTTGGGCACTGCACTATTATGCCTTTGTCCCATTTTTGGCACAGTTACGCAGTAATTCTCTTGTTTCTTCTACATCGTGATGCTTTTAGCAGTATTATCTCCAAGCACTGGAAAGAAATTTGTGGTTTGGATCAAAGTCATGCAACTGGTTTAAAAAATCTTGGGGAGGAAAAAAACCCCATATATATTTAATATACTTATATATAAAACCACACACACATATATATATATTTTTTATATATATATATTTATACACACACACATTCACTTAGCACCAAAACTTTAGGAATTGAATTTCAGGACTTCTCTCAGCCAGAAAAGTGTGTGCACATGTGTGTTACAGAGCTCCAGGGAAAGTTGAGATATGCATGTAAACATTTGATTGAATCATGGAAGCCTGTATATTAAAAAATAATATATATACGCTTCTTTTTCTTATTTGCATTAATCGCTAAACTTCGCAATGCTGTATCTTGTCTCTTCCCTACCGCTGCCTACTCTTCCCTAACGCACATGCCACCTTTTTTACCATCTCTTAATTCCTTTTTCTAACTAGATTTTAGATAGTCTGCTCTAGCATCCAGCATCACCCACAGAAAAACCACATACCACTGTGGCTTATACTCAGGACAATTTCCAGATGCAGAGACCAGCTGCTGAGGGAAGAACATAAAATAGTGATGTCCGATTTTATTTATTTTTTTTTCCCCCCACAGGGAAATATAATTTCTTGCTGAATGCAGACAGCAGGGAAATTATCAGGAAGAACAACATACCGGGATGTATGAGGTAGACTGTCTGCTCTGCAGAAATGTGCAAGGTGTCCTCTCAGGAAGCAGTGAAATAATGAAATGTAAATACTATGCTTCCATCTAGAGGAGTAGGCGGGCAATTTATTTCCAAATATGAACTGAGGAACTCCTGTTGCGCCTGTATCGAGTTCGGTGTGTTCATCTGGAACCAGTTTAGGTTCATGAATATGACACAATAGCTGACTTTAGATACACGTATTCTAATTGTACACACCTCATCTCAGCAAGTGGTACTATAGAACAACACCAACCCCACGTCTTCCTTTTGGTGGTATTTTCCAAAGGAACACATTACTAGAAGCATTTGCTTGTGGTTTCCTCCACATACCACTCCACCTGGAGACAAGGGACTGAACTGCACTCCTCTCTCTAAAGAAGAGGTACAATACTTCCGTGTGCAGACTCAGATGCTTCCTGAAGAGACCAGCACATATGGGATATCAGAGATATCTGGTACTCTTAGGACTCCTCCTGCCTCTCCAGCATCTGCCACGAGCACATCTCATCGCCTGCGCCTGCTCTGGGATGTCCTTCAGCGGGCATTTCACAGAGAGGCCATCGCACTGGCCACACGCCAAGAAAGTCATACTTGACAGGGAATAAAGACGCCTTCTCGCCATCCAGACGTTAAAAGCTAACTGGAATTGGCAACAGCAAAACATGCCTCAGGGAAAAAAAAAACCCACTCTGCAAGAATTGATATAGGGATAGGAAGCCCCAATCTGTCTTTTCCTCTTTAATTGACAGTGAGAATGTCATATGCAATATGAGGTGTGGGCATCACCCATCCTCTTGTTCATGTAGGCAAGTACTGAGGAGGGAAAATCACCCCTCCATTTCAGTTGTTCCCAACTTCAGTAATGTATTTTTAATATTTCTCTGATTCACCTCTGATTAATTGTGACCTGTATTTTTTTTTCCCCTTTAGCTACTTTCTATCATTGTCAAACCTTCTGCCTTAGTAGGAGCTTCAAGATTAAAGAGTACATACAAAGCATAAAATACTTTCACAACATACTGCCAAATCTGATGGGTAATAAGCATTTACTTTTTAAAACAACAGCAACCCTAGAAGTGCTAAGACCTGATCAACTCCTGTATGAGCATACTGTACTATCCCTTTACCTATACTGCAATTACAAATTTTTCAAGGATTTTCCCTTTGGTTTGCAAGAAGGTTAATTGCCAACTGTATGTCTTGGGTAAGATGATGCTTCAACAAGATTACATTAAAAATAAACACCTACCTTTTCCATGTCATCCCAGTTAGTGATGATTCCATGCTCAATGGGATATTTCAGTGTCAGGATCCCTCTCTTACTTTGTGCTTCATCCCCTACATAGCTGTCTTTTTGACCCATTCCAACCATAACACCCTGCAAAGCATATTATTCTGGTATTAGTGCAGTGTATCACACACATTAGAGATAGCATATAATTTTTAAGTTAAAATTTCATGTGAAATACTGTACCTGCTACTGCTGTTCCAGAACGTACCCCCAAAACATGCAAGGAACTAAGTCGTGAATTTATCTGTAACCACCTACTCTGTGTACTAACATCCCCTATGGACCCACCAAGAAGAGCAAGGCAGCTCCAAAAAGGCAGGATCTCACACCCGGTGCAACTAATGCCCACCCAAGGCAGGCATCAGCAAACCCAGGGATCTCCATAAGGGATGCGTCCTTCGTCATTGCGCAAAGGAATAAAGGGAAGGAATTATAGGTGAAAAAGATACAATCTTTTTTTTGGCTCCCTAGATTTACTTTATGTATTTGGTTGCACTTTGAGTCTAGGCAGTTCCACTATGGCCTTTAAACAGTGACGTTATTCCGCCTTGCTGGCGGTGAAATGGTTTTGAAAAATATACGGGGGAAAAAAAAGCATTGATTTATAGAAAACAGATTTTTCTAAAAGAAAGCTTGTTTATTAAATAATGGTTTTACTCAGTTTATTATGTTTGCATTAGGAAGCCTATCATGATTGCCCCAAATAATGTAACAACATATGAGGTATAATATTATTCATCAACTGGCATTTAAATATTTAATTTTTCTCATGGATACACTTCAATTCCATGGATTCAACCACACAGCTGCTGAGCTGCTTAACTGTGCAAAATTACATGCCAGCTCTAATCACTAATAATAGCCAATGAACAATTCGAGACGTTAAAGAACGGACATGTTTCCGACCACTGATACTCAACTTTAACAATTCATGGAGGTGTTCAAAATGCATTCCTTAAAATGCTTAGTATTTTTCTCAGATACGAAGAAAACGAACAAAAATCTGCATCTTCTATTTATAAAGGAACTGTTAGGAAACTAATTAAGCAGAAAGACCCTTTCCAGGGCCAAGAAAACCTACATTTATCCCCTCCAGTCTTGCTTGAGTTGATAAAGTGATGTGCTAGAGACATTTTTTGGATGTTTATTAGGCTTAATGTTGTTTAATGTAACTAGGAAAGGAACTTACCACGATTATTCATTTGGTTTCTTATGTTGGCAATGTTCTGCCTCTCTTTTTTCTTTGTATCAATACAGGAAGTATTAATTGATCCAACAAATAGTGGGGTTTTTATTCCATAAGACACCTTCATATCATTAACACACACATGTTCTTCTACAGTCAACATTTTATGGCTGAAGAGCACCTTTTCCAAAGGATCAAAAAATATACCTTAAAGGCGTGCAGCTCAGCCTTCCAGTTAACAAGCCAAACTCCTACAAATCCCAATGGGAGTTTTGCCTGAATAAATCTGATGCTTTATCATTGTCCTGTCTAAAGTCTCAAAAAAAACCCAAACAAACAAACAAAAAAAACAACAAACAAAAAACAACCCAAGCAATGCAAAACAACCACCCAAACCAAACAGCATTTCTGTTTTGGTACCAACCGACCTGATGTCGAGGACGTCCAACGATGGATGGAAATACAGCTCGTGGGGCATCATCTCCTGCAAACCCAGCTTTGCAAAGCCCAGAACCATTGTCACATACAAGGGCAGTGGTTTCATCGTCATCACACATAATGCCTCACAATTTTGGCTGTAAAACAGTAATTTGGAGAGTTGGGAAGAAGCAGATGGAAGGGCGTAGGACAGAAGGAACTCTCCATCATTTAGAGAGCAAACTGCTGTAAAAAGGATAATTTTGGCAAAGAATAAACCTAAATAGCAAAGTCTATGCTAAAGCCCCCATCTTGCAAAGTATCTTAAGCATCCACATAAATTTCAGCTTGAACAGGTTTTACGGAAGCAATTTAACGGGACATTGAGCCTTTGTTTCCAAAAGGGACATCTCTTCTGTAGCCTCAAGGAGTCCTGTGATATTCTGTTAATTGGCCTCACGGCCATTTCAGCTAGAGGATACATATTCAGCTCTACCTGGACTTAAGCAAGTATAACCCCATCTCTTCCAAGGCTGAATTATCTTCTAGAAGTTTCATTTGTTAAAAATGAATTGGTCACACGTACCTACCAGTTATAATGTCAGATGGTCAATAAGAATTACCAAGCACTCATTACTTCAAACACAGCAGTTGTTTCTAGTGGCATGTTCAAATTTGCCTTTTCTTAGAGGGTCATCATCAGTCTTGAACAACCAACTAAAAATAACCCCCACAAAAAAAGTCTCAGGAAAGCGTTTGCTGTGCGTTTTTAAATGACAGCTCCTCTGTAACATGAAGTGCTCACTACAGGACCGATTCCATATTTGTAAGTGGTAAATACCTTATCAAAGTGGTTATTCTGGGAAACAGAACAAGAGGCAGCTGGCACACCCGCCCAGGAACAACTCAACTTCAGCAGTTGGCCAACACATCAGACAAAGTCCTGAACTCATTGAAATTCATGGCAAAACTCCCACCGAGGGGGGGCCTGAATTTCACCAAGACTTCTGTTTCAGATTCCTTGGTTATTTTTAGTGCTGTACGATTGCCTCTTTAGGCAGTCACGGAGAGGGAAGGACTTTATTTTTCCTTCTCTGGCCACTTCACTCGGTAAGGAAGGGTACTTCAGAAATGGGAAAGGAATGAAAAACAGCACTTGTCCAGCAAAGGCCTCTCCCTAACAGTGCAAAAAGCTATTAAGCATCATTTTTGCAATTAATGCAAAAATATATTTGATTTCCGATGGCATTACAGCTCCACCGGAGTGCTATGGGCACAGGCAGGCCAGGAGCGGTGGCAGAACGGCCGCCAGCATTAGGGTTTGCCCTGCAACCCATTCATGCTGCCCCGTTTGTGGGGTCTGAAATCTCTCAGGCTCTTCAGAGGACCCCTGCAATAACACCCTGGAGATCTACAAACAACAGGAACAGTTCGGGTTTTTAAAGTTTGAGCTGCATGAAGTTCCTGGTGTTCAATCCTTTCCTGTATGCTTTACAAAGCAAGACTGTGCTGTGTGACTGATCCCAACACTCTCAGATGAAATGAAAGCGTAAGTCGACAATATAACATTATTTAAACTAAGAACAATCATTTTACTCCTTGTTGATGTGCCCATGACTGGAAGATTCTTTTTCGCATAAGGAAGCTGAGTAATTTTATCACATAAATTTGTTAGCAGCTTTAATATAGGAACATTTAACCATTAGTTCTAGTAGCTGGTATTTTTGAACATTCATTCATGTTGCCATGAATTGCCATTTTTGTCGAAAACCCTCAGGAAAAGGCTTTTAGAATGCAATAAACCAACCATTTACCAGCAGCATCCAACGTTGCAGAACTGCACCCAGACTACTCCACCAGTGTAAAACAGAAGGAAAACCCAGTTCTTAAATACATCATAAATGACATCAGATGAGACACTAGAATTTAGGAGTAGAGAACTTTAAAGCAGAGAAATGCTACAAAGCTCTGAGAGTTCAGCATCGCTCCTTGGATCTAAAGAAGGCAGGATAGGACCAAGATGTTTAGTTCTCCATGGTGAGAAATAATATTCCCATTCATTCATAGACACAGCATTTCATATAGAGCTTGACATGTAAAACTAAGGTCAGTGCAGCCATACGTGGAGAAACAAACTTCGTAGGGAAACCCCAGCCGATCTTTATAAGTTACACTTTGGAGTGCTGGCAGCCATTGCTTACGCTTTTACTCACTATTGATTAGATTCCAGAGAAGCCACTGACACTTCCTAATAAGAACCAATCGCTGAATTTGTTAATTTCAGCATTTAAAAGAAAAAATAAATTATCTTGCTTTGCTTATCATTACTTAATTACAAGGTGAATTAACCGATAAAGAGCACTACTTAAAATTTTCATTGATTGAGTTATTGCTTTACAGCTGCTGAATTTGTAGGTTTTATAACCATTTTCACAATGCAGCTATTTGGAAAGCTTTTCACCAGATGAAGTTTCTAAAAACATGTCGCAAATTTGCTGAATTTTAGTTTTCAGTTTCAATTTTTATTTTTCTAATTCCCGGTAAAAAATTAAATAGAATTAACAGATAATTTCCTTTTTGGTTTCTGCATAAGGCCTGACGTCCAGGCAGCAAACACTATCGAAGTGTTCTTCCAGGTTTCAGATAGACTAAGAAGGTTTCATCATACTCTACTGATCCTTCCAGTGATGAGGAATGTCTGCACATTTCCCTGCAACCATGCAGTCAAAACCGAATTACCTTACACCAGGAGACCCTTTGGAATTCTTCCAAAACCTGAGGCAAACAGCAAAGTCCAGCAAGTGTGTAAATCCCCAAAAGATCTCAGACCAAGTGAAGCGAAGCATTAAAATCATGAACTGTAGGATGAAAAAAAAAAAAAACAAACCCTCTCGGGGCAGTACTTACCCTGGAAACAGTGATGATTTGTAAAAGCCTCTTCGTAAATGACATGGTCTCACCTTCCATTACACTTATATCGGCTTCTGGAATGGAGTTCACAGAATATCTACATGCGTCAAGCCATTTTTGGAAACTTTTTTTTTTCCCAGTTTGAGCTTATCACAGTGACAGCACAAAGTCCTGGATAAATTAGGGCAGAATTTCTAACATCTCTGGATCCTTTCCCACCTGCTTACCTGCTATGCCTCGTGACAGAGGGTTGTTTTCTCCCCTGAAGTCAAAAATCTCTCACGCTAGATGAGTAAGAGTGGAAGGATTTGTGGGTCCACTGTTACTGCATTCTGCTTCATTATAACACAATTAGCTAAGAATAGCTCATTATCATTCTGTTAACAGCCATCTTCAAGCTGGAAAGGGAAAAGTCTTACCATGTACAGTACTCATGTTTCAACTGTACTTGTTTGTTTGCACGGCGCAAAGACTGAAAATAGCCGACTTATCTCAGTACTTGGGTGACACGATGGCTGAAAACAGGGACTGAATCAGCCATTCAAAGGAGACAAACCATTACCATTTTACGAAAACAGACATCAATTATATCGGAATATATTGGGTTTCTATAGAAATCCAGACCTTTACTAGACTAAGAAATATTAAGGAACTGTGAAAAGAAGAAAGTTTACAGGATTTACCTACAGTGGTAACTACAGCTGGAAGTATTTCCCTTTCCACCTGACAAACACAAGAGATGCAGAACGTCAGGTACAATTTGGTAAATGTTAACTCTGCCAACATAAATGCCACCCAATCCCTCTTTCTAACCTGTCACGCGACTGTGCGGCAAACCTCACATACAAGAATCCTTGGACCTTAAGCAGTTAATTCACTTCATTAACATCTCTTCAGAGACAACCTTGTATCTGTCCATCAGTAAAACCAATGGAATCCTTCCATTTCCATACTCATTAGGGGTTTTTTTCCCCACAAGATTTTCAGGATTTTAGTCTAGCAAACAGGAAATTAAACGGCTACTCCTTTTTGTGGCTTTATGCCTACTCCTTTAGACTCAGCTTGCTTTGATTGTATCTCCATTTTATACACATGTAAGCGGAAAGGCAGACAGAACAAACACCAACAAACAATGCAGGGTGTGAAAACAACCTTCCAGCTTCCACAGTCTTCACAAACAAGCTATTTTTCGAATCTGAGAAAAAGCTGTGCAGTTTCAGAGCACGTTGTAACAAAACATGGATGTACTAATATGCAACACAACACACTATCACGTGTCTACAGAAACTGAATGCAAATCCTCTGCTTCTCATAGCCTCTTAGTTGAAAGCGTACCCTTTATTCATTGGTATCTTGAAGCCCAAGTATGTAAAATATGTAAGGTTGGGTCTTTACAAGCTTGAATTTCAGGTTCTGAGCAGCTGAGTAACATTTTGCCCCAAAGATACACAGTAACTAAACCAACCAAGACAAGTGCAAGTGAATTAAAAACAAAAGACACCACCAAACCAACCAACCAACAAAAAAAACACACAAGAAAAACTACAGAAATTGCACCTTGAAACAACAGTAAAGGAATATAAGAAGTTGTAGACATTTCTCCATGTCATCTCAATTCTGAATCTTTAATCATCAGCTTCCCTCATTACCATATACATATCGGTGCACTTTGTCAGAGCCATTACAAACTGTATGGCCAAAGAACAACCAGCTTATATCTTTTATTTTCAGCCAAGAAAAAAAAAAAAAATCAAAAATCCAGTAGTTCTTTCTTTATTGCACTCTATAAAACCTCTTGTTATAATCAAGAAGCCAATAAACAGTAATAGCTGATTATTCCTTTAAAATTTATAGTTTAACTCTTAAAATAAAATTTATATAGAAAAGATATCATTTACAACCCATTCAGTAGTAATCAATCATTATGTACTCACAAACAATATTAAATAACTTGTATGCAGCAGTTTCTTTATAGGGCAAACAGAGGGGAATATTTTCTCCTTAGCAAATATAATATTCCACTGATAAAGAGCAATTCAAGTCAACTTTGGAGCAACTGTGATATACACAAATTTCTTTTCAGAAGCATAAGATTCATGTAGTGTAACAAGAATATATACAACTGTGTCCAGTGCATAGCTTAACAGCAGCATGTGAAGAGTCTATCATCTTGAATTGGCACACCATTACCTATAGAGAAATAATTTACCCAGAAAATGCAGTGTATTCAGAGAACACCAGTGAGGCACAGTAAAACAACGAGATGTAGTGTAACTAGGTACGTGAGGAATAAATAGCGGGATTTTGCTCTGGAGGTCAGCAGCTTAGAACAGTAAAGACTTCGCCCTCGAACCCATCTTCTGAAGGAAAGGGCTCCTCCTTTCATCTGGTTAGGAAACAAAATTGTCAAATAAGTAATCGGGAATACAGATGGCAAAAAGCACCACTGTGACTTAAAATTTCTGAGGCACCAGACACCTTCTGTTTCTGACGCAGCAATGGATGCCACAGCGCGGGCTGCAAGCATCAATGATTTAAAGGCCAAATAACACAGCACTGGTAAGAGAAGAGGAATGGATACAAGATATTTATGTATTATGTAATTACATAACTGCATAATTATATGCATACATATTTTATTTAATGGCCACATGTGCTATATAAATATGATTACTCACATTTTAATTTGGACAGATGTAATGTGTTATATGGCACGGTTTACACAGCTGCCTGCATTTAACTCACCATCCACAGCCCAAACAGAAAGAAATTAAGGACTTTTTTTCAGTAAAGTGTAGTTTCAGAAGCAGCTTGCTACTCTGAATGGACGCCTCTATGGCCCACCCATCCCCGTGATGTCTAACACAATAAAAGAGCACTTCTCGGTCAGCTTTTCAGAGACAAGGCAGATGAGACAAGCAGCTGCTTCATGCTAGTGTTTACATATAAAGAGGACAACCCAAAGTCAGTGATTCCCAGTCGCTCAGAAGGGAATTCCGCACTCCAAGAATGAATGACAGTTGAAAGAACGGTATAGCAAAGGGAAGACAGGAAAAAGGAAGGAGTAGCATGAAGGACATAATGAGCTGTGCTGCCTTCATTTCAGTGCAATCCAGTCTGCAACTAGCAGTATACAATACGCGTGCCACTTTTAAGCAGCTCATAATTCAGGGGTTTTAAAAGCTTTCATTTACTTACCTTTCGCACAATAACATGTTCACTAGGATTGATGATTAAGGCTTCTCTTTCCTCTTCAGTTTCCATCTGAACAGCATACTCGCTAGGTACAGACCTGTAACTGCTTACTTCAAATCTAGAGAAAAATTAAAGGGAGACAATGGAGTACTGAATTATCTGCTCTTTTCAAGTACCCTATTCACATAAGAAACATTATTTTGTATACTTATATTACTGGGGGAATGTCCCCACAAAAAGCAGTAAGACTGTGTTGCCAGGTCTTTTTCAATCTCTATTTGCGATCTGCTCTCAAGGTGTTTCATTTATTCAGAATAACCCCCGTCATTGCTAGCTGACTGAATAGTGATTTGCAGATGATGGTAGTGACGGACACTTTATGTAGGCAGATGGATAATGGTATTTTAAATCTAAACAGTGGCTGTGCTAAAGCTGTTATATGTGAGATTTTTTTCTAACTTGGAAAAAGAGAAATACCACTCACTACCAAGTCCAACATCTGAAGCAAGAAATTAAATAAAGAAAAAAAAAATCCCAAAGCCCACAACATTTTCTTGATCCATGGAGTCAGACCCAGCTTTTTCACACAGTTACAGATGCATTTTCACTGCTTTAGGTAGCATGGACTCACAAACAGGTTCTATTATTTGTTTGCTCTATTTGTTCACTCTATTTGTTCAATTGTTTGCTCAGAAATCTAACACCCATAGGAAAACCTATCACTAATCTCACTAAAAATAAAAGACAGAAAAAAAATCTGACACTCCATTTTCCAGTTCTGTAGTACACTTTGCATTTACTCCAGGCGGAGTGTAAATGAAAACCTCAGAATGCATTTGTCCAAGGGGAAGCAGAAGCGAAAGATGGCTTTGCCTCTCTGAACATGCAAGTTATTTCGTACCCACATAAGAGTTTAATGCAGCAATCAAACTGTCACATACCTCAAAAGTATAAGAAAAGAAAAAGAAACAGACACTCTTTCAAAAGAAAAAACAACCATGTCTCAGACAGTAGTATTTTACCTGTTACTTTGCTCCTCAGAGAGTCCAAGAGCTTCTTCTGCAGCTTCTCTCCTCCTCTTCTCTTCTGACAGTGTTTCTGTCAGCTGTGAGAGCGCCTGCTGCACTGAATCATACTGTTGCTCGGTCTCTGCAAGCCTATGACAATATGAAACCTGAAATCAATGTTTTATGTACTTTAAGAATTACTTTCTCGTTTTTTTTATGAATGTTCCTTTTTGTGATAAAGACTTAATTATAATGAGATGCTTTAGATTAGATAATGAAATGAAAAGTCACCAATAATTATGTATCTTTACAAAAACAAACCACAAATGTTACCAGATAATAACAATTCAAGAACATGACTATGATTCATTTAATCCACTGTAAAACCACTTCTTCCCCTTTTCCCCCAAAATGCCTTAGAGGGATAGAAAAGCATTACTTTCACACTTGCAATACAGCTGTCAGGAAAACAATATTGCTAATACACGCTCTCGGTCCTGACCTTTTTCTGAGTTCATTTAGCTCCGTATTGTCTATTTCAACAATAACTGCAGATCTTTCCTGTGGCGCTCCAGGGGGAACTTCTGCTCTAGTTTCATCCTAGAAAATAGTAACGGGGAGAAAAAGCCAGTCACCATTTTTCTCGTTGCTAAAAATCTTTATTGCAATTAAAGCCATAAGCACCATAAAGCAGTGGAACAAACCACTCTTTGTGCCATTTAATCTTTTAATTTCCGGAACTGCCATTTTCCAAACCTGTTTTCGAACAGAAAGTTGATGAAGAATACTGCCTGTGTGCGCTGCAGGGCTTGAAGGATACATGTACACTGCACAACACAGCAATCTCTGAACAACGTCTGAAATGCATCTACATAGTAATAGAGCACTGATTGCAGTTTCAGAAGTAATGCAGCTATCCATTTATATTTCAGTTTACAGTTCTCCTTGTTTGTATTTCTGTTTATGGAAGAGTAAGGGTTGTTTTATATACGTATCCATATGGTATTTTAGGGTATTATATTCATTGATTGTTACTGAATAACCAAGGCAGTACAGGAAAACTTTTAAAAAATGAAGAGATTACAAAGGCATAAGCTTACAGAAGCGTACGAGGGGTTGGCAGAGGGTACTGAAATGCTGAACTGGTGATCTAGATCTCACTTCTGAAAATATTACACAAACACCTTGCAAAATGATTCACAGCTGGTGTGAAATTATCACTAAACTTTGCTGATCCAATAATTAGTGATCATCCAATTACCTCTGCTGGCTGTAAACCAATTCAAGATGATACTTCAAAACAAAAAAAAAGTATGTATAAACAGCTTCCTTAAATGAAAAGTCAATTAAAAAAAGCTTTACAACAATACAGACAGTTATCTTCAGCGCATCATGGGCTAGCAAAAGTACTGAATTAGTACAACAAAAAGTATTTACTTCATTTTTAGCATGAAAACCCGAAAAGGGTAAGCACAGAAGAAAAAAAAAACCTAAAAACATTTCTCTGTATTTGTTTACCTGAACACTGCCTTGGAAAGATGTTACTTGCATGGTCTGATATTCCCTCTCCAGTCTTAAATAACGATTTTGCAAGTCAGTGTAACGAAGCTGGTTATCCCGTAGAGTCTGCGAAAGAGTCTTCAACTGGGCAGACAAGACAGCATTCTCTTCTGCTGACTGCACCACCTGAAACAAAATAACATTTAAATAAATAAAAATCAGGAATTATCTCCTCCAGGAAATTACTACAGATTTTGAGACTTGGATGTTGAAAACAACTGAGTACTAGTTTCAAAATTGCATCAGCTTTTTGGCAAGCTCAAGGTTTGGTAAGTTTTAACTAGTTGTTTTATGAGCAGTGGAAATAACGAAACCTGAGTATTGATTTCCCCTGCCACCAACACACCCAAACCAGAAACTCAGGGTTTTAAACCCCAATGCCTTCCTCTACCATGTTTGTTATGATACCACCACCTGGCAAAAGGCAGCATACATAGTTGCCACTTCAGGACAATGCCTATAGCCAAATAAGCCTGATAATACAAACGTGTTCACCAGGCAGTCCAGGAATGCACAGCAGTCAAGTTTTTATCTTTTCAAAAACCAGACACTAATTGGGGTCTCCACCCATTACCCAAACACTCATCTTCACTTGTAGCAGCTTGAGATTTCTACACCTGTTTCAAAGTTTGGTTAAAATTGCTATTAGGTTTATAAAATGTTTGGGTGAAGCAGTGAAAACAGATACAATGACAGATGTAAGTTAACATACACTTGTTTCCAATACCACACCAAGCAAAGAGAGATAAACATGAAGGGAGCATTTCCAAGAACGTGTTTGCACACACACTTGTGCAAACAAAACTGAACACAAACACACATGTGCATGTGGGGGGGACACACTCTTACCATCTTAACAGCCACAAAAGTGTTCAGCAAGAATGTGTAAGGAAACATTTTTGAGGTGTTTAAAGCTTAGTGTGAGATAGCTAAAATCTTGTCCCAGCTAAGACAGACATCTGTTTATGTCTATAATGAAAAGTATTTTACTTTGACTAGAAGTTCAGCAGTGCCCCATCAGTCTCTTCAGAATGCCGATTCAAATAAACCTCTCTTGGTCAAATAACAAGTCAGGAAAGCCTGACAGAAAGATAATACTGACATTTAGTTTGCAATTTCTGGTCTAAGCCAAAAGGGTTGTTTTGAAGAATCTGAGTTTTAAAGCACTCTAACTTCCAGTTATACGAGACACTGCCAATTCAGCAGTATTTCTGTGTTGATACCAGCTCAGATTCACACGAGCTATTTAGGACCACAACTGTAGTTCTAAGTTACCTTTGAATTAATCTGCTGAAAATGCAGATCCTTCTGGTGTATCTCCTGAAGACAGCGCTGCAGGTCATTTTGAAGCTGATTCTTCTCAGCTAAGACGTGTTTGATTTCCTCCGGCACGTCTGCACTTCCAGCAAGGGAGGCAGTTTCTAAAACCTTAAAAAGTATTAGCATGTTCAAGGTAAATGGTACAGGAATTTTCTAAATAATATACACCACCACTAAATATACATACAGACCACATAACAATTTCCTTTTCACAAGATCATTTCCTTCTCACAAGTTAATACCACATTTGCAAGAGACTTTATATATATAGAAAGCCCCTTCTACTTAAGTGTTTTCAACCTAAGTACTTCAATTTAAAAAACCAATAAAAAAATTATGGTGAAAAGGCAACCCAACGTAATTTTTAATTTGCAAATAGTGTGAAGAACAAAAAAAAAGGGGAAAAACAGAAAGAGCCAGATGAATATAAAACACCTTTCAAAAATGATTTTCAAACTAATAATGTGTGATATTTGTGACCTGTAGAAGAACAGCTATTTTGTAAGTATGAATTTAAACATGAAAGTCCATACTGAAAGAAAAAAAACAAAACCTACACCCAGCTTTATGACTGATTCACAGCTTTGGCCTTCTTTCTCTCCAGCACGTCAACATTTTGATGTTAATCTCCTATAATGGAGGGAAGTGTGCCATTTCTAATGCTTTACAGAATCTATTTTCCTATACAATCATGAAATAAAGACTTCTACCACACAAAATATTCCATAACCCAACAAACATTACTGTTCAATAGCTTGTATTCATGATTTTAACCACAGAAAATTAACAGCATAGGAGAGACAAACTTGACCAACTAAACCACTGATTTTAATGAAATTAAAAGGAAGATGGTTTACTTCCTTTGGCACAGAAAAGGCAAAGAATATTATTCTAAAATAACACTTCCTTTTAACCTTTAATGATAGTCTACTAAAGAAGACAGCAATCGCCAGACTGGGTCTCAGCTGCTGCCTGTCTAAATCCAGTATTTTGTTCCTGGCAGAAGCCAACTCCAGCTGCTTCAGGGAAGGGTAAGAACACTTCCATTAGACATGTCTCTCCCTTCTCCCCACAGTTAGGTCCTATTCTAATCTGCAGTAATTACAGATCGGTTTAGGCTCTGATGAATTAACTTTATTAGATCTTTAAAGTTTGTTAGCATCAAGTATACAAATTCTGAAAATTGTTGTTGTCAACATAAACTACAAAGTCCTTTTTTGATCCTCTTAAAAAGTGTGTCCCTGAAAACAGTTTGTAGCTATAATATATCTGAGAACACGTTCCCATTACCTGAAAGAGCATATCCTTTCACTTGTTTTGTATGTCACCAAATGTCCCCTATTCTGGGTTTACAAGAAGTGAGAGTGCAGAGTCTCATTTCACTTAATTCCCACAGTACTATCAGGGTTTGGTTTTTTACCTTCCCCTCTTTAAGAACTTTATTTCTTTCTTAAGTAAATAATTCTAATCTTTTCTGAATTTTCTTCGTAGAAGTTTTTCTGTATCTTGCTTTCCTCCTCTCTCCTTTGAAATTTCTGTTTGTATTTCAATATAATACTTCTGTGAAGCTGAGGTGAAGCGTACTATAAATTATTTACCCTCAAGAATTATGTTTTCTGTGCCACTTTTCCTATCATTTCTTCAATATCCAAATAACTTATTTGATTTAGACTGGTTTTCTAAAAATAACGTATGTGCAAGTCATCTTGTTTATCTGTTCCCCCAATAATATTTGCATCAGCTAGCCAATTCTGAAACCGGATTGTAAAAGATTGTGCGTGTCTCAAAAATTATGACGCTTCTATACTTAGTGTGATAATCACTGAACTGGGGGAGACAGATTCAACTTGACATTACCTGTTGAGAGAAAAAGAAACTGGTAGAACACAGTTGTAGTACAGGCTGTCTGGCAGGCGATTAAGTCAATCAGTATGCAAGGACTCAGTGACAATAAATACATTGTTGGCATCCTACAAGTAATAGTACAGCACCCTATCCTCTTCTGAACAAGTGTGGTATAGGAACAAATAATGACACTGGTGTTATAGAAGTGGGAACAGTAAAAGGACGCGTGATAGATATGAAATTGGCACAAGAAGTCAAAATTATATCCCCTCTTGTGGACGTAACATGTTTTATCTCAGCTACTACGTAAGAAAAATTCCTCCTGGAGTTGCCTGAAAGTTCCCCATCCTCTTCTCGATTTGAAAGAATTAACTGAGAAACCTTTGCATTATTTCTTTTTTCCAACACGCGTCTCTATTTATCAGCACTTGCTCTGCTGTAGAACCATGTTTGAACCATTTTATTACTATATTTTTTTTATATATAACTTTATTACTTAAGTAATCTACTAACATGAGCAACTCAGGAACAAGCAAATGCCATTACCTTACAATGTAATCACAGCAAATTGTTATTCCTTTTTCACCAAGAATCAGTAACTATTACTGGTTCACGACCTTCACCTTTCACTTCACAACTATTTCATTTTCTTGTGAAGGTGCTTTCCATGTTTTTAACCATTAAAATATACCACGAGTGAATTTTCTCTGTTATTTTATCAATATAAATATAATCATGAGAAACTCATGATTTTTCTGTGTTCAAATAACTTGCTCGATATATCAGACTGCATTAAAAAGTGGTTTTAATAATTGCTACTCATTTGCTTGGAATACTTGTAACGTGCTGATTTGACCCTAGGCAACACTGACACACAGGTAATGCACTCATCAGCCTCCCATACTTCACTGTCATACGCTGTATAGTTCTCATTTGGGAAGCAGCCGGCAAATTTAATACAGTAAACTGGTAGAAGTAGATTCGTGCCTCCTACTACGTGTCATTTGTTTACCTTGACCGGGTAATTGCTGCCAGCGGAGACTGATTTCTTAACAATCGTGTCTTGTTGCAGCTTCTGTAGTTCTGCAATCTGTCGGTCTTTCTCCGCAACTGTGATTTGACATTGATTTCGCAGCGCCTGGGACTCGGAGAGGAGGAGGTTGTTTTCCATTCTGAACATAAAATAGTAGACGAGATGTTAAATGATAAGATACTACATACTAGTGAATCAAAAGGTTAAAGCTGTGCTCACTGTTAATTCTGAAAAAAGTAATGGTATTTTTTTGAACTGTTATATGCAAATATGGAGCGCTATATGAACATTCTCAATACGCACTTCAGTTTAAAGATATCTGCTAAAAAAAAAAAAAAAAATCAGAAAAAAAAGCCTGGAAAGTGGTAACGTTACATTTGCTTTGTTGGCTTGGAGACGAGAGAAGTTCATTGCCTGTAAAGATACTAACATCTACTAACACAACCAATACTTCAGCTACCTAAAGAATAAGGTTGCGCAGCAAAGCAATTCCAGGTCCCAAGTGTGTCGAGTGCTGCTCAAGTCCGCCAGTCTACCCTGCTGCAAGTACACAAGTTTGAAATGGAATACCCCAAACTCAAAAGACTGAAATAAACACACCACACCTCCAGAAACTGCTGTTATAAACAAGCAATATCACAAAGGGCACAAAAGTAATTTAAATCCTTTTGAATGCAACCTAATATATATATATGTTTTTAAAGTTTGGGGAGAAAAACGGGAAAAGACTATTCATGCTGTTCACTGGTTAAGCCTACAAGTTAGAATGAGGTTTCAATATTTCATGCTAACTTGCTCACATTTGCAAAGATAAATGTGGGGCTGGCCTTTTGATCTACACCCCCTCCCCCAAAAGCTTCTAGTATAAGACAGATAGCATCTTACGCAGACTTTAATTCGAGATCTAGAAGTCACGTTACGGACAATAAAATGCGGTAAGGCATTAGGATACTGCCCACTGGCCTCCAACTCAGCCAAAATTATCTTCACTGAACTGATCATAGCATGCTTGCGCACTTCAATCATCTGCACAAGTTTAAAAGCTTGAAGAACAGCAGCAGTCTGAGACACTGTTGATCCGCCTCCACTGAGCGCCACTTAAAAATGCCTACTGCCTTCCTTTGAAGCAGACCTCATGAGGCATTCACAGAATTAGGCCCAAGGTGTCACATTTTTCATTTGTCACAGACGATGCAAGATGTGAACAGCGCTGAAATGGACTCTTGAATCTACAAAAATAATGCTGAAGTGTGAAATGAAGTTAATTTTCAATATGTAGTTGAGCCAAATACGCAACACCTCAGACATCTTTTAAAAGAGGAGATTTGGGGGAAAATGTTCAGCCGTATCAATCGTTACTCTAAGACCAGAATAGAATACCAAGCGTTGAAATAAGATTCTTAAACTGTAGTTCCGTATACCCAAGTCACCAACAGAATGGAAAACATTCAATTAATACTGTTCGAAACTTTACATAAACAAAGAGACCATTACATAAAGACAGAAGGATAACCACAAACAAAGACAACTCTGTGAAAGTTGATTTCACACATTACAGAAATATTCTTATCCTGCTTCCTGCTAAACTATACATGATCTTGGTTTGCATCAGGTTGTGAAGTCACTTAAGAATTCTAAACACGAGCCACATGTACTATTTGTTAATTTTAACATTTATACCTTAATCCAGCAAGTTCATTCTGGTAAGATGCAATCTCTCTCTCAGTTTCTGCTTGGAAGGCTTTTGTCTGATGCAATGCCTTCTCCAAATCATCAACCTTGGTCTTGAGTTTTGATATTTCAACAGCTGCAAGGCTGGCTCCTTCTTTAGCCTATGTTTAATAAACATGGTTAGTAAACTGGAATGAAAATCGTATGATTGAAGTTTTATTAGTGCTAGAATTTTAACTACAGAATAAGGTTTTTCTCCCATTTGCTCCTGTTTAACAGGATAATGACCTAAACTCCCAAAATTGTAAGCACACGTTCTCTAGTCACACAATGTTTTCCTAGCACTCACATAATTTACAAAGTTAAACTTCAGAATCCATAATGTCTCTAAGCATTCTCTGCATTAAAAAAAAAAATTACAAAGTGATGTAGCTAATTAAAACTTACCAATCTTTCCCTACTGTTCTGAGGCATATCCAAACTACTTTTAAAAGACTTTATCTCATGGATGCTGTTACAACCAATGGGAAATGAAGCTGTGCCCTGTTTTGTTTCAGAAGTTACCTTCTGATTGCTGAGTTCCTGCAGCAATTTGTCTCGGTCATCCTGAAGACTGGCCATAGCCTTGGAAAACGCTTCAATCTGGTGAACAAAATTCCCACGCTCAGATGAGAGCCTGCTAATCTCCATCTCACGACTGACTAACGTCCTACAGAGATTTTCAATTTCATCAGCAATCTGATCAAGTGTAACCTTATCTGCAGCATCAAAAATAACCCGATTCAGAAGAGAATTTTCTTTGAGCATACGGATAAGATGTAATTTAAAGCCATCCAATTCAGCCTCAAGTTCATCTCCTTTCTTTTTTTCCGTCTTAAGTTCAGATGTATATTTGCTCTGAAGTACCTTTAAGTCCTCTATTATCCTATCTCTGTCATTTTGCAGAGCAGTCATTGCTTTCCCAAAGGCCTCATTTTGGGACCTCAGCTCACTATTTTGAGATTGAACTTCTAATATCATCTTCTCTGCAACAGCACCAGGTTCATCTCCATCTTCAAGTGTCAAAAGAGTCTTACTGTATTCCTCATCTGCATCCTTAGTATTTCTGCCTCTTGATTTCTGGAGTTCTTTTTTCTGAACACTATCACCAGTTAGCAGTTTCTCTCCGGATTCAGAAACAAGTTTCTCTTTGTTTAACGATGCAATTAAAGATTCTAAATCATTTATTTTAGACACTAATTTTTTATTTTCATGTTCCAAAGTTTCAGCAGTATCGTTTTGCAGTTGATTGGAAAGTTGCATTTCTTTCATTTGTTTTTGAAGGTCGTATTTTTCTTGTTCAAGGCTTTTAATACAATCCAATTTCTGCTTAAGTAAGTCTTTCAGCTGATGGTCTTTCAGAGATAAAACTTGGTTTAGATCTTCCCTGTACTTTATCAGCTGTGCACTTAGCATTGCATTTTCAGAATGAAGATCATCTATCTGATTGAGAAGTATCCTTAATTCTTGCTTCAAAGCATTATTCTCACTTGCATTGCCAACTATAAGTCTGTCCCGCTGATTTAAGACCTCCTGGTGAAGATGTTCCAGTTCTTTGTATTTAGAAAAAAGATCATCCCGATCATTCTGAAGAGATGACATCGATTTTTTAAAGGCATCTATTTCACTGGCAATTGCAGCCTTATCTTGACCTGCTTGGTCTGCTTTCATCTGGAGATTCCTCAATTCGTTTTCCATCCTCTGACAGGACTCCTCAGATTGTTGTCTCTCTAGCTGCAAAGACCTTAACTGCAGTTCATACTCTTTGATTTGTTTTCTATGTTGAGCCTGTACCTGAATCAGATAGTCAGAAATCTCATCGCCTTTTGAAGAAATGAGTAAGGAAATTTCTTTGTCTTTATTATTTAGCATGATCTTCATTTGCTCAGAAATGGTAATCTGCTTTTGCAATTCAGCATTAATTTTTTCCTTCTCAGCTAGAAGCTGTTGCAATTCTTGTTCCTGTCTTGTAAAACTACTTTCCAGAGCTTTTATCTCTCTTCCTGCACTTTTACTATTCTCTATGAGATGATTAAGAGAATTATTTTCTTTAAGGAGTGCTTGCAAAGCTTCTTCTTTGGACTGAAGAACACTCTCCAATTCTTGCTGCCTGTTGAAAAAAAATGTATTTTCTTCCTTTATTCTGCAGAGCTCTTCATAGCGTTGCATATCAACAGATTTTTGCCTCAAATACAGTTCATCCTTTGTCTCCTCTACCACAGAATGTTTGATATTCAGCTCTTGAATCTGAGTAATTTTGTCTTTCAGTTCATCTTGTAAAGACATTATTCTTTTATTACTGTCTTCTATCTGTTTCTCTTTATTTTGGATGGCCTCTTTGAACTGCATTTCCCAGGTTTTCATTTCAGTGATTACCCTGTCCCGGTCATCCTGGAGAGAGGACACACACTTTGTAAAAGCAGCTAATCGTGCCAAAGCTGCGTTCAGATCTGCTTGAAGCTTTTTGTTTTGAGAGTCCTTAATGCTAATTTCCTCCTGCAAACCGTGAATCTCACTAACTGCCCTATCTTTTTCTCTCTCCAGGGCACCGTGTCTTTCTTCTAGGTTCAAAAATTCTCTTTTGTGAACCAATTTTAATTGTTGAAGATTAAATTCCAATTCTCTCTCGTATTCTCTCTTTTGAATTTGTAGTTCGTCTTCTTTCTTCTTAAGTTCTTTTCTCCAATTTACATTCTCATCTGTAAGCCTGTCCACTTCATTCTTTGACTGTTCCAACAAGTTCATCTGTGAAGAAAGCTCTCCCTTGAGACGGTGTATTTCTTCATTTGATTTTGCAAGCTTTTCTGAAATATTATTTAAGTCTTTTTCGAATTTTTCACTTTTTGACTGTGACAGTTTCACAGATCTTTCCAAATCCAGGATCAGCTCCTGGAACTTTATAGAATCCTTTTGCAAATGGTTGATCTCCTGCTGTTTCTCCTTTAAGAGTTCTTGCAATTCTTTCGTTTTGTTTTTACTTCCATTATTATCCCTCTGAGCACTTTTCACCTTCTCCTCAAACATTTTTACAAGGTGTAACTGCTGTTCTTCTTTCTCTCTAATCACATTACATTTTTCTGCCTTTAATTCTTCCAGTTGCTGTAACAGCAAGTTATTCTGTACCTGTGCTGATTTCATTCTATCAGTAAGATGATCGACCTTTTTAACATGATTAAGCAATTCTGTCTCAAGAAATTCTCTCTCGTTCTTTACTTTGTAAGAACTTTCTTGTACATTTTCTAATTCTTCCTGTAATAGACATTTATCATCCTCTAAAATCTTAACTTTTTCATTTAGACTAACAATTTCTTGTTTCAGGCTTTTACATTCCATATCCAGCTTTGTTAGACAATGATTTTTATGGTCCAAAGATTTTTCAGTTTCTTTTGCTTTTTCTGAAATTAATTTTCTTTCTTGTTCTAGGACAAGCACATCTTGTTCTTTTTCAGAGAGTTTATCCTTTAACACATTAATATCCTTTAACAATGATTCATTCTCATATAATGCATCATTGATTTTAGATTGCATATCAGTTTGGTACACTTCCACTTGAACTTGGAGCTCTCCCAAAGCTGTTTTAGTTACAGTGATGTTATTATGAAGGATATCATTTTCATTCTGGATTTTCTCTAAAGCCTGCTTTAAATTTTCAGAAGTTTGTTTCAGCTGCTCATTTTCCTCCATTAGCTGATGATTCTGATCAGTAAGTTCCTGAAGACGATCCTGGTGTTCTTGAGTCCTTGCCTCTTGCTCACGGATCTGCCTTTCTGCTTTACTTTGTAATTCGTCAACCTCAATTTTCTTGGATTCGCTGAGTTGTTTCAGTTGATTCTTAATAAGCTCATTTTCATCCATGAGCTTCTGTAAACGCTTCTCAAGAGCCTCCTTCTCAGATTCTCCTTCCCTGAGCCTCTGAATAGCCTCTTGCTTCTCTTTTCTAGCGAGATCAATAACTTGCCTCATATCTGCTATTTTACTACTGATATTCTCATAAGCCTGAAGAAGTGATTCATACTCCTGCTTTAATTCACTATGTTTAGCCTTCCATCCTGTTAATTCAACTGTCTGAGAATCTTTTAAGGTATTTAGTTGGAAAGAAAAGGCCTCTTTTTCCTGAACTATAGTCTCCATGGTGGATTTAAGACTTTCACATGCCGCAGTGAGGTTTTCATTTTCAGTCAACAGTCTAGCATTTTCAGAAACAAGCCGCTCCTCTTCAGACAACGGAGAAACAGTACTTGAACTTTGTTTTTCTCTAGCAAGCTCTAACAAGTGTTCAAGCATACCTGTCTTGTTCACCAGTTCTTCTCTTTCCAACAGCAGCTTATCAACCTGCTCTTTTAGACATTTGTTTTCTCTCAGGGCTTCTTTACGTGATATTAAAGCTGCCTGCAATTTTCTTTGAAGGCGCTCTCTGGACTTCTCTTCTGCTATAGTTCTTTGCTCTTGTGGTTTAGAATCATTTACATTTGACGTTTTGGCCAGTGGCTCTTCAATCATTTGTATTTGTTTCTGGATTTGATATTCTGTTGCTTCTCTCAGTTTAGTTTTCCCAGAGTAATCAGTCTCTGACAGTTGAAAACAGTTGCCTTTATCTTGTAACTTTCCTTGAAAGGAATTACTTTCTGAACAAAACTGTCCCAATTCTTTTTTGGTATAATTTTCTTCCTTAAGCTCTTTGCATGACACCACAGGTCTACTCATCTCAGCCTTCTCACGTAGCATACATAGCTCTGCCAGAAGTTTTTTGTTTTCTTCACTAAAATGTTTTACCTCCTTTTTCATATTAATTAGTTCCAAATTGGACTTTTCCAAACAACTGAGAAGTTTCTCTTTTTCACCCTTCATTTCTTCAAATGCTGTTTTGTAATGGTAGGCTTCTTCTTGGCCCTCCTTTATAGCTTCATTTAATAATTCTTTTTGTAGATCAAGTTTATCTTTGAAATCCGTAAGCGAACAACGCAATGCTTCTATTTCCTTGTCCTTTTCTGCAACCTCCTCCTTAGCTTCAGTTCTCAATCTCTGCAGTTTCTCCTGGCTCATCTTGTAATCCTCTTCACTTTTTTTAAGAAGTGCTTCTTTCTCATTATTTACGTGTTGAAGCGCTGTCTTAACGTCTACAGCTTCAGCCTCGTATGCTTTCAGCTTTTTCTGTAGCTGCTTTATGTCCTCCAACAAGCTGCCCGTACATTGCTCCTGGTACTGCTCCTGCTGTCCCAAAGAGTCTAAGCTGACGGTTCCTTCTCTTTCATCACCAAATTCAACTAATATTTTTCTCAACTCTTTCTTTAACACTTCTGTTTCCTCCTGAAGTTTTGCGTAATTACTTCTTAGTTCTTTCAACTCAGTGTCTTGACTGGCCACTGATGTGATCATGCTTTCCGACTCTTTTAAGGATGCAACCTGAATCTTGCTCCTTGGTTTGTCTGATTCCAAATTCCTCAGGTCAGCTGCTTCTTCTCCCAGCACTGCCTGCGGTGAAGCCAGCTCTCTCCCTAAAGGGTACTCTTCTAACCGATTAAAGTCAAGCTCTTTACAGTTCGTTTGAAGAACTTCCCGGAGTGCTTTATGTTCTTGTTTGAGTTGCTCATGGTGGGTTTTTTGTTCATCAAAATCTGCTTCAAGTTTAGTGTGCTCTTCCCTTTCTTTCTGAATTTTTTTCATCTCTTCTTTCCTGACCAAAAGCTCCCTCTGTAAGGCTTCGTTTTCTTTTTTTAATTGATTCAAGACATCATTGTCATTATTGAGGTCCAGACACTTCTTCCTGTCCCCAGCACTTAAACCAGACTCTTCTGAACAGGAATTTTTCAACAATTCTTCCTTTTTCTTAACTTCAGACTTCACCTTTTCAAGAGCTAAGAGCAGCTGAGAACGTTCCTCTTCATATGCACTTGCTTTTTCATCAAGCATAGACTGCATACGAGCAAGCATGCAGTCCTTTTCCTCTAAAGATTTTAGGTTCTGCGCACATACGTTCTGTTTTTCAGCAATGACGCCATTTAGCTCTGCAATATTGTCCTGAAGTTCCTCTAAATAAGAAGCTTTCGAAGACAAAACTTCAGTCAAATCACTTATTTTGGCATCTTTTTCTAAAAGCTGTTGCTTCAAAGTTCCAAGATGAGACTCAAAATCTTTATTTTGTACTTCAACCAGTTTCAGCTTGTCTGTTAACTCATCAACTTTCTTCAACAGTTCCTCTGCTTTTTTTTGCTCTTTTTCTATTTCTTCCTGCCCACTCTTTTCTAGTTTTCCAACTTTTTGCATTAGATCTCTTCTTATTATCAATGCTGCTTGAAGTTTCTTTTTTAGATTCTCTTTTTCCTTGCCCATTTTCTCAAGATTAAACTGCATCTCCTCTTTTTCATTCATTAAATCTTTAAACACAGCTTCCCTACTGCTTAACGTAACCTGACTATGTTCCAGTTCCTTCTTACAATCCTCAAGTTCCTGCAACACTCGGTTTAGCTCTCCTACAGAACTATTATGCACAGCTTCAAGGTCTTGCAGTTTGGTATTTAATGTATTTCTCTCTTCAGAAAAATTCAGCATTTCATTAGACAATGATTCCATGATCTGGGTAACAGAACAGTCCTTTTCTTTCAGTTGCTGGCTTAGACCAGAAATTAAATCCTTCTGCTGATTTACCTGAGCAGTTAAGTTTTCGATGAGTTGATCTTTTTTCCCTATTTCTTCAAGGAGACTTGCTACTTTTTTACCTTCAACTTGCAGTTTTTCTTGACTGTTTCTTACTATTTCTTCTGATTTATTTATCTTGTCTTGAAGAAAATCAACCTGCTTATTTATTTCTGCAAAAGACTCTTCCCTTTCTTGCAAGAGAGTCTGTTGTTTACATAATGTTTCCTTGACTGTGACCATTTCTTTTGACAGACATTCAATTTCAGATTGATATTTGCCCTTCATCTTTTCAATATCGTTCTGCAGCAACTCCTTCTGCTTCTCAAGTGACTGCACACTTTTTAATTCATCTTTCATGGTGTCTATTTCTTTCTGTTTTTCTAAAAGCACCAGTTGCAATTGTTCTCCTTCTGTTTCTTTGCTCAAAATAGTGGTTATAAGAGTGGAGAATTTTTCCAACTGAATTTTACTATCAGTGAGCTGCAGTTCAGAATCTGAAGCCTGTGCCTCCTTTTCTTTCCATAAAAGCCTACTATTAAGTAATGGAGATAAGCTTTGAGTTAATCCCTCTTTTATAAGATCCAGCTCTTGCTGCAAAGACTGGATTTTGCTATCCTTTAATTTCATTTCACTTTCTAAACTGCTCAATTGATCAGCCAGATTATTCTTTTGTAAAGTTGCCCTATCAAGTTCTGTCACCCATTTGTTTTCTGACTCAAGTAGACTTTGTTCTAGAGTTTCAAATTTAAGTTCTAATTTAGAAAGTTCTTCACCCTTCACACTAACCTGCATCTGTAACTTCTCTTTTTCAGTCTTCATCTGCAGTTTGACAGCATCTATCTGCATTCTTGAATAATTCTCACTGGTTTCTAGTTTTTCATTGATTTCTTGGAGCTCTTCCAATTTCTTTTGCAAATTATTTTGAGATGTAGTAAGTTGTGCATTTTCAGCCATCAGTTTATCAGCATCTTCTTGCAACCGATATTTTTCCTTCTCTAAAGACTCTACCTGGCACTGCAGACCACTTATTAAAAGCGCGTTGTCTTGGCAGTCTTGAGATGATTTGGAATTTACGTTGTTCAATTCTAACTTCAAACATGCTATGCTATCTGCCTGTTCAGTGCACTTCACGTGCAAAGACTCCACGGCCAATTCTTTTTGCTGTAGTTGTTCTTTCCATGAACTTACTTGCTCTAGTGCTTTTTGGTGTTCGTTTTTAAGAGAGTCAAGTTCAATTGTCAAAGTATCAATTTTCTTCTGATTAATATCAAGCTCCTCATTCTTTTCCTGAAATTCCTTAGTAAGGGTTTTCACGGCTGTGTCACTTTTCTCTAATTTTTCTCTGAGAACCTCAATCTCACTAGAAAGAACATTAATGTTGCTATCTGCCAACTGTATACTGGTATCTTTCTCTTTTAAAGAATTCAGCAGTCCCGCAATAACTTCTTCTTTTTCTCCAAGAGCTACATTCAACTCAGTTCTTAATACATACTGTGCTTCAATTTTCTCCTGAAGAGATAAAAAGGCATTTTCTTTCTCATGGACTAGTTCTTTAGATTTCTGTAGTTCTTGTGTTAGCTCATGTACCTGATTTTTGAGCTGAGAAATTGAGTTTGTCTTCTCTTCATCTTTCCTTGCTTTCTCCTCCAGAGTTTTGAGGAGACTTTTATTTTCCGTAAGAGATGACTCCTTTTCTGATAAGGACTGGTTCATCTCAATTATTACATTCTTCTGATGCTGTATTTCTTTTTGCGAATTCACTTTCACTTCCTCCAGCTCTACCACCTGTTTCTTTAAGACCTCACATTCATTTTCTTTCTCTTGAAGTTGTGTTTTTAAGTTCTCCCTAGATAATGAAATACTGTTGATGGCTAACTCTTTGTCTGAAAGAAGTGATTTTAATTGCTCCGCTTCAGAGGCTAAAAGCTCCAACTGTTTCTGTTGCAAAACAGAAGATTCCTGTACCTCAGCAAGCTGTGCTTTTAAACTGATGTATTCATCTAACTTTTGTTTTAAAGATTCATCCTTCTGTATAATCGATTCATTCAGCTGGGATGATTTTTCTGTCACATTTCTAAGCTGATACTGAAGGTCAGAAATAACCTCCATATTCTCAGACAGTTGAACCCTGAGTACGTCAGACTCTTCAGATTTATCTTTTAATAACTTTAATTCTTGGGATTGCCTCTTAAACTGATTTTCTTTTTCCTGCATTGAGTGTCTAAGCTGGTTGGTTTCAAAACCAAGGGCTTGTATTTGGTTTTGCAGATCTGAAATGATTTGCATATATTGCCCCTCTCCTGCCATTTTACTATCTTTCATCTGCTGAATCAAAGCCTCCTTTTCAGAAAGGAGAGTTTCTTTTTCTTCAAAGACAATTTTTAAGTTTTCTTTTTCAATCAAGAGGCCATCAATTTGGTCCTTCAGAGCTAAAATATTATGACTTTGTTGGGACAAGTGTGAAGTTAAAGCAGCTACTTCGTCTGACTTTTTCATTACCATAACATTAACTGTTTCAATGTCTACTTTCAATTTCTCATTTTCTAGAGCTGCTGTATGTGCTTGTTGCCTTGCTGAAGTAATTTCAGACTGTTGCTGTATCAACTGTGACTGAAGACCTTCACATTCACGGGACTTCTCGCTCAATAAGCTTGACAAGTTCTCCTTTTCATGCTTAAGCACATCCAATTCTTTACTTACTAGCTGTAGCTCATTATTTAACACTGTACTTTCTTCCATTTTTTCAGAAACTTGCCTGTGAAACTTCTCAAGTTCCGAAGCCTGACTTTTTACAGTCAGGTCTCTTTCCTCTGCCAACTGAGACAACTTTGCTTTTTCATCTTTAAGATTTTTTATTTCATCCTGCAACTCTACAATACAAAACTTACTCTCTTCCATTGCCTTATGTAATGAATCACTTTGAAGGATTTTCTCTTCTAGAGACCTGTTCGCAGCTTCAAAATCCAAAGTCAGGCTTTGAATTTGTTCTTGCAGTAGCAAATTCTTTTCCTTACTATGGCTGAGCTCTTGGATTAGGCTACTGCATTCAGATAACTTATTATTTAACATTTCTTCTTTCTTTATTTCTTTGTCTCTGGTATCCTTCAGCTGAATGAGAAGTGATTGCATTTGTTCATGCAACTGTTGGGTCTGTTCCTTGCTTTCAGACAACTGATCGGCTAGCACATTACATTCCTTTGTTTTCTCCTGCAGCTGTTCTGCGACTGAATTTTCTTTTTGCTCGGCAAGTATTGAAAGTTGTTCAATCTCTTTTGCCAGGGTGTTTTTATCACAATTTAGTACTGAAAGAGTTTTTTCGTACTCAGCAGTGCTAACAGATAACTTATTCTCTATTTCTGCCACAGTCTGGATTTTCTTTAACAATTCACATTCTTTTACACCCAGGAGTTTGGACAAATTCTCATTTTCCCTGATTAGCTGTTCCTTCTCTTTTTCCACTACATCTATACTTTTTTTCAGATATTCATTTGCTTTTATTTGCTCTGCCAGTTTTTCTTCTTTCCCTTCAAGATCTGCCTGCAATTGCTTATTAGCTGAAGCTTTCTCCTGTGTCTCTATTTCCATCTTGTTAACTTGTTTATGTATTTCATTTAATTGGTTATTAAGTTCTTTGCAACATGTCTCTTTGGCTTTCAGATCTCCAGTTAATTTAAGTTTAGTCTCTTCATTTTGCTGCTCCAAAACCCCAAGCTTCTGCTCTAATGAAATAATGAACTCTTGTTTCTCTTGTAATTCTTTTTTAATTGTTTCCTGATGTTCAGTATGTTCTATAAGCTTCCTAGATAACTCAGCCAACTCGTCATCTTTTTTAGCATTTTCCAAAACCAGTTTGTTGTATGAATCTTTAATTGATTTTAATTCCTTTTCAAGTGACTGTGCTTTACTCTCTTTCTCTTTAAGCAAATTGTTCCATTTTTCCTTTAGAGTATTGTTTTCCTCAAGCTGAGATTTCAAGTATTCAGTTTCTTTTCTTTGTTTATCCTCGGTTTCTTGTAGCTTTTCAGATGATTTACTAATTTGTTCTTTCAGCAAAGTAATTTGTGACTCACACTCTGCCAGTTTGTTATTGTATGCAACATTGTTGGCTTTGATTTCAGAACGGAGATCCTTAATTGTAATGCTGTTCTCACTGCTTTGTCTTATCAATTCCTCATTTTCTTTGGTTTTAGCTTCATTCTCAACTCTAAGTCTTTCTAGCTCTAGTCTCATTGTATTACTTTGCTCAGAAAGGACAGATATCTTCACGCTTGCATCTCTTACATCGGCTGTTTGTACTTCTTTCAGTAAATGAGTTTCCCTTTCAGCCTTTGATAAAGCCTCTTCCATCCCTCGTATTTCTTCCTCTTTGCATTGCACTTGACGCTTCAGGATCATAACCTGTTCAGAATATTCTGTCATATTCAAAGACATGACAGACATCTCCCTGTCTTTTTCTGCCAGTGCTTCTTTAAGATTATCAATTTCCCTTTCACGTTTCTGGAGATCTTGAATAAGCTGAGATCTTTCCTCTAAATGGCTTGTATTCAATTTGTCAAGCTCTTCATTTGTCTGGTCCAGATCCAGCTGCATCGACTCTACCACGCCATCTTGTTTCAAAGTCTAAACATCAAGAAAAAAATGTTACAAGAATACTTCAAACATACGTTAGAGGGAGAATGGAAATTACACTCCACATGTAGAACAAGTATCTGAGGTAACCAATCTGTACCCAACTGTACAGCCACAAGATAACCATGTTATTCTTTAGACTGTTTTAGCATACGACATTTTTAGCTGCCAACGCTTGTATTTTGCTGACATTTAAATAGACCACATCAAAAGAACATAAAATGTCTTCTCTTACTTTATGTTAAGGAGTTACCTTTTCCTTCAGAGTAGCGACTTTTTCTGTTAGATCACTGATGACTGTTTTCTGCTCAGTGTTCTCCACTTCATAAACGCTGCACTTCTTTAAGGCTTCACTCAGCTTAGTATTAAAAATAAAAGTCAATGGGATAGAAATATATAGAATTAAATTAAAATCATGATGTTAGATTTGTAATATTCAGTTTACATGACAGTGGAGCTTATACTTTGAAATTAATAAATGAGGATAACTTATTCCAATAAAACATAAATACTTTCATGCAAATGTCTGTGTTGTGTGTAAGAAATCCTTATACCGAACATAAAGCAAAGCAATTACATGAAGTGAACAAAACTGTAAAGAAACAGCAAAAACCTTCAGATACGGAAAACAGCAATATTGCTGTTGGGACACAAATAGAAAGTTATGGCTAATGCTCGCCAGTTCTAATAAATTAAATGCTATTTAACAGTAACTTTAACTTACTTTTTGCTCAGTATGCACAAACTTTTCACCAAGCTCTTTGTTCAGAAGATCCTTTTCTTGAAGCAGTTTCCTCAAAGTTTCAATTTGTTCTAGTTTTTCTGTCATGCTCAACAGTTTTTGTTCTTTTTCTCCAAGTGAAGTTTCAAGGAAACTATTTCTGTCATTTAATCTAAGAAGAAAATACATATTTAGATATTTTGAAAACAAAACCTTGCTTCAGGCTTTCTAGACTTACTAGGTCCAAACTATGTTCCTAAAAGAGTGTTGTTTCTACACTTTCCATTTAAACTTCAAAGTACAAAAATGAACATTACTGCAAACCGAAGCAGGAATCAAGTAACTGTTTTTCAAGTGTTTTAAGAGATTATACTTCTCAGTAGAAGCTTAAAGCAAAGAAAGCGAATCCTATAGAGTTGTAAAGAACCTTTATGTTACCCTTTAAGCTGCTCATTCAAGCCAGAGATCAAAATTTGATGCTTTTCCGCATCTCGCATTTGTTGGCTGCGTAATTGGGTAAGTTGTGTTTGCAACCGTTCATTTTCATTCTGAAACAAAATAGCAATGAAGAGGATTATCACATACAAACGCACAGAATAGCACAGGATAACTGGAGTCATGAAAATCTGACTCTTCGGGAGACTTACATCCTACAGAGTAAGAGAGACCATTATTCTAGCACTTCAGCAGATGTCAGTGCAAAAATACACCACTAATATCACAAGTTCAGATGCGATATTAGTTCAAATAGATGCAACCCACCTTTCAGAAATACCTCCTTCAGCAATGCTATGACAGCATGAACTCAAGGATGATTGCTGTATACCCAAAGCAACACGCACACTCATACTGTGTTAAGGCAGCTTACTTATCTTAACAGGGGAAGCTACTGCTTTGAAAAAATTCTTTTCTCTTTGGTTTGAGGACAGTACCAAACTTGTAAATTTTTTTTTGCCTATTTTTTCAGGTCAAAGGAATGCAAAAAGCTGCACATGGGGGACTGTGGAGAAGAAAAGGAAGCAAGCTTCATTCACACAGATTTAAAAAAAAAAAAAAAAANTACTCTAGCCAGATCCACTGCACCAATTCAAAAATAAAACCACAAAAAAAAAAAAATCCAACAAGAGCAACCAAAAGCAGAACACATCCAGAATCAACAGCAAATAGGACAAACATGGCAAACTTGTCACCTCTAATGAAAATAAGCTAGCGTTTTGGAGGAGGCAGAACACACCTGAACCGCCCTCAATAGCTGCCCTTCTTCATCTACACCAAACGTTACCTGTATTGAAAGGCTTTGTTACAAGATTCTCAAGTAATAATTAATATAAGGTCATCTTTCATCTTAAAATCAATTCTTTTTTATATACGTGCAACTTAACAGATAAAGAACTATGAATAATGCACCAAGCCTGAAGGGGTCTGAGTAAGAGATCAGTTGTGTCATTTAGTGAAAATAAGGTTTACAAACTATCAAACATAGTAACTTGTCAATCAGGAAATATTAAAAATAACTTTTCTGATAAATATTTACTTTACTGTTCCTTCTAATGCCTTCATTGAATAATTTTACAATATAATTATATATCCAATTAATATCTGAGGGTTAGATTGTATATATAAAAATAAATATTACATTAGTAATTGGTTTTTATATATTTTACACAGCTTCTTTTCAATAAATATGTGTATATATATATTTTTATATATAAAAAAATAATATACACACACACTTAATATAAAATAAACTTGAGGGATGTAAGAAGTAGGAGACTGATGCCAGCAGTAACAAAATCTAGTTCTGGACCTTCTGACAAAGGCCCCCTACAAAGAATAATGAAAACCGTGTTGCCTTTTGCTATGTTCCTAAAACAAATAACAAAGCTTACTTTCAAATAAGTTTCTCTGTGTGATGACTTTTGCTGAAAAGAAGTGACAGGCTTCAACTTCAGAGCACAATATAGTATGTGCACGCTCTCTGCCAACATAATTATGAAGCATAAAGTAGGCTTTAGACATTTTTGCTAGCTGTAAATTGATGTTTTTGTCTTACTGTAGGCTATGATTGTAAGAACATAAACAGAGAACAAAATGATTCTCTTATACCACAGGTTATTACACAAATGCAAAAGCTCACCTGAAGAGCCTCCATTCTACCTTGAAGCTGCAATCTATCTTCCAAATCCTGACAACGCTCTTCTAGAAACACAATTTGTTCCTGCAGTTGATTTCTTTCCAATTCCAACTCTTCAACTACACTCCGTAAACCTATTTAAGTCAAAGAAGAAATATTATTTCAAGAAAGGTCTACTAAAATTCCTGAAGTCTAGAAATAGTTTCAGCTT
This sequence comes from Himantopus leucocephalus, assembly GCA_003993805.1. NCBI lineage: Eukaryota > Metazoa > Chordata > Aves > Charadriiformes > Recurvirostridae > Himantopus > Himantopus leucocephalus. Next base: position 19,719,041 of record RSEF01000005.1, read on the forward strand.
TTTATTCCCAATTCTTACCAGTGTTGGGCACACTGAAATCTCAACCATTTCCAGTGGAAATGCCTGAGGCCCTGCACTTCCAAAAATTAGGTGGCAAAAGTACCCTTAACCGTTGACAAACCAAAACAAAGTTGCATAGCTCAAGAACTCAGAGAAACTGGCAGAAATATTCTAAACAATATTGTGGCTCAATCAATAATGTGGCTTATGTTACTTTAAGCACAAGTCAATCATGTACTTGCAGGATCAGATCTTACGCAATTATTAATAACCAAAGCAAACTGGTCTGTATCAAAATTTGCAAGTGAATCTATTCCATTTTAACAATAACATATATTTGCAGCCTTTACCCCCAATATAAAAACAGCTGAATTAAAAAAATAAGAATTTGATTTTTAATTTAAAAGCATGCAGCAATGGAATGTAATTCTGGTTTGCAACATAACTGTTATACAGATTGGAAACACATTCACAGGAACAAGACTCTTAACTTAAAAAAAAAATGTGATCTTGCCACACAGGGTATTTCATGGGCAGCAATGCTCAACCAATTTCTGTGTTTACTCATATTTATATTCTACTTCCGAACCAAAACTAGGCAGTTCATCCAGCACGCACATGCTTTAAAATGAAAAGGAACAAAACGCAAGCCAAAAAAATTCAACGAAGATTAGAATACACCACAAATGGGTTGTTAGTTGAATTTGAAAACAAAAATAGACACAAAATACAGATGCTGTGCATGCTTTAATAAACTGTCTAGTCGCTATCACACCTGCATTAGGTGAAGTGTACTCTGGCCACCAACCTCCCATATTTTCTCCTTCAGCTGAATCAGTGCTATCCAAGGTGACGTTCAATTCTTGAAAGCATTGTTTTCTATCACAGTTGTATTCTTCCTACACACAAAACGTAAGAATGAAGTTTAATTTAAAGAAGAAAGGAAGCAAGGGTAAAATACATATTCTTTATTAAAAGCGTAGTTTCAATTAAATGTCCTAAAACTCAGCAAGTGACTCAGGTGCCAAAATATAAGTATATGGGATTGCTACGGACACTAGAGTAACCTGCCCAGCTTCCAGCTATTATTTCCAGAAAAGCCAGGTCTCCCACAGGTTTTGTATGGTATCTGCCAGGCCTTTGAAGACACCCTCAGGCATCTGAAAGGCCAATGGATAACCATATTTTGATACCTTAATTGGTCCCCTGATTTCTACAGTTAATAGGGTTCTCTGAAGCTCAGGGTAGAGTATGGGAGTTAACTAAACATAAAATTATTCTTCTGATGGTATGTTAATGTGACAACGGCACCCTAATTCTTCTTAGGAAAGACTACCATTTTTTGTGCAAGTTACAGCACCGACTACCTAGAATAACACCTGAATGAAGTGACACTACTTACTAATTATTTACTAAAGCTCCACCAACAAAAAGATTTGTAAAGATTGTATTTAAACCAAAAATGGCATTAATATATTAAGCATGCACATAGCTTCAAGCATGTGAATTACTCCAGAGGGAAGCTTGTTATTTTTTAGTGTTAAATTAAGTACACTCATTACTGAAGGAACAGAGAGGTGTGATGGATGCCGTTGGAATTTCTCATCTACTGGCTATATACACAATCATTAAATTTACCAGTTTTCAGCTACGTAACTAATCTAAGTTCTTAAACCCTTAATGTTTTTAAGTGTAAAGCACCATATAAATAATAGTCCTTTCCATATTTTTATTAACATACAGGTAAAAGTAAACCGCTATCTCTTTTAACCCACCTGAAGTTTCCTGCTGGTCTGATTGCTTTTTCTCCTTGCCTGCTGCAGCCTGCCCATTCCTTGAACTGTGGCCAGTTCCTCCTCCAGCTCCTGTTGCCCTGAGACCATGGCTGGATCAGAGCAGCCAGGAAAGAACCAGTCATCCTCAATCAGTTTTGTGCCACAGGAAAGCAATTACATTTATATCAGACACTACTACATGAAAAGAGATCAGGGACAGGGTGAAGTCCCTATGAATGACTGACAGGAACAAGATTAAAGAAGCAATCCATTGCGTTCACCTTGTGATTTCCCTCCAACATTACTATGTAGAACATAAGAATAAAGTTCGCATATCTCACTAAGAAGAAGCAAACCGAAGTCTAACTTTACTTCTTCATCAGGTCTAAATGAAGACTTTATACAGGAGACTGGAAAGGGTGAGGTTATGCTGATACGAAGAAAAAATGCCAACCAATTAAAATGCCAAATTACATCTCATTTCAATTTACCAGGTTAAAATATACCTAATTTGTATGATAAAGCACCAGCTGAAACAGCTGTGGTTTTTATAATCTGAACAATCACATTCATTTGTATGGAAATGCCATGTGCCCCTTTCAACTTTAATTTTAGTATGAGCTACAAAGCCAGATAATTCGAGGAAGTCACAAGCATGTGTTACACTGCAAACTGGCATCAAACCATCTTATAAATTAATAACATCATTCTTTTTAGGACAAATACAGAATCACTTGTAAATAAACACACTGAATAAATTCAGAATATGACAGCTTAGGTATGCATCCTGTTCATTGTTAGAAATGATTTTTCATTTAAAGTACATTCCCATCTGTTTTGTGATACGACAAAACACGTTTGGGGTAACAGATTAGGAAATAGATGTTTCATGCAAAGCAGACAAAACAGAACAGCCAGTGAAAAGAAATGAAAGTAAAGGTGGCTCCATACTTTAATTGAAAATTAGATTAATTAGATAATTACAAATTTAGCTTTCAATTTAACCACATCAATCCACAGTTGTCCTCACAGCATGCAAGATCCAGAGAACTTATGTCGATGCATCTGTGAGGTAAACACCAGAAACCATTCTGTGATTCAGCCCTACTGGGAATATTTGGCTTTATCTGAGTTGTCCAAGGATTACTTATATCACAAATTTCATTAAAACACAATTCTGTAACGCCTACTAGATTTAAGTTCTTCCTGTAATATTTCAAAATTACACACTTAATATGCTAGAAAAGATTAGAGGAAAACAGTTACAAAAAAAAAAATTAACGACCCTTTTAAAGTAGGACTGCTAAACTGGATTTTACTTCTGGTTTTAATGACACTTTGGCTTCTGACACTGTCACTTTATCAGCATTCATTTTACACACCTTTGTTTATTTTCAAGTATAAATTCTACAATTTTTTAGGTTTTTTTATCATTATACATACTTCTTCAAAGCTGTAAAAATAAAGGCCAAATTTTGATCACATGCCTTAAAGCTCTGTTTACAAGAACTGTCGTTGAAGTCAGTGAAGCAATTCAAGGAGCAAGCATTAGTCCAGATAAAAACTTAATCCCTTCTTTGGAGAAAGTAAAAATAAATTAATTTCTTGGAAGCTGAAATTGAGCTAATCTGTTTTTAAGTATAATCAGAATGAATAAGACACTGTCCTTTAGGAACCCGAAATATTTAGGCTCCCAAGTATTTCATAATGGAAAAAAAATAATATAATTAACATTGCCACATGAAAAATGAAAGTATAGAAATCAGAGCTTTAGAATATTTAGAACACTTAGGCAAGTGTTAAAACACTTCCAGTTAAATTCAGCATTGCTTTAACAACAATTAGTAAGTAAATACAATTTCTAATGTTTTACAGCAGCTTAGAGAGGTTTCCATTTGCGATTATATCTAACGTAAAAACTGAAAAACTTCCCAGAACACCTTTCTTCGGATACACACTGCATCTAAATTAACTCATGGTGTGTCTGTATTTCCTGGTGCCACTCATTCACACTAAATCATAGAATTGTTATGGCTGGAAAAGACCTTTAAGATCTTCAAGTCCAACCGTTATCCAGCTCCACCAGGCCCACTTCTAAACCATGTCCCTGAGCACCATATCTAGATGGCTTTTAAATACACCTGTGGGTGGCGATTCAACCACTTCCCTGGGCAGCCTGTTCCAGTCTTTCATAACCCTTTCAGTGTAGAATGTTTTCCTAAAGTCTAACGTAAACCTCCCCTGGCATAACGTGAGGCCACTTGTCCTATCAGTTGTAACTTGTGAGGAGACCAACACCCACCTCTCTACAACCTCCTTTCAGGTAGTTGTAGAAAGCAATAAGGTCTCCCCCTCAGCCTCCTTTAGACTAAACAACCCTAAGACCCTCCGCCGCTCCTCGTAAGACTTATTCCAAAGACCCTTCACCAGATTCGTTGCCCTTCTCTGGAGCCTCTCCAGCGCCTCAATGTCCTTCTTAAACTGCGGCGCCCAAAATTGAACACAGTACTCAAGGTGCGGCCTCACCAGTGCCAAGTACAGTGGGACAATCATTAGTAGTTTGGAGAGGAAACATGCCCCAGTCTGTAAGTGTAATCAATACTGTCATCCTCTACGCTTTCACAGCTCCCCACACATTCAACCCAAGAGACAACTGCCATATATGGCAAATTGCCATAGACTATGATGGAATGAGTAGTGGGTTTATATATTGCTTAAAATATTGGCAGCTATTATTAATGCATGCAAAGTTCTGCAATTTATAAGATGGAATATAATTGGGGTTTTTTTAATACTACTGAATTTCAAGTACTACTAAGAATATTTAAATGAATTTGATTCTTACTTAGCCACAACCACTTGCAGCAAGCCAAGAAATTTTTCTCTAGATAAGGTTACAACATAAATATGGAGTCAGCTGTTACTACAAAGAAAAGTGAAGAAAAATGATTCAGTTAATACAAATGAAGAAACAGGTATTGGAAGGCAGAAAAAAAAAAATCAAGTTAAACCCAGCATTTGTTACATGTATTGCTAAAAACCACATACCATCAATGGCAAATCTTATAACGTACTGTTGGCAATTTCCTCAAAAGAAGCAACAACAGAAGAAATCAGCACCAGTACATGACAAGTTGCCATTGCTGCAGGATCCTGCATGCACAAAACTGATGGGAAACTACGTTCTCACTGGCTGACCAAATCGCAGTGTAGGGTAGGAGTGGAGGGGGAAGGGACGCTGAGCGCTCATCAGGTGTAACGGCAGGAAAAAAGAAACAGAAAGGTCATGCTTATCCCAAGGGGAAAAAATGCAAAATTAAACACGGACTGACGCAGATGAAATTTTACAACTGTTATTAATATTGCATGTGGATCTGTAGTTGCCACAGATGAGATAACAGGTAGTTTTAATGAAGGGAATATTATTCTCTTTCAGTTCCAAAGCATTACATGCGTAAATCCCTCAAAAAGAAGAGACGTGATCCTTAAAACATTTCTGTGCTTACATACTGAGCTTCCAAATTGATCATATAAATGAAAAATAATTCAATTGCAGATTACAAAGAGAAGGCTCAAATTAACTAACTGGATTAATTATCATGGTAGGTTGTGCACATTAAAATTTGCCATTAATTCCCACACAGTTAACTAACAGGACAGAAGTTATAACAAAGTACTAGATGACATGGGGAAAAAAAGCAGTAAAAACTATCTGAAATTTAACCAGACTTGTACAAGTTTAATAGAAGCTGCTTCACTTTCATCACCTGCTTTATTAATAATTTAGAAAACTACTACTTGCAATGTTATTTTTGGTAGGTAATTTAATATTTTTAACTAGCTCCAAACCACTGCCAGTTAATGTTACTCAGCTGACCTATACAAGTGACACTTACTAACAGATTACTAGATATCCTAAGAAAGGTTTCTCATTAATTATATTTAAAAGAGAAACATTTTATATTTAAAAGGGGTACATTTTACTAAAGCACCACCTTCATTCATCAAATTTAAACCAATAGTTCCCCACACCTTCACCGGTTGTTCTAGGCAGGCAGCTTTAATATTTCAAGGGTGAACTTCTTATCATCGATCATTCATATGCAGACAATAAGCTTTCAAAGTAAGTTCAAGCAGTCTTACAGAGCAGCAACTCAGATGGCAAACAGAACAAGCACATCTACTCATAAAAATGATACAAAAAAGGTGAATGTATGAAAAACAGATTCAAGGAAATAGGAAAAAGGAGAAATTGCAAATTTAAGCAATTTCACTAACTATACACATCTTATGACTACAGAAAGGAGTCACGGTGGTGTGCTGTCAATTCAGTCTGAAGTACAGCAGACACACATATATATCTCATATATATAAATATGATAATTATATTGTAAATAAAACAATTCACCTTCTCTCTCCTCCTCAATCTGAGCCATTCTCAAGGCCATAGCAGACTTCTCTTCTCTGACTTGATCGCGGGACTCCTCTGACTCTGGTACGTTTTCTTGCCATTCCAAGAGCTGACTCTGCAATTCATCCACACTACCTGATTCACTGGCCTAACAAGAGAAAAATATAATGTAAGATACATGGAAAAGCAAGTAGAAATCAGTATTTTTAAGTAATTCAAAACCTGTCAGCTTGTTATCCAATTGAACAGCTGACACTGACAATTCCATATATCACTAAATTCATTTTCAGCTCCAAAATCCAGCTAACACACTTTTCAAAGCCTAATTAGCACTATTTGAGTTAATCAGTAACTCATACAAATCAATTTGAAAGTTAACCTGTGAAGCTGCCCTCTTTGTAACTTGATCAAGATCAGCTTGCAACTTCCTTTGCTGCTCTTCATAGACTTCGAGCTTAGTCAGCAATTCTTCTACAAAGATAGAATAGATTTGGCTCATTAGGACACAAAACTAGCAGGAAGATTAATTTAAAAGAAAGATTTAAAATGAAAATTTTCATGATGATAATTCATTTCAGTTAGAAGACCTCTGGGTTGTGTTATTCACTTACCCATGAAACGGACTTCTTGATTATTAAATATTGGTAAGTGCTTTAAATCTAAGCTGCTAACAATTTACACTGGTGAACTGAAAAATCTACAGTTTTCAATTTACAGAAAGGTTGTCAGAGAAAATAACACAAGGTGAAGCAGAAAAATCTCTTGCAGAACTCTACTTCAAACCATCTGAGGTTTTAAGCAAAAATTCTCTCTCAAATCCTTACAAAAGATAACTCTTCATTTGCTTAAAACTCAAGTTTATTGTATATACTCTGATAAATTTTCCAAGTATGTTTGGTCTCATTTTTCCTCCTAAGGAGATGCCTCTTCCACACCTTCTGGAAAAGTTTACAAATATCCTGCCTAAGCCTAAACGCAACAAGAATTACGCACAGGTAGATTTAGGGAAGGAAAAGCTGAGCTGTAACTCTGACTTAAATACTGTATGCTATTGTTCAAAGTTGCATAAAATTACTTCAGAATCTGTTTTAAAACAAATATACACTATGAAAATGAAAATGAGAAAGTTCATTTATCTTTGTTTCTTTACTTTGAATCATCTGCAAAAGAAAACCAGATATTTTTTCCTACCATTTTGAGTTCTGATTTCATGTAACGATTGCAGTTTTGACTGTAGTTCTTCATTTTCAATTTCTAATTCTGAGACACGATTGCTTAAGGCAGATACATCGTTATTCTTTGATGAAAACTAAAAGAAAAAATAGTTATGAGTTTTTCAAATGCACCAAAACACCAGAAACACAGCAAAGTCAGTGCAACTTTTTTTTCTTTATTTTTTAGTAAGATTTAGAATAACTGTTTCTCTAATATTTGAAAATGAAAAAAAAAATAGCTAATCTCTAACAAATTTACTCCTGAATGTTGGTAACACCAGTTTGTACAGTTTTTTGTTAAAATTCACCCTGTATCAACATTTCATGTCCATTCAATTTTTAAACACTTATTCATATATAAAGATACTTTGAATACATTATTTTATTATCTTTACCCCACATTTTACTTTTTTTCAGTCAAATCTCCAAGCACAGTAGTTTTAAAAACAGTCACGTAATATTAAACATAATGTTACACATACATTTTTCAGTTCATCCTCCAGTTGTTTGATTCTTGATTTAGACCAAGCCTTCATTTTCAGAAACTTTGCTTCAGATTTGCTGGCCTCTTCTGTTTTCAATTTCACTTGTACTAAGAAACAAGACACAAAAATCATTTAAAACCCTAGAAAAAATAATACAAGACCTACATTTAATTCCTTTAGCAACTACAAGTTACACGCTTACATTTTTCTTTAAATGCAGTTGTCTTGTATAACACCAAGAAATGTAGTGAGAAATTTACAGTTTGTGTGATTATCTTGGTGTTCCTATAACCCTCATTATTATAGTATTTAATCACAAACACTTCTTAATTAGCGTGGCAGTAACTCTTCCACCAAATTTAATGTAGTTCTACTTGCAACAGGTATGCAATTGGCATACAATATGTAACACTCTGGGGCAAAAGAACCCTTCATAAGTAACAACTGTTTAAATAGGATACCTTCTAAATCTTCCATCTTCTCTTTGGTTATAGACTCCAGATCTCTAACTTCTTTTGATTTAGTCTGTCCACTACCACTTAATTCTGCCACTTGTTTCTTAAGCTGAAACAGGGCCTGATCTTTCTCTTGCAGCTCAGTTTCATGTTTCTCTTGAATTTCATGCAGTTCAGCATTATATTTCTCCTTAACTTTTGTCATTTCAAGCTCGTGTTTCTCCATCATGTCTCTTAACTGGGCTCTCATTACATGTTTCTCAGCATCCAGTTTAGACTGGAGGTTTTCTTTTTCAGACAGAAGACGTTTCAGGTTTTCATTAATCTCCTGTAAAAAAAAAATAAAAGAAAAAACAACTTTATATTTTAATGCAAACTATTTTTAGTACCACTGTCAAATATTATATCTGTATTCGTACATACATTCTAATGAGAAATCCGGGCTAGTGTTGGTAACCTGGCTCCACTACAATAGCTACTCAGCTCTGACTTGGCAAGACAAAAATGGGGACATCAGCAAAATGGCATCACTATTTGAGCGCAAACCACATGCAACCTCTCCCATAGATGAAAATGGAATAAAAAATAATGTTTGTTTCTGTGGAATATAAAAGAAAAACAGAAGCAGATCTCTTTAACAGTGATCCCAAAGATTAAGAATGCTCACTACAATGCCACCCAGGTGTTGTTACCTACCTCAATTAAAATTAAAGTTGGGAAACTGATCGAGGAGTTCTTTACAATATTTTGTTGATAACTAGATTTCTGTTAGTGGGTATTCTACTTTTAGAGCCTTTACATTAGTTATTTTAATACATAAAGAGGTAGAAAAGAATACAGCCCCCTGTAGCAGAGCAGTCCACTCACATTAGCCCACATTAGCCCTGCTGTTGAAAAAACTACTTTTGTGATACATAAACCTCAAAATATAAACTGTCCAAGTAAAGAAGCTGTGCAGAACAGCAGAGAGAACATTTCCAAAATATGGCTAAAAATGCTTATGTAAATTAAGCAAGGCTTCCTGCTATTTTAATGCTTAAACTGTAATGGAATCTCAGCTTTAAGTGCTTTAACTTCACGTTATCACAGTCGAACCTTCCCCCTACCCTCAAGGTGTGCATTTCTGTCCCCTCAATGTGCTAGCACTAGGTACCATCAGTGCTTGCAGAGCATCACCGCAGGAAGATGCACCTAACCCAAAAGAAAAAACCAAAGCCCTGCATAAGGCAGGAGGCATAACGAATGGGAAGGACAAATGAAACAGGCTTAAACTACGATGGATCTTAACTAGCTGAGCAGGACATCTACCTGGTTACATAGATGAAACTATTTCTAGCACCTCTCTTGGTAAGTGGAAAATTTGTTGGAAGTAGTATAGCTAAAATCATAGGATCGTTTTGGTTGGAAGAGACTTTTAAAGATCATCAAGTCCAACCGTTAACCTAACACTGCCAAGTTACCACTAAACCACGTCCCTAAGTGCCACATCTACATGTCTTTCAAATATCTCCAGGGATGGCGACTCAACCACTTCCCTAGGCAGCCTATTCCAATGCTTGATAACCCTTTCAGTGAAAAAATTTTTCCTTCTATTCAATTTAAATGTCCCCTAAAATGCTGGACCTGGCACCCCATACAGGCTATAATGTGCCTGTTTCAGCAAAGAGACCCAAAAGTCTATCTGTGAGACTGTAATCACCTTTTTCTACACTGTTCCACTAAAGCAGCAGCACTCAAAGGCTATAATCAGAGTTCATACTAGGTGCTTAAACACAAAGAACCTTGATTAGGTATTGCTTTTGCAATCAGTAGAAATACAGCAATAGGAAAGGCACACAATTAGCAAAACACTCTCTTTGGGGGGAAAAAAGCCTCAGTTTTGGGGCTCGCTGCAGTCTCTAACTAGAGACACTGTAATCTTTTGGCAGCAGAAAGTCTTCCTTACATGGCCAGTTCCCAAAATGAATAAAGACAAACTACAGGTGAGAGTTGGCAGTTTTATATTTTATGGACTTTACCTCTGGTTTAAGTTAAATTTGTAACTGGAAACAATATTTGTTTGCACAACTACGGTTGCATTATTAGCACATGTTAAAGCCTCCCAGAGAACTGCCTAAATATTTTATGCAAAACTATCTGTCGTGCACAACAAAACTGCTTTTTGAACTCGTAATCAACCCAACGAGTTTAGTTGTGCACGTATGTTATTTCTTACTTTCAACTGCTGGTCCTTGGCATCCAGTTCTTTTTGCAAAACATCTATCACCTGTGTCCTTCCCAGCATGACTTCTTCCTTTTCATGGAGCTTCTGTTTCAAGGCCTTTAATAACTAGCCAAAAAAAGAAATAAATAATCAAGCAATCAAAAGAGTTAAAACTTTCAGAAGAGAAAGAAAAAGACTTACCTTTATCTTCCCAACCAGACATCTGAACTGTACCACAAAGGTTAGTAATTACATGATTCCAAATTCCCGCATCTAACTAAATCAAAGCAAGCTACTGAATTTCCAAAGCAATGTACCTGTTCTAGGTCAGCACTTGCATCAGATTTAGCAGCTAATTTAAAGAGCTCCTGCTCATGCTTTTCTCTCTGTGCTTCCAGTTCCTTTTCCTTTTCCTGGATAATATTCTGAAACACACGTATCTAGAAACAAATAGAAAGTAAATATGAAACCAGTCCACAAAGCTATAGTAAAAGTACACTGAATTGTCTAACTAAAGGTACAGCAAGATAGTGTACTCTATTTTGTCTCAATTTTGCTTCCACCTAACAGTATAGTAATCAGTCAGCAATTACTGATGTCAGTGGTACATGCAGATAAACCTCCAACTTACATAAAATTTGTCTTAATTCCACAATAACAAACTTTAAATGAGAAGCACGGTACTGTTCAGTTTTGTTTAATCTCACAGATCTTCACCTTTCTTTTTTGGATGCCATTGTTCTGAGACTTCTCATTTCTAAAAAATTGCACTGATCATGTTCATTTCTAGCAAGTTTCTATTAATTAAGCCCAAATGGCAGATTTGGCTGCTAGCTGCCTCCTCCTCAAAAACTTGTATTCTACCCTCTAACTTGTCTTTGTTAGCTACCTTACAATTTTTATAAGAACCGGATGTAACTTTTAGAATCTTGCTAACGTTATTTTGAATAAATTCACATAAAGTCCTACGCAGATTTATATTTGAGTGACGACATTGTGCTCACCAAAATGACTTTTACAGCCTCAACTGTTTGCCTTTTTCTTTTTTTCCCTGTATGAAAATTAATTCCCTGTGTGCTACTGAACAGGTGCAGTCATTTTCAGGATCAAAAGCAGCATTTTTGTTACAGATAAAATAAACTCAGACATCATATGATGTGGGAAATACTGAGATGAATAGTTTCACACACAGTAGAACTCAAATGCTGAGGGATCAGGCACATCACATTAAAATCTGAGGTTTAGCTTCCAGAGGGGCTGGAAGAGCCTGGTAACATCAAGGAATGGATAACATGCTCCCTAGTTCCACTTTTTTTTTTTCTTTTTTTTTCTTTTTTTTTTTTTTTTTTTTTNTTTTAGTATAATTTAACAAGTTGTTGTTTGTTTTGGTCTGTTAATCAGCTGCTAACTTCTAGAAAAGCTTCCCATTAAGTATACTAAACTTCTTCAGCTATTTTTCAGTCAAGAGAAAAACACGATTTTTTTCCATGCTCCCACACTACAAAGTGTGCCAGATAGCTGGCACAGAACAAGTGAAAGTGATCTGCCAAACAGCCATTTGTGCCAAGAATGATTACAATTATCCAAAAACACTACCAGCCACTGCATGCGTGCATTTTTGCACCTTCGGATGTAGTGCTACAAGAAAGAGATGTTTGGAGGTTCCTCAACTGGAATTCTGCTCAACTCGTTTCACTCTGTTACACACTAGTTCCTCTGTGCCCAACCACATCCTTAAACTCTTTCCTTGCATAAAACTTTCAACTTCAGTTATCACCAGCACAGACCATGTACTGCTTCATTCTTCTCATTTCATCTGATCACCGTAGAGACCTTCACTCAAGGGTCATCCAAAATTAAAAGTGGCATTTCTTAACTATCGAGACAAACACTACAGTCAAGATAGCACTTCTTCCACCAATGAGTGTAAATATTTTTACAGTGTGTTTACTTACATTTTCCATATATGTAGCTTCTTTTCCTTGGAAACGCTCTCTCTCTTTGTTCTGAATATTTTTAAGACTCTCAATCTGTTCCTGGAACAAGCTACATTTTTCTTCACTGTCTCCAACCTTTTTGGTAAGGTTCTGAACTAGAATCTGCATGCTTTCTAGCGATGACTCTTTAACAGCCAGCTGATTCTTTAGAATGCAAACCAAAAGACAATTAGAAGAATGGACCCAGAAGAAAGATATAGCAATCATCATGAAGCCACCTCCTAGCCCATCCCTCAGCTAAAGCAACATTAAACTCAAAATTCCAGGTTTGGATTTAATTTGAATGAAATTTGTCAGCAGATTCTGAAGTCGATACTAATACATATAAATGGTACTGATAAAAGTAGTAAATAAATATAGACCTACTAACATAAATGAAAATAATCAGTAAAGAATTTTTATTCACATGAATAACTGTAGAGGATTTGCGCTTCAGAGAAGGATCCACCGTATAACACATCAGAATTCGTTGATTCCTCGAAACCTCTATGGAGGTTTTATATTTGAGCTGCTAATATACCTTCAATTCTTCATTGGGCAAGAACGTTTCATTGGCAACACCACTTGATCCACACGCTATCTGTAAATCAATGATGTAAGCATCTCTTTCGGCTAACTTCTTTTCTTTCTCTGCCAGCATGGTATCCATTTCAGCCCCACGACAGCGCTGGGCCTCCAGTTCAACACTCTGAAAATGAAAAGACAGCATTGCTTGTCATCTATACTTCCACCATCTACAGTACAGTCAAGACCAGTTTGCATTATTTCCTTATCGCCTGTTTTCAGGTACTGAAAAAAATACAATCAAACTTATAACTTGGCTCAATTTGAAGTGTAATCTTTAATTACTGAGCCTGTGTCTCAGAAATTCTGCAGCATTCACATTCCAGCCACTGTCCACAGTCAACAGTCACGTCCACAAAACACATCACTGCCCAGAACAGCTACAAACCATAACGAGAAATCATCCCTTGCCTACGTTTCTTCCTGTTATGACTTATTTTTGCCAAAAGAAAAAACAAAACAAAACAGCATTTTTGTTCAAAATACAAGGCCTAAATATAGCATTAATCCACAAAGTTCATGTCTGTGTACCCTCTTCCATTCATTTTCAAACGACTACAAAAGCATGCTTGAGGATTCAATGCTCACTGAAGACACAGCAACAGAATTGTCACTGTGTTTGCTCAGGCAGGTTGCAGCACATAAACTTCTCTGTCTACTCAACAATATAAATAAATATATTTAAACATAATTCTACATTACAAATGTGCAAAACCACACACTTAGCATCCTATAAAACATCACCTTTTTTTGTAACTCTTCATTTTTCTGGGTGATCTGTGATTCTAGTTCTTCTATTCTCCTTCTCAGTACTAATATTTTTCCACGATTCGCCGCAGCATTTTCCTGGTCACCGTCTTTTGATGCCTGCAAAAACAGGGAGTTTTGTATTCCGTAAATGGGCAACACCTGACTTCTGCACCTCTACCTATTCAGATAATACTGGTGGGAAAGAGTGGACTTTACTCATGGTCTGTGTGTCAGTTCTCTTACATATTACACATTCCATGTAGAAGCTAGACAAAGCAGCCACAGAATTTATATCAAGCTTGTAAACATCTTCATTTTTGAATTAGTAACGATAATTATTGCTGCAAAGTGGACTAAAATGGGCAATAAGGGCATCCATTTTCTCTAGCAATTGTAACCCATGTAATCTGGCAAGTGTAGTCCATATAACTCAAGAGGGAAAAAGGACTATTGGGGGGGGCGGAAACGTGTAAATGAAACTGTTCCTAAGCACAATGTTTCCAATCAGAATTTCAGTCAGTATAACTACTGGGTTATGGAAATTATTTGCCATTACAAAAGAAATCAAACGCAATTGCTAAGAGTATGTTTTATTAGCAAAATAGATCAGAAGCATAAATACTGCATGTCTTTTGAGGACATTTAGGGACTTCAACAAACTGATCTGTTTCTGTTCCCTTTCAGCGCAGCTTTAAAAAACAAAAGTCCTAGAAATATTAAAGCCTCACTAAAGTTATTTTAGAAGCTGTATGAAGTCAAAATACGCTATTTTGAAGAAGTAAAAGTCTATTCACACAACTGCGCTACTACAAACAGATCTGAGAATCTTTGTTAACGGTAAAACACTGGTCACTTAAATGAAACATTTAATTCACGTTTTGCCACCAGGGACATTTTTATATTTCCATTTTTATCCTGGACATTAAAGTAACAAGTTAGTTTTTGTTTTCATTTCTTGTCAAAAACTTACCTTCCCGATTCCCATGTGTTAAAACTTTGAGCTGCTAGTAAGATGAAGATCAGTAAGAATTTTTTTACTACAAGGAATGTACAATTTTCTAAATTTCTATAGAAAGATATAGAAAGATAAAAGAAGAATGAAATAGAAATACACAGCACCCACACAGTCTACCCTGATCCTAATCTGACACAGCTCAAAATCTGAACTTCAGTTCCACATTTGAGTCCAGCACGTAAAACTGTCTATAGCCTTACAGAAGTTATGCCTGCTTTAAAATGTAAGGACACTTACCCTTTTTTGTTCTGCTTTTGCCTCCAAGCCACCCGATTCTGACAACTGTTTCTTAAGTTCTTCCAACTGTGAAGTTAATGACGCAACCTTGGCTTTGTTTTGCAGCTTCAACTTGGAAAGTTTGGCATCAGCAGATTCCTTCTCCTCCTATAAACATCAAAGTCATGAAGGACTAAATTAGCTACATGAACAACTGCATCCTTAAATTCTTCCATTAAAAAAAAAAGAGAAATCTAAAGTGATTAACAAAAAAAATACTTCCTCTTAAGAGACACAATGTCATGTGCAACAGGTCTGCATATATGAAACAACCTTCCTTTCATTATTTAAACTTTTGGCACATGGTTATTATTATTGTACAGAATCCAGGGCATTATAATGTTAGAAATTTCCCTATTTTTTTGATAGCCATACAAATTCAGGACTTGATTTTTTAACGAGAAGAACTGGGGTTTTTTTTGGATGGAAAAAGAAAGACACCTTCACAATACTATCACAGCATGTTTCATTTTGTTTAAAGACATGACTTAATTTACAATGAATTTTAGAAAATTCAGTATTTTAACACTTGGGTGTTTGCAGCCACAGAAACCTTTTTTTAAAAAGTATAAAAATAAGTCTCTTGCAGGAACAGACCAACATTATGACTGTTTAAAAAACGACAGAGGAAAGAATAGCAAACCCTTAAAAGTCTTCCAGATATTAGTTATAAATTCTTTTTAGTTCCAGCCTTTCCAACGCCAGTTAAAAGCAGAGGAAAATACATAGTAGCATTAATAGTAAGATCATTATACAAAAAAACCCATATATAGTGGAAGTAGAAATAAAAACTTATCTACAGAAATTCAGTCTGAGGTAAGCTGGCATATCACTAAATGTCCAGTAATGATCTGGACAGTGTTTTTCTCCGTATTTAGCCTAACACGACCATGCACCTCCAGCTCTCAGAAAGTCAGTCTGCCCCTTGCAATTATTAAGTGCATCTGCCCGTCCAAAGAACACATGTTGCCTGTGTAATACCCAAACCCAGTTACAATTTTGGAACAGAAGACACACTAGGAAAAAGCGCTAACATCCAGGAACTGCAACAGCTAATTGTGACCAACGCTTCTCGTGTTCCTAGAGTTGCTATAGCTGAATATAAGCCTGTATCTATGAAAACAGCTCATTCATGATAAACAGAACTGAAGGGTTTTTTTAAACAGTCTTTTTGACGTGAATACACACACGGTACCTTTAACTGAAGATCTTTATTTCGAAGCTCAGCATCCTTCTCTCTGACGAGCTCCTTTAGCTGTGTTACCAGCTGTTCAGTACTTGTCAGCTGTTCGGTCAAATCCGTCACGGACATGCTTCTTGCATCTTGCGAGCCTGCAGCCTGCAGACATTAAGTATACTGTGAGCAAACAAAATGGTGCAGACAATACTGCTTCTGCAAAAAAGTTAGCAGTTGGTGTTTGTTTGCATTTTTTTAAACACATTCAGCAAATCTTATTAGAGTGCAATAATAAAACTTCCATATACTATATGTACCTACACCAGAGGGTTTTTATCAAGCTTGACAGACACATTAAATTATAAATCTTAGAAACTGGTTTAGGAATGTTAGTTTGAAGTACAGCAAAACCATCTAAGCATTTAGGTATCTAAACCCGAATTTCCTCATTTACTGGATTTGCATTTTAACAACCAGCAGTAGTGTTACAGCAGTGGCAACAAAATATTGATCTAGAACATACTATACACAAAAAAATACACTTGGGATAAAGCTTATGTAATTCTTATAGATGTTTTCTTAAAGCAAGATCATCATAGTGAAGAGGAACAGAGCAGCTGTGTTACACACAAGAGATTAAATACCGAGCAGACAGGAAGCAAGAACCCAACCTGACTTTGAGAGTCCTAAAACTGAGTCATGGTAAGACTAGTTAAGCAACTTATTTACGAAAGAGCAAATACATACAATTTGTCTATCATCAATCACAGATTCTCTACATCAGAAATTCTTAAGAAAATATTATTTTAATAGTAATTCAATACTTACTAGTGTTTTGGAAGGAGAATCTTCTCCACTACCCCATTTCCACATAGTTTCACGATGGCTGTGAAAATATAAATACCACAGTAAGTATTAGTGACTGTCAGACAAGTCTAACTCATACTTCTCCCTACGTATTTCACTGTAGAATGCTTGAAAGTAATTTGTTTATTCAATTCTGACAGCGCCTCATCTCCAAGACATTACTAGTTGTTGAGAAATAATGAACTTATGTATCAAATATGCATAATATGCCTTTTCTAAAAAGTGATAGTAAAACGTCAATACTATCAAAAATAATCCTAAGAAGTCTTTAAAGAGTAAATACCATAAAGTATTACTCATCATAGTTGCTTCTCCCACATATAAATAGAAGATACAAACCACACATAGTTTGCTAATATTTAACCTGACCTTAAACACTGCCTGCCACTGCAATATGACAGGGATCATATCAATGCATATTTCTATAAAATCATAAATAAGACTAAAAACATCAGAACACAGCAAACTGCAGTAGTTGCTGTGCAACTGCTGCAAATCTGAAAAACCGGAGTGTTGCAACCTTTGAGGTCACTGATCAGCATACAAAACGCCTGCATCTGAAACCCCAGGAACAGCAAGGGTTCCTTGCTTCTTTTGCTCCCAATCAAGTACCGCAAATTGCTAAATGGCGCCAAAGTACCAGACATGTCCTGGCCATATGCACATAATTTCAGTTTCTGATCATAGAAAGCTGTAGCTTTCTAATAAACACAAGTAAAGGCCATAACAAGCTTTTAAAAAGCAAAATCCTAAAGACCAAGTAGGTGCAAGGCAGCTCAAAGGTTAAGACCTTTACTGAATAAGAGTGACAAACTTGGCTGAGGAAAAAAAACAAATGGGCAAAGTCTGTAAAACAGACCATGCAGTAAATTCCAAATTGTGTCTTGGAGATATAATCTTAAGAGCAGACTAACACATCTTGCTGAACCTCTGGACAATATTCCCAATAGCAGCATGAAGTGAGAAGAGAGGCTGTACCTGTTCAGTAATTTTTACGCTCAACTAGCAACAACCTGAGGAACATAATATGTCCTTTCTAATGCGCATTAGAGACTTCTGAAATATGCATACAGAGACCAGTAGTGAATTTGGAAAACCATTTATAATAAACATTAGCACATAGCTTATCTTAAAAAGTATGCAGAATGATAGCAGAGGCTGCTTTTAAAGCTGTTGATCGTTTCAAAGCTAAAACCTGGAATCACAGACTGCAATCTATGGCCTACATTATCTACAGGGCCAAACTGGATTCTGCTAAGGATCTTTTCTCACATTAAAATCAACAAACGAGCCACAGGCTTGGGGATCAGAATTACAGAATTTGTAAGTAAAAACCTCCTCTCATAATTCCTCCGGAGCCGTACCACCAAATCTGTTCTCAGTGAAAAGCTCATTTCCAGATACATAAAAGGGTTACCCAGGTACAACGAGTACAAAATGACTCACTAGATGTAACGTGGCGGTGCATTTGTATTTAATTTATGAATACTTTAGCTCATTTCCAGCTCTGACTGATGCAACCACTTTTGCTCACTTTACATGCCAGCATTCCTACCTGAATACCTTAACTGCTACTTCCTGATGTATTTTTATTTACATCAGAGACACTAAATATTGACGAGTTTTCCAAATCAAGCTGGGAAACAAAACTGAACAGACTTTCCTTACCCAGCATGAAGACAACCAACAATGTTTTTTTGCTTTTCTTCTGCAGTAGAGAGCAAGTTAAAGCACTGAAGCTGGTGAAGCTGCAATCTGAATGCTGGACTCTTCAACTCGATCGCTTCTCCTTACAGCACATCTAAACACAATTCAATTAAGCTTCCTATCACCACCTTCCTTCCTTTGGCAGCCTATGTCCTGGACATAGCACTATCAGGCATCAAGCATAAGAGAAGGAGGGAATCCAAATTATCTGCAGCTACATTCTCTGAAGTTTTTACCGTGACAGATAATTTGTCTTTCCCCTGTAAGTTCAAACAGCTCACCCTCACTTTCAAGGTTTCACGTTGCTTCATCACTGCCAGTACCTCATCCTGCTCTTCATCTTGCATATTCAGTTGGACTCCACAATCTTAAAGCTCTTTTCCAACCTAAATGATTATATTCTACGATTCTATTCTACTTTGTTGAAAACCATTCTTTGCCATCCATTATGCACTCATTTCTGTTAGTCTCTTCTTCCCTGAAGAACAACAGGCAGTAGTGAAACCTTTCACAAATTCCACAAGATACAACAGAGGCCCACTTAGTTTTATGAGACAAGTTTCTTCTGATGCTCAAAGTACAACCAAGGTTTCAGCTTATCGTAATGGGATGTTACCAAAAAGAAAAGTCCCAGTGGCAGCTTTGCCTTCATACTCATCCATTCCGTTGTCCCAGCACTAGCTGCAGCCAAATCCAGCTAAAAAAAACCCTAACCATGTATTATTCATCTCAGTAGTTTCCAGCCTACTTAACTCCCCTGAGTCAGATATCACAGGGCCCAGCACAAGGGGCACTCAGAACCACACAACAGCAGACAGGACAGATTTCAGCAGCAGCTCATACTGAAGTGGTCACAGAACGCCCACACCTTGAAGATGACCAACCTACATGTTAAAATATTGAACCGCATCGTTACAAATACCTATTTGGGTGACTACCCAGGCAGAGAAACAGTCCACTGACTCCCACAGAGCTACTCCTGTTTGTCTAGCTTTCCTCACACCTCTTCCAAAGTCATTTTGACATAAAAAATGGCTTAGAAGAGCCCTCATTTGAGTTCTCACTATGAAGCTATTAAGGTAGGACCTTTCCCCCTTCTCTTGCAGAAAGAGACAATGGAAGAAAACACTGAGGCACAGCTCTGCTCCTCTTACTACCAAGGAAGGTAATGGTAGTCCCCTTTCTTCTCTCTTCCACAAGACTACAGCAGAAAAACAGACAATAGCAGGTGTGTGAAAACTCAGGTGTTTTATTATTTAAAATCCATTTCCTGGAACAACATTGTGCTTTAAACACACACACTGAAAGAAAAGCATTTTAATACATTTTTTTTTTTATTGTATCTGCACATTTTTGTTTGCATCCTTGTTTGACGGCTTGCCAAGATGTTGGTTCTTCTGCTGAATAAGCTAAACCTGTTTTCAAATGCTCTGTGCCATCTATGACTTAAAAGCTCTTGGATAAAAACTGCACAAACATATGACATACAGCAAGGAACCACAAACAGTGAAGCTGTGTTAACCAAACCACAAGCACTGTGTAAGGTTAATATAACAGTACACTTATAGACTTATTACTTGGGTCTATTATAAACACTATTTCTTAATAACACTGATGACGTTTTCCTCTTAAAAATAATATACAAGGGAAGTACTATTTTGTAACAATGCACCACTGGAAAAATAAAGTATCAGTGCAGAGCCCCCAGTGAATCACAGACTGGTTTGGGTTTGAAGGGATCATCGAGTCCCACCCCCCTGCCCTGGGCAGGGACACCTCCCACCAGCCCAGGTTGCTCCAAGCCCCGGCCAACCTGGCCTTGAACACCTCCAGGGATGGGGCAGCCACAGCTGCTCTGGGCAACCTGCGCCAGGGGCTCACCACCCTCACAGGGAAAAATTTCTTCCTAATATCTCATCTAAATCTCCCCTCTTGCAGTTTCAGACCATTCCCCCTCATCCTATGGCTCCCTTCCCTGATCCAGAGTCCCTCCCCAGCTTTCCTGAAGCCCCTTTAGGGGCTGCAAGGGGCTATAACTGCAGGTGCATGTGCAGTGCAGAGAATTAGCTACTTCCACCGGAGCAGCCGGCTGCAGTTCCTTCTGCCTGCTGCTTCTGCACTGCAGTGCTACCAGCAGCCTCTGACTGGAGGTGCACTACACCCCGCCTTCCACCCCCCCCACACCCCCCCGTTTTCGGCGGGGCTCGCCGCGCTGAACGCCTCCACCGCAGCACGCCCCACGGCGGGGAGCGCCTTCCAACCCGCTTCAGAAACAGGCACAGGACAGGGGACCCCCTACACACCGGCAGAGACCGGGCTGGCCCGGCCCGCCCCACCTCCCCGGGGCACGGCCTGCTCCGCCGGCGGCCCAAGGGGCTCCGACCGCCCCCCACCCCGGAAGGCCCAGCAGAGCCCACCGGCGGCGGGAAGGCAATAAAACCCAGCGGAGCGAACCCCTGCAGCCCCTCTCACCTTGCCGGGTGGCGGTGGGGCGGCCGGGCCCTGCGAAGCCGGCCACCACCACCACCTCCTCCTCCCTCCTCCTCCTCCTCCTCCTCAGCGCGGCCCCCTCAGCATCCGCCACGCCCCGGCGGGACGCGCCAGGCGGTGGCCACAGCGCCCCCTGGCGGCGTGGAGGACCGCGGCCCACCCGCGGCGCGGCAGGTGGCGCTCCGTTCCCCCCCCTCCCCCGGTGTCCCCCCCCCTTTTCCCGGGGCACCGGCACCCTGTCTCCCCCCGGAGGTGATGAAGGGGGTGTCGCACCTGGTACAAGGTGCCCTCGTGGCCAAGGAGGTTGCTACGGTTTGAGGAATCGCCAACAATTTATTGTTGTTCAGACGATTATTCTCTCACCCCGTGACCCCTCCCCACCCGGGAAGGGGAATTGGGGGAAAAACAAGGAAACACGAGGGTTGAAATATCATAGAATCATAGAAACATATCCACAGATAAACACANCGAGGGTTGAAATATCATAGAATCATAGAAACATATCCACAGATAAACACATAAACAGATTTAATGTAGTAAGGCTAGATAATTAACATTAATAACCCTAAAGAACCAATATTGATCCCGATACCAATATAAAATACACA
>RSEF01000005.1:19741134-19782858 GCA_003993805.1 Himantopus leucocephalus
TTTTAATTCAGGCGTAGTTACAAAAATCCGTAGCGGACTTAGGGGAACATGATACTTTGAAATAAATTTGTCACCTATGACAAAGTTTGAACAGCAAACATCATATAAAGAAAAAACTCAAAACATATTTACAAATTCATACTTTGTAGTCATTGAGAAATTTCTTGGTTACCGAGTGGCAGGTTATGCATGTACACTACATTCCAAAAGGCATTATCCAATCAGAGTCACTTCGCATAAAATTAAGCTGAAAGACAGATTGTCTAAAAATAAGGCCAGTTTCATTCCTAATTTATGAGTCTGATGACCAGAATTTTCTGCTACTTCTATGTTAATAAAAAAAAAAAAGAACACAAGAGCACCTGATCTCACCCAAACAGGATATACATAGACCAAATTGCAAGTTTCATTCTTAGCAGGAGTTATTAAGAGTAGAAACTCATGAGAAAGGACAATAGTATGCACCTTTTTTTGCCATCTTGTCTATTGCTAATTTTAAATGCTCGTATAAAAACAAATCCCCACACCATATTTGCAATATGATCATAAATAGGCAATAGTTTAAAAATGTAAGATATGATTACCCCGGACCATCAAGCTGTTTCGCACTTCGGAAAAAAGTGAACAAAGGCCGAACACCTTTCTCTTCCTCTCCCTCCCTCCCTCCCCCTGCTCCCCCCAAGCCCCCTCCCCACTTCCAAACCAGGAAAAAAAGAAGTTATACTCTGATGAATATTAGAACTGGCACCAACATTCATGCTAGTTGCCCTGATGTGCAACACAAAGTTCATTTACAATAGTCAGAAATATTCTTATGCACTAGCCCCAAAGAGTTCAGCTTCTGAAAACAGTTTATTTCGAAAAAAATCCCATCAGGTATGACGTGGGCAGCGTCCAGAAGGTGCAGGAATGTCCAACACTCTACGTCGATCTTCATATTCGTCAGTGTCTGTGGAATCTTCATCTTCATCCACTGCATATTCATTATGATTTGTTTCCTAATACAAAACACATCCATATTTAATTAAAATCTTCTCTTCCGGCTAGTTCTAAGAAAGCACTAACAATTACGTAGAGAAATCTGAAGTCTGTGTTGTCACATCAATTAGCGGGAGCAGACATCGTACTCTATTTCCTAAACCCAGCTCCTTACAATTACAAAGTTTAGTTTGCAATAGAGATCATTTTGCCAAACTACTTGACCTTTAACTCCATCAGTATCAATTAGCCTCCATTACTTCATATGTACAACTATGTAAAGCCACACGTCAGTATCTTGGCTGTACCAACCTTCTTGGCGGCTTATGTTGTTTTTCAATAAAAGTAGTTTAAAAACAAAAGGTCATTGCTACCTTTAAAACAGAGGTAGAGCAAAAGAGAAAAGCAAATTATTTTTACAGTCAGCTGAACGGAGGGAGGTTACAACTCCCATAAATGGGAGCACGAGTTAAGAGATGCCATTTGCTGTTAGAAGCACGACATCTGCTGGCACTTGCTGTTAGAGCTACTGGTGATGAGAGTGTCTCAAATCCCTGGAAAAATGTGAGAAAGTGTCCAAGTAGATGCCTACCCCCAAGGAAGGACTCGATGTTTGCACAAAACCTTTCAAGTTCTATCTGAATTAGTCACTAAATAAGGGCTATGCTAGCGATAAATTAAATAAAGCATTCTTTTTCTAAATAGGCCAAAGGGAGAAATTATATTGTTCACCTGCAATCTCCAAACTAAAACTACGTTGTAATTAACAGTTGGCTATATAGCTTACTGATTTGCAAAGTCATTAAGTGACTTCATGAAATGCACTTTCAGTGAGAACTAATGAACATCATACATCCTGCTATCATTTTTAAGTTGTCATTAAATGAAACTTTTCTTGTTGAAGAAAGTAGATTTGCTATTATGGCTAAAACAAGTGAGTGTGCTCATACCAAGGCGGAATATTTAAAAGAACTATGAAATCCCAACAGCTAACACCATGCCCTGTTTCTAGGTACAAATGAAGAACTCTGAAATATGCCCTGAACAGACAGACATACATATATTTCTGTGCATCCTGAGAGGCAGTTGTGTTCAGACACAGAACAACAGAATGGTCACGTTCTACCTCTGTCGAGAGCCCACAGGGCCCCTGATCTCACCGATACAACCAGGTTTGACCTTGATACCAGACAGAGGTGAGGACTTGAGGAGGAAGACTCATAGCCACATATGGCATCCTATGAAAGCCAGGGCCAAGGGTCCTGAACCAAACCCGTAGCGTTCCACATTGAAGCAATGCAGATACATGGCTTTACCAACGTACAAACTGCCTACAAAGATTACTACAGTTGCCAGACTTAGTCTTAATTGGACCATGTTTTGTATGGAGTTATCAATCTGAATGCTGTTCAGTACTGTAATTTTTGCACCAGAAGTGTTTTCTTATCGATAGACATTCCAGAAGCTGAAAATAATTCACATAATGGGAATTACCAAAGTCTCAGACTGAGTGATACTTTTCAACTTTTTTTTTTTGAGAAATGGTTCTGAACAAGAGAGCGATTTTCCAAGAAAAGAATCAAAACTGAAAAGTGACATGACACTGGAGTTTAAACACAGTTACACTGTCCTATTAAAATTAATCCAAGTGTTCTCAGAAAACAGGAGGTCAGGGAAAAAATAACCTAGGATAAACGTACTGCATCTGCGCTTACCATTCGTGCTGTAGACACCTTGAATGTCGGACACACCATATGAAATCTGGGAATTGTGACGTTAAAGAATTTGTCCTTGTAGTAGAGGCAATGGAAGGTGTAATAACCCTCCATATATCCAGATGTTGTGGAAAACGTAGTACAGCTGGTATATTCATAGACTCTGCCTGGACTGATAATTGGAAACTCCCCTGTTGGTAAAAAATTAGATCACAATAGTAAGGACTGAAGTAGAACTACAATTTAGCAGTTTGCTAAAGCACTTGCACTCCAGAATGTATTCAGGCAGATCATTTTATATTCCAGTGGATGCATAAATGATTCTCAGCCATTATCGATGTTAAAAAACGGCCTGAAGAGCGGTTAACTACCAGGATGTTCAGACGTCCCTTGCAAAACGACTTTAAAGACAAAACAGACGGATAGATATATCTTTCTTTCAAGCAACAAAATGATTTTGATGCAAACCATACAACTTCTACCCTCTGTCACCATGATGAACAGCTAATAACGTAACTTTCATAACATGCACATTAAATACAAAACCACTCTCTCTGTTGGGTTCCTAAAAGCTATTTTTTACTTACCAACTACTCCAGGACCCTGAACTTCTTCTACATCACCTTTGGCGTTTGTTATTCTCCAGTACCGACTGTCCAGCTGACAAGCCTTCTCAGGAAGAGCATCTTTGGACATTTCAATTCTGGAAGCCAAACAGCATATTTCATGGTTATTAACTACTTTCGTACATTTTAAGAAATGCTTTAGTATCCTCGGGATCTCTCTCGAAGTAGAATGGGCAAAAAAAACCACTAAGGCAAAGCATACTGAACCAGTTGTGGGGATCCATCTCCATGCCTCTGCTTCACTATCTATTGTTATTTACCTCTTTCTAAATCACAAGAGTTACTCATAACTTCTTTCCCTCACCTATCACTGTACTTCACCAATTACCAACTTGACTGGTACTTTGCATACCTGACCAGGTGTCCTAATGATTTAGTATTTTTTTATTAAAAAGTACAGCATGTTGAGCACATCCTATTCATTTTAGTATGTTTATTAATGCTGTCCACACATTTGCAACAACTGATGCTTTGAACATTACATAGGTTTTTCCTGCATTGTAAGAGTTAATCCAGTTGTTATTTTTACCTGATTCTGTAAGTGAAGAAATAATGCGGTGGATGTACAGAACTGAGTTCAGGTAGAAAAGATGTGGACACAGAAACAGTAATATCTCCTGTGGTAGCAACACATTCTTTATCATGCACATACCTACAGAAAAGAAAAACAGTAACTCCGCAAATGGCTCTGTACATTCAATACAGAAAACTAAACATGTGAAGTGATTAATTACTAATAAGAGCACTGTGGTGCTAGGTTAAAAGTAATTTTTAACTTGTCATTTGGCATTTAAATAAAGAATGTATGCAGTGTCTTCATGATGTATACTTCCCCATCACCTAAACTCCTACAGCTATGGATCTCTTTGTACCTCCATGAACGCTTGCATTAAGCTGGGTGTATAATTTGATCTGAAATCAATGAAGACACACTTGTTTAATAAAGATGTGTCATTATGCTATTTGAAAAACAAAAACTAGCAGCTCCTACAGCAAATTAATTTACAGATCAGGAACTTGGTTCTATAGCATCTCAGTTTGACAGAATTAAGGTTCTTGCATATAATTAGAAGAAAAAAACTGCACAGAGATTCAAACACCAGAAAGGTCCTGTTTATTTACAGATTCAACAGTGTTATTTTAGAGACCAGTTCACTGAAACAATTGCTTTTTTAATAACTCAGGACAGTCCTGCAGCTGCAGCACGCTCAAGGCAAGCAGAATAAATATTATGCTGTTAGCTAAGCTTCATATCAGATATAATGCAAGATTCCAGTCCCCTTAACACAAAGTTACAAACTCTGAAACTTCTGGTAAAAAAAAAGAAAAGCTTCTTTAAGCATTCTGTTTTACAGCTTTATCTGCAATAAGTTTCATGTCCTTTCTCCTCTCTCCACCATCAGCTTTTTTAACAGACTCCCCTAAGTACTTGGAAAGAGGTCAGCATTCTAAAAGAAGCATCAAAACTTTGCAGTGAGGTTATAAATCCCAGTCACACTACCTGAAAATCTGGTCTCTGATGATAGGATAACCACCAGTTACAACTTTGTTTACGTAGGATGTAAACCATTCCAAGTAAGATGTACCTAGATGCCAAAGAAGAAAAGTATTCATAAAACCAGGCAAATTTACTGCTAAGTCCATTCCAATAAATACTTTAAGGAAACAGTTTAAAGTTCTGAATATCGTATCATAAACTCTCGGACTTACTTAGTTGAGTCAGTCCGTATTCCAGTCCATTCTACCAACAAAGATTGTTTGGAGAAACCAACCAAGAGCTAAGAGTTAAGGGTGCACACTCCAGAAATGATACAGCAAACAAGGAGTGTCTTAGCTAAGTATTAATCATGGTCTGCAAATGCTGGTGTCATCGTGTGGTTTCCTGCTCATGACTCTTCTGCTATGACTGGGAAAGACAACGAGGATAGTGGCCTATGCTACTTGTATAGCTATTTGCAGCTATTCCACCTACAAGAGGCATGCAAGCCCACTGGTGGATTTATGGATTTAGTTTTGATATGCAGGTTTCCATACGAATAGAGTTACATGCTACCGAGTTGCAGAATTTCCCTCTCCTTAAAAACAGGGGTAAGTCACAGACATACTCCGCGCTCCTGCTACAAACCCAGAAGACTAAGGCTGTATGTCATTCCAAAGAACCTGGGATTTTCATACGCTTACAGCCATTGTCTGAGAACAGCGTTTTATACGCCTACAGCCATTAATTAGGAACAGCTTGATTTCTGAGTAGACAGTCAAGCTGTCACATTCAACTCTCAAAGAAGAGAGTTTCAGACAAGAGATATTGGCTCTCCATAAAAGAATTTTTCAGCCATAAATCTTCCAAGCATTGCAATAGAAAGTGCAAGACAAAAGTACAGAGTTCTTCAATTATGTGTCACTATTACTGATAGAAAACTGGATTTAAGCTGAAATACTGAGAAATCGTTATCATCGCCTTCACTGACGTGTTATCAAGCACTACCACTTCTGTTAGATTAAGCGTACTTACCACTTCTTCCTTTCAGCAAGAGCTGTATGTAGTGTCCTCTGATCTTTTGGAATTCTAAGGAACTCCAAGTTTATTATCCTCCTTTCTACCACTAATCCACAAAATGCAAACCTTGTATAAAGTAACTCTGAATGGAGAGAGCGGACCCTGCCACGTTCAAAGTGACAAGATAAACGCTGTACAAGAAACCTTCCCTCCACTCTGCGGTAAGTCAAGATTAACCCTTTCAGCCAAGTGGAATACATTTCCGTATGATGTCAGATCACTTCACCATTGACTTAATTCCATACAAGCAGCAACACCAATTCACCATAGACTAGCTTTGAAGTATTACATCATCCTCGGGTGGAGAGAAGCAAGTAGCCACACTCCTGAGCTTTTGCTACATCTTTCCTATGATGGTTCTAAAGCACACAGTGCATTCTGCGATGACCTTTGTAATACAGACAGCAGGTTGACTACTTTACACTGAAATCAGTTCATACAATTAATCAGTACACTGAAAGGTTTCCTAAATTAGCGTGGCTGAGAGTTTCATTACCTTCAACCCAAACCAGCAATGGTATAACATTGCCTAATGTGGTTTCTCACTGTAATATTAACACATATTTCTTAAGAAATGTGCAAGGCTAAATTTTAATGTTAATTTTGGTGCCATTTATTACACATCTGCTTTCCCTCTGAAAGGAATTAATTTAGATACAGCCACAATTACCAGATTCCAGTGGATTAACAAAAAGAAATAATGGAAACACTGTTCCAGCCAATGTACATGTCAGACAGATGATCACAACAGATTACTACATAACCAAACGACTATTACACAGTTTACCCCTTCCCTCCTTTATCCTTTGAACAAAGCAATGAGGCAGATCAAAAATCCAGAAAGGTTTTCTTCTGCAGCTATGTTTATAGTTAATTAGATTTAATTAAGGGACACACAATATTTTCAACTTCTAACATGGTTGCAAAAACTTCTGGGGGGAAAAAAGTAATCTTTCTGTCCACTGAGTGTTGTATTTAATAACTGCCTACATCACCCCCATGATAGCTAAGTTAAAGGTTTTGCTCATCTTGTTAGACAGGTTAGTACACTGAATGATTTGTATACATGACACACAGAAGGACAAGCTTTAATAGAGAAAGCTTGCATCTCATTTCAAGTAACCGCTGGTGTTTTAAAGCGGGTTTGAGTCTTACAAGTAGCACAGAAAATTTAGAACGCTTGCTTTGTTCAAAGTCCTACTGACATGCATTTTTTAAACAGCGCAATAAAATATTCTGCAAAATGTTTTAATCTAAAGTGTTACCTGTAATGAACATATCAATAGCAGATGGATTGCGAGCCATTTGGTCCTAAAAGGAAAGGGAGGTTATGGATGTATTAGAAGGAAAGCATCAGACTTCCAAGGTTAAAATTCAACACCTGAAATATAACATAGGGAACACTTTCCCTGTATTCACTAAACCTAAAACCTGGCTGCTTAATACATCATTATACTCCCAGTCAGATATTCAAATATATAAAACGCACTTGCCTGTCCCCATGAGTGCTCATGCGATCACTGAATACACAGCTTGAACATTCCACTAAGGCTCATGCATATAAAATCAGATTTAATGGATCATACAAGAAACGAGGCCCCCAAAATATTGCCTTAGAACACAAGCACATAACAGCTGAGGTTGGAAGAGACCTCTGGAGATGATCAGTCCAACCCCTCTCCTTGAGGCAGGGTTAGCTAGAGCAGGTTGCCCAGGACGATGTCCCATCCAAGGACAGAGACGACACAACCTCCTTGGGTAACCTGTTCCAGGGTTCAGCCACACTCACAGTAAAAGCATTTTTGTGCATATCCAGATCAAGGTTCCTGTGTTTCAGCCTGCGCCCACTGCATCTTCTTCTGTCATTAGGCAGGCATCACTGAGAACATTCTAGCTCTGACTTCTTTATGCCCTGCTATCAGATATTTATAAACACTGATAAGATTCCCCTGAGCCTTCTCTGCTCCAGGCTAGACAGTCCCAGCTCCTTTGCTACCACATTCTCCCCTGAAACAAGCAGAGCTGTCCACAGATGAACCAGAATCTAAGTAAGTAACCTTCCAAGTTCCCAAGCATTATCCAGAAGGTTTAAATACTCGGCATAATACAAAGGGGAATCTTAACATCCTTCAAGTGATCCATGATCAAGGTATTCCCTAAAAATCTCATTGCTACATGCTTTGAAAGCAAACAGCCAGGAACTCCATGGCAGGATGAAGATCCCCATCCTCCTCCCCCCAAAGAAACACCTTTTACTTGCCCTGCTTTCTTTTTGGCATGAGGAGGTTGTCAGGGCACACGTAAGGAAAGAGAGGGCTAAAAGCTTGTTAGGTATAATATCCTTAAGCTTCACTATCAATAATATGCCTGTTTTCAAATACTACAAATACTACAGCTGTAAGAATTATGAAAAATACTTAATTATGTTCTACAAAGGAGCTGCTCAAGAGCAATTTGTTCTTTCACTGGAGAGTAAGTCTTGCTTACAATCCAGAGGGTATCATTTATTGTAGTAAGTTTACGTTTAACATATCTGGGGGAGGAGATATAGACAGATGCTGATCTTCCATAACGGAGAAGCTTTTCTTCCTTATGGAAACAGGGACAAGAGTACATACCTGCCATAGTTTGAACACATTAAAATAGTACTTTCCAATAAGGATGAATGTTGTCCACTACCGTGAACCTATAGAAATTGCTTTAGCCTTTAACAACTTCATGTAAATTTCTTTCACTTACTCACCATTCCACTTTGATGAAAACCAGATGGCAACTCAGGGGCAAGTAACAAACTAATTACAATCTCTTAGTATTCACCTTATGCTATGTAAAATATTTCAGGTATCTGATAACATGCAAAGGGGCACCATCAATCATTAGAAAAGTACATTCACAAGTATAAACATGTCTTCCTTACTGGACATTGATAGAAGATCTCGTATTTATTTCGTCCCTCCACACTCTCCAGGGCCATGTATTGACTCAGGCCAGTATGAATGCAAAAAGTAAGAGGAAGGCATTGTTTCAGACCTAGCCGCTGCTGAAAACCTCCAGCTGCTGTGTCGATATCCAACAAGTCTTCAGAGCGGTAGTGGTTCGACAGTGCCATGCTTCCCATCAAACTTCACAGACAACAACAAAAATGAAAAGATAAACAGAACACACAACTCACAACGCAAAGATTTTAAGCATTGATTCTATTAGTGCTCTAGATGCATATTAGACTTAGGTGAGCACCTGGATATTAGACTTCATCTAGGTTATTAGTTCACGACATCAAACTTCCCAAAGGGAAGCTTGATGGCTCTAAGATAAATGCTTCCTTGTATGTTTTGTGCATCCCAAAGCACCATTTTAAACTGTGTTGGTGATACCCATCAAGCCTGCAACTGCTTCAAAGCCATTCACAGCTGACGCAGCTTCCTATAGTAGCATAATATAATAACAACCAGTGCTCCGTATCTCAAGTTTTGTGCAAGTCCATTTCAATACTAGCAAAGCATCCATGCTTTTTCAAGCTGCTATATTAGCAGTTGATCAAAACTACAGTGAGCAAGGTGCTCTATATGCTTTGCAGAAAAAGTTGAGAAGTAAACACGGAAAATAACTGTTGAGTCAGAGATTATAATCGCAGTATAAAAACTAAGGCATACAGACAAAAGTAAAGAGATGTACAAGGAAAGAATGAGACAATATTTATCAGCATGACATGGCAAGGCCATCAACTGTGTTCCAAATTTTTTTCTCTAGCTTTCTGCAAGCATCACAGCAAAGAACGGGATTTTTTTATTTGTTTGTTTTTGACAATAAGGATGTGATGTTGAAGACCGTAAAAGAAGCCTCTCTATACATAAGAAAAGGATATCTAAGTTTGGAAAAATGTTGTACTAATCTAAAATATGTAACAGATTAGGAATGGAGGTGAGCATTGGAAGCTAAAGTTAACATTGATATGAATGCTGGGCTAGATGAGAGCTAGGGTGAAAAACAGCCCAAGCAAATTACACTCAGTGTAATAAAGGGGCAGACAAAGGAAGAATGACAAAAAGGGGTAACATGATCAAAGTAATCAACAAGGGCACACACTACAGCAGTGTGCTTAGCAATAAGAGTACACAAACCTGTAATGTACACCTCCCCACCCACACTCCCTTCTAATTTGCCTTTCACTGGTGTTCTCAGATGTAAGCTCTTCCAGGTGCTAAGCTTTTACTGGTGTTATGAAAGCAGTGACTCAGGCGCAAGCTGCCACACGTCAGCATGATATAAGCTGCTCCCATCCTGGGCAACAGGTTCCATTCCTCTTTTTCCTTATGCAGTCTTGCCTGGAATTAGCACGTTCTACAGTTTGAAAAGCAATGCAAACATCCAGACACAGAAATCTGAAGCATCTAACAATGACAACCAGTCCTGAATCTCCTCCATTCTGACCTAACGTGCCAACAACTTGCTGCATAGACTTCCAACACCTACACCTGATCTTTCCAGTATCCATTTCCCACAAAGAAAGCAAGCCTGTCCCCAACAGTGGCGGCCTTTCTTGCTCCAGGGTCCCACCTGTCAGACCTAAGTAGTCCCCCAGCCAGTGCTCCACCAAAAAAGTTTGTCAACCTGCGTGTACGGCTCAGGCCCTCGCTTTGAGGGCACAGCAATGGACCACAGGCCACTGGCAGTCATTCAAGCCGAAAGGCATGCCCAAAGGCATATGTCTGCTCCTGCAGCCCTTCCACAGGCACGTCACCACAGCAGAGGCTTCGTGGGAGTGAAATAGTAGGAAGAGCAGGAAGCACACAAGCTGCAGAGCTCCACTTGAAGTCTACAGAACTAGGGCACCTATCTGCTCTCTAAAAAAAGTCTCTCCTGGAAAAGAAACAGAACTAGAAGTCATCCTTATGGTTGCATAAAACTGTTTCCCATATCCCTTCTGCACATCCAGCACTGGAATTGGAGGAAGCTGCCCCTTCATTACTAGTGAAGGCATTGCCCCCTACAGACACTGCAATGATTTGCCCTGGCTTTCCAACTGATATTGGCTGCACTTTATCAAGTGCTGACCTGAGAACGTTTTCTATAGCTGGAAAACAGGAAACTATGGTTGGTCATTTGCCTTCTAACCTTGATGTAAAAGGAATTTGAATTGCTGAAACTGCGTAAAATTGTAAAATCTTCTACTGAGAAAGCCTAATTCGCAGAACTGACATTTTGATTCTACTTTAAATCACTACCTGCTTTGAAAGTTATTCCCTAACTATTTTAAAGAAAAAAGTTATTAAATAATGAAACCTGAAGAGTGCAAGAAGCTAATTTACTTATGTAATACAACGCAAAACTTCAGGGGAGCAACTTGCAGTGGTATTATTAAAAGTCTAACAGTTGGAAGTTTTAGTTATTACAATAAAAAGAGAAAAGTTTTTACTAGGAAAAAGGACTGAAGGGTAAGAGTAATTTGAGCAATTAGAAATCTACACTGTGTTTTTAATTGCTTCTGAGACTAGAAGATAGCCAACTCTAGAAGCGTCACTTTAAGTGGTCACTCAGTTACAATATGTTTAATGCTTCATCTATCCTGTTCAGCAGACATTTTACCTTTTTAATAAATAAAGTATTCAAGAAATACAAAAGGAATTAGTAACTTGGTATGCAGTTTTCACTCCTTACCCAGGAACCACTAGCTTCTGCCCATTATGAATACGAAATGAACATCGATAGTCATCAGGGAGTTTGCAACCTATTTGTGCTTCCACAGCATCTAGATCTTCCTCCCGCACACTCTCTGTGTAGAAAAAGAAACAGAGTATTAAGTGGCAGCTTTGGAGGCGGAATCAAGAACTGCTGCTCCTCTGAAACTCTCGAATTTAATGCTGCTTCGCTACTCTGCCCCCAAGTGCCCAGTATGCTGCTCCTGACAAAGGTGAATAATCAAATTTGTGTTTAAGACCTCTCCTTCCAAATTTTATTTCACACCATTTCATCAGAGCTGCACGGCTAGAAATAAGGCAAAAAACTAGCTGCATTCCAGATATAACAGCATGTTTTCAACTGCCAAAGAGAATTTTAAGTGGCCCCAGCAACCTTAGCATTATGGATTATTTTTTTATGTTATCACAAAAGGAATATATATTTCAAAGTATTTTGCCACTTATAATTCAGAGAAAGTGAACTAACCAACATACGAAAGCAAGATAAATTCAGTTCAACTTTAGGACGCGGCTGCCTACTAGCATGGTTTCAAGAATCTTCCTCTTGTTAAATTCATGCTAGTGGCCAGAATCACTAAAAATCAAGTATTTCAAATACAAAGCATGGAAATTTTAAGTGCTTTGGATCAAATGAACATGGACTCAAGTCAATATTTGGTGACTTTATTGTATGCTAGGTGGCACAAAATTAATACTACATAAATTTGAAAAGAAGCTGATTACATTAACTGATTACTTAATACAGCACCAATGTGCATCCAACAAAATCTCAACAGGCCTGACTTAAGCAGAAGGTATTTATAAAGTGAAATGAACCTTTTCCCCACAATATTGTCATTAGCTGACTAAGTCCCAGTTAAAACTTTCAGGCGATGTTGATTTTAGTCTTTCATCATTCTAAGGGTCGCTTCTTTCAGTTTCCAGTCCAATCAGTAACAAAGAGATGTTGGCTGCAGCCAACATTCACCTGGAATCTGAAGTAATAAATAGGTTGTCACAAGGGGATTTTCATATCGTCATCAACAGAAGGGGGTGGGGAGTAACTACTCTTACACCTCCACACACACTTCAGGGAGTTTCCATACCCTCACTTCTACCAAAGATCAACTGGCTGGCCTGTGTGGTCTGTTCCAATCAAGGTTTTTTGGGTGATGTTTTTTGGGGGGGAAACCCTTTCCATATTCGTTATTGGTTTCACTTATATGGCATAATTTCATAGAAACAAGATCCTGTACAAATGGTATTAAAAAGTTGTAATTTATGGAAGAGCTCCTGCTAAAATCTGCCATTGCTATACAAGTGTGGAAATTGATAATTTAGAAATTTTTTTTGTCTTTCCATAGCCAAAGAGAAGCTTCATTGCACCAAATTCTTTGGGAGGATTTTGAAATTAAAACTGTGGTAAAATCTGTTCATTTCAACATCTCCAGCACAGATACTTCCCATTTTATTAACAAAATATTTGACTGACAATTCAATGGTTCTGTATACCTGAGTGAAGTCTGTGTTTTTGATAGAGCAGCATGGAAGTTACAGAAATCAAGGTAGGATATCTACATCAAGTGCTATGGCCTGTGTTACACAAGACTTCAGGCTACCTATAACCCTTTTGACATTTTCCTAAAAAGGCATTCCTTCACTAACAATCAGAAGTAACAAAACAAAAAATTTTTTAAAGAAAAGAGTAAGTATTAAGTTCTAATCACGCTCTGCTGTTCACAAATACTTAGCAAAACTTAAGAATCCAGCACTATCCAGCAAGCCAAGAAGCATGCAAGATTTACATAGGAAAGAGATCATTGTCTATGGCTTTCTCTTAATTTCACAGGTCACGTTAAATCAAACATCTTGATCTAAAGTCAGTTTCATACAGAAGACTGAAGTACAGTTGAAAATGTAAGAGCTATTTTGTCCCCATACCATCAAAGTCCAAACTTGCTGTATGTCTTGCTGTGTAAGATTTATGAACCAGAACACTGGAAGCACTTCAAGTATTAAAATGCAAACTTAATTTGAAAACAGAATCTTGGGGGAAAGTACAAATTCTTGTTCAGCCACTAATTTAGCTTCATTAGAGGAATACATTAAGACCTACAGAAGAGAAAGAAAAATACTTCCTTTCTGATTGGCTTTTTTTAAAATGCCTGCTTTCACATGAAAGTGTTTTAATTAGGTCTTAAGAAACGGTCACAAATAAAATCACCCAAACATCTCCCAGGTTCTTGAAGTAATGATATTATTAAACTAAAAAATAATAAAAACCAAGCAAACAAAAGAAATCAGTCATAGCAACCAAAGATAAAAGCAGTTAAAGTGTATTCATTTCCTGATTATCACTGGGCAAGGACTACACATGTGGTCCGATTTACTTATTTACTGGACGGGAAGGGAAAGCACAGCTATTTGACTTTCAAGGCTCCAGTAATTGAGGCACACACCTAGGATGAAAGCAGTATGAAACTCAATCACAGACAATGTCGCATCAGCCAGCCTACTAGAGACAGCAGGTATTACACCGTACCTTTCAAAGAACCAATCATCCGAGGACACCGCTGTCCTAAGTATTTCTCTAGGTCATCCCAGGCTTTTTTCAATGTAGCATAGTACCGGATGTATCTTCCTAGGTCACAGTAGGTACTGATGAAGACAGCTTTCCAGGTCTGATTTCGTTGACTTTTTTCCTCTCTAAGTGGACATGAAGAAAATAAGTTTAAATACCATCCTAAAAGACTTGGCTTTTAAACCCAAGAAGTTAATATTTGTTATTTGGAAGAAACAGTATGCGTAATATTAAGCCGGGAACCCTTTGAGCCACGTGAAACTACACAGCTCAATTAATTCCAGTATCTACTCAACAGCAACTTGGAAAAGAATTAGGAAACATTTGGCGTACTTAGTATCAGGGGAAAATTTAGAAACAGTATTCTTTTAAACAGAGTGCTGTCTATTATTAAATCTTAAAACTGGTGAATAGCTAATTCACATCACATTTCACACATACACCGAGAAGACCTTAAAAAAAAAAAAAATCACATTTTTTGATCTACTGCATTAGTCACAAACTGCTTTATTTGCCCAATAAGGATTAAGGAGTAAACCAGAGAGTTAAATGAGAACTCTGTGCACTGATCTGTAAAGACGGTTTCTTAAGGAATTACTGCATACTCAGTACTCGTCGCAGGCGCAACAGCAGGCTATGGGAAGCCAGGCTGCCAAAAAAACTGCTGACTAACATCTGACAAAGGATGCTTGCCTCCAAATTGTAGCAGCCCTTGCATCTTTGTGTTAGGATATATTCCAACTCCTCAACCTTCAACCAGCACGCTGAATCTAAAAGATTTAGTACAGCTTTGTACACCTAAATAAAAATGTAAATAGTGAGAAGTCTTCACATCACCTTTAAGATCTCTCCAGCTCTAAAAAGGAGAGAAGCAGCTTACTTCTTGAAGAAGAGCTCAAGAAGAGGAGGGGGAAAAGTAGATTAAGTTTAGTCTGGCAAGTTAGATAACTAATGTCAAACCAAAGAGGCAAAAGATAAAACCCCAAAGTGAATTATGCCTCAGCAGGTGAGAAAAGTTTCAACATATCTTCACCCTCCAAATGTTATTTGTGGAAATTAACTGCAGCCTTCATTACTCAGTTTTTCTTGGCTACGGAGAAGCCAGCATCTCAGAAACCAACCCCTGAGCCAGTTCTCCTTAGCAGAGCCCTATAACCCCCTTATCTTCCCCTATACACACACCAAGTTCCTCTTCCCCAGCAGCAGGTACTCAGTTTGAACTTCCCATTTCTCTACCTTCTTTCCCTGCCCCCCACCAGGTTTTCCTTTCTAGTTTGGATTCTAGTAAGAATATCGCTTAGGATTTTTATGCAGCGAATCTCAAGGCAAAATTTTACAAGTTGTGTTATATCTTCATAAGCTGCATATAATTAGAATATGCACAGCACGTTTACTTTTGTGGATTCAACTTTGGAAATGTTTTCCTATATTATCTCCTCCACCCACTTATGCATATACATTAACTCCTTATCACTAGCTGTTCTGCCATCTTAGGCTATGCATGTAATACAAGCAACACCTGCATAACCTGAATAATGGAAAAATATATGGAATTGATCACTGAAGTCATAAGTGGTTAATAATCTTCTCAATTTACAATCTAAAAAGAAAGATACTGTCTAGAAAACAGGACACAAAGAGGGGATAAGCAGTAACAAAACTGGTTGCTAATTCACTTCAGTCAGCTCCACAAGCCTTCTCAGCTCTTGAGAAAAACATGCTTTTTTTTAACAAAGATGTGGATTGATACCTTTATAGTTAGCTTCCACTTAACAGACATCCTGAGTTCAATGCAAGCAAGCAGAACAGAAAGTGAGCTTTTTGAAAAAACACAACACCCCAAGAACCATGTATGTAAAACATTTTACACAGCCCGATGTGACTTCCCTGGGAAAATGACAGAGAAAATCCTCCTGGAAAGCATTTCCAAACATATGAAAGACAAGAAGGTGATCAGGAGCAGTCAGCATAGATTTATTAAGAGGAAATAATGCTTGACCGACCTGATAGCCTTCCACATGAGGTTACTCGCTTGGCAGATGAGGGGAGAGCAGCGGATGTTGTTTACCTCAAATTTAGTGAAGCCTTCGACGCTGTCTCCCTGTTAATGTTGTCACACAGAAGCTGACAAAGTACAGGTTTGATAAGTAGGTAGTGAGGTGGACTGAAAACTGGCTGAATGACCAGGCCCAAAGGGTGATCAGTTGGAGGCAAGTCACTTGTAGTATACCCCTGGGCTCCATCCGGGGGCCAATACTATTTAATACCCACGTTAATGACCTGGATGATGGGACAGTACACAGCAAGTTTGCAGATGCTACAAAACCATGAACAGTGGTTGATACAGCAGATGGTTGTGCAGCCATTCAGAGAGACCTCACCAGGCAAAGAAGAATCTCCTGTTCCACAAGGGGAAATGCAAAGTCCTGCACCTGGGGAGGAATAACCCCAGACACCAGTACAGCCTGGCGGCCAGCCAGCTGAGAAGAACCTGGGGGTCTTGGCAAACACCAAGCTGACCACGAGCCAGCAATGCATCCTTGCAGCAAAAAAGGTAAACGGTATCCTAGGCCACAACAAGAGTGTTGCCAGCAGGTCAAGGGAGGTGATCCTTCCTCTCTAGTCAGCACTGGTGAAGCCACATCTGGAGTACTGTATCCAGTTCTGGGCTCCCCACTACAAGAAAGGTATGGGTGTACTGGAACAAGTCTGGTGTAGGACATCAAAGATGATTATGGGACTAGAGCATCTTTCACGTGAAGAGAGGTTAAAAGAGCTGGAACTCTTTTGCCTAGGGAAGGATCGGGGGGATCTTATCAATGCATACAATTACCTGATGGGAAGGAGTAAAGATGGAGCCAGACTCCTCTCAGCAGTGCCCACTGATAGAACACCAGACACAGTCCTGGACAACGTGCTCTAGGTGACCCTGCTTGAGCAGGGGAGTTAGACTAGATGATCTCAAAAGGTCCCTTCCAACCTCAACTATTCTGTGATTCCAGTCATGGCCACCCTTGACACAACCATCTCGTTGTACCCCTCATAATTACAGCACTCAGAATATTACTTTCCTCCACAGAATAACTGGTGTCCGAGAAGGTCAAGCTGCAGCTTCTCCTTCAGCCTAGGCATTAACAGGGTACCTCTTCTCCACTCATCTATAAAACTTTTTAACACTTGTACATTCATGAAGATTTTTTAGGAAATTAACATTTTTGACACCTCTAGCCTTTCATCGGTGTGAAGCTGGTGAATACCAATTCAGTCTTAAAGTCACTAGACATAACATGGACATAAACAGACAGCACAATAACATAAGCCTTATTTTCACAGAAAAAAAAGGCTTAAAACAATTACACTTACTCTGAAATAAGCCAATATTTCTTGCAGTGCCTTTTCCACAATGGATCATGGCTTGATAGCTGATTTAATCTTCGACTTAAACAGCAGCAACTATAAATATAAAATCAGTAAATCCGATTGTAAAAGAGCAGCAAAATAAAAAGGGATAAATAGTGACAGGTATATAACACACTGCATTCTCGTGAAATAAACACAGAGTTTGAAAGTTAGTTACCTATCCTTTTTAGAGTTGTACTTACAATGGTTAAGTCTTCACTACAGCTGTATAAGTCATGAACTACTTTTCTACACACTTCAAGAACTGCCAGCAATTAAGTAATTTTGTAAAGCAGGTCATCCTGTAGACCTACCCATCGTAAACACTGTCTGACTCCACTCCACCAGCAGTAAGCATTCCAGTAGCGCAGACTAGTTATTATGATTTAAATCGCTTTATCTGGACTGTCAGGCTCTACCTTATCTTTTCCACTATTTCCATACTACAGAAAGCTCAATCAATAAGCTACTGAAACCATACAGTTTGTGTATTACAAAGTTACTTTCCACTTTAAGTTGTTTAAACAACAAACTTGATGACCAGAAACAAAGACAAAGGTAAATTACAAAGGGTGATAGACTTGGAAATGAGTGCTGTAGCCTCGCTCTAATGAAGACCATATATAAGCTCTTGCCATTGCATTACAGGTAACACTGCTACTTCAGGAAGCTAAAAGAATCATATCCTCCACTATACAGCACTATTGCAAATGCAGCATTAAAAAACCTGTAGAATATAGGTCTAAAACTGTCCTCAAAAATCATTTAAGTTTATCCTGGCTTGGTGCAGGGTGAGAGCAAAAGCTAACCTACATTCCTGATGCCTGCTAACTTGCTCTTTAAAAGCAGTGATGGAGGTGCCATCAAATGCAGTCTGTTCTCATTACACTTTTACAGTTATAAAGTCCTTCTGGAATGTACAACTGGTATTGACAACAAGACATTTCAGTGTATTTCTGTGAATAAGAACGTTCGGCAAAGCATCAGCAATGTGCAGAGCAGGAATACAGGGAATGATCGTGG
Source organism: Himantopus leucocephalus (assembly GCA_003993805.1). Lineage (NCBI taxonomy): Eukaryota > Metazoa > Chordata > Aves > Charadriiformes > Recurvirostridae > Himantopus > Himantopus leucocephalus. The sequence goes on from RSEF01000005.1 coordinate 19,759,692, forward strand.
TGTTCATAGAATTTAAAAGAAATTATTGCCTCATTCAATCTAGCCTCAACACCAGACAATACACCTTTTTCCTTCTGTGTTTGAGCTGAACTATCAGTTATGCTTTAAAGAAACTCCCTAAAAGATACCACCAATTTAGGTGTGGCAACATCATTTCCTCTGGTAGCTTGCTCTAACAGTTAATATGTGTGTTCTAATGGCTGCAATTAACATCTAAATACCTCAAATGAGATTAACAAATTTAAGCTTACACTTACTGCTTTTGGGGTGTTCTTTTTCAGTGTAGTTCAGAAATTGGTAAGTAAGAAAGACCAACAGAGTAAATGGACGTAGTTACATACTGAAATAAAGATGCCTTTCAATCTTCTCTTGGATAAGTAAAATCAGCCAAAGTCCAGGGCTGGTGAAAACACGTTGCACCTGAGACTACAGAATTACTCATATTTACCTGTTCAATCCAATCTTTCTTTTTTTCCTGCCCAATATCTGTTATGAAATGTTTAAAGTAGAATTGTATTAGTATTTCAAAATCAACCTCAAAAAAGTAAAGTGATTCTGCTGTATGCCCTGCCATTACCCTCTGCAATGGTACAAAGACATAAAACGCATTCACTTCATACCTTGACATTTGGCCATGTAAGAGCTTCATACACGACCTGGGGAATTTTTTTTTTTTGGGGGGGGGGGGGGGGGGGGGNGGGGGTGGAGGTCTGTGGATGGATGGGGAAATATCCCAAAGTGAAAGCCCTTGCAGAAATCCATTATATTGGTGTCTATCAATCAAGCCTGTAATTTCTGGTAAGAAAGAAATCACTGTGGCATCACAGGAACATGTGGCTTCAAACATGATAAAGATGCAATTAAAGCCATTCTCATTAATTACACAAATATTTGGTCACCTGTCAGCTTTTCCATTATTTAAGGGCCACCACCAGACCAACCAACCTGCGGAACACTACGGAAACTCTAATGTTTGTGCTGGTCAGCGTATAAACATGTCACTAAAACAAATGTAAGCAACCTAGAGATTTCCTCAATGAACACTTCCAGTACTACAAACAGCCAGTTATGCAAAACTACCATTACTGACCTTATAAATAAGAAACCTACGCAGTATTTAATTATCCTTGCAGAGGAAAATCGATCTCATTTTGCTAAATAAATAACAAAAATAGGCAGTGCCTTTACTACACCATTAGCAACTACTACTAAATCATCCATGCTGGACTTGTAACAATTGTTACAATTTTTGCTGAGGCTTAATCTCTTGTTTTCTGTTACGGTAACAGAATTCTCCCCGACGTCCTTAGATTTCTTGACTAATATTTATGAGGGAAAAAAAACCCAAACAAAAACCATTTTGATAATATTCTATTTTATTCGTATGTATTCCTCCCTCTCTGATTAAATACTGTGATTTCAATCACTGCCGGTGCTTGTACTTCATTGCTAAGGTTTTAGCTGAAAATATACTCTCGTCTTTACTATATGACTCATAACTCTTCAGCCATCTAGTAAAGTGGCCAAGACAAGCTTGCAACTTTCATTCAGGTTTTTCTGCCCCCCCAAAAAAATCACCCTATTTCATTCCGTTTAGCTTTCCTCAAACGGCAGCTCGCTCAAATAATTGAATGTATTTACTGGCAACAAGACCGCCCTTTGTCTGCCCGTAGAGACGCAACAGTTTCAGGGAACGACTGACTTCACAAATTCAGTTATTGGTTCACCTCAAGGCCAGGTTGGACGGGGCTTGGAGCAACCTGGGCTGGTGGGAGGTGTCCCTGCCCAGGGCAGGGGGGTTGGAACTGGATGAGCTTTAAGGTCCCTTCCAACCCAAACCATTCTATGAGCTGTAATTTATGTACAAAGACAACATAGAATGGGGGAGAGAAAAACAGGGAACGTCCCCTTTTGCTTAAAAAAAACCCCAACTGTTTCTGGAAGAGAACAGTGCTTTAGGATATGTCCTCCACACGGCAGCTCCTCCAGAAGGAGCCAAACCCTTCCCCTACCCAGGGCCGATCGCTTTGGGACCGCTGTCCCCGTCCACCCCCCGCCCCGCTCCCCCCGGCCCCGTTCGCCAGCCCGGCCACCCGCGCACCCAAAAGTTGTGCCAGCCCGAGCCGCCGGCAGCTCCCGCCGCGGCAGCCCCCCGCCTCCCCCCGGCCTTCACCCCTCGGCTCTTCCCGCTCCCCCGACCCCCGCCGCCGGCCCCGGCTCACCCGGCAAGCGCAGGCCGGGCCTCCCGCCCCTCAGCCCCGCTCCCCCGCCCCGCCCCGCGGCCCGGCGCTGCCTCCCCCACCCCCCGCCGAGGCCCGGCTCGGCCCTCCCTTCCCCTCAGCCACGGCAGCGCCGGTCCGGCGGAGCCCCCGGTCCCGGTCCCGTACCTCATCAGATCCCGGTAGTCGAGGAAGCTGAGGATGAGGAGCAGCGGGTCGGTCGGCAGCAGCTCCAGGCTGAGGGCTGACGGCTCCATGTCCAGGGGCGCCGCCATCTTGCGAGACGTCCCGCGGCGCCGCCGGGGACGCGCCCGCCCCTCACGCCGCTCCGTTGTCAGCCGCCGGGGCGGGGGGGGGGGGCTATACCGGGGGGGGCTCCGCAGCGCTCCCTGCTGGCCGCGGCTCGCCGACCTCCTCCCGCCGGCGGCCGTCCCTCAGCCCTCCGCCGCGCCTCAGCCCTCAGCCCGGGGGGTCGGGGGGGCACCGGGCCTCGGGGTCGGCCGCATCCCCCATGCTGACCCCGCGGAGGTCCCCCGAGCAGCGGCGGGACCGGGGGCAGACCGTCATCTGCGACCCCCGGTGCCACCTCGGCCGTTAAACGTGTCCCCCCAGAGGGAGGCCTGGCTCAGGCGGGGGCCGTGAGGTGGAGGCCCCCGCGCTGGGAGAGGTGCCCCCCGCCTTGGGGAGCTCAGGCCGCCGGGGCCTTCAGCCTCTGCGCCAGTACGGCACCGGCCTCGGCGGCCTGCGGCCATCTGCGAGCCCTGGGCCGGTGTCCCCGTCACCCTCGAGCGTCGCAGATGGCGTCTCGCTCCTGTGGTTAGGCAACTGGCTGGAGCCCATCTTGTCAACGTTTCAGGCAGCCTGGGACTTGCCTTGCTTTGCTCTTAAAGAATATTAAGAGATCAAGCTTCTTGATTTGCTTTCCTGAAATGGAAGAGTAATTTGCGTTCAGCTGAAGTACTTGGACCACCAAATCTTCGTGGGGGTATGTCCTGGTAGGATCAGATCATAGACATCCCCGGAAGATGAGGGTACTGACTACTTCCAACAGCAGATTTCTTCCAATTCCTTCGTGGTTTTCCGTTTACCAAAGGGATAAGAATTAATGATAGAATAGCACTGCGAGACAAATACACACATGCTTAAGTCAGCTTGTATCAGCCTCTGTCGGCTTATTCTAATGGATAATTAGAATCCACTAGGACTGAAATTAAAAAGGTCATGGTACATGTAGATGGGAAAATAAATTTACTGAGTTGAATATCATTAAAGCAAAAACATGTTGCATCTTAGGGTTATATGCAAATACCAGATTTACAGTTTATTGAAAGATCTGTATTTTCAGAAAAAGCGTATTTTCATTTCGTTTTAATTCATTTCAGAGAAACATCTTTTCCAGAACACTGTCCCTAGAACTGATTTCCTCCAAGACCTTCGAGGAGGATTGAGAGTCCTGGCTTTGCAATAGGAATCCCGAAATTTTTGCAAACCTGAGGTCTTGTGCTGCCAAGCTGCCAGGTCCGTGTGAAGGAGCCCAGTGTCTCAGGCACGGCTGCATCGCCAAGCGTTGTCGCTGCTGCGGGGACCTCTGGAACCCAAACCCACGGCCATGTCCTCTCCTGAGCCACAGACCACAGAGCCACCGGCTTCCAGCCATCGGCGAGGACGCAGAAATCTCGAGTTGAGTGAATGTGTGTCAAACCCGAGGTGCTGCAGGTGGAATATTTTGAGCTCAACAACCAAAATCTGTTTGCATCAAAAGTATCTATCAGATAATATAGTCATGAAAATAATTAATTTATCATGTGATAGTCTTGTAAAGCTAAGAATCCCAAAGCGTTTCACAAACGGTGAATTAAGCTTCGCAATCATCCTGTTATTAAATAGATCACATTTTATCTGGAAAAAATCAGATGATATGTGACAGCTGCAGAAAAAAATGGAAACTACTCTTTTTATGTCCCTCTCTTTTAGTGTGTTAAATATTCTTATGTGAAAGAGGCAATGGTTTCTACTGCACTATTTTACACTAATAATCCTTTTTTCTCTCTTCTCTTTCAGATACCAGTAGTATGTTATTGAAACAGTTAATTGTCCTAGCAACATCGCTCAAATAAGAACGGCAAAGGAATAAGCTAGTGGTTATATGACTGCGTTTTTGCTAGCTGTTGGGGACGGTTTTGTCCTTTATAATTTCTATAATTGTAAAGTTCCCCATAGAGAAGAAAATACAATGGTACAAGTATATTTAAAATGTTACTAAAACACTATTACTTGTATTTGTGTTTGTTCTCGGCTTTGTAGTCCATGAAAATCTAACAATGCAGAGCTAAGAGAAGATACACAATTCTCTATTTCTGCCAGGTTTTGCCAAAAGACAGATCCGAAGCCTGGATAGTGTTGCTTCTAGTACTTGCACAGTTCTAAGGCCTGCATTGGGTATCAATTGTAACAAGGTTTTTTTTTGCAAATAATGAAAATCTGCTGTTTAATTTTCTAATATTGTCTCGAGGGGACTTCGTTTCCTTTGTGACACCTTCTATTTTCATTCTGAAAATCTATTGGAACTCTTTTGTGTTGTTTCAATGGCTGAATCCATCTTCCTCTGCTCCTGTGGTACTCCATTCAATGTGATGTAATTCCATGTAAATTGACATGAGATGTTGACTTCCGTGTAACGCATGTGTGTTTGGGGGAGGATTTCATCCCTCAGAGAGCCAAGTTAGATATTTAATAAAATTGTACAAACTACGCTTTGTACTTCTTTCTTTCTCAAATTCCTTCTTTACCTTTCTTTCTCACTTGCTGCTTGCTCCTATTTTAGTGTTTAAATCCCTCTGCTGTTGGCATAATGCCACGGCGTGGTCTGAATTTTCCTTTGTGTTCTGAACGACAGCCCCCAGCATTAAATAACATTTGCCTGTCAGAGCAGTATGAAACGTCGTACAGACTGGAAAAAAAATGAGAAAACCAAGAGGAGACAGACTAAAAAGTATTCCATATTCTTCCTGTGTATGTTATATATGCATAACATAAAGCATGCATTACCTTGAACTATTAAAGCACTTCTGGAATTTTTGAAATAAAATAATTCAGTGGGTGAAAAGGAAGCCAAATAATCAAGATTAGGGAACAAAGTAGAAACTGTAACAGAAGGAAATACAAAAAGAATTAGAAAGGTGTCTTTGTGATTTTGCGAAGGAAGCAGAAAATCCATAACAATTTACGAAGCTATCAGATTTGATAATCACATATTGCAATGATCATCTTCCGTTCAAAAAAAGGGGCAATTTGTAACCTCGCCTTTCAAAAGTTCATAATGGCTCTTAAATTTTTAACTATATCTGCTCAAAATGGCAATGAGCATAAATGCCTCCAAATCTTCACACCGCCAATGAAATTAGGAGATTAAAGAATGGGGAATCATCACAGAACATGCGCCAAGCTACAGAAAAATAGCTGGATGATTTCTGAAGAGCTGCAGCAGTGCGCGGAGTGAGGAGAAATTGGGAAAAGTACTTTGCCGTGAGACCGTGGGTTTGGCAGATAATAACAGTGACAGTAACGGGTGTGTACGTGTGCCTGCGGTGGGTATTTGCAAGGAATGAAGTTACCACGGTTTTATAAACTACTGCTGGTCGTCTGAGCTGTGACAATTATGTACTCGGTCTTACGTACTGCCCCTCAAAATAAGTGTATTACCTTAAACTGGCTTGAAAGTGGGTTCGCATTTAAATTTCTACCATCGCTGATGCTGCAGTGAGCAGGTGAGGATGGCTCTGCATCCGCAGCTCTCGAGGTTTCCAGATCTCTCTTTCTTTTCTGAGAGCGGAGGGACAGCCCTTCCAGCAGCCGGAGGTGTGACTGCAGCCGGGGTAAAGGCAACGGGGCCCAGTGCTACGTGAGGGGCTCGGGGCAGCCACGAAGACAGACATGGAGCAGCCTAGAACACGGGAATTCGTTCTAAAAATTAATTATCCCCACCGGTTAGGCTGGGGGCTCCGCAGGTGTGCAGCGAAGAGCTGTCATGTTACTTTCCTAATGCATATCCTACCAATTGCAAAGAACGCAAAGTAAAAGAGAAATACCTGTTCCTGAAGCTGAACAAAAATTTTGCAAAATGCAAATTAAACACACCCCTCCGAAAGAAAACCCCAATCCAATCCAAACAAAAGCAAAAAAACCACTTAAAACTGTAGCGTTTAACTGGTTTACCCACAGCAGGCTTTGCATTCTCCGTCAACTCACTGACAGCCGCGCGAGCTGCGCACTGGGAAGTTATCGCGGCATTTTCTCAGCTCAGTCTGGACATAAAGATTCTGTTCCGCTTTAATAACAGAACCTAGTTTTCCTTCCGTTATCGCCGGTCGTGGAGCCCAAATGGCTAAAGATATCAGAGGTGTTCCTCAGGCTGACAGTTTCTCCCATTGCTTCGCGCATCCCGTGTTTAATCTTTGAAAGATGATGAGGCTTTTAGCATCCTTCGTTTATTTTTACTTATTGAAAAATGTAACGAAACGACGCACTAGGGATCTTTCCTGCCGGGTGCTGAGCGTCTCTTGAAATTCACCGAATGCGCTGCGGGTCCGGGGATGGGCTACATTTCACGAGATCGGCTTCTTAGTGCTCTAAATGGACGATAATAAATGGGCAAAACCGACTTTGAGGGGAGTAGACAGCTTGGGCAATTGGTGGTAAGAAAGAAGCTGAGGTCCAGAAAATTTGTGTTGTTATTACACTGTTATTATTGGGTTTGTTCTTTACTGTAGCAAAGACGCAATAAAGTCAGGGCTTCGTAGGAACAGCCCGGCCGTGATCTTTGCTTGGAAATCTGATCGTCTAAAATTAACCAGAACACAACGAGTGGCTGTAATAAAGAGCACGGAAGGAGTAAGGTAAGAAATTTAAAAACGGGACCTGTATGATCCTGCAATGACTCCAGTGAATCCCATAAGCGTAAAGCTAATTTGGCAGTCCTTTGAAAGGTGGGGGATTTGCGTACGAACTGAGAACCAAACCACTTTTTCAGGCTTCACAGGAGGGAATCTCAGATGAGATGTGAAAGGTGACAGGGACGTAGCTAAAGGGGTCAGAGCCAGAACTTCAGTGAAATATGTATGTGAATAAACTAAATATTACACGGGAGCTTGTCGGACATTTTAGTAACAAATGGGATGTCTGTCAGAGTACAGCTTCAGGCTGCCTTCTCACAGAATGAAACAACCGTTTTTTAATAAAAAAGATCCCGTTTTAGTTACTGTCACGTAGACCCAGCCAACAGTGACACGACACCCCTCCTGAGTCTCCCTCCCACGCCGCGCAATTAGCCTCCACAGCGCTGAGGGCAAATGAAGTCAAAGGAATCACCAAGAATTCAACCCAGGGACTTTATCTAGTTGTTGCAGTGAAAGACTCAAAGCAGCCGTAGCTGCGGTCTACTCCCGGCTTTCGTCCTTCGGGCCCCTACAAGGGACGCCGTGGGCAGTACTCCAGGCAGGTCTCAGTGCAGAAGGTTGCAGGCTCACTTTGGGCCTCCTGTCCTCGTGCCTCTGACCTCCTGACACGGGAATGAGCTGGGGCAGGAGCACAGTGGCAAGACAGCTGAGGCTGGTCTGTCTGGGATTGTCCGAGGGCCCTTTGCGGATGCTCTTGTCTACATCGGTTGCCCGAGGCTGTCAAAAAGCCACCGCTGGTCCTTCCCTACCTTGCGCGGCGCAGCTCTGAGCCAAGGTGCTCTGAGACTTCAGGCTTGTCTTTTTTCATTAGCAAATCTTTTTGTCTCCAATTCTTAGCTCCGAAATGGGTCTGAAATATTTATGTATGTTTGCAGAGTTTGGAATCCCACTTACAGAGTAATTTTGATAGCCTGGGCTGTATCCTTGATGAAAGATCCCGTGGTGACGCGCACTGGCATACCCAAGTTTTATTCTTTCCCAGGGTTGCTTAGCTCAGCGTTGGTTTTCTTTTTGTGTCATCCCCTTTCACATAAATCAAATATAAGATACTGCTGCAAATGTAAACATTAACTGTGAAAGAATCGAAAATAAAGTTTACTGACTTTACAGAGCGTGAATAGCATTGAAAAGCGTGATTCTTGCGTCCAAGAGCTAACACATGAAATTATGCAGACAGTGTAGAAGAGAAAGTCGGTGCAGTGGGTAATTAGTAGATGCGTTCATCACAAGCCAGCAACACTAATTCCTGCTTTGTACGTACGCAGTTGTGCGCGCTGGATTAATGCTGACAGACAATAGCACTGACAAAGTTCACAGGAGACCAAGACTGCTAATTTCAAATTTAACGTGGTCATACAAGGCCGTAATGAAGCCCCAGGAATATTTATAATTCCCTGTGCTTGCAGCGTTTGCACCGTGTGCGATTCCTGATGCAATGACAGGGTTCACGGCCCAAAGCATGTGGGAAAGACCCCCCTGAAAGCAAGGACTGGAGGAACGTTTCATGATCTTGTGGGAAGTGCTGGGACCCTGCGGGAGCTCAGAAGGTCTTTCTTTTTTTCCCAAGGAACACAGAGAATGTTAAGGTACCCCTAGAGAACATTCTGCTGCTATTGAGTCTTTCCTGACCTAAAGAAAACATCTGTATAAACCAGATAGTGGCCCACTTTTCAGCTCCACACACTCTTTCATCAGGTTATTAGCCGAGATTGTTAACGAGGCGGCCAGTTAGCTGCGGCTGCAGTGGTGGGTTTTTTGGGCTAAACCCGTGTGCATCCGGAACAGGGCTGAGCCCAGCGTGCATCCACCAGACGACGGCAACAACAAATGACTGAAGTGTTGAGCTGGACTTGAAGAGGTAGCACAAAGATAAAAGACTCCAGAAGCCCTTTGCGATTCCCTTAGTCATCCATTCCCACCGAAGGCTTCTCTTTTGAAGTTTCCAGGAGGCCCGGTGCGACCTTTGGTCGTCCTTTTGGTCAGAGCTCTTATCTGTCTAGCGCAGACCCGGCCTTTTTTCGCTTGTACTACTCAAAAACAGTTTTTACGGGATAAACAAACTGTATTTGCTGATGCACGTTCTCAGTTTCCTTATCAGCTGAACAACACGCCTCTCGTGCGTGTCGGGTCAAACTCGCTGCTGGTCCAGCTCCAAGAACTCCAGGGCGACTGCACCACAGCTCGTTCGGTGCTCGCTTGCACCTACTGACTGCAAAAAAAACCCCAAACCATAACCACATTGCGATGGAGCGTTGTCTTATGAACCAACTGAGAATTTCCCAGTGTTGCAAAGCATCCTTAGGTTGATGATTGCGGGTCTTAGATCTTTTTAATGAGATCTCAACATGGTATCTAAGCGCTTTTTCGGGTAGCTGTCAAGACGTCTCAGGATATTGTCAGACTGAAGACTATGTGTCTTATTGTAGAAGAATTTCAGTTTTATTGTGATTGTCTCTTTAAAATAAATAAAGTAAACAAGTAAACCATCTGTATCTCTAAAATAGTTTGCAGCTGTTGTGAAATACATTGGTAAAGTTATCTGAGATGCAAGACATGTATCTGAGGAGAGAAGAAAACCAAATCCCTAACCCCAGCCCAGATCCAGGGGTCTAAAAAAGTCAGAAGGCCGGAGACTGAGGTCAGGGGCTCGGCTGGGAGGGCTGAAAAGCCGCTCCCCGTACCAACAACCATCCAAACCTACTGCCATAGAAAGGGAAAATGCATCTTGTCAGTGACACGTTGTGGAAGCTACACACAGACAGCAGGAGTCGTTATAGAGTGTTCCACTAATAGGAGGATCATCAGTCAGTTACGGACAAACTCTTCCGAACTCTCAGCTGTTTTATCCAGGGGCTTTTGCCTCATTACTTGCATCTCCGACGCTGTTTTGCTGGTCTGCTGCACCTCTGCTTCCAGATGTTGGGGTTTTTTTACCATGAGTAGCCTGGCAAACATCTGTGATAGCTTTCACGCAAGAGAAATGCTTTTACTTTTCTGTCTTTTAGGCAGAGGGCTGCAATGATTAACCAAAGCAAGAAAACAAAAGCCTGCCTTGCTTTTCGGGCTTCTTTCATAGCCGCCTTAGTGTGAGCTTTTACCGACCAACCCAAGAAGATGCAGCTCTGAAGAGGAAATATCTCAGCAATCGTGCGAAAGGTACCTGGCACAGAGCTACTGGAGTACAAAAGGAGTTAGTTCCCTTGGGTCGTGGCTTTAAAAGGTTATTCCTCTGTCAACGGCCACTCTTCACCACTCCAATCTCTCCTGTTACAGCATCCCTCCTTGCCCCCTCCCATCCAGCACCTCCACAGAAAGGAAGCTTCTTGCAGTTGGTTACACGGTCCGCTGCATTACGCCGATGTATAAAGATAACCCGATATGCCAGAGAGCGAGCAGAGGTCATCAGGAAGCGTTCAGCAAAAAATGCGTTCAACCTTTTCATTAAAAAAAAGAAAAATCTCCTCCCTGAAAATCTGAAATAGGTTTCTCATGCATGATTTGTTTTCACCACACACACCCCCCCCCAATGAAATATTTGAAAACTAAACTTTTAATAGAGAAACAGTTTAACAGGAGCATGTTGATCATCCCTTTGCTGTTGGCGAAGAACACAGATAAGGGGGCTTAAGGCTGCTTCAAGCACTGCTTGAGTATTGCTACAGAGAGTGAAATGGTGGGTCGTATTTGAAGAATAAGCCCTAGATGTCACTAAGTGCATTTATTTTAGCGGAAGTTCATGGGTTTTTACCACACGTGCCCAAATGTCCCCACAAGCTGTTAACTCCTGATTCCGCAAACACGGCTGAGCCTTATGTACCCGACTGCCTGTCATGCAGGGAGGGATGTATATCACTGTCAGGCATAGTGCATAGAAAATATCCGTATAAAAGGCTGTTTGGGACTGCTCTCCAACGTTCAGAGTGTATTTGAGATCCCCACTGTCGGACAGGTCAGGCCATGTGGTACCGTACCTGCTTCGTCAGCGGTTGCCAAACGATCGGTGGTTGAATGGTCACACTCAAGCCAAGAGGTCTAACTTCTGCCCTTGCAGAAGTTCGGCTGAGTTACTGGGTGATTTTTAAGCAGGTCACGTCCATTTTGTGCCTCAGTTTCCCCACCTATGGAGCAGGGCTCGTAGCTTGAAAAGGGAAAGAGCAATGCATTAATGCATTAATGCTTGCAAGGCACTTGAAAAGCGTTAAATGGAACATGGTATACTCCTGCAAAAGATGTTTATTAATTAACCAGCAGAGATGTGCTGGTTTATTAGGAGCGTTTCAGAGATGTGCCTTCTCATTAGCCTGCTACAAACCAACCCACAGCAGGAGGGAACAAGTTGCTTCAAACAAGGTTCAACTTTCTGCCGGTTTAATCTTCATCTCATCGACAGATTTCTGAATCTTAATGTAATTATAGTTCCTTAAATGTTTTCTGATTTTGTATCTCAGTCTCTCTGTTCTATGTCTTTTTATGGTTCCTTTTTTGTCATGGGACAGACGAGTAGATCATTTTTTCCCAGCGTCCATTAAAATTCCCTTTGCCTGCAGTGCACTATGCTCTATAAAAGAGATGAACCCGTCAAATAAGCTGATGCTGCACTGTCTTTTTAGAGCAACAACAATCTTTATAGATTATTTTTCCAAGTGTCGTGAATCTCCTTCAAAGTCACAAGCCGCTGTTATCAATTAGTATACTTAATAGTCTCATTTTCAATTCACATTCAGGCCATACAGAGTCTGTGCTCGCCCCGGCAGATGCTTGAAAGCTTTGCCTTTCAGAGATAAAATGTTAGCTTGTATGTGATGGAGGGGGGGGGCGAGAAGGGGGGCGATTCAGGAGCAGAAAGACGTGTTAAAGTGCAGCACCTGAGGCCTTCTTGTTTTCTGAATTTACAGTCTCAGGCTGGCAGTCGTATAAATGAGTGATGCTCTCTGATGTTCTCTTCCAAGCAGGCTACGAAATTGGCAGGGAGTCTTCGGTTTTGTGCTGATGTGTCCAGAATTCAAATAATTTGATTCTTGGGTATAATGACAATTGGAGGCACAGTATTACCTTGAGAAAGAGAGATGGGAGAGACAGCTTCTGTATCCTGTATTGAATTAACAACCGATTCCCATTTACTCTCTCCGCTGAAAACTCTATTATGCGGGGTTCTTATTGCCCTTATTCAAGGGCATGGAATTAAAAAAGTGATATCGATGGTAATGCTCTCATCTTCCTACCATGACATTGAATAATGGGGACAAAGAAGGGAAATCTTGAAGGATGATATGGCTTTTAAAATACTGCTGATATTGAAAACATATAAAGGACAATGCATTTGAATATCGGCTGATGAAGTCATGTTCAGATTATTGTGCTTTTTGCCTATGCCTTTAAATGATCTTTGATTTTATTTTCACCGTTGTTTTTGGAACATTTTATTTTCTTGTTATTTCAGGAGAGACCCTTACTGTAAGGAACACACCTGAGATGAGGACAGAGGTGAAGTGTTGGTTACATTAATTCCAAGAGAAATCTGTTCTCTTTCCTCCTGGATCCGGAGAGCAAGAGGTAGGAATCCGGCGGGGAAAAGGCCACCAACACACTGCTGTAATTATATAAGAAGAGTAATATTGCTGCTCAACTGGAGGTTCTTCTGGCACAAGCTGTCATTCTCTTGTTCAACTTAAGCCCTTTCCAAAGTTACATAAACTAGGTAAAACCAACGGTCTTATAACAAAATAAGAATATCCACTGTGGACCCTGCCGCGTCCTTCCTTCACAAATCTAGTCATTTAGGTTTTAAAATGTATTTTCCTGTGTAAATGATACCTCACCCAAAATAATGAGTGTATTTCCATTAGGAAGTTTTAAAAATTTTACAGAACAAGTGACGTTTTGCAGAATAAGTGATAATATCTCCATTTCACAGGCACGCAACTGAGAAGCAGAATATTTAACTGCCTTGCCAAAACTCACACAGGAAATACTTTCCGAGGTAGGAACAAAACATGGATCTTGCTCTCATTAGTGCAAAACCACAGAGCCTCTCTGAACTATTGCCACTCTTCCCTAATCTCAACCCAGATGTTAATGAGGCGCCCTACTATAAATTTTCAGTCAAACCTCTCTGTGAGGTGTAATCGTGGAAATCAGCTCTGCAGCACGCCTCAGTAGGATTACAAATTACACTGGAAAGGGTTTAGGGAACAAGTGCCAAGACTCTTACCTGTCATGGTACCTGTTGATCCTGAGCACACGGATACTGTCGTTAAGCCGGTGTAACTCCATGATTGCAGTTATGTTGGAGCCAGTTACACCATCATGCTGTGGGAGATCAGGATGTGGCTCAAAAACCTCTTCACAGCAATTCTGAAAAGTCAAAATCACGGCTGGCTTTGTCAAAGGGAAGCCCATTTTACCTCCCCCTTCCCCTTATGGAGTCAGGACTCTCAGCAGATGGATTCCTGTCACCTGAAACAAGTTGAGAGACCCTTCAGCTGGCAGCGCTCTGGGATGGAGCGGAGTCCCAGTCTCCCCAGCGTACGACGTTCCCTTTGATACCTGTTTGTCTCCATCATTAGCGTGTGACTACAGAGAGATCAGCTTTATAGCTGACCACCATCATCTGCAAAATTTTCTTGCCCTGAACTAGTAGATGTTTATGAAGCCGTAAGCACTCCTCTGCCCTGCTCGTACGATAGTGCTATCGAGGTGCATTTTTTCAGGGAAAGGAGAGTGGTGAAAGAAGAGGGGCTCTGAGAGGAACGTCGCAATGACATGGCAGGGCATGGTGACCTGGGAAGCTTTAAAGCCATCTGCCACGAAGCTGTTGGTACTACCTTGTCTGATGATGCTCACTGTGTGTATGTGCTCCCACACACCGACCTGAAGAATGATTGTCCACCTCCACCCATGTTAGCACCCTGGTTACATCCACCAAGGCGTGTAAACTAACTGGGATATCGAGACTTCATTTCTAGCTGGACAGAAAATTTGCCAGGAGCCACTGAGGGTGAAGAGAGGTGATAGCTGTAGTTTCCTTGGGTCCATAGCTTTCTTGCCTGTGGTGGCAGGGATACATTTTAAGCTAAGAATGAAAATTATACCAGCTGCCTATGGCCTCCAGAGGTCAGCATATCACTTGAGAAAAGCTAAGTCACAGAGCCCTCAAACTATGCTTTTCAAGCACGATCTCATTATGTATAGTTTCCAGTTTCACTGGTAATAAGATTTAAAGGTTTTGTCCCCGACTATAGCTGTGACAATAAAAACAAGAAAAGACAAAAGAGCTCTCAGAATACCCTTTGTGAAATGCAAAATGTTGTCTCTGGTCAGTACTGCCACTTGGATGAGAGACCCCTTAGGTGATGAGTTTATTGAAAATGACCAGACAAATAGATATCTATATGCTATTCCTTCCATGTTAGTGCTGATGGGGTGAACGGGCATGCCAACTGTCTTCTGAGTGGGCTGTCAGACTTGTTCAGCTGTGTTATAGAAGCATAGAATGGTTTAGGTTGGAGTGGACCCTGAAGATCATCGAGTTCCAACCCTCAATAAGCTATAAGTTTATAATAAGTTATAAGCTTTAGTTTTTTAGCACATTTGAACATAACGTCCCGTTCTAGTGACAGTCTCGAAAATGGTAACGTAGAACCAGAAAACATACAGAGATGAGATGCAGAGATTATCAGAGGCATGAAACAGCTTTCATGCAAGAAGGAACTTAGGCTATTCATCTCAGAAAAAATTATTTGGAGGGAATATAAGTCTTTAAAGTCAAGAACAGTGACCAAAAAAGCGATAGGAAATGACTGTTCATTGTCTCTCACAATATGGTGGTCAACCAATGAAGTTATCAGGCAACAGGTTTTGAAATAAACACAGCATAGAATTAAACTGTGAAAATCGTTGCTTTGGGACTTTATGGAAGTCAAAAAGTCAAAAAAGGGACTAGGCAAACTCACGGAGATGTGTCTGTGGGTCGGTGTTAGGCAGAGGGCTCTGGGGGCAAGCTCACACAAAGCTCATTGGACCTTCCCGCAAGCTGGAAAGGCTTCATGTGGAGGTCGCTCCTTGCTTGCTTGAACCCCCACTACTTGTGTCTGTGGGAGTAAGATACCGAATGTCCACCTTTGCCTGATCAGGCATACTTCTCATGTTCTTGGTGTCACTACAATGCTAAGAAACTTCCTTTTGCTTAAGAAGCAAGTGACAACAGTCCTTGCAGGAGAGGCTCTGAACTTAAAGCTTTCTAAATACTAGCAAGTGTTGATTGGCTGTAGTGATGTTATACTGGATTCAATAACCCAGAGCAAAATCAGGAGGAGCTACCCGTCTAGAAGACCCTACTCTTACATGATCTCCTCTGAGATCAGATAGGCTCTGTCTTTGTTGTGAAGTAACACCCAAATGTATTTCTCTGTGGGCCACCAGCTTCAAAACATCCTCATAAACACCAAAGAGCCTCAGTGTCACACAACACTATCTGATTTCTCCTACAACGCTGTCTAATTTCGCCTTAGCATGAACTCTGCAGGGCTTACGGAGACCTCAGTGTTCTCACATTGCTGCTTTGAAACACAACCAGGAGGCATCAGCCGTAGACAAAGCGTAGAAATCCCGCTACAAAAAAATAAATAATACAAACAAAAAATCCAGCCCGACTCAAAAAACAAAAAAGAAATAACAACACTCAAATCTTCTGTTATTTTTATTAAAGCTGCAGAGTCTTACTACACACAACAAATATTTTATTGATATAATCTAAGTTAATAAAATAGTTGAACAACTCTTTAGATTTATATTTGTATAGAAACGATCTGTGGAACATCTCATCTTGAAACAGCAGTGCCCAAAACCAACTATTCAGCAGGATTTTTTTAAAGAAGAGTTTGGGACTAGAGGATGAACTGTTCATTCTCAAAGGAAAAAAAAAAATCCATGCAAAAATAACCCCCACCCTCTTCCCGCTTTCTCTCCTACCCGAAGTGTAAGGCCGTATAGAATGACCACGTAAGCGATGGCCCTTTTCTGCCAGTGTCCTTCCTCACATCTACATTAGGAGCTGTCGTCTAAACTCAGTAACTAAAACAAGACAAAAAGAAAGTTCAATTGCACAATCCTAGTCTGCAGGTGACAAAGTCATAACATCTCTTTACAGAAGTGCCTACTCTTTTTCCAGTTAGGAGAATTCGTTACCGCGTTGTGTTTGCTCCCAAACTCTCGCCTACATGGCTGGTGTCAGCTATTGTCCATACGCCTTTGTTAACAGAAGTCAGTCTATCTACTATTGCTCCGGTCTCCCTTCTTCACCTACATGTCATTTAGATTCTACGCAGCACTGCCTGCAAAGGGCCGACTCTGTGGTATTTTCCCCCCATTTTAGACAAAGCCCATAGCTCAAGTGACGATCTCCTCACTGCAGCTATGCATCGGTGTCACCCGTGAGATGTCTTTTACGGACTACGGAGGCATGTCTTTGCTAGATCATTCCATTTATCTTAGTCCACTCGTAGATGTCCTGTTCACATACTATGTCCGAGTTGATGAGGAGGTATCTGTCCCCAACACAGAAATGTTTCTGGCAGGCAGCACATTTGAAGCATTCAAGGTGATACACTTTGTCCTTCACCCGCATGGTCATCTCGTAAGCCCGGATTCGCTTGTCGCAGGAGGCGCAGAGGCCGTCTTGGCCAAAGAGCCTAAAACAACAACAGCAGAGAAGTAAGCAGGGTTGCTTTGCTGGGGAGATGGGAAAGACCAAATCAAAACAAGAACACAAGATCAGTGCCTTGATCCATTAGTCATAGTATCACCAAGTTAGATAGAGGTCACGTGGAAAGCTGCTGAGCAGAACTCTAAACGTCGCAATACCAAAAATTGAAGTAGAAAGTCCAAGGTCCTCACCTATTTTCACTATAAGTGACTTCTCTGATCAACGACTTTATCCTGAATTGCTGAACAGCTTCAGGAGGAGTGAAGGTTCCCCAGATCATAGCATCAAGTTGTGCCATGCTAATACTTTCACTTCTGTGATCGATAGAATTTACCTTTCCGTTGATAAATTTTGCCTATCTTCAACTGTTGCTATTGTAGTTTACAGAGAGGAGCTGACACAAGCCAGGGTCTAAGACTCCCCTGTCTCTTGTCGTTGCCTCCACATTGGAGGTTCTTTCCAGCTCAAACATCCCTGAAGTCACTCCTGCTGGGTTTCAGAAGGACACATGCTAAGACCTTCTAGATACCTATGCTAGCCCAGTTTTATGATGTGGATGGACTGCTCTTTAATCCGCATTGAAAAACCCTGCTGAGCTCATTATTGTCTATCAAAAGGAGCCTCTAATGAATGCGCTAAATATGTATGCCCATCACAGCGTGCACTGCCGTTCCGCTGGAGCAGGGCGACAGACTCAGCTGTGGGTGAACACCAGTCTTTCATGTGGTCTGCTGGCTGCAGACTGTGTAAGTCAATTCATTAGTAAATAAGCAGAAATATATATTTTTTTTTCTTAAAAGGGGGAAGAAATGCTACATATTACTTTTTCAAAGTATATACCTATTGAGTTTGACTTCTAAGTTTCCATATGAGTTCTGGAAAGAGTTTTTCCATCTCCTACACTTCCATATCTTGTGCCTGCTTCATATCATCTTCTGAACCGGAAAAAGGATGCCTACTAAATTAAAAGAGATCTTTTAAGAGCAAAGGACATCATTTCCTTCGTCTACCAGGAGATGTCAGTGTTTACTTCTGCCCAACAAAAGTAATACTGAGGTTACACAAAGGCTGCCGAATTTTTCATTAATAAGGGAAGATATTATATGTTGCATTATTAAATAAATAAAAACGTTGAATTTCAGTGCAAGAAAATACATTAATTGTATTGCCATTCTTTCTGTTGCTTCCGCTTTAAGATGAAAAGTATTTGGAAAGTGTAACTAACACTGGATCACTGCTGGACTGTCGCGTATGCGGAGTATTTACAAGCGGCCCCATTAGCAGAACTCAGTTCTTGGTTTCTGCTTAGCAAAATTCCCATCGGTAAAGCTCAGGAACACCATAATTAGGAACCCCATAGAGATTTTGGGTTAGTTTTCATTGGCAGGTAAATTAGACTTCAGTAAAGTAGCTGAAAAAATACCAAATACCATTATTCTGTTCCACAGACCTCCTGTGCCATTAGGGATCCGTTAGAGGAAACGGTACACAGCCAGCACAGCAAAGATCAAAACACTTTAATTGTAACCAGGAATATAAAGATCCTTTATTATAATGTTTTGTGAAATATCTTAACCTCAACTTAATTCTTCTACTTACAAATTTTGGCAAAACACATAGGCAGAGAGATGCTAATGAAAATACCCGTAACAAGTGCATTTGCAGGGGCTGATTCAGCAAAATGGGTGAATTCTTGTCTATTCAGGACCAGGCTTACGAATGCTTAAAATCCGCTGGATCCAAAAATTAGCGCAATCAAACTTTCCTGTACTGGTTGTAGCTTTGCAATAAACATACAGCACGTTGCATCCTTCTGCTTGAAGCGTCCCAGCTAACTTTAGCAGCGAGGCAGAAAAGGACAGGGATCGATCCGGGTATAGAAGGCAGTGACTCCAAACCCCAAGCAGGTACCGTGATTCCACTCGCCCTGCTGGCTACCGGGACCAAGCATCTCTAATATAGCTGATATTACCGCATCAGGAAAATGAATTGAATTCCGTTACCTTGGATACCGTGTTCTTAAATGAGAGAACTAAATCATCTTTCATCAGTCGCCGATCTTGGCACCTGGTTTTACGTACCTTCCAGCTCCGAGGCAGTGCTTGGAGAAGCACAGAACTACTGGAAACAGTTTGGGGGAACCGGTTCGTTCTCCGCTCAGGGGGAGCTTGCTGAAATTCGTCACCTTTTCCCAATTTCCACCTGCCAGCATCCCATGCTGACACTGCGCGGTTCCCCTGGAGCTATCGGGTTATATCTGTGCAAACTGGCAGATGCCAACAGCCCCAAAGTCCTGGGAGTTCTTACTACATTCTTCACATTTTCAAATAATTCTCTTTTGCCCATAACACGTAGCAAAGCTTTCATTTTCAGTAAAAAATGTGCTTTTTTTCCCCGACAAGTTTTTTAAGATTTAACCTATAAACGACTCTAAGTGACCGAATCAACACAGATAACCACTGGATTTGTCTATAACTTACTGAGGAGCCCTGGCAGCACCATAAAGCGTCTGTGCATGAACCCCAAAAATCTATGAGCCCATATTGTAAACCTGAGCTTTACGCTTAAGAGTAGTCAAAAAGGAATTCTTTATGGATCTTTGCTCACTAGCTGTGCTAATTAAACGACTAAGCATAGCTGAAACGATAGAAAGAAGGGGAGCGAGGGTAGAACGAGCGGGATGCGTACCTGAGATAGTCCCTTCGGCAGAGCTTTCTGCCCAGTTTGTAGTACAACCGTCTCCCCACTTCTCCGAGCCTGCACCCGCACAGGTCGCAGCTGAGGCAGTCTTCGTGCCAGTACTGGTCGATGGCTTTCAGGAAATAGCGGTCCCCGATGTTCTGCTGGCACCCGCCGCATGTCAGCAGCGAAGGGGGGATTTGGAGGACTTCATCCACCGGCTCCCTGAGGGAAGGCAAGAATCATTGGAGAAGGGAAATGTACTCTGGAAGCATCCGCGCGAGGAGGAGAAGAAAAAACAAAACACAAGATTGGTCAAGTTAGAACAGGGACTACATCCTTGTTTTATTTCCCAGTGGAGTGACTGATTTATCCATTTCTGACACGAGAGGAGCAGGACTTCACTCTTCTTCTGAGTTAAAAAAAAAAGAGAAGAGCTTAAAATTTAAGGAGTTAATAAGAGCATCCAAAAATTTGCTAATTTTTTTATTTTTCTTCAAAGAATAATGCGTAAACATGACAATCTGTGTATCACCCGTGTGTATTCACTACTGGAAAGACATCTACTACTTTACTGGGACATCGATATTTGTGTAGATACATCGTTTTTCTTCTGTTGGACAGAACATGAATTGCTCGGTCATGTGTCTCAATCCATGCCATTCTTATAAAAGAAATACCTTTCCCATAACGGGATTCTTCCATAATGAAAGACTGCACTTTTTCGAAAGTGCAATCAAAAAGCTGCCTGCGTTCGCCGTTTCATAGAAATGCTGGTTATGTCTGTGCAGACTGAGGGATGCCAACAACCACAAAGTCCCAGCCGTTCTTACTGTATTCTTCACATTTTCAAATAATTCTCTTTTGTCCACAGCATGTAGCAATTCTTTCATTTCCATTTAAAAAAAAAATGCTTTTTTCCAACAAGATTTTTTAAGACGTACCTATAGACAACCCCAAGTGACTGACTCAACACAGACAACCTCCAAATTTACCTATAACTTACTGAAGAACCCCGGCAGCACCATAAAGCATCTGTGCGCGAACCCCCAAAATCTATGAGCCCCTATTGTAAACCTGAGCTTGCAAGATTTGACTGTTAGTGCCGCTGGAAGCAAAGGGAATTTCTGCTTCACCAAGGGCTGAAGGACTCGAAAAAGCACCTGAGGGATTTTACATGCAGTCAACTTTCCGTTGGGAAATGTAAATTTGAAGACTAAGTCTGAGGATGTCATTTCTCTGACCAGCATCAAATGAATACATACACCAAACGAGGCTGTTGCCCGACTGGTTTAAGTTTTGCTGCTGTTTTTAACAGCGCCAGAATTTTACCTGATGGTACTGCAGGACTTCTTTTTTTTCCTTCAGCTAAGGACACGAATCCCCTGGGATGGGTCTATGCCAACACAGCTCAAACAATTATTTGGGATTTACACATCCCTGTGTGAAAAGAGATATTAGTGCTGACTATTCCTGCACGGTATTTTTTCCCTACTTAAAAAGCTCTGAAATCTAGGATGCTTCTGGTAATACCTGGGGATAAAGCAATAATTTTCTTCAAAGCTACTTTTTTAAGGAATTCTCTTCTTTGCCTTTTTGTGTAATTGTACAAGTTCTGCCAAAAAAAAAAAAAAAAAANAAAAAAAAAAAAAAAAAAGATCAGCAAAAAATTACGAGAAAGGCGCCTGAGCTCAGTTCTGCAAGGTTTGCAGTGACCTGGGGCTGCCACCGAGGGCTTCATCCAAACCCCAGGGAAGTTAATAAAAAAACAATCGGATCAATCCTTTCAGCACTTGCTTAATTTTAAACCTGTGGCCAGCGGCAAGGAAGGCGTATATTTGGACATTTATGCTTCGCTGGATGATGACCAAGGTGCTCAATATCTGCCAGAGGGACGCCCCAAATTTTTTCATACGTTGTTGGGTTCTCGCTGTGGCAGAGTCCCTCAACGCTTTGTTTCTGTCGCCGGTTTGTCCTCCCTAAGGCTGGCGGGGGCGGAGGAGACCTACAGCAATGGGGAAGGATCAGGCTGCTCCCAGTTTCCAGCAGGCAACAGGAAAAAATTGTATTTCTACTGCTTATTTACTGGGTCAGCGGTTTTCTGGGCAAAAATTACTTTCTTCAGCAGGGAGAAACGACCACTGGTCAAGAACTGTGCTGAGAAACTGATCCTGCAGTTTTTATTTAGGCAAGCTGAGCCCTGAGATATTATCTGATTATATTCTGTTCTGGTTTTCACTCTTCTAGGTTTAAACTGCTGTGCCCTGCAAGTTGTGTCATAACATCCCTCTCCTCCCCCAGCTCTCCATCCTGTGAGTTTGCATTAAAATCATGTATGTGATTAGGCCCTAGTTTGGCCGAGTTTATTCTTTTGGGCCCCATATTCCGTTTCCTAACGTGTGGGCTCCGCTCTGACAAGTTCCGAGCGCCTTCCCATAGAAGGACATGCACGTTATTATCCTTTATTATCCATTATTTGAAACTTCGGGTGTACCCCAAAATATTTCATCTTACGGGCGTTCGGGAATCACAAGCCATGGTCTCTCTGAAAGCCCTAAACTCCGGAACAGCCTGGCGGATGTTTACGCAGAACAGAATTGCTGGTTTATGCATTAGCTTTTGGATGTCCATAGATTTCTAAGCCAGCGCTTCAGTCACTAGAACACAAGGCAGGTAAATAAATAAAGATTACTAAAACTTTGTAGTTGAAACCTGGACATCATAGACCTAGGAGCTTGGACTATCGTTTCTTAAAAAACAGTATAAAATAAGAGAAAATGTAACATACAAAACATCAGATGTGGCGTGGAATGGATCGATTTAATCCGCACAAGAAACAGTTCCCATGCGTTCACTCGGGGCTTCACGCGATGGCATTTTTAGTATCTCACAGGAAACAAACCACGAGTGACTCAAGTTTACAAAGAGCAATGTTTTAAGCGTTATCTGAAAATGGAGATTTTATAAATTTTTTTTCCTCCTTCTCTCTTATCATGGTTCCAGGCAAGCATAACTGCAGTTATTAGCACGTACGGGGCTGAAATGACTGTTTTTACGCCGAGTGACCATGGCTGTGGCCGGCGGGATGCCTGCGGGGGCGGATGGGGAGCACAGCCCCGACGCCTGGACCAGGACATGAGAGCCGGCGGTCCCTTCCCCGAGTGGGAAACCCGGCGAGGGAAATTCTCATCTTCTACATCGCGGCAAACCAGTCTTTCTCCAGGCCCTTTGGAGAACACCCTGCCCCCCCCCCCCCCCCCCCCCCNAAAAAAGCAGTTTATACAAGAAAGTTGCATTATGAAAATGTGGAAGTTGGGCACCCGCAGATAACAGCTCTGACCTTTCGCTATAATCGCCTACGGCGAGTTGGGCAGATCAAAGATGGGGCAGAGGTGGTCCCTCCGAAACTGAGAAAAAAAATAAACCACACCAAACCAAACCAAACCAAACCAAACCCAACCCAAACCACCTGCAGATTTGGCAAAGCGGGATGCTCTGCCTCTCCCTGCGCCGTTCCCGGCACTCCGGGCTGGGATGAGCGGGTGGAAAATGCCCTGCTCCTGGAGGGGGGGGGGGGGGGGGGGGGGGAAGAGAAAGAAACAACAAAAAAA
>RSEF01000005.1:19791952-19872991 GCA_003993805.1 Himantopus leucocephalus
AGAAGAGAAATTAGTCCTGTGTCACTCAAACCAGGACACTGTGGTTTCAGTTCCCCATTGACTTAGTTCTAGAGTTGACTAAGCACAGTGACGCGTCGGTGCAGCAACTCCTATGAGATATGTATCAGCTAGCCTCGACCGACTTCTTCTCAGACGTCTCCTGTTGATATTTAAGCGAAGGCAGTATTAGAAAGTTGCCTGTGTTTTCCAGTGGGAAGTTTCTGTCAGCTCTGCTGCTGCTTTGTAGCATCTGGAGAAGCAGGGGCCGGCACAGGAGGTCCTGGTGGATCCAGGTTGCTGGATCCCAGCAATGCAGCAGATAGCACTGGGACGCTCATTTGGTGGTTACGTGGTATGGAGCTGGAGAACTGGACGACCAGTGGACAAACCCATGGTGGGTGGGCGTACGCTTTCCAGTGTTTGCAGCTCTAGTGCCTCCCATCTTCTAGGCGATTTGTGAGCTCGAGTCCCATTGCCAGGACACAGAGACGCCTTTTTGGCAGAGCAGCCAGGCCATCCGCTTCCAGTTGCTTCTGGTTCCAGTCAAACAACAACTTCTCTGCCGTAGCTTTCCACCAGCTATGGGTAACCTCAGCACGCTCAAGCTCTGCTGGCTGTAAAACCCAAGCCCTGCTGGGCTCGGACAGCATCCAGCACTGCGGTACCGCTGTCCTCCCCCCTCTCCATCCCCCAGCAGATCTCTCTTGATGTCAAGCCACACTTGTTGGCACAAACACATCCTTTAGAGCTGCTTTCTACTACCCAATTAGAAGGCTGTCAGCGACAAGGCCATCACTCCTCCTGCAGCTTCTGACAAGCCTGGACACCGCTATACTGCCGCAGAAGATTAAAGGAGTCTTGCCTTTGTATTACCCAGCGGCTGTGTGCTAGCCAGAAACTAATTCCCCTTCCCGATGAATGTGTATGTGGAACAACTAATAGGCTCTGTAAGCCTGTCTTCATTCCTTATTAAAAGGAACACACTCACTAAAGAACAGAGCTGTCTAATACACATTTCTTCCCCGTTTCCCCTTTCACGAAGCCTCAAGAGAGTTGCAGTTCCCGAGAACTAAAGACTTCGGGGGGTGGAGGTGTTTTCTAGTAGTTAGGACGGGGCTGAGCATCAGGAATCCTAGATGCTTTTTAATGATTCATTTTGAGGCGATGGTGATCGCCTTCGCTCTCCAGCGATTGCTTTCTGCGCTGAAGCTGAGGAACGGGCGGGTGTGTGGTGCTTTCACCTCCAGGATGCTGGCTCAGATCTGCTCTAGGCTGGTAGCAGCAGAACCTCATTGTGCTTTGAAGGCTCTTTGGCAGCCGGTGTGAAATGAGTTGAATGACAATCCCGTACATTAACTTTACCACCAAGCATAAAGATTACCGGGTAGTACAAAAGAAATGTTGCTTTAATCTCCTGCGGCAGTACAGAGGTGCTGGGATTTGTCAGGCACTGGCAGAAGGAGTGATGGTCTGGGGGAGGACCAGATCTCAACAGCATCCCCGGGTGCATCTGAGACTGCACTTGGCTCATTAACTTCCAAATTCTGGCTGCGTTACACGGCAAACCTGACTGATGGAATACGTAGAGCTGAAACCCAACTAAAACAATTGATTACCCACAAATTCCATCTAACTCCCCGAGAAGTGGAACAAGCACGCACAGACTACTTAAAGCTTGTAAATTCACTTAGCGACAGATAAAGTGTACCTACTTCCACTGGTGTAAATCTGGAGTAATTCCACTGAAGTATAGGAAATGTAAGGTCAGTGGAGTTGACTAGCATTAAACTAGCATCGTTGAGAATCATTTTTTAGCTATAAAGAATGACAGATAAATGTGCTTTGAATTCCTGACCCCACTATGAAAATGAAATACAAGACGTGGAAAGTCTTTGAAACTGATAGAAATGTCTCCGTCTTAGATCTCTCTCCGTTAATCAAAACAAGGCACTATAATCAGCTCCGATTCTACGTCTATCTGTAAGGAACAAAGCGAACTTAGAAAATTAAATCATTTAACACATTATTTCCTTCCTCATTTCAGCGCCGATTGAGTTTATTGCACAACTTCTCCCCGCCCCCCCCGCCGCCCTGCAGCTGGGTTATTCTGCAGCCTGCGAGGGCTGGGGGTGCTGCTGCAGGGCAGGAACATCCCCAGTGCTCCTGCTTACCGGAGCCATCGCTGCTTTGGGAGATTCCCCTTTAAACTTAGAGATCTTTTCACTGCCTTCCTGACGTCTGATTTCCTATTTACTGCCCGCTGAGCAGGAAACTTGGGACAGACCTAAATGGGGAATATTTGCCTATGCTGTTAAACAGTACCAGCAAAATACTGATTTTTGTAGCCGTAGCTTAAACCTTAAACATCTTCTGGAAGAGCTTCTTCCAGCCTTCCTCAGGTGTGGCTTGGAGCAACCTGGGCTGGTGGGAGGTGTCCCTGCCCAGGGCAGGGGGGTTGGAACTGGATGAGCTTTAAGGTCCCTTCCAACCCAAACCATTCTATGATTCTATGACACATGCTCTGTTGACAAAAGTGCGATTTTGCTAGGATGAATTATTCCATGTGAGGAGCTTTTGCCTATGTTGATGGGGCATCATTTCTCCTTCCACCTCTAAGCCAGCCTGAGTTTGTAAAGTAGGATTAGAGTTTGTGACCAACCTGAGGCCATTTGTAGTAGGTGAACACTCCAAAATCTAGTGGTCTTCCCCACGGCAGAGTATGGCAGAAACGACATACTTTGAGCTTACTTTAAGTTTATGTTTGGGGAAAGGCTGAATTATGATCTTTCTTTAAGATAACACAAATAGTATCACCAGAATGTTAAAATAACATTGTCTACATTTAATTGATAAACCTTGTTTTATAGATTTAGCATTTTTTAAATTTCAGATTTATTTTATAGATTTACAGTTTCTATCTAGGAAGGTTTTTATGAATAGCAATTGCTCACGCAATATTCTAAAGATATTTTGGTTATTTTACATATTAGGAAATATAATAATTATCTAGCCAGGGCCTGGGCAGAGGAAAAATATTTCAAAGGTGGGATAACTGCCCTAATATTTTAACGAGAGTTATGAACAATAAGATAGTTTGCAATCTCAGCATCGTTTTCTGTATTTTCTTCCCACCACCCTGTGGGTGTTGTAGAATGAACGGCCATTTCAGTCATCATTTAGCCATGGACAAGACATCGTTTTAATTTGGAAGGTGGGATCGGCTTTGCTTTCTTAGGAGAGTGTCCACTGAGATCCTACAGGTGCATTCTGCATTATTGCTTTTCTGTAACTCGTTTAAAGTTTTTCTCAGACTTTGTCCACTAATTGATTTTTTTCCCTATTCTCTTCAGCCCTCTTTCTAACCCTTCTGTGTTTTTGAGAATTCAGCATAACACTGAGCATGAATTTCTGGCCAGACAAAAATGACTCTTCTCAGGAAAAGCTGGACGGTTGGCCTCGATGATCTTTAAGGTCTTTTCCAACCTAAATGATTCTATGACTCCAAAAGTGCCCGCTGTAGTTTTTTAATTATTTCTATTTTCAAAAAGATTTCCTGTTAACTATGCCTACAGGAAATAAATGCAAATCTGTTACGCATCGGTTTCTTAACTAAAGTACTTTGCACTCCACGGCTAATAATAAGTGACGATTTTCAATTGACAACTTACTTCCTCCCCGGTGTCGTTTAGGGAAAGTGTCAAGGAGAAAACTGTCAGGGAGAGAAATAATAATAATAATAATAAATGGTTGCTGGCCTGGCTGGGTTTCCTGCAAAGGCTGCCTTTGCACAGATGGCTTCCTGCGATAGCTCTTCCCGGGCACCACAGCTTGCTGGGTACCGGCTCATATCTATCAGGGGTGAGGGTTTGATGGCTGTAAAACATCTGCGGGTTAGGGCTTAGGCTGCGGTTGGGTCATTCGGGCTTCTGGGACCTACATCAGAAACTGGATGAAACGTTTGCCCGTGCGTTTCTCCAGTTTCTCCCAGCAAAGAAGGGTTAATGATTTAAACCTCAGAGTTTTCTGTATTTATACAGAACCGATGCAAAGCAGTGAAGTGAGGTATGGAGCAACTGAGTACTTTGTTCCGGGGGCTGTATGAGCAGAGGGGAGCTCTGCAACTATGGTCTAGCAACTCTAGCTCTGCAACTCTACGTGCTATGCAACTTGTATTTCTTATTACCACCATGCTTGGTAAACCTCTGCCTCTTACCTTCATCGTTTTAGGTGAAGGCAAGCAGGACATATTGCTGCTGTCACAAGTCTTCGCATCTTTACTCCCAGAGTTTCTTCCCTCCTCGTGTCCCTGTTGCCTTCCAAGCCAAATGCAATGCTGTAACATAAGCATGAGGGTCAGACGTGAGGCATCGCTCAACAGTGAAAACCCCCTCTTTGCAACAACACGAGCTATTCCTGGGACTGACTAGAAGCAGGAGAGATGTGTCTCTATCACCAAATAAGAAGACAACTAAAATTATAATGAGGACAAGTTTGGACCCCACAGCAACACAAAATGCAGTGGAGATTGTAAAACCACCTTTCCATGCCACGCAGTCCACACTGTGCTTCTTGGAAGATCTAGATATCTGGGCTTCCTTGGCAGTGCTTCTGCCATTTCTTCCATGCACTCTTCCCACGCGTCCACCTTCACCGACTGCTCCCCAGGGTGGGGAAATCAGGTTTCTAAAAGCCACAAGCAATACCTGGGCTTGATTTCCTGCAGATTCAGGAAAGGTACAGGCTTCCTGCTATGGCCACAGGAGAGTCAACATGGGGAAACACATCGGGAGGGCATGAAAACTTGCTTAATATCTGACTGTAGATGTTTAGGGCCACAAGTCCTTTGCTCCCATTGCATTTTTACATGATTAGTCATCCCACAAAGATTTTATTTCCTGAAATAATATGTAAATGTAGAAGAGACAGTCTTTTTCTGCTCTGCGTGAGAGCTTGAATGTTTGCTTCCCAGCATCCATGACCTGACCACGTTTAAGATTCCCAGGCCACTTTTCACCTCAGCTGCACTGAATTGGGACAGTTTGATTGTAGATGCCCCATCCCTGGAAACATTCCAGGTCAGGTTGGCCGGGGCTCTGAGCAGCCTGATCGAGTTGAAGATGTCCCTGCTCATTGCAGGGGGTTGGACTAGATGGCCTTTAAAGGTCCCCTCCAACCCAAACCGTTCAGGACATAGCGAACTTAGCCCGCAGAGCAAATCACAAAGAGGAGTGACCACCCCCAGATGAGAACAAAAACAGATAAGAACTGAACGTAGAGATGCGGCTTGAGAGCTTCTTCATTTACAGTGCGCACATGAGGCAAGACCAAGCCTATAGGTCCCTTCGGTGGCTTTTAGTATGGAGGAACAAGATCCCCACGCCAACCAGCAAGTTAAAGCTGCTAACGTATCCTGTAATTGATGCCAAGTGGATGGTCTCTGTCACAAATAAAAATTCCGGAGTTTTAGATGGCTCAGAAATAGGTCCACCTCTTTCAAGCCTTTCCTTTTTAAAGGAATCATTGGCTTACATATTTTCAGCAATATTGGAGAAAAAGGCGAGCATCTGACAATTTCCTACTAAAATCAACAGCAGCAGTCAGTTTCTCTCGAGGAGATTTTGCTAGTATACGTGCTACAAGACCACTATTTTCCAAGACTATTTCAGCTTTAATAAGCTTTGGGGGGTTATCAGATTGCTTCTGAGTCAGCATGGGCAAAATATACTCTATCTTCATACAGTCCCAGCTTGTACTTATAAGCTTAGTAGTGGCTGCTGTCCTCCTGCCTCTTGGGTAAGTAATAAAACCTCTTCATCCACGTACACACATTGTACCACCCCAGCCCTACTGCGATGCTTTTGCTGTGGCTTAGAGAGAAATCCTGGTTTAGAAAGGCTTCCCAAACCGTTCTGCCCGTGGCCTCTGCTTAACAGCTCTGCAGGGTTCAAGTCTTCTATGTGAAGACTGATTTCACAATTTCCCAGTTTAAGGTGGCTTTAATTGTGCTCTCAGTTACACCTTTGGTAACTCAAATATAGAATTTGTCTTGATATTCCTTCTGCAAGTGCGTATGCTTCATTAACGTTAGGACAAGCGTGGTGTTGTGAAAGGAAAATATTGAAAAGTTTGAAAATTAGTCTAAGACCATGAAACCAAGCTAGGGTTTCACGGGGGGAAAAAGCTTCAGTCCCGTTAGGCTCAGCTCCAGCAAGGCACATTTCATTCTTTATGAAAGCCTGATTTTTCTTCCTTCTAAAGCCTTTATTTGGCTTGAATTTGAATGATTGTGTGATTGATTGGCACATGGAAAGACAGACACGCAGACAGAGGGGTGCTATGAGGCACAACCTCTTCCGAGCTGCCTTGGCCAACATTTACCCGAAGCCCATCACGTCTTGCTTGTACTGGCTCGCATCTAACCCAACTTAGCAAAAACTTGGGGGAGCTTTAATTTCTGGCAGAAATCACTAAGCTTGTATGCACACATTTATAATAAATCTTAACACTCTCTTTTTCGCCTCCTTTCTCTGAAATTTTAGTTTTCTGACAAGCTGCCCATTTTCCTTTAATTACACAGCAAACCCCCTGCCTTCGACGATATCCACGCTGGACTCTTTTATCACCACGATATTTATTGCTAACTGACCCGCGGAACCTATTCAGCATATAACCCTCTTTTTTTTTTTTCTTTTTGACCACAATCCATTTCCCCTGTGTGCATGTGTTTCGCTCGCTCCCTGTATCTCATCCCATCCCATTAGCTCTCTGTGCTGAATAGCCTGTTCCAGGACATCAAACTTTAATTTAAACAGAAGATGATCAATAAGCTTAGCAAATTGCCTATGGCAACATCAGCAGTTTGAATCAAAGGGTTTTATAGGTAATTTAAAGGGCATCCTCATTCACCCCCACAATGTGGTATATACCTATTGCTTGCTTTGCCAATTACAGCTCAGTTGGCTGAACAAGAGGAGTTACAGCTTTTTCTCCCCGCGCGAGGTGGGAAATGGTACACAGCATCTATTCTAGGTGGTTTTGATAGCGTATTTTGAAACCACAAAAGGCAGGGCGTCTCAGGGGGGAAAAAAATCTAACTCACAAGACTTGTTAAAAAAAAACCCCACACATCAGAGCTTAGAATCAATATCAGCACTAAAGAAACAGAGATGTAAAAGGAAAATACATGCGCTCCTCAGTCCAACCCTCTTCTGCTGGTGCTGTGGCTTGGGACCACCGTATCTTCATGTAAGGGAGGAGAGACTACATTTTAATCTCTTTCTAGAATCTCGCCAGTTTGATTTGCAGACGTCCTAGGTAAATCCACAATGTTCATGTCAGAGAGTTTACATAAGAGAAAAGTACATCTGTAATCACAGTTTCGGAGATGCTTTGTTTGTACCAAGTTCCATGTCCTCTGACCTGGATGATGATGATTTAAAGTTGCAAACACATTTATATTGAACTTTCCTCGAGGACCCAAAGAGCTGGTTTGAACACAGTCATGAAGAAAATGAACCAGTAAATTGGACTGGTGGCTCAGCAAAGCCAACGGCTCCCCGACACACGGGTGATGGTGCCCAGCTTCACTCCATCTTTTATCTGCTGTACCAGCAGCAGGTGAATATTGAACTTCTGCCGCATTGACCTGAGCTACCAGCTATCTTTGTCAGCAGAAAAAACCTGTTACTGTGTATGGGAGAGAGGAAAAAAACCACCATGAAAATGGGGATCAGTCAGAGAGCGACGCAGGAGGTGGCTGCCAGCCAGCCTGCGGGAGAAAGCAAAAACCTCTTGAGATGTTCTTCTGCAGGACTCATGAAATCTTGCGCTACGGAGGGGGGGTTCTGGGGGCATGGGGTAGCAGCGACAAACATCTCCGGCCCATGTTTCAGCCTCATAAACATTGTGCCCTGTTATTTAGGAGCACGGGGGGCTGATAAGGCCCTTGTAAGAGGGGATATATGGTTCTAAAGGCACTTAGCTCCTAGCTGGCTCGAGGTCGGAAATTACACAATGGATGTTGAAATGTTGGCCTGTTGAAAAGTTGTCATTTGAGTAATGGATGCTTTATTTCCTGTTTTTGCTGAAAGCTAAAGCGAAACGTAATTAGCAAGCGAGAAAGCAACCTTGGCAGCCAAACAAAAAAAGCACATTTTGGGCGCCTGAGCCAATTAAAATTGTTTATGTAGCCCATGAACAATATTTTTCTCCAAATCATTATAACTGAGAGAATTCATCACAACACAGCTGAGCTTGCTGCTCACAGACCTGATCCTGTGCCGTGCTGTCTGCCGTCAGCTCCCAAGGATGAACTCAAGGCACGCTGCAACGTCCAAGATGCTTGTAGGGATGAGAAAAGGCACGTGACTGAACGGAGAAGGCTTGACTCCCGTTTCTTTTTGTTCTGGGTCGATCCTGAGCATATAAGAACTTTAATTTGCCTTCATGATTGAAATGTGTATTAATTTTAGATTAAAAGTCTCCTTTTTTTTGGCCTATCTTACATTGCAGAAGCTGAGATCCTCTCCTTTTTATGCTCTAAACTCAGAGTTAAAGAAACCCACACTGTCTTCCTTGTGATACTTGAATCCATACCCTGCTTGATTCTCATGTGGGTGCTCACAGACCGAGTTTCTGACGATGTAAGGTCTGGCTTCTCTTCTTTATGAGAAAATAAACCTTTAGGAAAAACCAATAGGTGGACAAATATTACTGCTATTTAGCATGAAGCTCATCTGCTCCTCTCATAACAAATTACAGTGCTTTCCATTTGTCTCTGAATACTCAGCTTTCATTCCTGGATATGTAGTCATTTTATGTGCAATATTTTAATGTATTTTTATGAATTGGCCTGTTTAAATGTTCTGTTTCTTTCTGAAGCAAAGTTAAACCTGGTTTTGAAAATGATCCCCGCCATTTGGTTGAAGTTATGCATGTCCTGAAATAAACAAGATTGAACGGATCGATACAGAGGAGAAACACTCTTTCTACCATGTCGCCCATCGCCAAGCAATAAACATGAAGTGCATACACATGCAAAATGAATGTTGTCCGTGTCTAGGCTTGCCCAAAGTCGTATTTTTCTGTAAATGTGTTTTGCTCACTGCCTATTTCTGGCGGTTCGGTGTGTGTGTGCTTATGTTATCAAGCACAGCCTGTTTTGTTTTGAGACTTTCAGAAAGAGAAACGAATTGGGTGTGACTTGCCCTGGGAATGTTCTCAAAACAAAATGTTGGGTGGGTGTTCAGTCTGTTTTGACTTGCCCTTGGTACAGAGTCTAGAGCACAAATGGGGCGAGGGGACTCGGGGATCGTAGCTGCTGGAAGCAGAAATCTGGGTCTCAGGCTCCAACCCCCACTGAACTGAAGTGCTAAAAAGGCACCTTGTTACTCACGGTGCCAGTGAAATACTGGGAGAAGCTTGTGCAGGACCAGTCCCTGCACTTAAATGCAGGTTTTGGCATTTATTTAGCGCTAGTGGCTTATGTATTAGTACTCGTAGATTGGTAATCATACAATGGTTTGGGCTGGAATGGACCTTAAAAAAGGACCATCTAGTCCAACCCCCCTGCCATGAGCAGAGACATCTTCCACTAGATCAGGTTGCTCAGAGCCCCGGCCAACCTGACCTTAAATATTTCCAGGGATGGGGCATCTACCACCTCTGTGGGCAACCTGGGCCAGCGTTTCACCACCCTCATTGTAAAAAATACATAAATATACAAACTTGGGTGAAGGGAGGAGCTAACCATAGTCTTCCAGAATGGGCCAGTGTGAGCACTGAATGACCAGAAACAATAAAGGAAAGGTGGCCATGGTGGCAGTAACTGTAGGACAGCAGGCACAATGTGGTGATACTTTTGCAGATATACCAGTGCGGGACGAGGAGGGTGAAATAGGCGTTGCTGGCAGTCATACGGGGACAGGGATACTTGCCAAAGTGTGTGACGTGATGGGACAATGACCGAGAGGCTCTAGGAAAATGTGGAGCTTAATGTCATCGTTATAACTCACCCGTGGTTCATAGGGTTGTTATGATCTCTGCTGCTGGGTGAGGGTCCCAGCTCAGCCCGTGCTGAGAACTCTTCTTCACGCCTCAGTTTGCAAAACTGGGACCAGTCGGCTCCTCTGGAATAACCAGACCTGAAGTGCTGGCTGACAGAAGCGGCGACATGGACCACGCTTAACCTGCTGTGAATCCACTTCCCAAAGAAGAAGTTTCCTTGGCATCTTCCTCCAGGTCTCTTACTTTACTCAGAAACATGCTCCTAGGTCCTGAAAATAATATGTCTTTGCTTTGTTGCTGCTCTGCATAGGAAAAAAAAAAAGCAACATAAGGTATTAATACTTCTGTTTGACACAGTCTTACATACCAAGAAAACTTTTGATCCAGAAAATAAGCAGTATTATTTAGTAACAGAGTAATGACTATGAAATCTGTAATGAAACACGCTGTGCATTTTCTTACTTGATCAAACAAGATATTTTTTCTATGAAACGAATTAGCCCCAAGTGGGTCTAGCGGTTTTTGTTGATAAATGTATCTCACTGAAATAGTCTATGATGAGGTAGAGAAAGGAACAGTCTGGTAAGACCACGATAGCCTACAAAACACTTTGAATGAAACAATTGCTTGTCTAAAAGCTAACGATTTGGTCAAATCATTGCTATTGTGAGGTTGTGGGTTTCGTGTTACTGTTATTGTGGCATTAATACACTGAGAAATTCAGATAGTTTATCAGTATCCATTAAGGAATGGAAGGAAATTAGGACAAAAGCCTGTTGTTTATTCAAGGTTGTGTTTTATTTATCCTCTGGCTTTTAAAAGCCTCTTGTTTTATGTGCCTTCTGGGCACACAGGCTTCAATTTAAAAACATCACCGCTAAAACAAACAACCAAACTGACAAAAGTCAGCTCAGGGAGAGCAACTGAGGTGTAAAAGCAACTCGGTACTCGCGATACCCCTTGAGGTAAAAGCCTTCCGCCGAGGTTGAAGGATGATGACCCCTAGATCAGACCAAATGGGGAAATCGTGACTCCCTGGCAAAGAGGATGTTCTTCCTCTGGCTCTTTAGCCTTTGTAGCTGTGAACTCTTGGCAGTCGAGGCTCCTGAGATGGAGGTCAAGGGGTTGTGTGGGGGATGCGGGACCGGGGGATGTGATCACATCCCTTTGCATGCTGCCACCATGGTAGTATGGAGGCTCAATTAAGTCGTGAGCACTTCCATGTATAATAGGTGGGAAAAAACAGACAGGAAAAGTAGAGATAGGAGGGCAAATATTTCTATTTCTGTGGACAGATGATAAGGACAAAACGTTGTGAGCTTTCTCCCTGATGCTATCTGATTTTCCAGCCTCTTCTCTGACAGCTCAAGGCTCTCATATTTTCCTTTTTGCTACCCATAGCTAAACTCGCTAAACAGCAAAATATTGGAATATTCCAAAATGGCTCATTGACAGAAATTCTTGTTTTCTGTTTTATTACTTCCTTTTCTGATCCATCAGGGATTGTGAGAAGGTCTGTGCTGCGGACAGACTCAGTTGAGTAGAAACAGCTATTAAAATTCTCCTCTGGGAGACTCTCCTGCATTTGTTTTCACAAATTTCACAGCTGCTTCTTCACCACCACCCCATGTCCCCACACCCACCTGACCAGAGTGGGACCTAGAAGTCCCCACCTGTGTTCCAGCAAGACGGGAAACCCTTTCTGACCTGCCTTCCCTTGACCCCCTCCCGTGCTCCCTGGCCATCTCTCCAGAACCAACCGGTGCCTGGGGACCAGCTTACCTGAGCTGGACAGCAGTAGAGTCCTGCGTCCAGCGCTGAGAATTTGGGGACCCTCGCGAGCAGCATTTTGCAGGGCTGAGAGACTCAAGCAGTATTCCAGTCCTGGGAAACCGCTCCAGCAGGACAACCAACTGTTCGAAGCCCACTCGCTGATGCTAATCATGGTAGAGAAAAATCATGTAAGCACGTAAGAATATCTTCTTTGGAAATCTCAGAGGTCATATTCAGCAGATGTTGAGGCCCTCGGTGAGTTTGAAATCGTTACCTGATGTCTTCTTTTTTCTAACTGATACTTTTAGGGGGATAGCGTTGCATTTTGTTGGGGGGGGGATTCTTCATTGCTTTGTCTATTTCAATTAAAATCCTGACATTTTCTTACACAACCAGCCTGAGGATTGACTTTTTTTTACCCTTCTGTAAAAGTCTGTTTATTCCAGACAGTGGCGGGGTTGAGGCTTCAGTGTAGTGTTACGAAGAGCTCCCTTTGTGACCGGCCTCGGTGTCACTCTGAGATTGTAATGAGCGATGAGCGACTGTCCCTCTTCATCTGTGTCGGGAAGCGAACACATCCTGCAATGGCCATCAAACTGAACGTCCACAGTTGCAGCAGTTTTCCTGTATTCCTGATAACTGATTCTCACTGCTGGACTGGTAAATGTTGTTAAAAAAAAAAAAAAATCTGATCTGAAGACACAGTGAGGAACTTGGACAGATCAATAGTAGACTTCATCTCTGCACATCCCTACAAACCCCAAAACACACAGCCAGCAAAAGCAGAGCAAACCAGCACTTCAGTAGAATTTAGCTTAAAAGACCAGGTGAGTTTTCCGGTCAGATTCTGTATTATTAACCAAATTACATATTTTTCTTTCTTTTTGTAGAACACGCTGAGAGCAGGCTGGCTCTCGCTACATAATCCAAATGTAAATCCTCTGCACAGTTCTTGTACTGCATACGTAGGGGCAGGTGGATGTGTTTATGGATGGATGGATGTATGTGTAGGTCCCGGTCAGTCTAACAATCAAATTATATTGATGTACCTCAGGATGGAGAGTAGATGAAATTAAGCTATATCACCACTTGGACAGCGTTAAGAGGCCATTACTGTCAAGTAGTTTTACAAAAGAACCAACTTTACACCCAGTGCTGCCCCTGTGCCGTGTTCACAGATGTTATGGCATACCTATCTCTTATCAAGAGCTTCCAAGGGAGGAAACCTGGAAGGGAATAAAGCGTAGGAACTGCGTCACCCAAGGTTCTTCATCACCATGCTACGCTAGGGCAGTTCTTCCCCTTGACTAACGTTGCCTGATGAGGGTGGTTCTCCCAGTACAAACTGGTAGAACGTTCAGGGAAGGGATGGCACCAGTTTGCAAAATAACCCTTTGGGTGGAAGGACCCTGCGCTGCGTTCTTGCACGCACCGAGGCGTTTTTTATGTTCTGTTGAGGAAACACAGCAATGTTTGGAGAAGCCAAGCGGGGAGGCAAAGAGGAACCAGGGCTCTTTTAAAATACTTTGGCACCAAACAAAAGTCCTAAAACGCTTTTTTCTGCCCTCTGTCCCTTCGGCGCGGAGGGACCAGCAGCCAATTGCATTATAGCGCTGCTGATTACTTATGATTCCCTTCCTGTGAGGACAGGCCCTGATGTGTTGTTTTTTGATAACGCTGGCTCCTTTAGAGCAATAATGCTGGTACAGTTTCCTG
Source organism: Himantopus leucocephalus (assembly GCA_003993805.1). Taxonomy (NCBI): domain Eukaryota; kingdom Metazoa; phylum Chordata; class Aves; order Charadriiformes; family Recurvirostridae; genus Himantopus; species Himantopus leucocephalus. The sequence goes on from RSEF01000005.1 coordinate 19,805,447, forward strand.
CCTAATCGGAGAGCAATTACTGTACCTCAAAAGGGAAAACATTTAGAAGAACCCAGTTTTAGCTCAGAAGTGATAACAGGAACATTTTCTTGCTAAGCCGTGGTTGGCCTTGAGCTCATTCAAGCATCTCCCGTGGCAACATGCGACAAAAATCAAAGAGAGAGGAGAGGCTGAGGGTTGTTCTTATCTACCACGTTCCTATATGATCAGGATCCCCCGCTGCTCCTGTGGTTTGGGAGCTGGGGTTTTGTTGGTGCCCATCAGTTGTAAGGGAACATGGAATCTTCTTCCTCTAGGTCCCTAATCTGAATTTGCACTAGTTTAGGAGTGAACGGTGTTTGCTATTACTGATTTCTGATCCGTGTTATCTGAGCTAGTGGCCTTGGTCAGCCCTTCACTGATGGCAGGTGACCACATCCAGAAGCAGAAGCCTGTACTTCAGTGGTTTGCAGAGGTGGTGTTGCCTTTGCTTAGCTGGTAAACCCATCGCTATTTTCAAATGAATTGGCTAAACCTGTACGGGAACAAAAATCAAAGATTAAAGGGTTGAAAGGTTATTATTCCAGCAGAGTGGTGTAGCCAAAGACAGTATTAACCTGTAGTTTTGGAAGGAGACTGGCAAACAGAATAGCTGGGGAAAAAAATAGTCTCTGCTTGGACTTACGGCACATTTCTGGTGATTCAGTGCTTTCTTTAGGACTCACGCACTCAGGCATTTCCACCTAAGCCTGAGGCGTGTGCTTTTGACCTCCTCGCTGGAGAAGTCTCTGGCTACAAAGGGTGTGTGTCTGTGGTGAGAGGAGCGCTATCTTATTGAAGTCGAGCAGGGAAAGGAAATGACTCAATCATCAAAAGGCCCTCCTTCCTCAGGGAACTGTCCTTAATCAGTATTATCCCGTTACAATAATACTATTTCAGAAGGACCGTGAACCAGAGCACGGCGTAGCCATGTAAACTGCTTCCTGTATTTGCCAAACAAAACAGCATTCAGCAATTAATAGAATTTAGCTATTAGTCCTGCTATGATAAAACAACAACCATGGTTGTTCATCCTGCAACCCATCTTGGTGCAATCCTTCTCCCAGGAAGAGTTCTTTTCTTTTGGATCTGCGTTACCTGCGGCTCCCGGAGAGAATAAACAAGAGTAAACAAGATTGCTTGCTTTTTGCTTGGCTTAAAGTGTCATAGCTATGAAAATTGTCCTCATTACCCTTGCAAGAGCTATTGCAAAGCTTCCTCCTGGGATACCCTGATTAGTCATTGCTTTAGTATTAAGCTGGGATACTTTGTGTTGCTTGCCAGGGATCCTGTACAATCTCTACCTTTTGGTGCTTGATAATAGGCAGCTCCAGAAGTTGGCAGTGGAGGCTACAGAATAAAGCAGTGGGTCCTTCGGAGCTCAGGGACCAGGAGTATTAGAGGGGCTCCGCTCGCCATAATTAACTCTGATTAGACACAGCCACAGATGTGCAGCATCTCCGCAACAAATGGACCATTTGTTCTTCTTTGATTTGATAGGAGAGAAGCTCATGATGCAACAAGAAAATGCCACTGGTAACTTGCTCTCCCCTCACCATTGCCCTTTTAGCACTGTCACCTCCGTAGCTGAACACGGAGGGTTTGCAAGGATGACTTTTGTATGTGTCTGGCAGGAAAATCATACCAGGCATGAAAGGGCAATTTCTGTTGCTGCGATCAAGCCTCCCGCTGCTGCATTTGTGACCATCTCAGGTCTGGTGTGGGAACTGAGACTTCATGGTAGCTGTACGGTTTAACCACCCAGCGAGCAGGCAGACTCTGAGTTGGAAAGCTTTTATAACAGTGGCAGAAAGGATGCAACAGGTGAATACAGAAAACAAGGCTGGGTAAATGCTAAATAATAACAGTGCATAGCTAGATCAGGGTAACAAGCACATGAAACACATACGGGATGAAAAGCGTTCTTGCGTAAGTGAATTTTGGCATGGAAGTTTTCAAATACGCAAAGGAATCTCAAACGACAGGTGAAAAACCTGCCTAGTGAAACTGGAAAGCATTTCTATCCTCGCAGATGCCAAAAAAAAAAATAATCGAGTATTTGTTCAAAAAATCATTCAGGATTCCCAGTTACCCAGGATGACTTCACCAGTGTGGGTTTTACTCCCGAGAATAAATTAGCTGATTAGACTGAGTACGGGCATTTCAATGTGCTTTGTAAAGTTTTGCTGTGAAGCCTTTCTGGGCGGGCTGCGCGGCTTACAGAAGAGTGACTGCCAGGACGGAGCTTTGGCTGGGAGGTTTCAGAACAAAAACGTAGAGCCAACCTTTGGGTTTGACTTCGGTTCTATGGTGTTGTTTTTTTTTTTTTTTGCCAAATGTAGGAATTAGATGTTGCAAATGCAGGATTAGGATAGGAGTAGAACAGAGGAGGAGAACACGGGTCTTCACTTTTCTTGGAAATACGGGCTACAGACTTCAGCTTCTGCCTCAGCTTGTTCCCGGTTACTGCCTCGATGGGAATGATAAAAATGCAAAATCGGTACAGTGGATATTCTTATGGCAAGAGATGAAACTAATGGCTTAAATTTATGGCTGATATAATTTCACTGAAGTCAGTAAATTTACATTACAGAGTCTAACCATATGTTTGGGCTTTTTTATACACGATAAAGTTGATTGATGCTGACGATACTGTGACAGCTCTGATGTCTTGTTTCAACTCCAAAATGCCTCAAAACTTTCCACTGTATAATAATCCAGAGGGGATAAGTGCGGTAACAGTGAAGTTGCACAACTGATGCTCAAGTCTGTGTATTGGATTTACAAGAATAACATCACGGAATTTGTCAGAAAAAGACTTTCCTTTAAGTACTCTGCATACAAGTAAGATGTGAGCTAAGCAAAAAAACCCCATGTCTGAATTCAAACTGCAAAGTTCAGAAAGAAAGAATGATTCCAGTACCAGTGTAACGCATGTGAAACGTAGCTAATAACAAGAAGTGACAAAAAAGAAATAATTTTCTTAATACACTGACTGCCAGCAAGGGTGCAGAGCTCTTGCTGATCTACCACGCTTTAAGTGAACTTCTGCGCATAAGTTGACAAAAGTAGAGGTTAAAATTCTCTGCATTGGATAAGGTCTTATCTTTAGGTTGTTTGGGAAAACAACAATGGATTTTGGGGGGCATTTGGGACTGTGTTCAAACACCACTGAAATCAAAGGGCTCTTGTCACTGGCTTTGGCTTAGAAAATAAACTGATGGGGTGAGGAAGGATCGTCTTTGAAGGACTCGGAAGATGTTAATTCAGCTCTTGGCTGTGCCAGAGGTTCCCAGGGTGATCTTGGGAAGACTGCCTCATCTCCCTCTGGAAGTTTTCCACTTGTGTAGCCAAATAATACTGCTGCCTTTCTGCCACCTTTTGCCTGTCCTTGGAAACTATTTGTGTATGATCCATCTCAGACTCATGTTTGTACAGCATCTATCACACTGGGATCCCAGCTGAGGTAAAATTAGAAAGAAGGACATCGGAATGAATGGACTAAGTGATTTGGTGGGAAGAATGTTAATTATGAAATATTATTTCAAACATGAGCAGTTCAACTAGCAAAACGTTAGAATATTTTGTACTGCACTAGTACTCTTCATTTTAAATCCTTGAGTCAGATCGATCTCACTTTCTGTGCTGGAGTTAAAAAACAAGAGACATAGCGACAAGAAAATATCTTTAATGAATTCTTCCTTAATGTTTCACCAAGTTAGAAATGTCCACTAGAGGATCAGCGAATTTGAACTTTTGGCTTAGTTGTGATCACACAAATACTTTTTTATAAACCATTATAAACAATTATCCATGTCTCATCTTGGAGCTGAAAAAGACGACTGGGATTTCATATTTTGGTGTGAACCTGAAACATGCAGTTTCTGAAGATCTAAGACTAGATTTTTCTCCTGAATCTGCTGCTATAAATATGAATGGCACTTCTAAACCCAAAAAACATTATGGCTGCAACTCAAAGATAAAACAGGGTCAAGGTTTAGTGAAAGAAAAAATTCATTATCTACTCAACGAAACAACAACAAAACAAGAGCATCAAGAATATCAGCAGGGCTTTCCAGAATTTGTTTTGGTGTTTACGTGAAATTGTGCAAACAAAACACCACGGAAAATCCTAGACATGTTGCATTCTTTGACCATACTGCAATCATATAGCTGAAAGCCATTCAAAAAAGTAGGCATATCTAAAATTATAAATCCCCCGTCAGCTCTCCCTGGCCTGGACTGTAGCCAGCATCTCTTGGAACTAGCTCAGGCTTTTGGGAAGGTGAAAGGTGGGAGGATTTTCAACCTAACTAGACTCAGATATCTCACTTACTGTCCCTGCCTCAATGCTGGCACAACCCCAGTAAAGCTCCATTGAGCTACTTCATACCAGCACTGGAGCGGTGGTAAGTAGCGCAAGACCCCACCACAAAACAAGCTCTCCTGGTTTGGAATAAAAAGGCAGCAGACTGTGATTTCTCCTTTCTACCGAGGCATCCAAAGGATGAGTCTGGCACCTTCCTCCACCCTTTTGATAAGAACAAGCTCGCTCCATCTTGTCAGTAGCATTACATTTGGCATCTCCAGGGCTTGATTCAATAGCAGGATCCCGAAAGGCTTCCCATTTGCTGTTGCTGCCACATATTATCCAATGGATCAAAATCCTTAACCTCCTTCAAATAGCTTTCTGTGAGATGAGTCAGTAATTAACAACAGCAGTACCAGCAAGCCTGGGAGGTTATTTCTAACAAGCAGGCAAATTTTAAAGGAACAGTGAAATTTTTGGGGGGCTATTTGAAGAGATTTTCATTCTTCATTAGAATATCAGAAATAACATTCTTATTTCTGCGTCTCTCACCATTCCCCTCTACTTAGCTTCACCAGCCTAACTGGGATAGGAGCTCTTGTTCCCCTCTAAATTTGCTAGCCGTGCATCCCATAGCTACATTGCCTTTCATAAGAAATCATGAGCAATAGGGATCCAAATGTGCTTAATGTCTATAACCACCCAAGGCAGATTTGCAAATGAAACCTTTGTTTATTATGGCAACTGATCAGGAAAATCTTCTTTCAAGATAATAACGTTAACTCCAAAAGAGCAGAGGCACAATAAATCAAAATCTTTGGCAATACAAAGGGAAAAAAAAAGTTGGCATGCTTGGATGAAAGACACAAGCCCAGGTGGGTAACTATTGCACCTAATGTGATACAAAGCCAGTCTTTCCTGGGAGTAAAATGATGTTTGGCAAGATAGCAACCGAGTAAAAAGCTAACATTTTTCTAACGTTAATGGCAAAGAATACAAAGGGTCATATCCATCATGCCTTTGTTAAACCAAGTCCACAGAGACTTTTCTTGACACAACCAGATCTATCAAAAGAGGAAGATAACACATTTAGCAGCCAGTAGTAACAGATTCTTGTCAGGTTCCCCAAAATTACTTTGAAAATATCTTTTCTTCAATGCTAGACTTGTCCCTGGCTATTAAACATCTGCGCAATTGTAGAATACATGAAAGATTACTTGGTGATAAAACTCAGAATAAAATAAAAGGTTTTCTAGTGCAGGCTGATAATGTGTGTACACACCTAGTAAAATAGATCCCCTCCTAATGGTCTTCTAAGACAGACGGAAAGACACTCTTTATGTATCATCAGAGCAGTCTGTAGAGGCTTCAGCTGTTGGGTGTACACCTATTATACCAGCCATGCCATAAAAAATGGTCACTGGCCTAAAATATTTGCAGACGAAAGCCTAGTCCTACAAAGATTCTCATAATGTGCAAATATTCAGTCAGAACTCCATAGGGTTGCATAAAATATCTTTATTAACTATGTGCCTAAGTGGTTCCAGATCAGGAGCACACGTGGTATCAATACCAACAAGCTGAACATCACCTTTCTATAACCAAAACTAGAATCATAGAATCATAGAATGGTTTGGGTTGGAAGGGACCTTGAAGATCATCTACTTCCAACCCCCCTGCCCTGGGCAGGGACACCTCCCACCAGCCCAGGTTGCTCCAAGCCCCGTCCAACCTGGCCTTGAACACCTCCAGGGATGGGGCAGCCACAGCTTCTCGGGGCAACCTGCGCCAGGGGCTCACCAGCCTCAGAGTGAAGAATTTCTTCCTGATACCTAATCTAAATTTCCCCTCTTCCAGTTTGAGGCTGTTACCCCTCATCCTATCACTTCATTCCCTTGTAAAAAATCTCTCTCCAGCTTTCTTGTAGGCCCCCTTTAGGTCCTGGAAGGCTGCTATAAGGTGTCCCTGGAGCCTTCTCTTCTCCAGGCTGAACAACCCCAACTCTCTGAGCCTGGCTTCATAGCAGAGGTGCTCCAGCCCTCTGATCATCTTCGTGGCCTCCTCTGTATTTGTATTAGTACTAGTAAGTATTTAACTACCAGGGTGGAATATTTAAGAAACGTAAAACAGATACAATTGAAATAAAATCACCTACCCAATAGAAGTGCAGTGACAACTACACAGAGTGAGAAATATTCAGGAAGAAGGGTTACAAACCTGTCACCCACCTTGCTAGTGGGAAAAAAAGCTGCTATGGGAAGAGAAGGGGCTTGTGGGGATGTTCTGGATTAGCACAGAGGGACTCGGAGCCACGTCGCTGGGAATATGGGATGGCCTGCCTGCCTATCGGCCATCCAAAGTGGCTCCCCTCGAAGGCGGTGGATACCTGTGAGGGTGTGAGCTCCCAGAAGACGATCAGTTGGTGTTCCCACCAGGTTCTGGCTGCGGGAAGCTGAGAAGAAATCAGCTCTATGGATGGTATTCCCTTGAGGTCCTTCCTTAAAGGGTAAAAGCTTTTGAAGAGGGATGGTGGGAGGATTAAAAGATATTTCTGGCACATCCCTGACTGATGAAGGAAACTGCTAGAAGGCAACCTCGTCTCCTGACAATGTAGTGACAGCAATCAGTAGAAATATGCAGCACTGCTGGTCCAAACCTACCATCCCCACCTGAGGCCATCCTTTCCTGAAATTCTGCGTGCATTGGGCTGCAGGTCTGAGCTTCCCAAACATGCTGCAAAATTGTCCCGAGTGGACAACTCGTGTGTTGCTGAAGAGCGGCTGAAGGAGCTGATAAAGTTACTTAACAACAGAGCTGGAAACACAAGGTATAAACCCAGCTAGGGAAGCTCAGGCAGATGTTGCCGAGTGCTTTCTCTGCAGCTTAATGATAATGAGGAGACAGCTATCCCTCCTCCCATATGCCCTGGCATCTCAAAAAGAACGAGCGAAGGAGGAGGAAAGGGAAAGGCTGTGTGGTCAGCAGGCGGGGTGAGACCACCACCTCTCACGCATCCTTATCGGCCTCCGCAGAGACACAAACACTCCTTTCACAAGGGTGTGTAAAATAGGCTTCAAAGCGATAGCAACGGAACCAACCGAGAAATGGCCTCTAAAAAGAATTAAAAACAAAAACTTGGGGTTTTTTTTCTGCTCTCTTTTTTTTCTCTAAACCCATCCTGAAGGCAGAACCGGCAGCCCATGGCCCTACATAATGAAACGTCCACGTTAAGCAAGTCACCTCTGAGGGTCCCTTTCTCTTATTTTTGGGAAAGGACACCCCTGTACACCCTTCCATCAAACGTCACAGTATGTATCACATACATATTTCACATTGACAGCGAAAAAGGGAAGTGTAGAAAATGTACTAAGCTCTGAGGAACCCAAATACTTGCTCTGCAAGTTGCTGACCGTCTTCACCTCTGTTGCAGTGGGTGCTGCAGGGGCTCAGCACCCCCACTGAAGGCACACACGGACATACTAAAGTAGGGGTTCACAGGAGGGAAGGGGTTCTTGGAGCTCTGAAAGTGAAAATATTATTATGGGCAGGGGAAGACAGGGAGAGAGAGAGGATGGGAAAATAAAAATGAAAGGAGGTGAAGGGAGCTAGTAGAGAGAATAGAGAGAAAAGTTGAGGAATGAGATGCTATGTATGATTAAGGTCAAAAATGTAGCTGGAACACAATGAAAAGAAACCATGTGGTTTACTGTCACAGAAGTAATTGAGTGCATCTGTTTTTATAATCAACCATATTTGTAGGAACAATACACAGAAGGACTTTAAAACTCAAATCATAAATACTTAGCGCTATTTTTTTTTTCCCATAACAGAGATGTGAATAATAATGAACAACAGGAGAAGTCACAGTAAAGTCAAAGTCACGGTCCCATCTGCCCTCTCCATAGTACAAAAGTAAGGAGACGTTTCACGACATTGAAAGAAAATACACTCTTTTAATGGCCAAAGATTTTATCTTTTACCCAATGAACAGTTCACCTACGTAACTTGTTGCCATGATGTTTAAAACCTGGTATACACAAAGATTTCAGAATGGATCTGACAATACTTGTCGAAATAATAAATGCATTCCCATACACACCAGGTGAAAAAAAAAAAGTCCTATTTTTTTTAACTGTTTGGTTACTAACGGACAGACACTGAAAGGAATGTGTCCTGGTGGTGGGTTTTTTCATTCCATAGTTGCCTCCTAAACTGTTAAGTACTCTTTCCACCCAGACTTGTTATTCATGGACCTCAAGGAAAGGGACCAAGAGATGAAAAGATGAAATCTGAAGGTCTACTGTAGTATGATCCTTCCATTTTTAAAGAAGTGAGCGTAATAGACATTGCTTCAAGAATTAAGCCATACTTTCTTGTACAGTGGTCTCGTTATATCTCACGTATTAAAGAAGATCAGTACTTGCTGAAGACCTGCAAGAAACACCTGTTAATGGCAACAACGCGGTTACTGTGAGCTGGTAGAAATGGGTTGGGTATTAAGCGTGAAGGATCAAACACAGCATTGGCATGGGGAACATCTTCGTATGTGAATGATTTAATGACACTTTGCAAGAACAGACTTGTTAACTTGTAAGGCAGTGCTGAATCAGTATTTAGCCAGGATCATAAGAACAACCAGAGCAGTGAATCAGTTAAAAATGAGAAAGGTTGAGGAGCGTGTACAAAAATACAAACAGTTGTGGGAGTGAGAGAGACTACCAGGTGACTAGCTGAAGGCAATAGTTGTCCCGATCCTGGCAAGAGGAGATCCTGCTGATCAACATAATTATGGAGGTGACAGCTTATTGTCGGTACAGAGAAAAATTCAGATGAAAGTAATAGTCAACAGATCAAAGCTGGTTTTAGAGGGAGTAGTGAGAGAAAAACAGTGTGGCTGCAGATCAGGATGAAGTTGCATTAATCAGATATGCAGATTTTTACAGTTGATGGGGAAAAAAAAAAGGAAGAATGGGGTTTAAAAGTGCTTGTTATTTCCTTGATGTTATGAAGGCATTTTATTTGGAAGGAGCCATTACAGAACGCAGCAAAACCGACACAACATTCAGATAAGCACATTGGCAGTACAAATGCTGGGAACTCCTGCAGTGCTATAGGAACCGGCAGAAAATTAAGCACCTGGTTCAGCCCAAGTCTGGGATGAAACAAAGGACTAGGAATTTGCCAGCGCTTTCATCACGTACTTCAAATGGACATTAGGATAGTAAATGAGTTGAAGCATGTGACAAAGGAAGATCTAAATTTCACATTATGCAAATGACATTGCGTAATTGTCAGATAAATGAGGTAAAGTTGATTCTCTCTGCTAATTGACAAAATTGCTGGAGTCATCTTGCGTTTTAAAATCTATCGATAAGAGAAAGTGTTTCTGTCATGGAATGAATAGCCATTTTTTAATCTATGCCTAGGGAGCTTAATTGGTGCTAAGGAAAAGGAGGAAAAAGTAAAAGGATGTGCTTAGCCAAAAGCTGAAAACATGAAAGCAGATATGTACTGAAAGACAGCACTAACAGTCTATAAGCCAGAAGCGGCTGCATTAAGTAAGAGAAATCTGACCGCTGCAAATGCCGGAGCTCCTCCAAAGGCAGCAGTCATTACGCAGCGTAAGAATGATGGAGAAATTAGGAGCAGGCAAGGATGCCAAATCAAGGTTTGGGACCGACTACAGTGGAAAAATGTGACGATGAGGAGGGATCCTGGAGAAGGGACCCGGATGAGAGAACGCCGAAGACATTCATGCACGCACACGGCTAAGGGCTCAACTGAGCCCAGGCCCCATGGCCGGACCCTTCCGACGGGAATGGGACTGAAATGGATTTGACAAAGGCATAAGCTCTAGACAAGGGTGTTATATGACTCCTGAGCCTGCAAAAAAAATGAGCCAGGAAAGAAGATATATTGAAGTCTCTGCCTTGGCCAAATTCCAACTCAGTTAATTACAATCTGCCTTTTAAAATTCCCCCTGAAGTTTCAGCTAGATAATATATTCTTCCATGCATGTCCTGTGAGGCCGAGACGTGTCGCAGCCCACCGCTGAGCTACCGTTTGCAGATAGCACGATTTCTGCGTGCAATGCTTATGTTAGGTCAAGTTTGTGAAGGCCTTGGGACCCTTGAAAATGAGAAGTGCTTGGTAGAACGAAGATGATGAAACCATAGAAAAACAGCAGCAGTCACTTTGCTATAAATCTTCCTGCTGTGCAATTTTTTTGGTAAATGCGGTTGTAAAACCTCACTTCTGCCTTCTAGTGGATAAAAAACAGGAGAGCATTGCAGCAGAAAAAGAAAAGAGAGCTACTGAAAAGAAAATTAGCTTTGGATTCCTCAACATCATTATTAATAAGCCCTGAAGATCAGACTCAAGCAAAAATCTTGTCATTTTTACTCATAACAATGACTGTTGCGTTCACGTCTCACCCTGACTTCCACCGATTGTGATGGTACAAAGCCCAATTTTAGTATGAACCCAGTGCTATGTGGAAGGCCAAGGATACTGAGATGTTCAATACTGGGCTGATTCTGATTACAACAGGTCCCGCTGTCTCCACTTCTGGTTCTACTGCAAATAACTCTGCCACTAATACGGAGGACAGGAAAAAACCTACCCTTCCTTTCCTGCCAGAAGACCTTGTCAGAAGGTGGTTTTCAGAGCAGCAGAAGTCAGCGGTGCATACGAAATGCAGATTGGCACACAATTTTTCTTTATATAAGCAATCATGGCTCAGTTTGGTTTCCAAAGGAGCTCAGTATCTACAACAAACACTGATGTTCCAGAAATCTGAAAATTAGGCTAATGATATATTAGCCTCAAAATCGATGAGTGCTAATGCAAAGACTTGATGTAAGCTTAATGAATGGGTCTCCAAATCTATACATTTCTGTACACTCGAAATTACAAATTAACCCAATGGTTCCTGGATGAGCAATGCAAGGGGAACGCTAGTTAAGACTTGCTGGAATTATTATCAAACAAAAGGCTTTCATCATTTTTTTCTGATACACCTACACATTTCTTCATGTAGGAGAATAAAGAAAGCAACAGAACCACTTGTCTAGTTAGATGTTTCTTCCCTTTCCAGGAAGGAAGAGCCCCTGGCAACCACACAGGCTAGGACCAACTGGCTGGGGAGCAGCTCTGCTGAAAAGCACCTGAATCACTTGGTGGTCAGGGAGCTGAACATGGGCTTACAGTGTTCCTGGCAGCAAAAACGACCAACAACATCCTGGCTCTATGAATAGAAGCACAGGTTGCCCAAGAGGTTGTGCAGTGTCCAACCTTGGAGGTTTGGGAGACAGGACTAGAGACCTCCAGAGGTCCCTTCCAACCTGAACCATTCTGTGATTCTTTGATTCTCTGATTTCAGGTTTCCCCGAGCATAAGAACTATCCACAATCACAGGGTTTCGAGATGTCCTGTTAGAACAAAGACATTTCTGATCCTTACTTGTCAACTCCAAAGGCCTCAGGAGGAAACATCTCTTTTTCCAGTCAGTGAAAGTTTGACGTTACTTTAATCGGTAACAAAGTTTTGCCCTTTGGCTCAAAACTTCACTCTGCCACTTTGGCTTGTCTTTAGGGGGCTGTGGTGGAACCCAGCCTTGGCTTGAGGTCAGGCATTGCAGGACAAACAATTCCAACATTATTTTTTCCTAACGATTGTCTCTGATGTGCTGTTTGCCACTAGGGATGCGTGCGCTTGACAGCATGTCACCTGCTGAGGATAATCATGACAGAAGGTCAGAAAGTGGAGGATCGCCTCCATTCCTTCATCATACTCTTCTTCACTGGCATGTGTAGGCCAGCAGGAGTCAGAACTGAGCCCCTCTCGGAGATGTCTCCCTTTTCCTCCCTCAAACCGCAGTGACTATCCCACACATCTCTGAGCAACCCTGCTTCGGAGTTCAAGGGATGAGTTAAAAACGAATTTTTAAAGCAGCTCTTGAACGCTCTCTAGTGGGTAATATAGCAAATACTCTTAATGTCACCACCTATCACCCCTTCAACGCAATTTTAATTAATAAATCACTCACGATGACTCATCTATCTCCAAGTTGAAAAGATTTTTAAATTATGGTTATACCTATTGTTATAATTATTATAATATTTTATTATAATTTATTATTGGGCACTAGAGTAGCGTTTTTCACTATGTAAAGTACAAAGAGTGACTGTAATAATATCATTCCTATGCATCAAGTCACATTTTTCTTTCTCTTTGGCCCACTAACAATTTTCATCCTAGATCGTGTTTGCAAAGGCCACTGAAAATTCATGTTATCCACAAATACGAATTCATTCCTTCCTGCATATTTCCGCACACATTTCAGGATTCCTTACTTTCTAGAGTAGCCATTCAAGCTCCTCATAGAAGCCCTGAATGTATGTCACAGAAAATGCTAATTTTTCATTTCACAGCAGAAAGCAAAGTTGAGCAAGAACTAGGTGACCCAGTTATGGAAATCTGGCAGCTCCAAGACCAAAGGACAGATTAAAGCAAAGAACATGCCACAGACAGTAATGACAAAATGCTTGCGTTGTTTTTGAATAATTAATAGATCACAAGCCTGTGTCCAAGGGAATATTTGCATGAAACATTATTTACATACCTTTTCAAATGTTAATTGCAACCTGTCTTGCAAAAACAAACACACTGGCTCACAGACACACGTTATTTGAATGTTTTCATTTTTTTTTTTGTCTACTCTCTGTTTATTTAAAGACTGCATCTTCTTGTTTGTCTGCCTTTCTCGTCACAGATACTACTTTAATCATCATCATCATCATCAGTTTAAACATCAGACTGCTTTTCAAGTAGTCTGAAGCAACTTGGAAAGTTGCTCCAGTAACAACCCTATACAGAAATCCTGGATCATGTAAGGTCCTTGGTAAGTATTGTATCCCCAAGACGTATTCCAAGTCACACAGTTGGCAGATTTAGACTTTGATGCAGTATTCCTTCATTGCAACTGATGCAACACATCTCTTACGGCGTGAACCATCATCTGCCAAATAATGGTACTTTTGCAGACTCTTGAGTTCTGGACCAAACTAGCTCCTGCCACAGCACCAAGCACGCCCGGCATTCCTCTAAAACCACATCAGCCTTTGCTGACTTCCTGGCAGCGACTTGTAGTCCCAAAATAACTAGAATTCAGTGCTCCTCTTTCTCCAATCTCGTCTTCCAGCTTCCCCCAGCTCGCTGTTGGACTGGGGCTTTCTCCCTCTGTAGCAGCCATCCTACTTACTGCTGCCAACCGCAGGTCTCGGCTCTTGCCTTCAGCCCTTCAGGTCCAGCAAGGCAGAATGTCCCCAAATGCAGAATGACACAGACGCAGAATGGAACTCGGCGGTGGGCCTGCGAGGAGCTGATGTAAGTCTGCTTCCACGTTTGCAAGGAAAACTTTCTGTTAACCAGCAAATTGTACTCCCCGATAATTCTTCATGACATTTCCCAGCCTTCATCCTGATGACAATTTCTTGGTTATTAAGTAATTAAAACATGATGTAATTAATTTTACTGTCTAATTAGATAATTGTTCTGTCATTGCAATTCTCAGAGCGTAACATGTTATTATTGCAGTATGTTAGTTACTAATGTCAGTGAATCAAAAATATTTTTTTTAAAACCTTGTATCTTGTGTTGGTCTCAGATAAACTAGACGTGCTACAGCCTCCTTGGGCAAAGCGGGACCCAAATTTTTTATTTCCTCAGCTGCAGTAGGGTCTAATGCCATGTGTTCATGACTTGGATAGCTACCTGGTGAGTAGCTCTACTGCTCTTAGACGACATGTATAAACCGTTCATTGCTGAGGTGCTGGGGAACAGAACTGCCCTGTGGACTTGAAGAGCTTGGACTTCAAGAGTCCTTGAACTTAATTTCACGACAGCAAAAGACATTGTTTTTCTTCAGAGTAGACCTCCAGCGTAAGGTCTGTGATTAGTCTTCCTCAAAATAGCCCAGCTATTTTGGACCGTAGTGTGACAGTTATAAACCCATCCTTGCTCTCCTCTGGACTGGAGGTATTTTATACCCACATGGATAAAGGCTTTCTGCATTCTTTTCTTGCAAGTATTCATCGTGAGATGCAATTCTATCCACTGTGAAGCGATGTCATCTATATTATTATTTTACTGTCTAAACAGACAGACAGGTAGACACTACAGCAGTAGATAGAAACATAGACAGACAGCAAAGTGTTAAAGTACGGTCAATATATTGTGAACCTTAAAACACACCTGGCTTGCATGAGAACTGTAGTTCCTCAGTATCTTTGAAAGATAGGACATTTGTGCTTAAATATGATACAAATGGAACCATTAAACATCCTGTGATTTTCTTTTCTTTTACTTCATGGTTACGTTGATAGGATTTAAAGATTGTACAGTGGAATTGTAATGTACAACCTGTCCTTGGTTAAGTGCAGAGGTTTCAAATGCTGCTGTTTACAGCAGCTTCCCGTTCTTTTAGTCATGCTTACTAATCACACTTTTCTTTTCCGCATAAGAATATTTTGTGTAAGAGGTTTTAAGTATTTCCTGCTCCTTTCTGACTATGTTGTACTGGAAAAGAGACATTAGGTTAAGAAGTGTAAATGATATGATAAAGCCTGAGATAAGCAGGTCAGTATAAACAAGTACACAAGAGCCAGACCGCAAAGAGGCATCTTCTCATCTCGGTGCATAGGGATACACATCAGCACCATTTTCTGTTTTCACATTGGGAGAAACTTTGCCATTTGAAAGCTTGTAAAGAGTTTTTCGGCTGGGAAACAAAATGAAAGCAACAAGTTGATCCAGCCACTTACAAATCGAGCTGTATACTAGGTCTTGCTAAATTAAGTTAGAGATGCTCTGCCTTTTTTCATGAAACATCCCAAGTGACTGGGAAAAAAAGGAGAGGAATAAGCCAACATAAATTGGTCAAAACCAAACTGTGTCAAACAAATTTCCTTCCACAAAGACTATCACATGGACAGAAGAGAAGCACAAGACATATTCTGACTTTATTAAGGCTTCCAATACTTTCTCACACAACTCAAAAGCAAGCTAAGAAAACATGACCCAAATGAAACTACTGTAAAGTGGGTGCAAAGTTGGTCTACTTAAAGAACAATTGCCAGCGATTCCCTGTCAAAATGAAAGGAGGTATGAAGCAAGGTATCACTGCAATTTGTTCATGTGTCCATGCAAGTTAATATTTTCATTATGACCTAGACGGTAGAACAGAGGGTATGAAAGCCGTGAAAAAAGGTCAAATACTTTGGAATAAAAATGTGAAATGGTCAAAAAAAGAGATGAAACTCAATGTGGACAAGTCCACTTAGGCAGCAATAAGCATCTTCATAAACTCACACTGAGGGATAATGTGTTAGCCAGTATTTCTGCAGAAGAATATCTGGAGGTGGTAATGAATTACAAGCTGAACATCGGTGTGGAGTGTGATTTCTTTGCAGAAAAAGCAAACATATCTAGGTGCATGTATCCTGTGAGACACATAATGTACCGTATCATGATATCATCATAGAAGCATAGAATCATAGAATGGTTTGGGTTGGAAGGGACCTTTAAAGGTCATCTAGTCCAACCCCCCTGCAATGAGCAGGGACATCTTATTAATAAGGACTCGGCTGAAGTAATGTACCCTGGTTTAAGCACTACATTGGAAGGTACACACAGACCAACTGGAGATAGCAGTGAGGAAAACATCAGGAATAGTCAAAGGTCTAATAAACTTCACCTATGTGGAAAGGTTGAAAGAACTGGGATTGCTTGAGCTAGCAAAGAACACTGCGAAGAAATACAACTGTGTTACCACATTGTGTTAGAAAGACAGCTTCAAAGAGAAAAACCTAGTATTTGTGTCCAGGGTATTTAGGATGAGAAGTAGCAGCATCAACACTAGAGTAACAGAGATTCAGGTTAGACGCAAAGACAAATTTCTATCAGTAAGAATCATGAAGCATTAAAATAACCTGCCTGGGAGGCTGACATTAGCAGTCCATCCTGGGACTAAACCGCACCCCGCAGTCCAGCCTGTCCTATATCAGCATTATGCGTTCCTTAAAACAGCCAGTCATCCTTCACCTTCAAGTTACTTTCAGATTTACTCCTCCTATACCTTTCTTAAAGTACGTGATAAGCATGAATATTTTGATGTGCCAGTTGGAGCGCGTGAGGTTTGATCAGCAGTCTTCAGGTTCACTTGGAAATGATCTGTCGTGACCATGAGCAAATTATGAATATCATTAGAAAAAAACCACTGTTTTTCTAATGACTATGCATGACCAAATCAGCTGAAGAGATGAAGAGCTTAAGGACAAATTTACTGGGGACTAAGCGTGCTGGCTGGATCTGGCCATTTGACTGTGAAGAACTATTTGGACTCCTCCGTTCATAGATTCATAGAAATCAAGAGAAAAACTCGGTATTAGACACATCACAAGCCCCACATTACCCACTCCATCTACAGTAAAATTTGGCCTCCCTCAGGGAGCAGCAGGTCCTTGCTACTCCCTGACAGTATCTTTGGCCTCCAACTATTGATTTTTATGATACCTTTCAGGACTGGATTGAATATCCTTTCAGTGAGCACCATTTTATCTCTGCAGTTACAGAGAACAGCTTTTTGAAACAAAAGTGATTAGAAGTCTTGGATAACAACCACTCTAGATGTTCTCCAGAAGGAGAGGTCTAAAATACTTAATAAGCCAAGTTTGACTCATAGCAGTGTGATACTCTCATTTAAACTGGTGTGATACAATAAAGCAGCTGACAGGTGCAAAAAAAAACCCCCAAAAAACTGAATAGAAAAATGCTGGTTAATAAGATGTTTTGGTTGCAGCTGCCGTATTTGTCCAAACGCTACCAAATATTTTCATTAAGAGTGCGGAAATAAATACAAAATTACTTGATATAATTTACAAATACAAAAAGATGATTGAAAAAGTAAATTAGAGGGAAGACAGGCATAGAACATTCTGGATAGCACGGTAAGCTGGCCCATTCAAATTAGCTAATTCAGGCAAATATAAAGCCCTAAGCAGTTTTGAGCTGCTTTTCAGTGTTGAGACTTCTTCCTTGGTATGACCAACCCACTCCCTTCCTTTGTCGGGACTTTGTACATTAAAATGAATGCTTGATCTACTTTGCATATAGTTTATGTAGCAAAGTAGTGTCCCAGGCTGGTTATTTACTTCTGTAAGCTGAAGATTTTTGTAAACAATTGCTTCATGCAAGGGACAAAGTACTGTGTGACATCAATAGAAACAGAAACACATTTTATAATGATTTCCCATCAATGGCTACATAGGGAAATCTATCATTTAGTGGCATTTAATCTATTTTTGCTGTATCGGATTGGAATTATGCTAGTTTTGACTAAACATGCCATTAGACATCGTTTAATCTCCTTTGAACCCAAATATGTTTTGAATTTTTTATTGATCTTGCTGCTAACACATCAGTGTTTAACGTTTGTGATAAAAAACTTGTGATTTAATTTTATGCAGACAAAAACATATACCGAGCTTTCAATCTTTATTCAAAGAGAGGTTTATTTTGTCTGGGTTTAATTTTGTTATGAAAGTTAACCAGCCTGTGGGTTTAGATGGAATAGGAATTTCTCTCCTCTGAGCAAACTCCTCTGGGAGAAAGGAAACCTAAATAAAAACAAAGCGATAATTTTCTAAAACTGCCTGATAAGCCGGAGGAACCACAGCTTCTGAAATTTGCAGGGTGGGCCCCTCTTAAGACAGTAAAACTGAGTGAAAGTTCAGATTCTCCCAGGCTCCTGTTCCCAAACAGGACTCCTGCTCTGGGTTGGTGTTGCTGTCGGTACAGTTGTACTCTCCAAAGTAAGTTTGTAACTGCAAACGCAAATAAAGACATTGTTGACTTCTGTTCATTACTCTAGTTTAAACATTGATATCTTAGAAGTTAAAGTATTTTGGTTGGTTTCTTTTTCTAACCATAATCCTTGTATACTAAATCCGGGAACTGGAAATAGAGGTTGGTACTTCTTATTTTCTGTGCACCACCAGTGGAAAAGGATCTGCTTTTCAAATTAAGCTGTGGTTACCTCTGTCCCTGCTCTTACTGTCACCTTCTCAGCGGCATTTGAAGTCGCATAACATTCAACGAGATCAGTCAAGGAACTGGTTGGTTAATAGATCTGTGATAACATGCAAGAAGGGAAATTTCATTTTAGCCTGATGGATCCTACTAAAAAAAACCCCCACAGAATAAATAAAAGTTATTCATTGTATTATTTCATTACATTACTCAGAATAATTCTGAGTACGAACAGAGAGCAGACAGAGCAATTAAGGAGAAAAGACTACGCACTGTGCGTCAGAGTTCCTGCTTTGGGGAAGTAGAGGACATACCAACAGGGTGGGAAAGCTGGCCAGATGTAGGACTGGTTGCTGCTTGGAGAATTGGGTAACAAGAAGATGGAACGATACAGCGCTGGGGTACCTGGTATTGAAGGAGAAGCCGCTGCCCGAGCATTCACACACCATTCACGGTGTCGCATGTGCGCGCACACACACAGACACCCTTACACGGGTGCGCTTCCTCCTCCTTCATGCTCGACCCTAGGTTTCCCGCAGCAGTCTCACGTGCCAGATTTTATAAAATTATGAATTTAACTGAAAGGTACAGCAGCAAGAACAGCCCGGGCTGGGTGCCTCCAAAGAGAGGGACCCCCAACAAAGAAACTCCTGGCCAATTACACCCTTGTGATCTCTACACCTGCCCTCACGCGCCCTTCACGCACTGCCCACGCGTCTTTTAGTCCAAGGGTGACTTTTGGTCTGGGGTCTTCTAAGATCTAATTGGATTCTTTTTCTGCATCCAGGCAGGCAGGCTCTTATCTTGTTGATTTGCAGTTTCAACCGAGGGTTGGAGCCTCCTTATCTTCTGGTTTACGCTCCTTGTGCACCTGCGCTCACTGGCAGAACATGGAGAACTGAAGAGTCCCAGACTTGGGAAAAACACTCCCAAAACAACAGTGTGATATCTAAACACTTTCCCATACTAAAAGACTAAACACAGCATCGTACCAGCTGCTAGGAAAATTACTCCGAAAAATAGCTATTGTGACCTAAAGGCTTCAGCAAATCGAGCTACTCATGCTATGTAAAGCTAAGCAAACAGCACAAATCACACCGTATTATAATCCTAAGTGATTTATTCTAATTAAAACTTACGTTTTTACACTAAACAACTAATATCCCTCAACACAGCTTTGGGGAGGCAGGAGCACGTCTCCATTTGTCTGCTTTCATTGCCTGTATAGGAACAGTCAGAACAAGGCAGAGCTGCAGGGAGACACAGCTCATCCTTGGAGCTCACAAAGAACTAACATGAGACCTCATTCTTGCTTGGAAGTAGCAATCTTTCTTTCTTTCTTTCTTTTTTACCTGGAGAAAGAACAATGGGCCAGGGGACTGGTAATACTTCCCTGTAGGATTTTCCCCAGAGGGAGCGGCAAGGCTTGTCTTGGTCGAAAGTCGCCGAGCAAGTGGGCAAAGGGAGGAAATCTGAAATGGGAAGGGCTGGGAAAGTGTGTCAGGGGTAACAAAAATGATATGAAGGAAGATAAGAAAAACCCTGCCTGAGACGATATTTCAGTGAGCAGGCTCTATGTCCCCACAGAATATTTATACAACAGATGAGCCCCGATTACAGCAATAAGCTTAAGACTTTCTTCCCCTCCATCGTCTTTTTCTTGTACCTGGCCGGTTATGTGTGTTTTAAATACACCTGTCTTGGGTTTCACCCTTTTGAGGGCTGGAAACCGAGAAACAAACAGAAAAGGTGTATTCAGACTTTCCAGTTACACCTGATATAAAAGAATGATGAATGAAAATGCAGAGAGATCTAGTATGGGAAATGTTTCCCTGGAACATGAAGAGCAAAGCTAAGTGTCTCCTAAATCTGGATCCCCACACTGCCTGCAGGGAGATGGAGGCCTCCCTCATCTTGAGCACTTTTGTGGTCTAAAGGCTGATGTTTGTGGAAGTGCTACATAAGCTTTTGCTGGGGTGACTTTCCCCTCTTGCTTTTCTATAGCGACTAAACAAATGTGAGTCCAAAATCAGCAACTCCAGAGCTGATCTTCATTTACATAGCTCACAAACATGAAATAACAAAGCCAGCTCCCTACGAATAAGAAGATTTGATCTGCACCATAATTATGCAGAAGCGTGATTTCAACCAGCTAGCTAACATCAAAGGAGTCAAAGGTGGAGAGACCTGAATCCAGATTTACGGGGAGATCGTACCACACGTGGTAAGGGGGTACTCATCTCCAAGAAATGTAAAGGTTGCGACCCACATGCTAATTAAAAGTTTGTTATGCTAGAGGTTGCCAAGATAAAGCTTACTCACAAATCAAAAGTGATTCAACACTTCCTTAAAGTATAGAGGATGAGGTCTCAACTCTTCTTTGATGGTGGGGAATTCTTACGTAGGGTTTTCCTTGTCAGGCACTGATGATGGATATTGTTGGCACTGAAGTACGATGAATTTGGGGTCACTGTTTTTTGAGGAATGCTATGAAAAAGGTAGATTAATATATATGACAGCATGACCTGCCTAAAATTATGAGCACATTAAGCATTACGACATATTTTAAGAGTTGAGATCGACTATGCAGTACAGTTGTGTGAAAGTTATTTTTGAGTGAATTTTGGAAGTATGGGAGTTTTATTTCTAAAGTTGATGCAGACTAGGGAACCACATGTACTTCAGCTGTTCCCAGGCTGCTCCAAGAGACTGCCAAAGGGTCCAGGGATCTGGTAAGGAGCCTACGCAGAGCGATCGCAACGTAGTACTGATGGTGGATTATGCTATAATACAACAGCGACGGCTATTTTTGGTACAAAGTTGTTGTGTTGCAGTAAGAATCTGTTAAATGAACTTAGTAAGGCTAAATTAACAAGACTTTTTAACAGTATAATATGAAAGTCCTCCTTTTGCAGTCTCTGTGTAAGATAAGTACTTAATGCTTTGCGTATAGTTACTTATGCTTTAGCATGTAAACTTAGCAGTAGTCTCAATTCCACCTTTGGCTAACCAAAATGGCATCCAGTGTAATTATGAAAAGCTTTGATGCAGTAATTATCATGTAATTATTGCTCTTGTAATCTCAAGTAATAACTGCTCTCAGGAGCAGTATTTTTAACTTTTTGTTTGAGACCATGAACATTTGCTATTTTGTGTTCTGCTCTCCCATGAAGAACCAATATCAAGATCAGGGCTTTATTCTCGTCCAACACGTATTCTTAATTTATTGCCACCACTTCTCCCATCAGCTCTGACTTCTCTTTTATTGCGGATTTTTTTTTAGTTCCTCAGCAATACCGGTTTTGAGTACAAACTACATTAGCATCCTATGACGTGGCTGGAAAACTTGCCTAAGCTGTTGAGTGACCAGAGCTTATGCAGAATTTCAGCGGCAACATAAGAAAAAGGAGAAACGAATAGGAATGGATGAAAAAATTTCATATTATTTTAAAGCATTATATTTTGTGGTCAAAAAGTCTCAACATGCTTCACATGTTCATGAAGAAACTGCATTTGACTTGGAAAAAAACCCTGTGTAAGGAGCTTGGAGAAGTAAATGCATAAAAATTAAATATTGTAAATACAATTTTAACAAATTTCCCAGTGAATAGTGAAAAGAAATGGAGTTTCAATATCTGAACGTATTTCTTTTATACTTCATTTATTCAACTGAAATAGCTGGGTTGGGTGATTTATTACAATTGTCTTATAACCTGTTATGCAAAAAGTAGTGATTTGGAAAGCAAATAATCTAATATAAAATGACAATGTATTGAGCTGCTATGGAAAACGCAGGCATACATGAAAAGTAGAAGCATAGGAAGCAATATTTACAGATGGAACGTAGAGAAAAAAAAATATGACCATTCAAAGTTAACGACTACAGCATGAGGTCAAAGAAAGCAGTTTCTTGCTGGATTATCAACTTGAATTAACTCCTGGGAAGCAAGAATCAGAATGGAAACAAGGGCAAGGACTGAGCGATTGTGTGCAGGGATTTGGTGAGGAAGGGTGATGAGACATCTCTCTTTTGATGGTGGACAACCATTGGGTTGGCCCAGTTGTTCAAGAAACAGCACTTTTCCTTGTGTCAATGTAATCGATTGTGTGGATCCACGATCAAACAGCTCCAAGAAACATTCAGCTTTAAAAAGCAACGGTACAAATATTATCTTAAACTGGTTACCACAACCAAAAATTCTCTCTCTGATTTGCAGTTACTGGGAATTGAATTTCCAGGGCCTTACATTCCCAAAGTCTTTCATCCATTAATTCCAGAAAGACAACTGAATAAATACTAAAACCTTTCCAATGTTATTCAGCTCCCCAACCCGCTGAAGTCAGCGGTATTTCATTTTCAAGCTGTACCTCACTAAGGCGGCACAGTATTCACTCAAAAACGTCCTTTACTTCACAGAAAACCTGACGCTATTTCAGTACAATGTCTTTAGATTGTTATTTGCTGTCAGCATAGAAGTTCAGCACACGCCAGCTAGACACGGTGCGGCTCAGGGTCACAGCAACATGTAAAACTAAAAGCTAGTATGTTGTGTAGTATTCAGGGATTGCATTTGGAAAGAGATGCAGATACCTCTAACGCAAATCCCAATATGAAAGACGAATGAGGCAACCGTTTCCAGTGACTGAAATGCAGTTATTAAGGCCCAATTACACCCGTGGCACGCCACCTCTCCGGAACCCTCCCACATTTCAGGGACGTGCCTTAAAGGTACGAATAGGCAGAAAACATGTTTTGGAGTCCCGCTTCTGCCGGGAACGGCCTCGCTGCCGGGAAAGCGAGAGCGGTGCGACGGGCTCGGCCCCAGTGAGACCCCACACCGCCCCCCCCACCTCAGCCCCACCGCCGCAGCGAGGCAGGGCCCGGCAGCGCCTCGCTCCTCAGGAGCGGCCACAACCAGCCCAACGCCGCCGGTTGTTTCACGGGCGGCACAACCCAGTGCCCGCACGGGGGTGGCGGACAGGGGAGGGGAGGGGAGGGGAGGGGAGGGGAGAGCCGGCCCCACAGTGGGTCCCGGCCCGGCGCGGAGCCCCGGGCCCAGCAGAGCCGCACCACCACCGCCGCCGGCGGCGGGCAGGGCCCTGAGGCAGTTTGCCCCGCCCGCCTATTGTGTCTGGCGCTTAGGCGCCCGCCGCGCGCCTGAAAGACCCTCCAGAGAGGAGCCGAAAGCGCGCCGACGGGCGGGCTCAGGCGTTCTCCGCGGGCACTCGCGAGCGGCCAGGACCCCGCGCCGCTCGCTCCCGCGCCGCCTCGCCTTACGCGCTGGCGTGCGCGCCCCCGCTCTCTCCCCTCAGTCGCGCGGCGGTAGCAGGAGCAGCGCGGGGCGGCGGGGCCGGAGTCGGCTGAGGCGGCCATTCCTAGAGCGGGAGCGCAGCGCGCTAAGTTCCTCCCTTTCCCCCCCTTTCCCCGTTCCCCCGGGCCACTCACGCACACGGTGAGGAGGGCGGTGAGGTCCCTCCGGACACCGGCGGGGCGGCGGAGGCGGCGGGGAAGGGTCGAGCTCGAGCTCGGGGGATGACCGTTGGCGAGCGCGGCGCGAGGCTGCCCGGTCACGTGACGTCCCCGCGTCAATTCGCTGGCGGGCGGGTGGGTGGGTGGGCGCGCGCGCGCCGGCAGGTGCGGCTGGGGCGGGAGCGCGCGCACGCGCGGCCTGGGCGTGGGGAAGCGGCCGTGTGCGCGCCCGCCCGCCCTCCCGCGTGTCCCCTCCGGCGGCCCGTTCCCCCCGTAACGCGCCCTCGCTCTCTCCTCCCTGTCTCTCTCTCCCCGTCTCTCTCTCACAGAGATGCCCTCGGCTACCAACAGCACTATGGCGAGCAGCAGCAGCGGGAAAGCGGGCCCGGGCGGCGAGGCGGCCCCGGCAGCGGCGGCCGCCCCGCAGGCATCGGGCGGCAGCATCACCTCGGTGCAAACCGAGGCCATGAAGCAGATCCTGGGAGTGATCGACAAAAAGCTGCGCAACCTGGAGAAGAAAAAGGTGCGCTCTCCCGTCCCCGCCGGCCGCGGGATGACCGCTTCCCCCCCACCCCCCTCCTCCGGCCCCGAGGGTGGGCCCCGGGCCCCTCGGTCGCCCGCTGTCTCCTCACCCCGGGCGGCCCCCGCTTTCTGGCGAGCCTCGTCCCCGGCGTCGGGCCGCCTGAAGGAACGTTGAACCGCCCCATCTTATTTCCCTTCCTCTTCCTTGTGCCGGCGAGACGGCGGCCGGTCCCCTCCGCCGTGCCCTCCTGCTCCCTGGGCGAGGGAGCCTGCGGCCTTGCACGGGCTGTTCCCGGTATCGCCCCCAGGGGCCGCCCGCTGGAAGGTTCCAGAAGGGCGAGCGCCTCTCTGCCGGCCTTTCCCCTTCCCCTTTCGGGGGTCCCCCGACCCCTTCTGTCGGCCGCCCTCTCCCGCCGCCCCGGGAGCCAGCCGGGCGCCCCCCCCCACCCAGTGGTGCAGCGGCGGAGGGCAGAGGCCGGAGGGGTCGTGGCTGCCGCCCCCCTCCGGCCCCGCGGCCCCCTCCTCGCTCCCGGCGAGACCCCCTCGGCGGCGCCGCTCCCTTCCCCCTCCCTTCCGCCTTTTGTTTCCCTCGGCGGGGCCTTGCCCGGCCCCGCTCTCGGCTCCCCGCGGGGAACAGCCCCCCCATTTCCCTCCTTTCCCCACCTCCACTCAGCCCCATGGCGGCAGCGCTCCCCCTCCCCGCCCCGGAGGGGTGAGCTGAGGCGGGGAGCGGGGGTGGGGGAGAGAGGCTGCGGCGCGGCGGGCTCCCCTCAGAGCCCGTGCACATGGAAGCCGGAGCTAACATGGCGGCGGCGGCGGCCTCGGCCTCCCCGGCGGAACTGCATTGTGCCAACAGCCCGCACAAAGCCGGGGGCCGCCGGCCACCCCACCCAGGGGTTTTTCATCTCTCGTTTTTCATCGCCTTAAGCTCTCCCCCACCACCACCCCGCTCCCCCGCCTTTGGGAGTCTTAGGTCAGCTGGAAGCGGCCTTTAAGGAATTATTTTTAGAAATAGCAGTTACTAAATCCGTGGTCCTTGGACGGTTCGAGTTGTGACAGAACGGGGGGGGGGGGAAGCGGGTGTCGTGGTTACGGTTTATATGTGGCACCCACTCAGTGCTCGGTGTTGCGAGATTAAACGAGCCTCAGAGGGCTTTCCAACCTACCGAGCATGAGGTGTCCGACAGAAAAATCCTACCATAGGTGTAGCCTGAAGACTTGCTTCAAAACACTACGTTACTAAGCTAAAATTAGGGAATACTAAAAAACAATTTTATGTCTGCGTTGAAGCTCTAAATCTGGTTTTGCTCTTAGAAGTAAATAAGCACAATTACTCTCGTAATGATTTTTTTAACTAGCCCTTTAGATTGTAGTCGTTTAGATCAGTATTCTATATTTGCAGAAGGTGGAAATATATATTAGCAGTAAATCAGTCTGTACAGGTGAGTTGCAAATGAAACAAGCTGTGCATTACCTGTGAATGTGTGTAAAGTGTAGTTTCCCACTTAAAAAAAAGGTGTTGGATTTTCCTGGTTTTTAAAAATGAAACGACAAAAAGCAGAAAACAAGGAGCTTTTTAGATAAGTTTTAGTATCGGAGGATCTTTTCTTGAGCCTTGTCCAAATCTTGTTGTGTATAGATGGGACAAATGTCTGTCTGAAACCTGTCATTAATACATATGAATGCACACACACAAGAACACTGGTCCTCAACTTGAGAAAGAATGCAGATCTTTCTGTACCTCTCTAGTTTTTTCAATAAAATGCTTTGAAATGATTGTTGTATCTAACATACACAAAAATCCTCTGAAAATATTTTCCTAGGATGTTCAAAAAGTGTATTTTGAACACCAGAATTAGGAGGTGAACATTCTTCTGCTCTATTCTGTACTTTGAAGTAATAAAGAGGATAAGCACACTCCTGTTGGTGTGCGGGTCAGCTTTCCTTTCTAGTAGCGTTTTTATTTACCTTTTAAAATAAATAATTTATGCCTAATTTACACTTGGCTTAGCCATTCCCTTTTATTTGAATGGACGTTTGGTCAACTTTCCTAGTACCTTAAGTTAGAAGGATGTGTGGGAGGTTATTATTCTGGCAGAAGAAAGTGAAAATTAGTGATGCTGGCCTCATGGAGGCTGTAGTTTTGGGTTGGGGTTTTTTTTTTTTTTGTGTGTGTTTCTGCCTGCTGTCACGACTTTTTGTAACTATGGTGTCATAGCAAGTGAATATAGGGGACAAAGTGCCTTTTTTTCTGGAAATGGCTTCTGTTGAAAGATCTTCCATTAAAATTACTTAGAGCATCTCTTTTTGGGGTACTCAGTGCTAGGCAGTGTGGTCGTAAAGAAGAACAGACAAAGGCTAGGTCTTGAAAAAGAAGAGCGAAGTGTATTCTCACACCGATGAATTACAGTTCAAAATGTCTGTAAGTCTTAATGGGCAGAAGAAGTTCTGAAACTTACTGAAGTAGGACTCTTATGTAAACACTACAAAAGTCATGAGATACTGTTATATTAAAGCAGAGTTTGCGGGCCTGAGCCTCTACCTTGGTGGGGGAATCAGCAGCTCTCTAGTTAATCTACATTCTTTAATAAAGAGAACATTGTGCGCTTAGAGTCCTGAAAACAAAGCTTATTGTACACATGGGCATCTGTATTTTTATTTTATTACTTGATAAGTTTACTTAAGTGCACCAATTCATTGATTTTCCTTTATTTTGAATCTTTTGATGAGAATTTTTTTTTTAACCATCCAGAAAGTAATATCATACTGGATACTGCACAGACAGGAGTGGGTGAAAAATACAGTAAATCTCACTGAAAACTTCTGCTTAGTTGAACATTTAATCCTTTCTTTGTCAGCAGCTGATAAAGAAGGCCATTAGAGATGATTTTGAGAGCTTTGTATTTGAGAACAAATGCAAAAATATTCTTGTCTTGGACACGTGCTTTTGAAGGATGAAAAATTGTTCTGCAAAGAGGTACCATCTTAGGTTTTAAATGGTATGTGCAACTTTTAGTTGAGGAAAGGTCATTTATGAAGAAATTAGAAATTTTGAAGTAAATTAGGTAGTGTCCTGTTTCCTTCTAAACTCTGAAGATAAAATGATGTGACCGTCAAAATACAGTACACAATTTCAAATCTAAATATTTATAATTTTATTCTATACCGCTTTGAAAGTTTCTGTCTAAACTAGAAGTACTAGATCACTAGTTACACTTTCGTTTTCTCTTCCTGAAAGTGACCTCGTTATTTGAAAGAATGAGTATAGCTTGTATTAAAAGGGACTAGGATAAATCGAATTGCTGCTCATAAATGTATGTGAAAACATGGCCTGAAAATGTCTGTGTTCTCTTCATCTCTTTATATTTGGAAATTATAGGAATGCTATCCTGTTTTCTTCCTCTGTTCTTAGGTGACTAGATATTTGTGTGTGCATGGGAGGGGAGTAATTGAAGGGGTATTTTCTTTATAAGACCTTGAGACAGACAAGTACATGTTGACAAGCTTAGTTAATTTAAAAGTTGCGTGAACTCCTCTAGGGTTTTTTTAGGCAACTGTGGTTAGAATCCTTCTAGCTCTCCAGGTTGCCTAGAAGAAAATACTTCAGTAAGACCAGCATTTTCTTATTCTCCCTGCCCCTTCTCTGCTTTTTGTTTTCAAGAGGCAAAAACTTTTTCCCACATTAAGCCAATTGAATGTAGCTCAAACTCATGTCTTGATATAATGACGACTGAAAAAACCAGCTATTTTTGCTTTCAACTTGTGTAGTATAGCATAAGCTATGTAAAAACAGTTTTCAAAACCAAATGTTCCACAAGAGGGACAAAATCTCTCATTTGCTAACACATGGTTTAAGGTATGAGTGATCACAAAGATTATTATTCTTGGACAGCTGCAAGTATGAAGTAAGCATGTTAGCTTAAACTACTTGACATGACTTGAGCTTGGTGTTACACTGTTAAAAAGATGGCCCATTTTAGCTGTAACTGGTAACTTAAGATGCTGTTGCTTTATCAGCCTGTCTCTGAATTTCTGAATAAGTGTAATCCTGACTGGGTTGAAAAATGAATACTTTAAAAAGTGCCTCTGTCGTTACACAAGAATTTTCACTGGAACAGTAGATGAATATTTCAAGTTAATCTGACTTGGTTGAATAAAATGTTGTATTTCCCATAGGAAACAGTTATGAACCTGTAGTAAAAGCTGAGATCAGTTTTCTGTTCTGGTAGGTGCAGCTAATGATAGCAGGGAAGCGCCACGCTTCAAGTTGCCCGTCAGTAGCAGCAGTCTTAAGTGCTTTTGCATCGTTATTTGGGCCACTTGGATGTTCAGGGCTTGTGAGTGTCTCTCCAGAAGCTCTCCTTGTGAAGCTTGGTTTCAGATTTATCTTTGGAGATTAAATTGGTGATTTTGAAAACAAGATATTGTAGAATGCGTTTGAAACTGTGTACTAAAAGCCCAAATCTTTCTTTGAAACCTCTTTTGATAGCAGTTTTGGGTAACCAAGCTTTGTATCTTAAAAACCGAGCAGGTTTATCTGTGAAATTATTTGGTGTTTAGTACTTTCTGGTTCCACCTTGCTCTCTTTTGTTTTTAACTGGTTTATGTAGCATAGGGATTATTTTTCTTAGGAAGTTCTGTTGACTAGATACATGACTCCTACAAGCTGTGAGAGGTGATCTAGTTATTTAAGTTTTTCAGATGCTGCTTTGATGTTTTGTTGATGCTTTTCCTGTTCTTTCGGAAGAAAAAGATACACAGGATGTCTTGGGAGAACCTAGTTTATGTTCTAGAATTCACTTGCTGTTGTAAAAGTTACTCATTTTGAACCTAAACGAAGTGTAGAACAAAATCTAGGTCTTTGTCAGTGTAGTCAAGTTACCTGTAGATTCATAGTGTTTCTATAGGAAATACCGTATGGCAGTTTGGGAAGAGAACATACATACGCAGCCACCAAACCTTGTAGGAGTTTCACTCATCTGTGGCTTAACTTACTTCAGGTTATGGTAGAATCAATTCTTTTCTCTGTAGTCAGCTCACCTGAGTTTAAAAGGTTTACATTTCGAAGATGGCACGTACCTATCAGTTCTGCATGTCTTTGGGAAGGAGTGGGTCCCATGTCTCTGTCGCTGTGTGTTTGGTTGGATCAGGCTCCAACCCAGCTATCAGCCTGCCCGTTTGTCTGTCCTTGCTGGGCTGTGGGGAGCGGGAGAATACCCCGTTTGGGATCAGCGTCCGCTGGGGTAAGCTGTTCGTGAGACTGCAGCCTCAGAATTCGCATGTCTTTACCACTCGCTTACAAACTAGGATTTTTTTTCCTAAACTGTCAAACTTACCAGACTTTTGGGGAAGAAACCCATAAGCATATTTACAACTGTTATTTCAAAAATTAATTCAGTTTAAACAGAAGACCTGTAAATGTTTTGTATTCTGGAGTATTGATATAAGTGCTTCGTTACATTTTGGTTCTAACCCAGGACTGAAACAGCTTCTTGGGACTTCTGTTAGGTGTGTAGATATGATAGGAAGTGTATCCAGACAGTGAACGTGAGAGCTGAGGTTTTTTTGAGAGATTCTGAACTTCCATGTTTCATTCCTGATACAGTTTAAGTGTTTTACCTTTTAATTTTTTTTTGCCTATTTTTCTGAGGAAATGGGAAGACTTTTTATTTATTTATTTATTTATTTAGTAATTTCTGGGCAGTCTTTGCTGAGAAGTTAAACTGATGAATGAGCGTGGAGATGATGGTGAAGGTTGACTAAATTACAATGTACAAATGTAAAACAGGTTAATAAACTTCTGTTTTCTAGCTTGGCTTTTTGTTCCAGTGGGAAGTGTATAATGCAACTATTTTAAATGTTGGATTATCTTAATTGCTTAATGCTGTTAAAAAGATACATGCGTTTTTTGAGAGGTCTCAGAAAACAGACTTGCAATAGTCTTCTCCGTCTTTTCTTTGCTTCCAGTGAAGTGTGCATTACAAAAGGTTTACTTCGGCTGGTTGAAGAGGTTGCCTTCTCCCCTTCCACCTTGCAGCTTGTCGCATACACTTGTGCCTCTAACTGGTACAAAACATACCATTGAAATGATCTGGTTAAATATAGTGCCTCCCTCCTGCTCCTGGCCCCCTTTTTTAAGGGTTATTTTTAATCAGATCATTCCAGTGATCCAGTTTATAGCATAGCACTGTAAATGACTGTAAGCACAGCTGAGTGGTCAGGCATTTTAAAAGCAGTATTGTTTTTGAAGCTAATGTCATGTAACTGCATTTTTTTTTCATTTTGGGATGACATTTTTGAGGCAATTCAGAGAAGGTAATGAGAACTTGAGTGTGAGGGGAAGGTATCTGTTACTATAAAGTAACTCAGTTTTGCATTCCTATCAAAATAAAATCTAGGGCATACTTGAGCAATCCCCCGGTAGCCTATAGGTAGTGCTTTTCTCCTAGGGAACTCCAAAATACTTCAGGTATGTCAGTGGAAAAAGAGCTGAAGCACGGTGGCTTGCTGTCTGCAGAACTGGGGTCTGCTGACTCATGAGCTGTTTAGTAGACAATTTACATGCTCACTCTGCCGCTTGAGTTTGTGTGTTTTTTTTTTTTGTGCTGGCCTAGCTTTTATGCTTCAAGATGTATATCCCTGATGAGTGAGGATGAAGTTGTGTAGGGGGGTAAAATTAAGGTCTTTACTTCTTGCAGACACTGCAGTAGGTTGCTAAGCAGGAATTTTACTGCAGTTATTTTACAGCACTAGTGCTTCTCTTAGATTGCTGTTAGTTGACTGTACAGATTGAAAAGAAAGCATTTTGCTTCCTTAATATTTTTGTGTAATGCAGCATTTGGATTTTACAGTGTCTTTGGGATGATAGAAAAATGCTTGCTTGGCATTTGAAATCTTTGTGATAACGCGTAACTAAATACACATTTGCCTGTCCTCTGCAATGCAGCTGAAAGGGCTTTCCTTCCTTTGCTTTTACCTTTCTGATAGGAATATTTTTAAGGAAGAAAAAGTGAAGAGAAGTAATTTGTCTTCTATTCCTAAGAGTTAGAAATAGACATGTTACCCTTTGGTTTTTAGTTGATAAATTGCTGAATAAAAATGAACAAAGCATTTACATTAGACCAAAGAATATTTGACCTTTTAAGAAAAACTTATTCCCTGTTTGAATATATTATTACAATATGCTTAATCTGAAGATAGCAACCATGCTGAAGTGAGGCTGCATGGAAAAACTGTGCAGAAACAGTTGTAGTTATTGAGGATATTTTGGTCTCTTCCCTCCCTTATGCCCTTAGCCACCAAAATGGGTTATGTGTTTTGCAGCATATTTTGCAATACATGTTTTCTTCAACGAAGTTGATCTAAGTACTGTGCTCCTAGAATTTGATGTTCTATCCTGTTTGTTCTATCCTGTTTGTTTTACTGTTGTTATTGTTTATGGGTTAGTGTTGGAAACTGCATCACAGAAATTGGTGGGGGTTTTTTTAATGCATTTTTGTAGGCACTGTTTGAACTGGCTCATATTAGCAGTCTATTTACTGTGTGGCCTGGCAAACAATTGCATCAGTGTGACCAAGGGAATTGTTGTCTGCAGAAATGGAGTAAGTGGCTTGAGCAAGCAGGAACTTTTTAAAATTTGTCTGCAAAGCCAGTTCATTGTAGGATGTAAGCTACCTTAAGCAGTTGAGGCTTCAGTTAACCTGGCTGGCTTTGCACTGGGGCATTGCAGTGTTTGAGCTCTTTACCCTCCCCTTTAGACTTCACAGCTCAGCTACGATGTCTTAAATCATGAAGACTTCTTTTGTGACTGTCCGACCATGTCATCATCTATTCTAAAATTAGTGTGTATAGGAGTAAACTGACCTTGTTTCCTGTTGTGGTAGTTTTCCAATATGCCAGATACTTTTCAGTGGGGTTTTTTTTTTTTGATATATTAACTGTGGCTGCTGCATTTGACAGCTATTCCTCTGCTAGTGTCTGTCCCCAGCACGAAATTCCCAGTAATACATTTTTGGAGCTCAGAAAGTTATTACTACTTTGACTTTGCCTAGGCCATTACTGATTCTGCTACAGTGAAAGACAAAATAGTTAAGTGCTAAATCTA
This sequence comes from Himantopus leucocephalus, assembly GCA_003993805.1. Taxonomy (NCBI): domain Eukaryota; kingdom Metazoa; phylum Chordata; class Aves; order Charadriiformes; family Recurvirostridae; genus Himantopus; species Himantopus leucocephalus. Next base: position 19,837,958 of record RSEF01000005.1, read on the forward strand.
AGCTGTAGGATTTCCAAAGAAATAAACTGTTGATGCTAGGTGACATCAAAAGAACCAAGTCTGATAAGGGTGGTTATGTGTTCCAGTAAGTGATGCTGGGCATCAGATACTTTGCTAGACGATCTTTCTTGTTCAACTGTTTCATGGACTTTGATCTTTTCAAAAGATCTGAGATTGAGTGTAGAAGTTGAATTAGCTAGAAAAATACCAGTAAAGTATTTACCTGAAATGTCCTGAAACAAAAAGTAGTAAAAAAACAAAAGACCACCACCAACAAAATAACCTGTTGTTCTTTGGCAAGTATAAACTCTGAAACAGTGGTTGCATCAGGGTTTTCATTATTTTACATTCAAAATGAAGTGTTCCTGTTTGCATTCCTTTTCATGTTGTTGTTATGCTAGATTGGGAAGACAGTTGTTAAGGATTCATTTTAATGGCTTTTTTAATAAGACCAAGGTAAATTTCATAAAAAAAATCAAGCACATGTGATAATACAGAAATGGTGAAAGCTTAGACCTTAATAGTTAGTTATGTTATTCTTGCAGACTTTGCTTCCTTTCTGAGAACCTTTGTACTTAACCTGTAGGTTCTTTGTCACTTCTGACATGCATAAGTTTTATCTGCTTTTGGCTAATGCCAGTGTTTTGTATGCTTTTGTATTTAGGCAGATTGGAGAACTAACTGATCCTGCTGAAAATTAACCTAATGATTCCTTTTTCAGTTTCTCACCATGAAAAAGAGATCTTAATGCTCTTGAACAAAAATATTTTAGAGCTATTAATACGAATTGTGTTGGTGGGCATTCTTGCACAAAGGATTAGAAACTGTTTTAAATTCTTTAAAACTATCTTAACTGATGCAAGTACAAAGAATTACAGTTCTGAATCTTATTAGCATTGAGAATGTTTTTTTGCGGTCATGCTTTTGGTATTGTAGTGATACAGTAGAAATAAGCTCTGACTCAGAACTGAGTTCAGCTCCCTATTGTTTGGACTGAAGGAAATGTGCATTGAGAGTGCTCTCCCCATTAGGAGGAATGTATATTTCCTCAGAAATTAAGACTAGTCCTGAAGATATATTGTGATAGCCAAATAACATTAAAATATTTTTCTCTTGGGGAAAGATTTACATTTTTTTAACCCATAAGATAAGTTTTCTCGGCTACTATTTCTACATGACAGTTGCATGCTTGTGTAATGCATTACATTCTGTGTTGACTGTAATATTACAGTATCTAATTTTGTTAGCACAAGTAAAAAAAGCAGTAACCTGATTTTGTCTCCTCATAATAGCATTTTTCTTTCTTTTCAGAGCAAACTTGATGATTACCAGGAACGGATGAACAAGGGAGAACGTCTGAATCAAGACCAACTGGTAAAATGAAAAAAAAAAAATACTAACCAGATCTCTGTTAAATTGTTTTGTGATCTCAGCGGGGAAGGAAGAGATGAATTTCACTTCCCCTTTCCCTTTGTTAAAAGCAAGATTTTTCTGAGCTCTGACTTGGCCTCAGTTTTTTGTTGCCTAGAACATCTCAATTTTTCTGTTAATCAGAAACTGAAGGAAAGGGTAGATGAATGTGTTGTAATGCTTTATGCTTGTTGAGGTTAGGTCATAAATAAGCTGTGGTGAAAATTAGCGCGTTACAACCTAGGACTGTTGAAAGAGCTAAATGATACCTTTGAGGTTCTCTGGACATCATCCTTTTCTTTGCAGAAAATGTGCCCAGGGAGAATTTCAGGAGCTTAGTCATTTGGTAGCTTGTAAGTATTTTGCAGTCCAGTTAAAGGTGTAGCCTAGAGCAAGCTCTGAAGGGCTGTGAAAATAAGCTATGTCCACGTGTATATCACAGCTATCAGTGCAGCAGATGTGACGCTCTAAATAAGCTGGACTTACTGGATGTATGCTGCCTGTCTCCTTGTTGGGGCTGGTTCTTAAAGTAGGTTATTGTAGAGCTTGACTCAACAGCACTTTTCCAGTCGTAATAAATGTAAAGCAAGTATTGAATTAAATTCAGTTGTATGATGCAAACATGTATATTGATACTTAAAGAGATTACCAGATGCTCAGCAATCAACAATATTTTGATGATGATTTTTAACATTGAAAAGAGTGAAGGAAAAGAAAATGTACCCTGCAACTATGGCAGCTGTTGACAATTAAAAGAATTAGCTGTTTCCCTTGGTCCATGTGGTCTTTTCATCTGCCTAGGCTTCCCTTTGGTTCTTCTGTGCCAACTGAAAACTGAAATATCACTGATCTGTATATTTTTATTTTTTAATGGCATATTGTGAAAATAAACCATGAGAAATTTTCTGTTTGATGAGCAGAGAAGATAACTGAAATCTCATATTGAGGAGGGAAGCTCATGAATTAAGTTATATGAAGACCACAGCCTGACTGCCGCACTTCATAAAGATAAAATCTTTTTTGGTTGCAGAAATACTGAAAGTATTTGTTATTTTCACTTATGTCTTCTGCTTCTGCAAATCGGCTAAGAGTGATGAATTTTGTAAATCACCTAATGTACATGTCTAATACGTAATATGTGTATATGTGTAAGTATCTTAGCTACATTACAAACAGAAATCCTTGAGGAAAAAGAAAAAAAGGCAAATACAGTTTGCGTTCCTTGCATTTCAGAGAAGGTACGACCTTACCTTTTCTTTGGGCTCAATTGTTCTTACTAAGAACGTATCCATTATTAATTTTGTCACAGCAGGAGTGTAAATGTCGTAGCTTTTTTTTTTCCCTTGAGTTGACCCTCTGTAGTCAGTACTGCAAAGTTGGGTTAAGGAGTTTGGATTGCTTTGGTGAAAATCAGAATATCAGATTTAAGAAAATAGCAAATACAGATTTCTGGAGAAGGGAACATTACAGTCTGTATAGTGTTTTGATTTTTTGCTCTGACTCAAGATAATGATGCATTAATTCTCAAACATTTATCTCTTGAGCAGTTTTGAGTTGCCAGATTACCCTTCTCCCCCATTCCCCTGGCCTGCCAGTTAGTTTTTGTCAGAAACTGGCTAAAGCCAAACAGCCAGTATGTCATGTATGTGAGCCTATATATGCGTATGCTTCAGCATATTTATCTAAGAAGCTGGAGGCCCTAAAGACATACACAAGTCTTTTCAGTATTTCATGAAAATCAAAATTTGAGTTAATGTTGTTGCAGGCAGTCGTCCTGTTCAGGGATGCTGTATCTCACTTAGGAACTAAAAATGTGGGAATCTTTTTGTTGGAAGTATGTGTTTTGTTCTAATTGTGATGGTTTACTTTTGTGTTTTCTTTTTTTAAGGATGCAGTGTCAAAATACCAGGAAGTGACAAATAATCTGGAATTTGCTAAGGAACTGCAGAGGAGTTTTATGGCTCTGAGCCAAGATGTAAGTAAAGAGCAAGTGGTGCAATGTGGGCTATCAGCTGCAATACCAAACACTTAGGCTTTAAACTCTCTTTCACCAATATTAGTTGCAGTAGTTGCCCCTATTTACAGAGATCAAATGCTCATGATTTCTTGTATATTTGGCTGTTTTCTTTTACACTGTGTACTAGTTTGTATCAAGTTTTCTGAAGACTATTCCTAAAAGATTTTTCTGATGGACTATATAAATGTATGGGAACAAAAATAATGTAACTTTCTGACCAAAGATAACTGTTGAAAACAGTGTGATTGCAAAACAGGCCTGTCATGCAACATTATAATCAGCCACTTACTGCCAATAGTAGCATTTTCTTATGGACATTTCACAGGCCTGCTTCTGTCTTTGGCAAGTTGCTGAGGGTTTTCGTTTCTTTGTATTACCATAGGATATCAAGTTTCAGTAATTGAAAGCATTGCAGTTCCTTTTTCAAGGTTCTTTCTGTCTTGTTAATTGCAAAGACAGCATGAAACTTCAGTATGGGACAAGATTAATACCATTTTCATAAAGGATATGTTAACTGAGTACTAGTAAAACGAGTAATCTTTTGGTTTGGAGTTTTGTCAAGGATGTAAACTAACAGTGTAATCCAGAGTAAGTTCTAAAACTCTAATAGACAGTTCCAGTTGTATGAACAGCTTTGCTTTATTTCTTGTGCCAAGAGCTGCGAACAAAAAGATCCATTTTAGATCTCTGCAATATCATTGCAAGGAAGAATTAACTCTGGGGCAAGCTCAAAGTGTAACCCATTCTACAGGACAGGAAGATTCTAAATGCAGTAATACACTTAGAGTTAATGAGTTACAGAACGAGCAGCAACATGGGTAGGATTCATTGTGTAGTTGATGTTAGTGCAGCAGACTGGTCTAATGCGTGTATTAAGTTTGTGAACAGACTATGTGATAATTTTAAGGGCATCAGCATCCTCACATTATAAACTGCTTTCTACATTCAATGTGGCTGTAAATGTGTAGGCTTCTAAGCCAAGCTGTTTCTTTGCTTTTCTTGCATCAGGGTTCCACGCATGTTTATGGAGTGTTAGTAATGAAGAACTTTCTTCTTCGAACAAGTTTTGTCCTGAAATATTTCCCTAGTCAGCTGACTGCTAAAAGAAGTGAGAGAATCCAGGAGTAATAAATTGGTGCTCTGCTTTCAAACTTGGCAATTTTTCATGATTTGAGTTAGTTTTCATACCGTTGATTTTAAGTTATGTCTTTGATTTTAAAAAGAAATTTAGATGCTTCAGAGGAAAGTTGCTGTCATGAGTTAAATTTTTTGAAAAAGAAGATTACAGATTTGTATTGTTACAAAGTGAGCAAGCTGAATTTTGGATGCTAAGTATTTGGATTAAGAATAAGAATGGAAGAAATGCTCTGTAGGTTTAGACTAGTGATGCATTTAGACCAGTATTATGACAGCACTTGTAGAAGGTACTTGGTAGAGTACAAGGGTGGTGATTATCTGTCATCCATTCTCTTCCCATATCCGTGATCCTCACCAGAATGTTAGAGCAGATACATTCCCGTTCTCTTTAGTGTCTGTGGATCTCATGTCCAAAAACTTGTTCAAATCCTTTTTGAACTTGCTGATACCATCTATCTCCCCAGCCTTTCATGGCAGAACATTCCATGAGTTGCCTCCCTTGGTGTCTAAGAAACAAGAGTACTTTTGTTTATCTGTTTTAAGCTGATCTCCTCATAGTTTCAATGAATGCCTCCTACTATCATGGAATATGGTGAATAACTGCTCTGTTTGTGTTATCTGCTGGCCTTTGTGGCCTTTATGAAAAATCTGGATCACTCTTACTCCTGAAAACTGAAGAACCCAAGACTTAGGCTCTGCTTATGAGGCAACTGCTCTGTCCCCTTAATCATTTGAGTTGTCGTTCTCTGTACCTTTTTTAATTGCTGTAAGTCCTCCTTACATTATGGAAGCCAGAAGTTGTAAATAGCCACAATGTTTGTTTGAAAGGGGCTTAATTTTGTACATTTTTGCCACTTTCATCTAGATCAAAATCATTTAATATTTACAGAATAATTCATAAAGGAAGCAGCTAATAGCAAGCTGGGCTTGTTTGAAATAACACATTTGTGTCTGAAGCTTTAGACATGCTAACTGCAGCTACTTAACTGCTTGTAAGTCATAAAGTACAGACTTCAAGTAGGAGTATGGTCAAGATTTGATATAATCCAAGGTTTGTGGCAATGATTTTAAAGTTTTCTTAGTTTGCAGGGTTTGACTTTACTTAAAAGATACTTTTCAGATTTCACAAGTTATTCTGCTGTAGTATTAGGTTGATAAGTGGCAGTTCAACACCAACATCCATCTCATCAATAAAAGACACTTCAAATCCATTTCCCCCCTCAGCATTCACTACAGAATCTAAGTTTAAAGAATTTAAAATTTCTTTTCATTTTAAACAGATTCAGAAAACAATAAAAAAGACGGCTCGCAGGGAGCAACTGATGCGAGAAGAAGCTGAGCAGAAGCGTTTAAAGACTGTACTAGAGCTACAGTTTATTTTGGACAAGTTGGGTGACGATGAAGTGCGCAATGACTTGAAACAAGGATCAAATGGAGTGCCAGTACTGACAGAGGAGGAACTGACAATGCTGGATGAGTTTTACAAGCTAGTTTACCCTGAACGGGACATGAACATGAGGTAGGCTTACAGTAAAGTATTTTTCTTTGTAGCTGTCAGTCAGTTAAGGATATATTTGTACTGTGATAATTTAAAGACTTGGTAAGAAATTAACTCTTACTAAATAATTTTTTTTTTAAGGCTGAATGAGCAGTATGAGCAAGCATCTGTTCACCTGTGGGACTTACTGGAAGGGAAGGAAAAACCAGTTTGTGGAACAACCTGTAAGTATGGTTTCTGTATTAAGTGATCGCGCACTTAATTTGTTCTTGAACTAAAATACAGTGTCTGATATAAGAGAACTTTGGCAGTTAATTATCTTCCTGAGTTTTTAGAGTAGGTACTTTTTTCAGACTTAGCTGGACTATAATTGAATAACTTACTGAAGTGTGAGCTTACTGCGTGGTGAATTCTTTTTTTTACTGATGCAGCATTACTCTGTGTTTAAGCTTAGTCTGTTCCTGCTGTTTCAGCAGTATTCTGCTGCTGCTGGTGCTTAGTAGCAATTCTTTGTTTTCTGGAAACGTGTGCGTGTGAACAAGGAGCTTTGTCAATAATAAGGCCATGCCAGTTCATCTATTAGGTCATATTTAGTGTGTTGTTCTGCTCCCCGTTGTCTCCTGCAAAAAGCATTCTGGTTTTGCCCTGTTTTGATTGATTAACTCTGTAAATCAGGGTGTGATTGTGCAGATGGACTGCTTTCTTGCAGAAATGTAGATTTTCACAAGTACATACCTTTTAACAATAGAGCTTAATAAAATGGCATTGCTACGCAATTGTCTTTTTGTATCATGGGGAAATTTTAAAGTTTTTTAATTGGAAATCGATAGGAAAGTTTTAGGGAATAATATACTTTTTTGTAGGTAAACTGGCTAACAACCTTCCCCTGCTTTAAAAAAATAATTCAGTTATCCTTATTATATTACAGTAATATTGAGCTGTTGTAAGAGGTTTTTGTGTTCTATTCATGGAAAGTGAAATGATCATATTGTGATTGTTATCTAACTTGATTTATTGAGGAATGATACACAGGAGATTGTAAGATACTGTGACCTTAATGGTAAGAAGATTTTCCTTGTTTGTGACAGAATAGGAAACTTCAAATTGTTTATGTTGTTGAAATGAAATTCTGTGAGGAGGTACCAGGTTGGTATTTTTTTTAATTAATATTTGTTCTGCAAGAACTAGAGTCTGAAATGGGTGTGATGTTAGGTCTTTGTGAGAGCCGAAAGATATGGGCCACATACTTTGAAGAGGTGGAGGAAGGAGAAGGTATGGGGATAGTTTCCAGGAGAGTGCTGATGTACGCTTGGAGACCTAGTCATTCTCGTACTGGATGAAGTTGTGCTGGGTATTGTATCTGGATCTCCCTATAAATACTTCAAGGGAGGGTGCCAGGAGGATGGGACCAGTCTTTTTTCAATGGTGCCCAGTGATAGGACTAGAGGTAACGGGTACAAAATTGAACATAGGAACTTCCATCTAAATATGAGGAGGAACTTCTTTACTTTGAGGGTGGCAGAGCACTCAAACAGGCTGCCCAGAGAGGTGGTGGAGTCTTCGACTCTGGAGAAATTCAAAACCTGCCTGGACACCATCCTGTGCAACCTGCTCTGGCAGGGGGGTTGGTGTAGATCATCTCCAGAGGTCCCTTCCAACCCCTGTCATTCTGTGATCTCAGGATGAGCTTTTAGTGATGTCACTGGTGGGCATTGCTGGTTTGCTTTGTCTTATAATAGGGATGGATGTTAATGTATTTCTGTGCTCTTCTGTGTGTGCACAGAATTCATACAGTGATCATCACTTGCCAGAAGTGCATTGTGAATCTTCCATTTTGAGTCTGTTTTGGTTTTTGTGAGCCTAGACAGCCGGTAATGCTGCCTTGCCAATGTGGTTGATTGTTTTGAGTTAAGACACCACAGCATTCATCTGAGGCACTGAGTGCAAGCTTCTGCATGTTTTGCTTGTGAAGACTGTTCTGAGCTACTTCACCTCAGGGGAAGAACCTTCATGAATTACCTCTGTAGATGTGTTTGTACTGACAGTTGTTTTGTAAGAGAGTGACTTACAGTAAGGATTTTTTAATTGGGAAATTACAAATAAATCAGTTATAGTTGATACAAACCTTAAGTGAGTTCCTAAAACTTTCCAAACTGAAAACTAAGCAAACAGATATTTTTGAAATAGCAGGAATAAAAGTGTGGTAATTAAATTAATAAACTTCACCTCGCTTTGAAGTGTTTCACAAATCTTCTGAAGAGTATTACATCCTCTTAAGATTCTCCTTGCCCTTCAGATTTTTCTCAACGGAAGTTGATTATTTATTGATTTATTTAATATGACCTAGTAAGACAGAAGAAATTCTGTAACAGTAGCGTCTGTGGATTAGCTTGAGCCAGCGATGTTTTCCCAGGGAAGGGGTAATAAAATTTATGTGGAATCTTTGGGAAGGAAGGAAAAGATTATTAGGATTGAATTACTGTTAATCTTTAACTAATTCAATTTTCCTAGATAAAGCGCTAAAGGAGATTGTTGAACGTATTCTTCAAACTAGTTACTTTGATAGCACCCATAACCATCAGAATGGATTATGTGAGGAAGAAGAGGCAGCACCTGCACCTGCAGTAGAAGACACTGTAGCAGAAGCTGGTAAGAATATGAAGGTCCCCTGTGACTAGCATATTTGTTAGTGTTGTACTGTCTTGTCTCTTTGGATTTGTTAGAATGATTAAATTGCAAATGCAGTGTTAAGTGCTGAAACTACCTGTCTCTGAGTTCTTCAGGTGTACTGGTGTTTTGAATAGAAATGTCGTTTCTTGATAATTGGGTATACATCTGGCCAGGCAACATCTATGGGGCAGCAAGCCATTCATTCAGCCCTGCTCTGAGCCATGGGGAAAGAGCAGCACAGCTGTGTTCCGGAACAGTTCTGTAAGGTTGACTCTTGCTGGCTACTTCTTTGGAGGGACTGTAATCCTTTCTAATGATCACATCGTACATGTCTTCCATCATCTGCAAGGAAAGGCTTACTGTTCTAACTCTGGAGCGTCAGCTGAATGAAGGAACGAAGTCACTTAGTAGTACTTGTTTTGAAGACATCTTTCAGCATTTGTCTGTCCAGTATGTCACTTGCTGAAATAAGAATCCAGGCTATCAATTAAAGTATTTAGAAGCAGGTTTATGCAAATGAAAACTATCTTTTTCCTATTTTGTTTTCCTGTAGAACTTCTCATTATGATTTATAAACAAAATCTTGTTTGTAGTATTAAAATGATAAAAGGTTAAAGTTCTGGTTGCCTGAGGCTTTTCCATTTTTCAGTAGTTCCACCAGCTTAATTCTTTGTTATAAGGGAAGAGTTTTTGAAGCAAAGAGTATGCTTATATACTTTAGAAACTCTAGAATATGGTACCAAGCTTGAAGAAAAGATTCATGACCTTTTTTCCCTTTTGAATATGTTGTGGAGAAAACTAAAATTTCGGGTAACTAACCATAACTCTTCATTGCAAGAATTTAATGTGATTTTTTTAAAACAATTTTATTTCAAAACTCTGAAAATCCTTGTTATTGCTTAATTTTCTGCTAATGTCCTGTTATTACTTTCTTCATTGTGAGACACAAGTTTCTTCTTTATCTACCTTGTGACATTAGTTTTGTTTCTGAACCCAGCAGATACTTAATGGTACAAGTCAGCAATATTGAGGCTCTAAGTTTAGATCTAATCAAAATCCCATCCCCTTGAAGATGTCTGACAAGGCGACTCATTCCTTTACATGTAGCAAGCTTCTAATATTAGATACTAATGTCACTCAGGAGGAAAAGCATGTCCATTCATTCATACCTAGCTGTACTTCCTGTGTAGTGGTAGTCCATAACACTTCTTTAAAGTAAACGTCTTTGGTAAATAACAACTGCAAAAATGCATCACACTACTTCAAAATTCCGCTTTTTGGAGGGGGGGAGATTTTTTCGCTTTGTATTTTCTAGGTCTGTAACATTGTTTTTGGTTTGGTGGTTTGGTTTTTTTTTTCCACATAAATGGTATATTTTTCTTACAGAACCTGATCCAGCAGAAGAATTTACTGAACCAACTGAAGTTGAATCAACTGAGGTATTATTCACTGGAAAGACTGTCATTTTGTATAGCTTTAATGCCACTTACTTTTACTTTCATACCCTTTCTTATTTTTATTTTAGTATGTAAACAGACAATTCATGGCAGAGACTCAGTTCAGCAGTAGTGAGAAGGAACAGGTAGATGAGTGGACAGTTGAAACGGTTGAGGTAAGATCTTGTGTACTGCAGGTAAAATTGCAATCCCTGTTTCTGCTGACTCGCAACTCATAGGTTCTAGTATTGCATCGCTTCTCCCCCAATATATATAAAAATACACACATTTAAATAGGCTTGGACTTACTACTCAGTCTTCAATTACATATTTAGCTCAGGAGTACCTAAAATAAACACTACACAGTCTGGCTAAGTTTGTGGAGAACTTGCTTTGTTCAATAGTGGCTTGCTTGGAAAAACAGGACTTAAGTCTTAAGCTTAAGGAGACGTAAAAGATTTTTTTTTTTTTGAAGAATTTTTTTTTTTTTTTGGTAAGAGAACTTTGCTGCAAATGTAGAACTTAAGTTTATCTACACAGCTGCTGACAGCATGGCATAGTTGTGCGTTTCATTGCGTGCTTCCATGGAGAGGGAGCTGAAAATTAGTATCTCGGCTAATATCTACTCCCGATTGCATATGCATATAATTTGATGTTAAAATATGCCTGCCTGTACATCTCTGCTTTCAAGAGCTATAGTTCTTCAAGTGCTTAACTTGTTACTACTATGCAGTTGAGTGGTTGTTCGCTTGTGATGTTTGTGGTACATTGCTATTGGGATTCATTCCCAATTTAGTATTCAGACTTGACTACCTGTACAAGTCCATTTTACTATACTATGATTTGTATTCTGCACATACTGGAAAGGACAGGTCATGTGGAGTCATTCAGATGTTTGATATGTTGGAACTTGTGTTGTATTCTGTCTATTAGGAGCAGGTACGACCAGCATCTTTCAGGTGCTGGAGACCTAATTTTTGATTCACTTTAGCCTTCTGTAGCAGCAAATTGCAGATGGTCAATTTTTTGGGCTCTCCATCTGGGTATCTCCACGCTCTTTTAAGTGTAGGAGTGGAGTAAATGTTCGTCATGAATTCAAGTGGTGAAAAAGAGAGGAGCCATTTTGATGTGATTATCTGATTTGCCCAATTCTTACATTCAGTCTGACTGAAATTCATATCTTACGGTGGTGAAGACCACTAAGAGATTTAATAATACTTAGGATGGGTGTGAGGCTCTTACAACTAACCGTACAGCTTTGCCATGTACATGAATGATTTTGTTAGTATCTTGTGGCCGTATTCCATTCCCTTGCTTAAAAAAAACTTAAAAATGTCATTGCTATTAAATGTGATTAAAGAAATCTCTTCAAAAAAACTTAAGAAACCCTTCAAAAACACACATTAAAGTCATGCTTGATTGGGATATTCTTACAGGGCACAGTATTTAAAAGTTAATGCTTGATTGGCTTCAATTTATCTTGAAATATACACAAATTAGATCTGTGTTTGTACTAGGAGTCCAGAGTAGCGTAGAGGTTGAGTTCTTTGTAGTAGTTCTTAATAGAAGTAGTATAGATGAAGACTATAAGATAAGAGTATAGGAAATGTCCTTGTGATTAAAGCATGTGTATTGCACAGTTGAAAACTCAGATGCAGAATTCTTCATGGGAGTAATAATAATATGCAGTAACTACTAGCGTGGTAAAAGAATTCAGGTTGTAGTTTTGTATCAGACCGATTTCAGAAACTCGTAATTTTCCACAAGTCTTTACTAGTCAGCTAAATCTGGATTCTATCACCTTTGTTTTCATAGAACAATGCAAATAATACATACTTCAGTTCTCCTTTCTGTCCCGATTTCTTGGACTATGTACAAATAAGCAATTTGAAGACTGCTTCTTCATAATGAAGAACCTTATTTTCTCAGATATAACGCAAAAAGGGGAAATTGAGAATAACTGTCTTTGAAATGACTCTTGCTGTTCTTGCTGGCACCAAAAGCCCATTTCTCATGGGAATGCAACTGAACTGTCCTTAGGGAAGATGATGATAGATGTTGTATAGAGCCTTTGTGCTTTTCAGCTCAAGGTGGCTGTGGCGTTAGTAGAGTAAGAGCTGTGAATGATAGCTGTTCATTTTGGAAGCTGATAGTATTCTGAAACAGAACATTTACGCAGAAGATACCTGTAATTATTTACGAAGAGGAGGGCTATCACAAACTCGTCTCTTTTTCAGTAACCGTCGAGTAGATGTGATACAGTCAAGATTTCTGTGGTATGGTATCTTTATAGTTTGAGAAGTGACGGTGTCTCACAATGACGTTTCTGTATGGGCTTTCCATAAATTACAAACTGGAGAATTTGTTCGTGAATTCTCAAAAACATGTTTGCATTTTGATTATATGATGTTTTAATTTTGGTGAAGATGTCCTTTATTGGTAATAGTGGGGGGTTTGTGGGGGGTTTTTTTGTTGTTGTTTTGGGGGCTGCTTGTTGTTGTTGAGGTTTGTTTGTTTGATTTTTATTTTTTTTAACTGCTTCCTTTGTAATAAGTAGCTGAATCTGAATCGGCTTGTATAGAAAGTTCTTTATGTCTTAGATTATGGAACTTTGAATGGATGTGTGTGTACTTTTGTAGAACTGGAAACTCTGTTCTGTGACTGCCAGAATCCAAGTTCATTCTGGTTGGTTTGTGGTCTCTTTAAACTCCTGTTTTTACCTCTCCTCCTTTCCTCCTCCTTTGCCCCCTGGCCTTCTCAACCCTGCTGTTCTCCTCTGATTGTGTCTGGGCAGCTCTGCCTACCGAGAAGGTCGAGGGGCAGGAGGCAGGGTGGCAGAAGGTGAGCATGCAATTTCTGCTATTCTGCAGAAAAAGAAAAAGTTTCACCTTGCTGCTGTGCCCCCAAGATGAATGGAGATGTATGGTCGGGTAATAATTGCTTTTTGAATAATGATCCTTATATTTGAGTAGCCTCTGTACCTTTTTCACGTAGCAGACTGTTAAAAGCTGTTAACTTTAGAACTACAGCCTGTCCATTGGCAACGTAATATGTGAAACTTGAATTATTTTTTATAGTAGTTTCATCCTGCTGTGATTATAATAGGTCAGAGTGCCTGGTAGTGATAATAAGTCTAAAGGAATAGGCCCTAAATAGTTCCTTTTGACACTAAAAAAAAAAAAGAGGTTTGAAAAAGACAATGTAAAATGTTAAGCACCATCTGAAGTTACTGTACTATTTGTGAAAAGGAAAACGTTTGCTAAAATTTTGTCCCTGTTCTGTGTTCTTGATTATGCCATCAACTTGTTTTTTCTTGAAGGTAAATTGTTATGAATGACTTGGACTTCATAAGTTGAGTGATAGTACTCAAACAATTGAGAACATTTTTGGTAATAATTGTGGAGGAGATAAGTAGCTGCTGGTTTTATCTCTCAAGATTCATCTAGTCATCTGGCTTGCTTTTTACCTTTACTTTTATTTTAAAGCTTTGTAGTGTGCGAGAGGTCTATATATGTGCTGTGAATAACATTTTCAAAACGGTGTTTTTTCTGCTCGCAGGGCTTAATTCTTAATTTGGAAACAGTCCATAATTTGGAGTTTAGGGACTGTGTAATACCGCAGAGCAGTTGTGCTTGTTTCCCAGCGTGGACAGCCTTAGAGTGTACTTCCATGGGAATTGTCACATTGCTTCCCCTTGGATTCTTATAGTGGAGATTGGGATCTGAAGGGAATTTCGAAGAGGAATGTAGGTTGTGGTTGGATTTTAGTTTTGTTTAGAGAAGATTTTTAAAAAATCTTATTTAATTTTCTATTACAGATGGCTAGGGATTTGGTCGAGGAAAGAGTCGTTGGAGCTTGTGAGGCAATTGCATGTGCAGAATGTCATATACAGACATGGTTTGTATATCTGGGCAAGGAGTAGGCATCCTGCGAGACGCTGTAGGTTTCTTTGAGAAGTGTAAAAAAAAATGTACAGGCTATGAGGGTAGATACAGGGAGTTGAAGTTTGAAGTTCAGACCTATGATTATAGAACTGGTCTAAAACAGGGCTGTTTTGTCACTTGTCACGACTGCTGTACAAAAATCTGTTCTGTACAAAAAAACTGTTCTGCAGTTCTAATAAGAAACCAGACATTTTACATTATTATTTTGAACTTTCAGGTGTATGTATGCTAATTTATATCCTGTGCAACTGTAAGTTTAAGGCTTACCTGTTTATCTGGAAGATTATTAATAATGAAAAGCTCATGGGAATAGAGAAGGGATAGACAAGTTACAACTATCTTATTTTTAAAGGACAGTTGTTGACATGAATGCAAATTGCAAATGGCACTTCTGTATTATGGGAGTTGCCCGAAGACCAAAACTAGTTAGGAACGTGAAAAGTGCTACTTTGTGCAGGTCAATTGTCCTCGTAACTATCTGTTTACAAGCTCTTTGGTGATGGTTGTTCTTAGATGCTCATGTTCAGCTTTCCTGGTTGCTCTGCTGTCTTTGATAGTTGGTATTTGAAAGCATGTTGCTGTTTGTTGTACCTTTGTTTACGTGCACCATACTGGAATATGTCTAGTAAATCTGAGCTTTCTTGCCCACTATAAGTTGTGCTTCTGCTTCTGGGCTTCTGGTGTCCCCCACGGTGCTGTCTTGCAATCTTCCCATCACGCAATGGCGCCTGCTGTTCCCTGAGACCATAAATCAGCTAGCTAGAATAACACCTGAGAACTCAGGTCTAGATGTGGCTATGAAAATTTAGACTTTTGAAGTCTTAAGAAAGAGCAAAAAATTCTGACTCTACTTACATTACCCAAAAGGTATGAGAAAAGAATTGTTCTCCATATGTGCATATTTCTGAAAATTACTTTTCCCTAACTTTCTTTAAATTTCCAAATGTTGGTAAATTGCTGTCTCAAATCCTGCTCTAAAAAAATCCCTGTAATACTGAACAAATTCTTTTGTTAGCACTGTTCTTAATGGGAAATAGAGTAGATGGAAAGCAAATAGAGCACAGTCTTTAAACTTTCTTATCCTGTGAAGTGCTCAGATCAGTAGCTGGCTGCCAGTATTGGCATGACTAAGAGGATGTAGTATTTTTCTTCAAGAACACTAGTAATTATGACCATAATGAGTTGGGCAACAGCCATAATTTTCAAGAACTACTGAGTCACTTCTGTGCAGTGTTATCTTAAGCTGAAATTTCAGTTGGTTGCTTGTTTCTTGTTAGGTCGTAAACTCGCTGCAGCAACAGACACAAGCTACATCTCCTCCGGTTCCTGAACCTCACACGCTCACTACTGTGGCTCAAGCAGACCCTCTTGTTAGAAGGCAGCGAGTACAGGACCTTATGGCGCAGATGCAGGGCCCGTACAACTTCATGCAGGTATGATGAATCCACCATGGTACTGTGAAGCTAGAACCAAAGAAACACAAAATAACACTTTTTGGCTGTTAGTCATGATTTAAAGAGTCTGCTGTAGCTTATTTGGAAAATACAACGGTCTTGCAAACAGTATAGTACTGTATGGCAAGACCTCATCCAAAGCCCACAAACCTGTATTGCTGTCCAAGTACAATGAGAATGTTATTTAGATTCTCAATCCTTATTTGTACTAAATCCACCGAGAAGGCAGAAAGTTGGGCATCACTGGGTGCTGTAGTGTGTATTCTGCTTAAGTGAGACCAGCTGTAAAATACCCCTTCTAGAAGCTAGTTCTAAATTTTGTGTTATGAAAAACTTCTACAACATGTGAAGAGAATGCTGCTTGGGTTGCTTCTTGAAGGCTCTCTTGTAACTTCTAAAGTTAGAACAACCAAAAATGCATTGGGAGATAATGGAATACATCAGAGAGAGCCTCTCTTCCTCCACGCAGAAAGAGTGGACACCTTGGTAACAAATGAGGCACACGCTTCTTACTTAGGTTCCTTTTTTTGTTTCTTCCTACAAACTGGTAGTTTAGGATGAAGAATAATGAACTGCCACCTATTCTATCTGGCTATTAAAATCTCCGTCCAGTTATCTTTTTGTCAAATAAGCTGTAATTTGTATACATGGACTGAATTTTTATTGTGATAAATACAATTTGGAATTTTTAGTATCATCATTGATTTTAAAATGTGTGGTAAAACCAGCAATTGTGTAACTGTGGACCAAGGTTCCTTTAGTGTAACCTGGTCATTTTTGTACTCTGAATGTTAATATTTTTAAAATGCAATAAATTGGATTTGATTTTTATTATTTTTATTTTTCCCCCAGGACTCAATGCTGGAGTTTGAGAACCAAACGCTTGATCCTGCCATTGTATCTGCACAGCCCATGAATCCAGCACAGAACTTGGACATGCCACAAATGGTTTGCCCTCCAGGTTTGTAATGGTAAATCCTAAACATAAATATTGGGGAGGTCTGCAAGTCATCTATAAGAAACGTGTCAGTTACTGCTACGTAGTAAAGGAGTCATCACAAGCAATAATACTGTACTGTAAAGTGTGTTTTTATCAGAAATGTGATTGTACTTTTGAAGCATACTATTTGTAGACTTCAGATTCTCACTTGCTTCTAGATTTTGCTTGAAAGTGTGGAACGTTTTTTTTAAATGGACAAAATATAGTTTCCCTTAGCTTTTTGGAAATTGCTGGATTATTTTGGACAACTGGAGAAAACGTACTTTGCATGGAAATGGTAATTGGTATTTTGAGTGTAACTTTGCCATGCCTTCATCTTTACGATGATGAGCTCTCAAATAACCGAATTGGATAAGTTGTTAATGCTATTCTGTAAATGGTTTGATTGTACTGTGTAATAAGTGACATTATTTTACTTTAGTTCATGCTGAGTCAAGACTTGCCCAGCCTAATCAAGTTCCTGTGCAACCAGAAGCTACACAGGTACGTTTTTAGTAAACTGTATTTTGGATTGATTGATGTTATAATAGGACTTTATTCCTAACTATATGAAAAACTCAAAGAAAAAGCTGAAGCTCTGATTTGGGGAAATCTGTTATCTCCATTATCTATGCAGCGTTGTCACTTATAAGTATGACCATATACAGTTTTTATGCTATGCAGACATTGCAGATTTTCTGTAATGGAGTCTTATCAGGCATTACCCTGTCTAGAAAACTGTTGGGTTCAAGGTTGAACCACGAGTTTATTGAGGAAACTGCATTTCTAATTAGAGGCCTCTTAAGGGAAGGGCACAAGCCTGGAAGCAGTTGCAGTTTGCACTGCTCACTCTAATGGCCCAATGTGGAATTCTCGGTAGTTACCAGTTCTTTCAATCTGTGGAGCTTGCACCAGTCTTCAAATTTGGGGTGTGGATGTGATTTTCATGTCATAAATTGAATTCCACATGCCTGTGTGTTAGACTGCCATCAGTTCAAATCTGTATCATGTGTGACAGTGGTGAATTCCAAGGGTTTTTTCATGATTCAGAGGAAGGACTTTGTTTGGAGTGCTGCTCTGTTGTCATACTGTAATACAGCAGTTTAACTTGAGGTTTCTCTGTCCATTGTTTTCAGGATGGACTAATACTTTGACATGTCACAGAATCACAGAATGGTTTGGGTTGGAAGGGTCCTTTAAGATCATCTAGTTCCAACCCTACTGCCCTGGGCTGGGGAGGACACCTTCCACTAAATGTCGATCTTTGCCTAGTAGTGTTCTCTTTCATGTTAAGCCATATGTAGTAATATTTTTAATGTAGATAGAAGCAAGTTGTCCTTTATTTGCAACAGAAATGCCAAAACCAAAATAACTTGGTTAAAGGGCGCTCTGTATCTGTTCAAGTGGGCATGAGACCACAAATAGATTTAATGGGTTAACTATATAGTTTGTGGTGGTGTTTTTGACTTGTTCTGTTAAGGATGAGTCCCAGTTGCTTGCTTGGATAATATTTTAATACTGGAGTTGTAGAGCAGTCAGGATGAGTTGAATGTGGTTTTCAGTTGAGCTTTCCTGAAATGCCTATTTAAGTAGGATCTCTTAAACGTGCTTCTGCAATGTATAAATATTGTATTCACCTTTTCGTTAAGATGTGCCAGTTTATTACTGAATTGTCTAGTGATTAAAGAACTTCCTGATTTTTTTATTAAGCATGTGTGCCATCTCTGAAGGACTCTGCTGGTCTCAAGTAATGAATGTGATCCCTGTAGGTGTTTGAAAACCAAAAGAAAAGCCTGGATAGATTGTGTATCTCAGTGCTGGTAGTATGAATTGCTTGTTATATCTTGTCCAGATTAGATCTGCACCTTTTAAGTCACTCATTTATATATAACAGGAATGTGGGTTTTTTCTTGAGTTTCCCCTCTATGTAGCTGCTGAAGGGCTAGTACTCTGAGCAGTTTTGTTGGATTTTTTTTTTGTCAGAGAGTTCTCTCCGCGCTTGTTTTTATTCTACTGTTAAGTGATGTCTGTGACTTTCTCCAGTGGGTTTTTTTCTTATTTTCCTTACCTCAGCCAGTGCTGCCAATGATTCCCTTGGGGATCTTGCAAGCGGTAGCTAAACTTACCTCTTTCCTTTTGAATGTTCAACGAGGTGATGTGAACACAGCCATCAGTTGTTATCATTTACCTCTTAAAGTCCCTGATAGCCTTAAATGCAAAGTCCTCTGCTTTGTTCGCCAGAGTTTTCACTGGACTCTGTAGGGGAGCAGAGGCTGTAAAACAAGCAAATTCAGTCCACTGGAAACCAGCACTTCCCTATTTCTGTATGAGCTTGGAGTTCTCTCATTCAAACTTCTGTATATTTCTCTGTCTCTCTGTCTTTCCCCAGTTTTATTGTAATGGTAGTAGGTTGCATAAGGAAATGAGGAGGAGGATGTTCTTCAGTAAAAGCAAATACGCGTCCAGCTGATTCAGAATATCCACAGAATACAATCTGGCAAGGGCTGGGTGTTAAAAAGTACTTAATTTTTAAGGCTTGTAAAGATTTGCTGGAATACATACTTTTACTAGAGAGTACCATTTATTCCAGAGTTCTGTGATACTTTGTATAAAACTGTGTGTGAGCATCAGCTGACTTTTGGGGGCTTTGGGGTTTATCTTGTCAGGTTCCCTTGGTTTCTTCTACAAGTGAGGGGTATACAGCCTCCCAACCCATGTATCAGCCTTCTCACACAACAGAGCAACGGCCACAGAAAGAATCAATTGACCAGATTCAGGCAAGTCAGATTTCACAGGGGTGGGAAGGACTCTGCTTGCAGGTGTGATCAAATATTAGTGTATGTTTCTTTGTAAATAAAGTTTTGTAATTTTAGTTACCTATGGATAGGGCTGCTTCAGTTCTGTTTAATTTCAAAACTTTGAGCCTGTCTGCAACCAGTAAGACCTTCATAGTAAGACTTTTAACTTAATAGATTGTCTATTTGGTTAGAAGTAACGTGCCAACATCAGCGTATGAGCATCAGAGTTGTTGCCTTAGGAAATGTGATTTATTTTTTTACGTTGGCTAGCAGTTAGCCCAGAAACTTGTTCATTTCCCCTTGTAGTTTTTTCTAGTTGTGTTTCAAGCTAATGAGGGAGAAGACTGCTAGGTTTTCCGTCTCCCATTGTGCCATTGTAAATGAGGCTGTACAGCTGAAGTAGAAAATACTCATTTGTTCATGTGAACCTGAGGCATTGTCACTTTTTTTTTAAAGTGAAGGTTTTAAGTTAAATTTTTGGTATTATTCAAAAGCTGCTAAAATCTTGTTTGTTTTCATTATTAGGCTTCAATGTCACTGAATGCAGACCAGACCCCATCATCATCATCGCTTCCCACTGCATCTCAGCCCCAGGTGTTCCAGGCTGGATCTAGCAAACCTTTGCATAGCAGCGGAATCAATGTTAATGCAGCTCCATTCCAATCCATGCAAACAGTAAGTAGTAAATTAATATTGAATCCCTGTATTTTGGTGGTCATTCTTTGTGTTGTTACACAAACACTGTAATCAGTCATGTGATTACATAAAATAATCTTTGGTTATTCACATTTCTCAGACTTGCATACTTCTTCACATGATGCAATGAGGAATTGTAAAAAAATCAATTGGACCAGAGAGCTATTTTTCTAACATTATAGGTATTCAACATGAATGCACCTGTTCCTCCTGTTAATGAGCCAGAAACCCTTAAGCAGCAAAATCAGTACCAGGCCAGTTACAACCAGAGTTTCTCCAATCAGCCTCACCAAGTAGAACAATCAGATCTTCAGCAAGAACAACTCCAGACAGGTAAACTTATTTTAGCAAAAACTGAAATGGCAATAGCTTGAGTAGAGCAGATGATCAGGCTGTGAAGACCTAGGTGATGTAGCAAACCGTGTCACACATTCTCAAATGTTCCTAGTCTTGAGAAGCTTTCCCCTGAACAGTACCTGGTTTTTGTTATTCTGTCTTGGTTTGAGTATCCAGCAGGGGGTGAAATTCAGTATATGTATCTCCAACTGTTAAAAGAATTTTGCCGCTTGATTCAGTTTTATATGGGTGTGGGGGGTTGACCCTGGCTGGATGCCAGATGCCCACCAAAGCCCCTCTATCACTCCCCTCCTCAGCTGGACAGGGGAGAGAAAATACAGTGAAAGGCTTGTGGGTCAAGATAAGGACAGGGATCTCTTACCAATTACCATCACGGGCACAACAGACTCAACTTGGGGAAATGAGTTTAATTTATTACCAATCAAATCAAAGTAGGATAATGAGAAATAAAACCAAATCTTTAAAACACCTTCCCCCCCCTTCTTCCTGGGCTTAAATTTACTCCCAATTTTCTCTACTTCTTCCCCTGCAGGGGGACAGGGAATGGGGGTTGTGGTCAGTTCATCACATGTTGTTTCTGCCACTCCTTCCTTCTAACACTCAGCCCCTGCTCCAGCATGGGGTCCCTCACATGGGAGGCAGTCCTCCACGAACTTCTCCAACTTGAGTCCTTCCACAAGCTGCAGCTCTTTGTGGACTGCTCCAGCGTGGGCCCGTTCCATGGGGTGCAGTCCTGCAGGAATAGGCTGCTCCAGCGGGGGTCCCCCATGGGGTCACAAGTCCTGCCAGCAAACCTGCTCCAGCGTGGGCTCCTCTCTCCATGGGGTCACAGGTTCTGCCAGGAGCCTGCTCTGGCGTGGGGTCCTCCAGGGGCTGCAAGTGGATATCTGCTCCACTGTTAACCTCCGTGGGCTGCAGGGGGACGGCCTGCCTCACCATGGTCTTCACCACAGGCTGCAGGGGAATCTCTGCTCCAGCACCTGGAGCACCTCCTCCTTCTCTTTCTTATCTGACCGTGGTGTCTGCAGAGTTGTTCCTCACATATTCTCACTAATCTCTTCGGCTGCAGTTGTGCAGCATTTTTTTCCCCCCTTCTTAGATATGTTACGGAGGCGCTGCTGCCATTGCTACTGGGCTCAGCCTTGGTCAGCAGTGGGTCTGTCTTGGAGCTGGCTGACATGGGTTCTATCGGATATAGGGGAAACTTCTAGCAGCCTCTCACAGAAGCCACCCCTGTAGCTCCCCTGCTCCCCGCTATCAAAACCTTCCCACAAACCCAATACAGGTTTAACAAGATTAAGGATTATTCTAAAGATGAAAGCAATATAGTGGAGTACTTGCTCTGCTGATGTTAAGGTTGGATGATGCTTAAATTTGCTTTAAGAAAAGAAAGGTTGTACTATTTGAGATAACATTTTAAAAAGGAAATAGTAAGCTAGAATTGAGAGCAAATATGGACTGCTTCTCACACGTGATGTAAGGTTCATAAAGATATAGAAACTTTTGCTAAAATCAGTTAGACAGGGTTTGAATACAGCAGGCAAAACGCTTTCCAAGTTAGCAACTTAAAAAAAAAAAAAAGATGAAGTCTTATGTACAAAGCTGTTCTTCTCCCTGCACTCTCCTCGCTTTCCACTGAGATAAAATTTGCAGATGGAGAGAGGGATTTTTGAGTGAAGGATGCAGTACTTCACCCTTGTCGTCTCTGTCCTAACAACTACTCGAAGTGGAGTAAGGAAAAAGAGTCTGATCCTTCATCTCTATAACTGATTATGAGCTTGAATTCTGTCTTCTTTGCAAGCGGGAGATACTGGGGTGTGTGCACGGGAAGAGGGAGAACCAAGTTTTCATTGTCTATCTAAATTGTCTTTCTAAAGACAATTGTCTTTCTAAAGAAAGGATCCCTCAGCTTGTAGAGTGAAAACAGCAGCTGTGGTAAATTGTTCCCACCAATCCCACCTTAGTCAGCGCAGCAACACCTAACAGAATTTAGTTAGTGAAAGGAAAGATTTCTTAGTGGCGCTCTGCCAGTTCAGAGGGGAGGAAGTTAAGAAGTGGGTTAGCTAACTCATACTGTTTTTTCCAGAGTGCGTGTTGCTGATTTTTAAAGGATTTGAAGTAGCACAGGAAAATTGTACCTGCCTTAGGAATACTTGTTGCTGAGCTCACACTAGAGACTTCTTGACACTGACTTAAATCAACTTTCTACCATTTCTGGGTTGTTCTAATATGGTGGGATATCTGACTAATAAACTTGCTACTTAATTTTGCAGATTATTTTTCTTTGAATGGGTGAGCATTTATTGATATGTTCAACGGTATTTCAAAGCCTTGAATGTTGAGTTTGAAGAGAGTTTATAGGGGAACATAAATAAAGAAACACAGGCTTTTATACTCCGTTTTTTCTCCCCATTTCCAATATAGTGGTTGGTACTTACCATGGTTCCCCGGACCAGACCCATCAAGTGGCGGGTAACCACCAGCAACCTCCCCAGCAGAATACTGGATTTCCACGTAACAGTCAGCCTTATTATAACAGTCGAGGAGTGTCTCGTGGTGGATCACGTGGGGCTCGTGGCTTAATGAACGGTTACAGGGGACCGGCAAATGGATTTAGAGGTAAACAGCTTTATTAAACACTCTCATTTGACTTTTACTTCTTTCTGGAAACCGTCTCAAGATACCAAGTGTTAAACTGACCAACTGTTGGTTTTGTACGGTAGTAGGATCTCTGTAATATATTTAAACTTGTAGTAAAATTCCATTTGCTTTAGCTAACTTAAGCAACTTACATTTTAGGTGTTTGGTTAGGCTTCCTATGAGGATGTAAACAAATAAATGTTTTTTTCTGTTCTGTGCTGAAGGCTTAGTGTTAGTTTGATTAGGCATCTACTGGAAGCATAAGCGAACACAGAAATACCCCAACAGAATTTCACAACCGTTCAGTGAGGGATTCAGATGCCAATTGGTATTTCAAAAATGTATTTTATTTCCAGTTATGGCAGAAGCAGTGTATTTTAAAGAGCTCCGTGTTTCATCATATTGAGGATAGGCTGGATAATGTAGAAATAAAAGAACAAAAAAGTCCAAAAGTCATTACTCTGAGGGTATTAACAGGAGCGGAGGAATGATACTCTAGTTCTAGGTAAATGAGAGAACTTTCATGATTCCTGGAGATTATTATATATGGCTGTCAATGTTATGAAGATGTGTACGTTAGAACGGGAGATAGAGACCGTTTCCTTGTCAGGTGTTCTGAGATTAGACTAATGGATACAGTACTGTGTGCTTGTGCCATGATCTCTTCCTCTGGTGTGGTTAGAGAGCAGAGGAGAAACCTCTATAACAAAGATACAACTGATTGTAGTAGGGAATGCAGTGGTCACTACTTGTCGGCCTAAAATCGATTTGGATTCCACGTGTTAGACCCTTGGGACTGGAGCCGTCCTTGGACATGGTTCCCAGCACTCTGGAGAGTTTTGGCTCAGGAGCAGCTTCGTGCTTGAGTTGGCTGTTGTGGCCTTGCAGGTCCACAGCTGTTACGTTTAGATCCTAGTGTTACCTTTAGCTCTGGATTGAATATTACGTAAATCAGACTTCAAATTACTAGAGCAATGCATTGAATTGCTATCTCCTCTGAGTTCTTACTAGGTCCTCATTCTTGATTCTTACAGTAGTATTAGCACTGATGTTGCACCCATTCATTTGACTTGCAGGTAAACAGTACTTACTAAAGGGGTTTTTTCCCTCAGGTTTAGGTAAAATGCTCTTACTGCTTTTCTTTATATGGTAGCATAAAGTAATAGGCTATCATTTCCAAGTGAAAGACTTTTACCCTGTTCCTTAGGAGGATATGATGGCTACCGTCCTTCCTTTTCCAACACTCCAAACAGTGGTTACACGCAGCCCCAGTTTAATGCTCCTCGGGATTATTCAAACTACCAGCGGGTAAGCTACCATTCTGTTGTGACAGTCTAGAAGCAGACTTAAAAAGTACCTGTCAATGAAGGCACTCAAACAAATCTATTAGTGAAAACTTTTCCAAGGACTTTGTTTATTGCTAGTGAAGACAAAAGTTTCAGGTACTAAACAGATACTTAGAAATAGCAGAAAATGGCTGGTTATAATGGGAAAACATGTTCTGTTTGGCTGATTGATCTCTAAAAGAATTAGTCTAGTAGTTGGAGCCAGGTTGAGTGAATTATAAAGAACTCTTCCTTAAACATAATTATTTTCACAGTTTTGTGAGGAAAAAAAACTTAAAGAAGAACGTAAATCCATTGAAATTAACTTTTCAAACCTGTTTGGGATTGCCTGTCTTCTACAATGCTGATATGTTACAATGAAATTTGTGCAGAATTTTGCTGTTCTGAAGGGAGTATGCTCAGTTTGCTCAAAGCTTAGACTGACTGGAAAATGTCTTAACTCTGTATATCCAAACAAGTATTTATAAGCAAATGAGATGACAGATTTTGATCCTGCTGTTAGAATGTCTCTTCATTTATTGACTGGTCCTTCAGCAAATTAATCTGTTTGACCTCTGCATAGTTTGAAAAATTTGAACACTAAATACATCTATTTACACTTCTTATTTATATTGAACAACATATCCTGTAACTGGAGAGAGAATTTGTTGTTGTATGTTTTATTATACCTGCTGGGTACTAGTAGGAGTAAGAATTTATTTTTCTAAGATGAATTTAAACTAATAAAATGCTATATGTTGAAGTCACAAGTGTTTTGTCAGTGCACATTGTTTTAAAAGCTTCTTATTTTATTGGATTTAGTAGCCTCCTGAAACATAACCAAATGCCCAGGTTTTATGTCTAACTTTTTTTCATTTCTGTGCTTCAGGATGGATATCAACAGAATTTCAAACGTGGCTCTGGACAAAGTGGACCTCGGGGAGCTCCTAGAGGTAATTCCTGAGTAGTGAATAATTGATTTGGGCTGAATGGAAATTTTTTTGATCCACCTTCTAGAGCTTTGCATTTAAAAAACAACCTCACTCCTTACTCAGCAGGTCACAACTGAAGAATAAGCTTACTTTCCTCTGACCTCATAGTTGACCCTGCTTTTGAACAGAGGTTGGACTTGGAAGGACCCCTTGAGGTCCCTGCTGACTTGCATTATACTGTGATCCTTTGAACTTGAGGTGGAAGTTTAGTGGGCTGTTGAATGAGGCATTCTTTGAAAAGAAGTTAAAACAACAATTGTTTTTGACACTATAAATGTAACAACTATTTAGTTCCCTTTTATTAATGAAAGCCTTAGGAAAGCAATTTAGTATTTTTTTTTGTGAGGTTTATCATGACTTAAGATCTGCTTATTAGGTGCATTAGTAGTTTGCAGGTAAGACTTGTTTATAAAGCAGACCTTGGGCTTGAGCTGGCTCTGTCAGCCTTAAGACTTGTATGTTACTCTGTTGCACTAGAAGATGTCCTGCTACATCTGTTATGGAGGTCTCTTTAAATCTAAGGATACAAAACTTCCTCCATGCGCATCTGTTCCTTGATCCTATAGAATTGTTGCTTTTAGCTTATGGAGGTGCGTTGTCCTGTAGCTTCGTGAGAGTGTTTCCCATGTGTTCATCTGAGAAAACAAATAGAAAACTCCACATATGTAATGAGGCTGTAGCTGAACTTCTAAATTTTATTTTCAACGCTATTTCCACAGTTCAATTGGGGTTTTTTTAGTAGATTTTTGTTGATGAGACCCTTCTGTCTCGATAGAGACATTTCCATGAGAATCTTGAGTTATTACTGGAGCGCCTTGTCAGTGAGGACAGCTCAAGGCTGTGTGCTGCAGTCCATGAAATCACAGTTCCATGTGGTAGTTTGGTTTTGAAGAGTTCTGTCCTTGACTGTCTTGATACTGAAAGCCCTGTAGTGTGGAACTGTGGCCTGAAGTTCAGCATAGTATTAGGCTGTGGTGAAACTGGGAGCATATTTTAGGAGTCACACCAGTAATGAAGAGGAGTCTTGAGGTTCGTTGTCAAGGATATGCAGGCAAACTTGAGAGGGATTGCTCAAGTGACCTACAATTCTCATATACTGAGAGTGTGAGCTATGGGCAGTCTTTTAATAAAGGAATAAAAGGATGGAAGTTAAAATGTGATTAGTTAGCTCACAGTACTTATATTTAAAATACAGTAAACTGATTATTCCTTACACTACTGCAAAACTTTTAATTTTAGTCTGATGTTTATATCTTCATGACTTGATTTTTTTTTTTCTTCATTTTTACTTGAAGTGATTGCAACTTTGTAGTTCTGGGAAAAAGAAGTATTGGGATAGAGCTGAAAACTGTAAAGGCAGGTTACGTGCTGTTGAGTTTTGATTTGAAGGAGTTTTTAGAACCGTATGTAGTCTAGGTACAAACCTGGGAATTCTTACCCAATTTAGACCAGCACTTTTAGGGATTTTTTTAAACAGCCTGACTTCATGCCTAATTCAAGTGCCTTTTTATATGTTTTCTAGGTCGTGGAGGGCCCCCGAGACCAAACAGAGGGATGCCTCAAATGAATGCTCAACAAGTGAATTAAAGAAATTCACAGGATTACATTAAACGCCAAAAACACACTGGCCAGTGTACTATACATGTTACCAGAAGAGTTATTATCTATTTGTTCTCCCTTACAGGAAGTTTGTTGTAAAGGGACTATTTTCATTACCCATAATGACAGGACTACAGTTGCCAGCTTTATATTACCTGGATATGGAAAGGAACGAAACAATGTTTACTCTGCATGTTCTGTCCTAAGCATCATCTTGAGCCTTGCACATGAGATTCAGATTCCTCACCCTTGCTAAGAGTAAAGCAAAAAAGGCAATTTTCAGGGTGATCCAATATCCATGGTTAACTGAAGTGGCAGGAAAAAGCAAAGACTCACTTCTGACATTTAAAAGTGATGTAACCAATTTGGATAAAATCTGCAAATTCTTAAAGATTTATTGGGGTGGCAGTTGACAAAACTTAATGTTCCCATGAAAGGATGGAAAAGGTGAAGTGTGGCTTGGTAGAGCAACTGCATTTCAGCTTTTTCTTATTAAATTGAAGCACTGAACAGTTAAAGATGCGTAGTGATGCATATTTCCCTACATAGACAAATAGGCTTATAGCCATTTTTTGACAAAGAAGAAGCACCCTTAGCTACAGCACTCCTCATCACCAGGGCCCTGTTTACTGTGGCTAAGGATTTAAGATCGCTTGCATAACTGCTAATGTAATTGTGTAATTTTTTTAAAAAAAAAAGAAGAAAGGAAAAAAAGCTTTGATTTGGCACTTCAACAAAATTTTGCGACAAATGTGAGATATAATCTGGATAGCCACTGTATATTTGATGTGAAGTATTTAGATATCTCTCTGAAACACTTTTAAGTTTCTTTGATAGCAATGACTTTTGTAAGGATTGGTATACTCTATCATTCCTTATGACTTGCACATTGTCTGTCACTAATACTTGACCTTGCTGTATTATCACCTAAATAACTGATGCCGGTACTGATGGAAACCTCTAATGGATAATCATAACACTTTTGGTCACATGTCCTTTTGTCTTTCCTGCAGCCTTGAAGGTTTTAAGAAATCTCAAATGCCCGCTGCTGCTGCCCTTTTAATTGCTATCTTTTGAAAAGCACCAGTATGTGTTTGAATTGATTTCCCCTTTTAAGGGAAATGACAGCCAGCAGTTACAGTTCTAATGGTATAAGCAAGACAAATAAAACATGTTTATAAAAATTGTATCCTGGAACACTGGTTTTCAACGACTGAAACAAATTTAATGTAATGGGGTGACATTTCATAAGGTTGGTTTTTGTTTTGTTGGGTTTTTTCCCCCTGATAGATTCTCTTTTTCCTGAATAGATGTAAACCCTCCTCCTGTTTTTCTGATTTTATTCTAATAGCTGTGACTACTTCTGGGAAACTTTTCTTTTTATGGACTTTACTTTTCATCAAGGCAGCAATGTATAAAAGAAATGGCATAAGACTAGGAGCTGGAAAATACCAAGTCTTATTCAAGTTTTACTGCATACTTGTGGTATAATCTTTGGAAAATCACTTGTGCCTACCTTTTGCGCACATGCACTCTCTCTGCAGTGGGGAGAATATATTGATAGCTGCCTCCATAGAGGTGTTGGTAGTTCTGTTGCATTTTATAGCACCTGCAAGAAGAAAAGTGCTATATATGTTAAGTATTGCTCATCAAATAATTCCTACCTGTGGAAGGGTGAAATTAAGGAACAGCTACATGTTATTTAACTGTTATATACAAAACTGAAGGTTGTTTTCATTCAGAGGGTCGTTTCTACTTTGTATCAGAACTGAACTTTCAGAACTTGTAGTCAGATATTTTGACTCCATACAAATAGGTGGTAATATCACTTTTCCATGTTCTGTGTGAAGAGCACAAATGAGAACTGTTTTTACTGAGAGTAGTGATAAGCTTGTGAAGAAGATGCTACACACCAGACATCTTGAAATGATGCTGAAGGCTAGGAGCAGCAGTTTTAGTCAAGGCCTAGAAACATTCCGTACCAGTATAACAATATAAACTGCAGTCTGGTGAGAAGTTGCTGTTCTGTGTCTTTTTTTAGGAAGCTATTACCAAGATAATAGTCCCAACTGTTTTTTTAACTGGAAAAAATAAAAAGACAAACCTTTTAATGTTGAACTGATGTAGGAAAACAGTGAATTTTTTTTTTTTTTTTTTTTTTTTTTTTTTTTTTNTTTGTGTGCATCAGCTTACTTTTAAATGGTTGGTAGAACACAAGCTATTCAGCTTTTTCCATTGCACACCAGATGCTTCTTTAATAGCTAATTGTAGTTTGACAGTAAGCTTGCAGCATACTGAATTAAAGACCGCTGAATGGATCAGAACATTCCACTTAAGGTTTTGGGGTCTTTTTTCTTTTTTTTAACTTAAATTTATTAATAAAACATTGGGTAGTTGAGAGGCCTCTTAATTCAGATACAACTTTGTAAGCCTTTTCATGTATGAAAATGGTCTTTAGAGTAGCTGCTCTGCTGTATGCTGATAGAGGCAGATGTGTTATAATAACAACCATAAAACAAGTACTTGATGTGTTTAATTTGGGAATTTGCACTGACTCCTTTAATTTCAATACGTGCGTCTAATAAACGGTATACTGAAAAATTGGCTTGAGTCACAGTATGGCACATAGATCCACTAACTGATTTTCTGGCCTGTTCAGGGGAGCTTTTAAGTATCTTCACTCCATAACTTAGCTCTAGCTCTTGAGTTACATCCAGATCACAAGCACTCCTAGATCCATTTCTTTTGAAAAAGGTCATCTTTTGAACAAAGACTGTTGTAAGAAGCGATCATACTGAGGCCAAACAGCGGGAGTTCTGGGCTGGTTCTGTTGCAGAGCCCTTCCTGGATGCCAGGGAGTGAGCTGGGTTTATTTTAGTTAGGTGCTGCAGTAGGGTGTTTCAGGCCTGATGCCTGTGGCTGGAAAGTGTGAGTGAGCGTAACAAAGTGCTACTTCTGAGCCTGTATGTAGACACATCAGTTGCACTCTTTGGTGGTTTTACTTGATTCTTCTGGGAGCATAACAGACTAGTTATGACTGCCTTGCATATACAGCTACTATGAGGAGATACAGATTTTTGTTGGCAGGGGCTTCATTATCTAATATTGCTGGGCTGTGATAAAGTACAGTGGTATGTGAGAACAAACTTCTAGCTTCAGTGTCTGTCTTCCTCTTGGCTGTAATACAAGGATTCTTGAGTAATTTATAAGTCACTCGAGTTCCAGAAGTTTCTGCTTAATGTTACTGTGTCTGGGAAACTTGGATTGTTCCTAGAAGTCCTACAACTTAAAATATTTAACTTGGAAATCAAGAACTATTGTCTTATTCCTAAGGTCAGTTTTGTCCTACATTTTACTTCCCTGTTTTTCCTGTATGCGGGCTGTCTTTTTAAGAACAGGTCACTAACACGGTTTTAGGGTTTTGCTGTGGAAGGAGTTCTAGACCCTATTTTATTTCCAAGATGCTGTCTTTTTTGTGTAGCAATCTCCAAAGCCTAACGTCATCCAGAGTAACTGGAAGAGTAATGTTGACTTCTTGTTAATACGCAGTTATGTATTCTGCCATGGCTTTTTAACTTTCAGAGAACTTAGTGACCTTAAAAATGTGTCTTCTCAAAATATCTTGCCAACCTTATTTATTAGACAGGCAGATTCTTTGATTGGGTTAGAGGCTACCTTCGTATGTGTCTTTGGAGATTGGATCGAGCTTCCTTCTTTTCTCTCAAATGCCATTTGAGAGAAAAGTTATTGAAAGGGCTTTAACTCTAGACAAATATTGAAAAGATGATAAATTATATTGAAAAAGTGGATAAACTTCATGTGATTAAGAGCAAATAGGGCAAAACCTTTGTAGTCCAGCAGAATGAGGTACAAAACCAATTGGTCAGAAAAATCTTGATCTTCCTATTCTTTTTTTTGAAGTTCTGGCGTTGCCTAAGCTGAGTAGTTGACTTTTCTTACTACTTCTTTGCAAGAACCATTCATTATAAATGCACATTTGAGATACAAGTGTTTGGGCTCAGTGGAGGAAAATCGTGCTGTATTCTTTAATTTCCTCCCATCGCAAGTTTCCTGTGGATACAGTGGGACGTGAGAACACTGCTCATTAACCAGCCCCATTAATGAGGCTGCTAGTCACATCTTGAAAAGTAAAGATCATCCCTCTTGCTCATGCGAAACTGTTCTTGAATAAAGTGTGTGCAAAGTATTGAAACAGGTAGTTGAAGATACAAATTTATAGCTGGAGTTGAGGTTTGTGACTATATGAAGTAGACTGTATTTTAGTCTTTCAAGTTTCTGCACCTGTTTTTACGGTATTCCAGCTGAATATGGATGGGACTAGAAAGGTTTTTAATCGCTTGAGCTGGCACCAAAAAAGTTCCACAGATGGGGTGGGTAAGTGTTCTTCACCAGCGATTCACCTAAAAATAGGTGCCTCATGTGAAGAGCAAGCAGGAAACTGCCCTGAACAATGAAACTTTCCTTTTGAACTTAGAGGGATGATTTCCTTATTTAAATCTGTGCTTAAGTACAGTTACGATTATTGTTGGGAACTTTACTGGAAACTCAAACATTGCAAAATTGTGTAGTTTCCTTCTAATTCTGGTTTTCTCTAAACGACAAAATTTATTAAAATTTCTTTGACTGTTCCATCACAACATCAGCATCTGAGCGTTTGATTGGTCTCATGAATCTTGGCCGTCTTATATTCAGTGACAGAACTTAACAGAAGGAGCTTTGACATGAACTTTGGGAAAATTCCCTTATGTAACACCAGATTAGCATAGCTGATAGTCATGAAGAAGGCTGATCACTTAAAGGATTATTAAAGGATAATGTGTTTGTGTGGCCAATTTGTTTTTCCAGAGGGAAGGAGAGGGGGAAGGTCCTTCAAACTTCCCGGTTTGCAAGTACTGCTTGCTTTTACATTCAAATGTTTTTCATCCCGGTCAGTACATTCTGCAAGAGGAAAGGTTCCATGCTTTTGAGAACCACTGCACCTTGGCTGTTACGGATTTGAGGTTGCATTTAAATTGTCTTAACATCAAAGGGAAAGAAAACATCCACGCCATAGTAGACTGTTAAGGAGATTTAATGTCTCTTCCTCTGTGTGAAAGCAAGCCCCTGACTCCTGTACACTTCTATGAAAACTTAAAAGCAGCATCTTGCATTTCTGCCTATTCCTACAAGGTTTCAGACACCGGGCGTTGTTGCATTTTGGTGTGGTATGGCAGAGTCTCTGATGAGAAACTAATTCTCTAAACTGTCTAAGGGAAGAGGTGCTATTCTATTAGCCAGTTTCTTAGGCTTTTTGAATATAATGCAATTAAGATTATTTGTGGCTCTGTAGATCTAGCCTTAATGGAGGGAAGGAAATCTGTTTTCTAAAATCCACATCCTAAAGCCAGTTTGAGCGGCGCTTAAGAGAACTGTGTTAGGAAAACTTCGGCCTGACTTGACATTTTGTTCTGAATTAAATTTATTGTTAGCTCTTGCTGCAGTTACTAACCCATTAATTTTAAAAGCTAGGTTCTGTTCCCTCCCCACTTTATAATGTTCATAAAATAATCGGATGGGTGTAAATAGATTAGTTCCAACTCTGGTGGCCAATTTCTTCTTTCTATAAAATGTGCTCCAATACCCAATAGTGGATCAAGAGTACACCTGAAATTTTGGTATCAAGATACATTTTAGTAATTAGACTTTTATTAAATGAAAATGTATTTCCTTTTTTGAAGCTATTCAATTTTAGAATAAATTTTAGTAATGCATCTACCATATAAAATAAGTCTTCAGAATTACGTTTTAGTTAATTGTCAGATTTAAATTTTCTGATGGCCTTAAACGTACCTGTATATATGTCTTTGCAGTTCTTTAACTCAACATTTAAAACAAATTGGTCCATGGCTTATGTAAACACTTGAAAAATAAATCTATTTAAATGTTTTATGTCCTTCCCTTTTAAGCAGATATTTCATACCTATACCTAAGGAATTGTCTTTCTACACTTCTGTCGCATTGGTGGTTTGGTCTCGGTAAATGGGTTTACCTGGGTTCACCTTCTCAAAAAATACTGTTCTACAGCCTTTATGATTATTAATTCAGTAGTTTTATCATATTTTTGCTATATTTTAAAACTTAAATATTTTATCCCAAAATACATCCAGTGGTATTAAACACATTTTTCCTGCGATGTTACCTGGCTTAAATATTTCATTGTTCAAATGTTCAAGTTCAAAACTTTTTTTTCGGGGGGGGGGGGGGGGGGGGNAAAAGCTAAGAATAAATATATCTATGCAAATAGCTTGGCTCAACTTTGGTATTGGAAGGTTAATGTTAGACTTTAGGTTATTAGGAATAGTTTTGCTGTCAGTTTGAGGAAAAAAAAATCGTGGTTTTGAATTACTGGAATCTAAACCAAGTCAGATTGATGAATTGTTTTCTTGTTGCAGCTCCACAGTTGTGCGACTTGGGCTTTTTGTATAGAAGACTTTCAAACAGCTGTGGCTTTATTAAACAGCGGAGCTTAAATGTTATAAGCTACCTAGTTTAATTGAGAAGCAAGGTTGCGAAGGTTTCATGGGATTTCATAATTTCGTATCGATAATAATGTATCCTGAGGATCTGTTATTTTTCTGCGTGTGCTCAATTTTCTTTCCACGGGAATACTGTGTATCCAAATGCCCATTTTTTTGCCATCTCCACAGTACCCACAGACACCTAGCGACATCGGCTGTACCACTGGCGTAGAACGGCAGGAGGTGGAAACGGAGTACCTTTATAAAATCATGAGCGGCACCGTGTTTGCTCCAACAGCGCTGGGTTTTGCAAGCAAGATTTATTTAGAACGAAGGATTTTAAAAAATAAAAACCAGTGTTGCCATTGCGGTTTGGTTTATCCCCTTTTTACAGTCAGTTACACAAAAGTCACCGAACTACACCCAGCATCGATGTGGACGTTCCTAACCGCCATCACCGGGCTGCGCTTATCTCCAGGCGTGAAATTGTTTAGGTACAGTGATACGTAACTGAGGATACATAGGCAATTTCAAAAAGTAGCTTCCACAACTCCTGTATTTTTCCCCAGACGGGGAATCCTCGTCATTTAAGCAATTCCTTCCTCCTCCTCCGGCCCTCGGCGCTGCTGGGGACCGGTTCTCCTCAGGCCTGTAAGGCGGCTCCCCGCCCCCTTCTCCTCAGGCGGGGCGCGGGTACCTGCTCTCCGCCTCGCCTGCATTAATGCGTGCGCCGTCGAGGCTCTGGTCCACGCGTGTTTCCTCAGCTCCACTGCGACTTTAAGCTGGAAAATCAGCTTAAATTCTGATTAAAAATAAGATTATATCTGTGCCGCGCAGGCGAACGGCGGGGGCAGCCTCGGGGTCCTACGGCAGTGCGCGGCGCGCGCGCCCGGCCTGGCTCGTGCCGCTTCCCACGTGGTGCGCCGCGAGCCGCCGGGCCCGTCGCTGCCGCCTGAGGGGGCGGCTCTCCTCAGGGCGGCACTCAGTCGCCGCTCGGGACGGGGAAGGTCCGAGCGCCCCGCAGCCATGCAGCGCCGGAAAGTGGACAACCGCATTCGGGTGCTGATCGAGAACGGGGTGGCGGAGCGGCAGCGGTCCCTCTTCGTGGTGGTCGGCGACCGCGGCAAGGACCAGGTAGCCCGCTCCCGGCGGGCGGAGGGACTCGCCCTGCCTGCGGGGCGAGGGGGGGGGGGGGGGGGGGGGNGTGTGTGTGTGCTGATCTGTAACCCCCCGGTACCGGCCTTTTGCTCTGTAAAGCAAGTGTTAAACCCCGCACAGAATCAGGCAGAGCAATGGCGCGCCTCAGCGTGCGTGAGGTAACGCCGCGGTGCGGAAACGCAAAGGGGTGTTAGAAATGGCTTAGGAGGCTTGTCCTTAGACATCGGCTGTTTGAGAGGCTCCTGAACATTAAATAAAAAAAAGTACAGGCAAATCGGAATATATTTTTTTTCTTTTTAAACTGGGGCAAAAGATATTTAATTTTCTAGCTAGCTAGCAGGAGCTGCTGTGCTACCTCAGTTCCCCCTCACCACAAGACAGACATTGAGGCACTGGAGTGTGTCCA
>RSEF01000005.1:19873091-20020400 GCA_003993805.1 Himantopus leucocephalus
TGGTTGGACTTGATGATCTTAAAGGTCTCTTCCAACCTAGATGATTCTACGATTCTAAGATACTACGGTTTTGCACTCGAGTCATGTTTTATGTACTGAGTCATCCTGCAGATGTCATCACACCAGAACTTGGACTCGACCTACCTGGTAATGTTGCATGGAAGAAATTAACAAATAAACTTGTTTCTCTTCAGAGGCTCTAGAGTTGTGTTTTTCAAGTGGAAAGGGGAAGAACAGCACAGCAACACCGTAGCGTTTTAGGATAAGTCAATTCAATTAGCTCCAGTTCCTGGGGAAAGTAAAATAAACTAGTTATAAAAAAACCTGGAAAATAATGAGTTAGTCAGGTGGCAGTAGAAGAAAGTTGTTGTTAATTTACTGCTAAAGTGGATGGGTGAGTTCTGGTGGGGCATATCCTGAGTCTGGTTGTGTTCAGTATCGCCACTGATGAGTTGAATTCCAAAGCAGCAAGTGTGCTTACTGAATGTGCAGCTTACATAGCAGTGAGGTGGGTTGTTAAACCCACTAGAGGGTTAAAGTTCAAAATGAAATCCGGTTAAATTGTAGAAGTCTGAAATACATTGTGCAAAATCCATACTCAGAGACGAATAGTAGGAACTGTGTTTAGCCTGGAATAATTGCCTTCTGTTTGTGGAGTTGTTAGCAGTTTTGCCAAAGAGGACTGCTAAGGTAGGTATAATTCAGTGTCTCCAATGTTGTGAAGCTCCAGAGAAGGCACAGACACACAGGTCTGTTTAAAAAGGAATGTAACCCTCACAACATGTCAAGGGATCCTTCTGTTTTGCCCAGGGTTGCTCAGTAGAAAACATAGCTGTAACATCAAGTATAGAAAAATATTTTGCTCTTTGATGTTAGCTTGTGAGTACAGTTGTTCACGAACATTTTTGTGTTTTGGCAGGTGGTTATACTTCATCACATGTTGTCTAAAGCAACTGTAAAGGCCAGACCCTCTGTCCTATGGTGTTACAAAAAGGAGCTGGGCTTTAGCAGGTAAGATACCTATTGTGTCTCGTGCTGCAATCGCTGCTCTGTGTGAAGCAAAAGCTCCATGACTGGTCTGCTGAGCAGAAGTTGTGTGATTTGGTTGTAAGGTGAAACAAGGTTAGTTCTTGGAGGAGCTACAGGAAGTTTGGTCTTCCAGAACTAAAATTTGGCTTCCCTAATACAGTTGACACCAGCATTAGGTACTTCTGGTTTCTTTCTGTAGCTCTAACGCTAACTCTGCTGTCCTGGACCAATCTCTCCCTCACCTTTTTAACCTCAAAAGGCCAAAACTTTAATTCTTTGGCTTCTTAGCCTCAGTAATATTCAGGACTGAATGCAGATTAAGCATTAGAATTCCTTTGTTCTGGAAATGTGCTTAAAATTTTGATTCTTAGATTTGTGTGCATACTTACAGTCTGCACACAAAGTCAGGAGGGAAGTGTTACCTGAAGCTGCATGATTCCAACCAAATGGTTTCTTGCAAAAATAGCTGGTTCTGTGTGAAATCCACCACTTTGGGCTGAAGGCACATGGGAACATATTGCGAAAGCAGCAATTGTGATCCAAGACTTTTTTCCTTGGAGGCTGAGCTCTGACTTCCAATTAGACTTCAACATAGGCCTGAATGCGCTTTTCTCAAACCTTATTCCATGAAAACTTCTGTGTAATTTTGTTCTCCAGCCACCGGAAGAAGAGGATGAGACAACTACAGAAGAAGATTAAAAGTGGAACTTTAAACATAAAGGACGATGATCCTTTTGAGTTATTTATAGCAGCCACAAACATTCGCTACTGCTATTACAATGAAACTCATAAGATTCTTGGTAACACTTTTGGCATGTGTGTACTTCAGGTAAGGAGTTAAAACTTTTGACTTAAAAAGGACATTGCGCCAGTATAAGTTGCTTTCAGTTTAAGTGCTACAGGAATAGTATTTGTTGCTTCTGTTATTTCAGTTATGGTGGCCTTATGTATCTTTTACAAGTTTTGTGAGAGTGAGATAGCCTTGTTCGTAGAATTTTAAGGGGGACATTGGTTAACGCAAATGTTAAGTGTGAATTAAACTTTGAGAAATAATGTTTTTAGGCTTTCTGTTCCTTTTAGTAGGTGCTAGTTACACTGATGAACTCTAGACAACTTTGACATTTTATTTATTTCCTAGGATTTTGAAGCCTTGACTCCAAACCTGCTAGCTAGAACTGTTGAAACAGTAGAAGGTGGTGGAATTGTGGTGATTCTCCTGAGAACTATGAACTCACTGAAGCAGCTCTATACAATGACCATGGTATGTTCAACGTAATGTATCAGTTTTATATAAGCAGGTACATTGTGATGATGCTAAGTTTTGCTTTTGTTATGCGCTATGGTCTTCCTTCTGGCATCTTTCCAGTTCCTTCTGTCATCTGTGATTGAGTGTGTCTTATGCTTAGCCAACCTGCGTGTCTTGAAATGCTGCTAGGTTACAAGGAAGAAATGTCTGTCATTCACAAATGTAGCTGTGTTCTTTTGTTTCACAAAAGTTTTGGAAAGTATTTATGCTATCTGCCCGTGTAACAGAAAATTTAAGTAAAAAAAAGGCCTTTTGAGTGACCTGTTGTTAGGTGAGATCAGCCTCATTATTACTATATATTTCTATATATGATCTATTCACATTAAGTATACTTACCTGTAGAGTGGAACTGTTTCCGTTAGTAATAATGCCAGTAGGCGAATTAAAGTGATAGACTATTTTTTCTTAGCATCCCTGAGGTGTTTGAAATGTTCTGTACCTGGCAGAATTGACCTTTAAGTCAGGCAAGAATAAGTAAGACCATTGTGAAAACTATTGGTGGGAAAACTACATTTTCAACAAGTATTTGGAAAACGTGGATGTTTCACAACAAACAGAAAATCAGAGTCCTGTCTGGGATGCAGTGTTGATGGAAAGGGAGACTGTAATCCACAAGAGTGGAAAAGAAGTTGGATTGTCCCATGAGTAACAATCTCGTAAATGTCACTGTTATGGCTGTTCATTCTCCAGATTGACTTTTTCTTTCTGTTTCAGGATGTACACTCTCGATATAGAACAGAGGCACACCAGGACGTGGTAGGACGGTTTAATGAGAGGTAAGTTATTAAGAGTGTAAAGAATTTAGGCCGTATGCCCAAGAAGAGCATCTGGAACAACGTCTTGTTTCCATATTAGGAAAGCATCCTAGGGGTTTGCATTGGGATAGGGCTTCTTGGCTGCTTCAGTGAAGTTTTCATGTACTATTGTGAAAACGAATACAGTTTGTTATTGGAGGAATTGTATACAATATTTTGGCGTATGTTACAAGGGATATGCAAATAGGGCCAAATTTGTAAACTGTTCTGGAAGAGCCCCTTTCTTGAAACGCTCTGTAGAAATGTATGAACAGAAGTTCAGATACTTATTGCACTACTGCAAAACATAAAACT
Source organism: Himantopus leucocephalus (assembly GCA_003993805.1). NCBI lineage: Eukaryota > Metazoa > Chordata > Aves > Charadriiformes > Recurvirostridae > Himantopus > Himantopus leucocephalus. The sequence continues at coordinate 19,876,536 of RSEF01000005.1, forward strand.
GCTTAGTGTGGGGTATTCTCTGTGGTTTTAGAAGCATCTTGTAAAGGTGTTTTCTCTGCTTTTGTTGTATAGAATAAGCAGCTCTTATTGAGTGGGTGAGCCCTAGCTCTAGCCGTAGGAAAATTGCAGAATTTGTTCTTTAGCATGCAGGTGGTTATGTGATGTCAGAAATTAGAAGGGTTAATAAGCCAGCACTGATTGTAGTCTTTGGGGGTCAGCACTTGTCACAATTGCTGTGGATTCACGTCTGAGACTTCTGTGCAGCTGCCTCATGCTTAAATGCTCTCTAGGCAGATTGTTTGTAGTTAGTGTTCTTTGGAGGCATCCTGGTAAGTGGATACCTGTTTTGTGTAAATGATCCTACAAATCGTCTACACAATGATGATTTTGTGTGGATGATCCTGATTTTATGGTAAGAGTCATACTGCCAGTTATGTGAACTTCTCGTAGCTCAGCTGTAAGTAGCTGTAGCTATAAATACTACGTCTGGCTTTAGAAAAGAGTTTAACTACCAAAATGCAATTGTGTTGCTAGTGTTTTTTGCTGAGTTGTCTTTGCTTGACTGCTCAGGTTCATTCTGTCTCTGGCTTCATGCAAGAATTGCATCGTCATTGATGATCAGCTGAATATCTTGCCCATCTCCAGTCACGTTGCGAACATCACACCTGTTCCACCACAGTCGCAGGTCAGTAAACAATGTCAGCTCCTTTTCCTTTGGGGAAATTGGTCTGAGTTTACCATGATGTGTTTAAGATTTAAAAAAGAGGAAGCTTTCCTTTCACCCGGATTTATATCAAATAATTTTCTTGCAGACAGAAAATAGAAAGTTCTGCAAAAATTACACCTGGTGTGGGTGAAGTATGGGAAGCTGTCTTTTCTTTCCTCCTTGGGTTTTTTCTGTCACAGCTTTTTTTTTGGGGTGCTTGCCTGTCTTTATTGATTTTGCTCTATTGGTGTTTAGTGTAGCGAGGTGGAGCTTAATTGCTGAAGTTGCTGTTTGAGAAGTGCTTAGGGAGATTTCAAGCTGATGGACAGTTGGGACGAGACGCATAAAAAAGTCTTTTGAGGGTTGGAGGGTGGGAAACTGCTTTGCAAATAAGCCTGTTACAAGCTCAGGAGACACCTGCTAGCTAGAAACTGTGGTTCTTGTTTCAGTTTGAGTTACACATTCCACATCTTGGGAAACATTCACTGAATACAAGCCAGACATATAACTCACACTGTTAGAAATGTATCCTTTTACCACTTTCCGTTGTAGACTAGAGTAAAGTGGAACCAATTTTAAATAGAAATCTTTAAGCTTTTGAACTGTTTTGTTTGACCTAAGAAATACCAACATGGGTTCTTTCAGAGATGGTAAAAACATTTTAACAGAGCACTTATTTAAAAAAAACCAAACCAAACCAAATCCCCCTTAGCATTGTAAGAGTATTGACAGCAGCACAAATGCTTATCTGTTGGATGGATAGACTGATGCCTTTGGAATTTTAAGTGACAATTAGGAAAATCAGAATTCATTCCTATTTAAAATTGGTTGGTTTTGTGTCCCAGTTTGTTTGGCTTTGAAAATCTTGATATTGGTTTGAAAACTGATCTGTTGCTGCTGCAGTAGTTTTTCGCACTATATGCCAATAAGTACATCTCGTATGACAGGTATAACAAATAAAAAATTTTGGAATAGCCTGAAGACTGAAAAATTAATTAAGTTCTTCAGAAAACTGGTCAATGGTCTCTTCTTCCTAGCAATGCTATTCTCCAGTTACTATGTACTGAAAAATCCTTTTCTTTTTTCCTCCAACCTCTTGTGTAACCATTCTTCTGAAGATACATTAAAATTGAAGTGTGAAATATCTGCCTGTCCACGTAAATTTTTCTGTTTCTAGGGAGTATATTCAACATGTGGTAATATTTCCTTTCAGTTATCTTTCTCTGCCTGATAAAAGATATCAGAAGACATCACACAGGTATAATTGTGCTGAAGTGTCCTTTACTAATCCTGTTATGGTAAATCCTGTGCTTATAGGAAGATAGCCTCCGGCCGCAGGACTTGGAGCTGAAAGAACTGAAGGAGAGCTTGCAGGATACTCAGCCTGTAGGAGTTTTGGTGGATGGCTGTAAAACCCTGGATCAGGTTGGTGTGGTGTTTAAATTTGAGGTACTCTGTGCTTGACAGGTCACTTTAGGTACTGATGTTTGTGTCTCATTTGCATGTAATCAAATCTGAGTGTGAACGTTGATGGGTGTCGTCTTAGAGAATTTCCTTGAGGAATTGATAGGACGTGGTAGCTCAACAACAGTATCAAGTGATTTGCTTCATGAAGTTGAAAATAAGTGGAAGGACTAGAATGCAGACAGGAAGCTGATCTGGAGAAGTCCACATTTAAAAAGATGATGAGTCTAAGGGTGTGAAATAAACAGGAAACTTAACCTGAAGTTTCTGTTCTGTTTAGTTCTGAATAGAAGTTGAAAATCCATATCATGTTTCGATATGACCCTATTCCTGCCTCCCTTACACTTTTCTTACTCCAGTTTGAGAATCACTGACTAGTGCAAATGAAGGCCCTATTGCAATTGTCTTTCCTGCTTCAGAGTATCCAGTGAGAAGTTGCAGTTCAGCCTAGTGGCTCTCAGAGCTGTGCGCTGCTTAAGCCTTTTTACAGTAGGGCTTCTCACTGCCATGATATGTTCATCTTCGTCCTCTGAGAGCAGTGTGCCTCTTCCCGTCTTGCTGAATATGCTCTGTGGTCAGTGACATGGTGGTAGTAATTGAGAATTGCTGTACTGATTGTTGACCTGTGTCTTGACATGAATAATTGCAAGAACTCCATGAGTCAAGTTTACCACTTCTTGCACATTGTTTGTCTGCGTTTTAATGTTCAGCTCTCCCATCTTGTCTGTCTTCCTTCTTCCTGTTCTGTGAAAGAAGTGGTAGATCTAAGTAATGCTGAAAGCAATTTAAACACGGCTGATTTTTGTCTTCTATTGTTTTCTAATCATCAGGCAAAAGCAGTTCTGAAATTCATTGAAGCCATTTCTGAGAAGACTCTACGGAGCACTGTGGCATTAACAGCAGCCAGGGGACGTGGTAAATCTGCTGCTTTGGGACTGGCTATTGCTGGAGCAGTAGCTTTTGGGTGAGTGATCCCCCCCGATCTCCGAGGCTTTATTTGTATCCATGAGTTTAAAAACCCCCGCAAAATATGACAGGATCTGAATATATTTGTAATTTCTAGTCCTAAATCCCTCCTTTTTATTCTTCTTAAATCTTTTGATTGCTGCCTACACTGATATTCAAGTTTTTCTATTTTATAGTAATAAGAAAACCTCAAATTTAAATAATCAAAATAATCACATGTAAAGTGAGATAAGTATCTAAAGGAACTTGCTGTGTTTTGGTTATTAGGTAAAATCAACCCCTCGTATAAAGAAAACATTCTACTTAGTATGTATATGTAAAATTCCTTAGAAAAAGAGTTAAACTCTTGTTTTATTTTTCTGTGCAGTTACTCCAATATCTTTGTCACATCTCCAAGCCCTGATAACCTTCACACTCTCTTTGAGTTCATATTTAAAGGCTTTGATGCACTGCAGTATCAGGTAAGGAAAGCAGGTTATTTTGCCATACTTTCACAGTGTTCCTGTTCGAGAGGGGGTTTATTTTGTTTACATATATTAGCTACCAGCTTTTGCCCCTACCAGCCCTTTTAATAATGTTCTGCAAAAGTGAATCATAGTACAGTAATGTTTCCTTCTCTATTTTTAAGTTGGGAAAATCAGTTTTCTTGTGAAATAGTTTTTAATGTAAGTAAATAATTTCTCCGGCCTCTGAAGCTTTTGTTATGAGTTTTTAACTAGAATCTGAAAAAACAGTGTACTCTTAGTGAACTTACTTTGATGATGGTAAGCGATATTTTTCTCAGATCTTGGCTTGTTCATACTGTTGAACAATGTTTTCTTTCAGGAACATCTGGATTATGAGATTGTTCAGTCTTTAAATCCTGAGTTCAACAAGGCTGTTGTCAGAGTGAACGTGTTCAAGGAGCACAGACAGACCATTCAGGTAACTGGCCTCTTTTGCACTCTTGCTTTTCCTTACCTTTCTACTTTTTGTTCATACCTGTTGGCTTTACTGATGCTGTAGTTGTTCGGATTTTAAGTATGTTCATTTTATGTGATGTGTAACCGTCCTGATTAATTTTGGTTCAACGCAGACCTTTTTTTCGGGTGAGTGACTTTCACAAAATACCTTTTTTATGTGAGTAGATTACAAAGCTCCCTTGGTAATTGCTCGTGGGTTTCTTCTTGAAACAAAAACAAAGGGAAGTGAAAGAAACAGTGAAGGAAGAGCATGTTTCTAGTGATTAGATTTCCTTTATTTTCATGATCTCTGCAGATAAATTTGTGTGGAAATGTGCAAAACAAGACGTGTGACCCAGTCCTTGTTAGGCTAACATGAACCCTCTCCCAGCTGTTTGTTTTCATGTCTCAGTCTCTGGCTTGATTGAGATGGAGAACAGGGACAGCAAACAGCTTTTCAGGGCTCCAGCTTTGCCAACTCTGACATTTCCCTAATTCCCAGACAAGCTGTTGTTGATGATGACGGTGTCCTCTCATTCCTTGCAGTACATACACCCTGCCGATTCTGTGAAACTGGGTCAAGCTGAACTTGTTGTGATTGATGAAGCTGCTGCCATTCCTCTACCCCTGGTGAAAAACCTGCTCGGACCTTATCTTGTTTTCATGGCTTCTACAATCAATGGGTAAAGCTTGAGCAGCAAGTGTCTGCCTAGTTCTGCAAGTGCCAGTGGACTATTTCTTATCTACAGTACTTTTTTTATTACACACTATTACATCAGGTCATGCTAATTCTTGATCTGTCATGGAACTGCTCCTTAAAATAAGCAAGAGTCAGTACTTGAGCTTGCTGCTTTCTTTTGGATCCACTGTGGATTCATTAAGTGTTTGACTTGCATCTCTTCCGCTCTGCTACAAGGAGCAAATATATAAACAGGGTGTCTGTTAGGAGAAGGGGAAGAATGACATTTTCCTCCCAATACGGTGAGACTAAGAAAGTGACACGGTAGGCTGCCCTGTCCTACATGTTCAAGAACATCAAAAGGCAGCAATTCTCATGGGTGGTTGCGGCCCTCACAGGCCTCAGAATGGCACATAGCTCTGGATGGCAGCCTGGTTCTGTCCTGGAGCTTCCCTGTGACTCAGGATTGCTGTTTGGTTATTCACTTCAGACCTGTGTCTTCTGCTTTTCAGGTATGAGGGTACTGGTCGATCACTATCTCTGAAGCTCATTCAGCAGCTCCGTCAACAGAGTGCACAAACCCAAGTCACCATGACAGCAGAGAACAAATCTACAGCTACAGCTAAACTCACCTCAGGTACTCCATTCTGTTCTGGACTGTGATGTATAACCATGGTCTCCGGTGCTGCTGACTGGCAAGCCTTGTGGGTATCCCATGTGTCCATGTACTTCATAGCTGTAGGAAGGTAGTGGTATTGGAAAAGGAAGGAACTCTCCTCTGTTTTTTCCTCATGATTTTCAGATGTAAAGACTTTTAATGGGTGAAAGCTATGCGAGTAATGATTTTCTAATGTCCTGGGAGCCCTTCAAAAGACACTGATTCTATTGCCTTCTTTGTTAGCTGTAACTTCCAACACTAGGTGTTCTTCTCTGAAATCTGTTTGCAGCTCGTACATTGCATGAAGTCTCCCTCCATGAATCAATCAGATATGCCCCTGGTGACCCAGTTGAAAAGTGGCTAAATGATCTGCTGTGTTTGGACTGTCTCAACATCACCAGAATTGTCTCTGGCTGCCCGCTGCCTGAGACTTGTGACCTGTATCCTTACCCAAATGTTATGCTCTGATCAAAATATATTGCTTTCAGGTGAAGGAGGCTTTTTCAGGTTGATTAATAGTGGGTTCTCCAGCTAATGTCATAACCTCAGCACATGATCTTTTGGCAAAACTCTATTAAGACCACACTTCTGGAGTTGAGCTTTTACTACTGCCTTGTAAGACTTGTGGCGTGTGTTACCAGAACATTACCAAACTCCAGTTTTATTGCAGAGACAATCCTAAGGAAGGGTTGAATGAAGGGAAGTCCTTGTTGGAGTTGTAAAAGGTTTAGCTTTACAGATAAATGGTGTGAAAGCTATGAACACTGCCCACAGTCATTCATTCTTGTAGAGAGAGCTGTAGAGTCTAAAAGCACAAGCCAGCATGTAGCCCAAGGCTGTATTGAAAAAATTACTCCTAAACCAGCAAGGAGCTCTTTCTGTGTTTCCAAGGAGGTTATTTCCTTAACCCCTGTGTTAAGATACTACGTAAATAGAGACACGCTTTTTTGTTACCACAGAGCATCAGAAGTTTTTCTGCAGAGACTGATGGCCCTTTATGTGGCTTCACACTACAAGGTAAAGCTTGCGCTACTTCTACCACAATTTCAGCGAGGAATTTTGTGGAGGGAGCAGTACTTGTTAGGACAGTCTAATTGAATTGGCCTAATTGAGCTTTCTGAAAATCTATAGTTGCTTCTTGGATACAGATCCGTATTCTCCTTTCTCTGAGATCTCTGTCTTGGTCTTGGCTGAATAAAGGGGGTTTACAGATATCTTGAATATATTTGTTTTGAGAAATTCTGGAGACTAAATTCTAGATAAGCTTACAAGCTTGTCAGCATAGTATCAGTGACAAACCTCTTCTGCAGTTCTCTTAACCATATTCTAGGAGCCTCAAATTAACCAAAAGAGTAGTACCATTATACTACTGTAAAGAGTAATAATTCATTGCAAGGGTTTGAGACCATAAGTGACTAGTAAATTTGAGTGGTGAAGTCTGTAAGTACTGGAGTACTGAGTACTAAAAATCTGACACATTAAAAAAATATATATTTAAGGTTTGGTAGCTTAAGAGATAAGCAGCTCTATAAAAATAGAAAGTTTAGTTCCATACATATTAGAGCAAGAGGTTTCATTTGAGAAAAACAGATGCTGTCTGGTAGTATAATAGCCATGAACTGGCCTGTGAACTTCTTCCTCCACCAGTATGGTACTAGTTCCAAGTTTCTTACTTGCCCTAAATTCAGAAAATGAAGGATTGTTTAGAAGTCAGCTACTAACATTACACTGAACTTTGAAGCTCTTCTCATGGAATAATTCTTCAACTTTCTGATATGTCTTTACCCTCCAGAACTCGCCCAATGACCTCCAGATGCTGTCTGATGCACCTGCCCATCATCTTTTTTGCCTTTTGCCACCTGTTCCACCTACCCAGAATTCATTACCAGAAGTGCTTGCTGTTGTTCAGGTAAGAGAGCAGCATGTATCTGTGAAGTGAACTGTTCAGTAATGAAGCAGTGCACTGCTGTGAGACAGTATGCTACCAGGGTCCTGTGACAGCACTGTACTATCTAGGAGTACATGGTAGCTTAGGACTGTGTTTCTGTGTGTGTTACAATGGTGTATTAACGCCGTTTTTTCCCCTCCACTTTCTTTGGTTAACACTAATGCCTGTATAAGTACATGGCGATGCTGATCCTCTCACATAGACCTCCCAATCTCTACAATGTGTTTGTGCTGAGAAGCCTCTGAGGAGCTGAACTACTGCTTCAAGAGATGGCTTTGTCCTCCCATCTCAACTTCCTGCAAGGAGAATCGGTTCACTGGTTCACTCTGCTTATCCCATATTTCTAGCATTCCTTTTATTTGCAGTAGAACTGCAAAAATACAAACTCCTCAGATGTACATGCTTAGAGATGTAGAAATATTTCAGCCCTTGGCTGTTGGGTATCTGACTATATGCTTCCTTCCTTCCTTAAGAACACAGATTCTTAATCTGAACACTAGCTGTGTTCAACGCAGCTAGTCACATCTACTGTTTCTTAAAAGAAAAAGCCCCATTTACATGAAAAATATATGATATTTAAAGAGAAATATTGGTGGGACAAGCTTTTATGTTTGCTGTTGATGGACTACAGACAAGGCACAGAGCGCTTTCTATGCTCTAATCTCTTCAGGTTTCCGTTGCACCGTAGTGTAACGCCTGCTGCATCAGCTGTACCCGGCTGGCACACTGGTGTGATTTTTGAGACAGGGCTTTTAGGGGCAGAGCCTGTTGGCACATACGTGTTTGCTCATCGTGTTGCAGAGCAGGGATCACATGAAATGTCGATACCACATGATGGACTCAGCAACTGAGTATAAATTTTGATTCTGTTGTAGTGGAGTGCCTGTAGGAGAAGGCACTTTTTTCTCCATTAATGGTCTTTTACCTTTTCTGGCAGGTGTGCTTGGAGGGAGAGATCTCTCGCCAGTCTATCATGAACAGCCTTTCTAGGGGAAAGAAAGCTTCTGGTGATCTTATACCCTGGACCATTTCAGAGCAGGTGAATAATTTTGTTGTGTACTCACACCCAAGATGCATTTCAGCACTGTTTCTTATTTCCAGAGTACCCACCTGTGTTCTTTAAATTGACTTTTGTCTCTTATGCAGTTCCAAGATCCGGACTTTGGGGGCCTCTCTGGTGGGCGTGTTGTTCGTATTGCAGTTCATCCGGATTATCAGGGGGTAAAGTATTTTGGAACCTAGTTATTGTGAATAGTCAGCAGTGGTACCATGAGAATGGCTGAACAGGCAGAATTCGAGAACAGGCCAAACATTTCAGTTTCTTGAGTTTCCAGCATTTTAAGCTTGGGGACTGAGCCAGCGGTAGTAACAGAGTGAGGTAGAATGAACAGAAATGGTCAGATGCTGCAGCAGGCTGGGGGCATTGCTTTCCTCTGGGTGGGCAGCACACCAGTGCTTCTGTCATTACTAGGCAGCATTGTGGCATATGAGCATCCCAAGCAGCAGTATACCGTCAAGATCCAGTGATATTTATTGTGAGATTCCCAGATCTTTATGCTGGCATTTGGCATTTTCCGAGTGCCAGAGTTAAGCACCAAAGATTATTACACAATCCTGAACTACCAGCTGGGCTCGCATTGTGATTTCGGACATCCGGGTTCTGTAGTGTCCTTCATGGAGCTGCTATGTAGCAAAGAAAATGCAGTTTTTCAGTGACTGATCTCTGCACTGATGATTGTTAATGGGTTTGTAAGGGAAGAAAGTTGTTGCCGTATCTTAAAAACTACATACATCTTTTGCTTATGGTGTATTGTACCTACTTCACAGATGGGCTATGGCAGCAGAGCTCTGACTTTACTGCAGATGTACTATGAAGGCAAATTTCCATGTTTGGAAGAAAAAACAATTCAAAAGCCAAAAGAAATTGCAACTGTAAGCAGTGAGGTATGGAGCTCAGTGCATTTCTTGTGTTTTCTGTTGTGTTAAGCTGTTTGGTTTTTGCTCTAAGTCTCAATAATTATTTATCTGTTTATGGAGGAAATACTCATATTTATTTTTTATACAGAATAAGAGATTTAATTTGCAGATTTCTGTGAGAACTGCTACTAACCCGTTTCCACTTTCTCTTTCAGACTGTTAGTTTGTTAGAAGAGGTTGTGATGCCTCGGAAAGACTTGCCTCCTTTACTTCTCAAACTGAGTGAGAGACAAGCTGAACACCTCGACTATCTGGGGGTATCTTATGGCCTAACACCAAGATTACTCAAGTAAAACATTATTCTGTCTTCTAGTTACATCCAGTGCAAAAATATAACTATGTAAATGAATATCTATTATATATAACGGATATAAATAATATAGTGTGTAATACAGATGTAGTTATTTGAGCCCTTGGGCGTTCTCTTTATCTCTGCGTGTTTCACTTGGTTTGTAAAAGTGGGACAGGTTGAAGCCCACTTCTCCTGTAAGACCGTTTCTTGAGGTACAGTAGGGCTGATCCTAAGTACATCCTTCAGGTTAGTTTTTCCTCAGACTCCTGTGGGAAAACCCATTCCCTTCTTGGTTGTCTCTTTGACCCTTCTAAACAGTTAACTAGCTTTAACTGCTCATTTTTTCCAGGCTAGAGAAGTAAGAACAACCTGTAATGAGTAGGGAGAAGTTAAATACTACTTCCTGTGACCTGTGGAAGCTTGAGCTGATGCTGACTTCAAAGCTAGTTGTTAGTTTCCTGACTAATGTAAATGCTTTTCACCAGCAACTGCAGCTGCTTCTAGCTTTTCTTACTGTGGAGGAACTGAGTTACTCCACCAGTAAAACACTTGTTAATTTTTCTTAAGTTTTATCTCGGCTTTACAACATAGTTTTCTATGAGAGCATGCCATTTTACAGTAGAGNTTTCTATGAGAGCATGCCATTTTACAGTAGAGTAGAGTAGAATATTTCAGTTGGAAGGGACCTACAATGATCATCTAGTCCAACTTCTTGACCCATTTGGGGACCAATTCAATTATTTTATAATAAATGCTAACTTTTTTAATATTATCAAATTCTATAAAATATCTAGGTTTCTGAGACTTTCAGCCATAGTGTGGGAAGTGGTGAACCCGTAGTTTGGGAGACAGTTTCAAAATAATGCGGAATTCTTCCTGTTGAGAAGCAAAACAGTCATTTATCATCAAAAACCTTAGTTCGTTGCTGGTCTGCCCCCTCTTACAGTGGGCCGACGGTGCTGTACAAGCACATGAGGTGAGACTGAGTACAAGAAAAGAAGTAAGGGCGATGGAGGCCAATTTGTGACTGACCCAGTCAGAACAATATTAGACAGCTACGTGCGATTTAGCAGTTCAGACGCAGAGACTGTAGCCTGTTTTGCTCTATAGCAAGCATGCTGCAAAGTTCATGCCAAAACGTGATGGTGAATTGTTTAGCTGTATAGGAGAGCATCAGAACTGAATGGTTAGTATGAAATAGTCTTAATCTTTGCAAATTATAAAGCAAATGGTTCACATCTCTTACTTTATTTGAACGATCCCTCTCAGAGCAGAGGGGGAGAAGGAAGTGTTTCACTACTACTTTTTCTAGTCATTTGACTGTTAGCTGTGGTGGAATAGGTAAAAAAAGGATGAATAATGGGATGGGGAGAGGCTGGGGTGCACACGTAGGGCTTCCTGCTGAATTTTGCAACATCCTGCACAGCTGATGAGTAGTCATCCCACAGCCTGTGGAGGTGGGTTGCCAGGGACAGTTGCTCTGGGATCTGGCTTCTCTCTTTTGTCTGGGGTGCCATATGTTTGGTCTCAGCAGGTCTTTTTATACTAGTCCTCCTTTTACTGGGCAAAATGAATTGTAGGATCAGTTCACAACTAAGATGCGAGAAGGAACATGAGAATGGAAAGAGATGTCAGCAGGATTTTGCTGATCAGTCTGGGATTCTCCATGGTCCACAAGCGATTATTTGAAACCTGGGAGTTGCCAGGGAAAATCATCATTCATTGAAGAAGAGCAGAATCTCTGAAGTAAACTGCAAATCCTCAGCCCCTCCCCCGGGTATCCCTTAGGAGTCTGTGATATTATTGGTCAAAACCTGTTTGCCTGTTTTTAAAGGAGGTCTTGGAAGCATGTCAAATACAGTAACTCTTGTGTTACACCTCTCGGTCTTTCAAAGTTTGTTCATTTTTTGATATCTCAATCACCATTTTTCACTCCTCTAAGTTAGAACCTCCCTCAGTTTGATTACTGTTACTACTTTCTGTCAGTGTTCATTTTCATTAGTTGGTGGGATGTCTTACAGGCTTTTGCATAATTTTCGACAGTTGTTCTTGTACGGTAGATAGATTGCATTTAACCGCAAGCATTATTGTAGAATCAACTGCTTCGTAATTCTCAGTGCGTTTTCTCTTTTCCCTTTCCCCAGGTTTTGGAAACGTGCTGGATATGTGCCAGTTTATCTAAGGCAGACACCAGTAAGTAGCATACTGTTTCTGAATGAAATCCAGCCCTATTGAAATCACCGGGCATCTTTCCGTTAGCTTCTGTGAGGTGTGATTTGGCAAGGAAAGTGTTCTGAGATGACATTTGGGGTTTGTTTTATGTTCATTTTTGTTCTTTGGGCCTATAATTAGCTAAAAGAGTAAAGTTTTAGGGTTTTGAATGTGGTCTTCTAATTAGTTTGCACTTAAAAATTAGAGCAAAGGTGCAGCTGTTGAGGGTTATTAATGAGGTCATTGGTAAAATATGCAAGTGGCCCTTGAACTGACTACTCTTGTTTTTCAAGGTGTTTACAAGAAATAGCACAAGCAGTTACAGTACTTTTGGAGAGAATAATTTGTTTGTCCCGTGTCACTGCAATTTTCTTTTGTTTTTCTGGCTCTTGAGCTGTACCTGGAATTTGCAATACTGGTGACTACTGGTTACCTCAAGCAGCCAAAATCTCTCAGCACTGGGATTTACCAAATTCTGGAAGTTCATAGGTTTTACATTAGGTAGTGGTGATAAGTAGCAGTTGATACATGAGTTGTTGTTGATTTAGAAGACCTTTGCCTTCTTCAGTTGAGCACAGAGTGCAAAAAGTTCATGGGGATGATGGGAAATATATCTTATTTCTTAGAATGACCTGACTGGTGAGCATTCGTGCATCATGCTGAAGATGCTGAATGAAGAGGACACTGAACAGGAGCCTTGGCTTACTGCCTTCTGGAAAGGTAACTTTGATTTTGCTAATGCTAGCAGAATCTTCTGGGATATTTTCCTAGAGGACCACAGGAAGAATGTATTTTCTCATCTTGTCCTACAGATTTTAGGAGGCGGTTCCTTTCTTTGCTTTCCTACCAATTCAGCACATTCTCTCCCTCGTTGGCATTGAACATTCTACAGAACAAAAATATCAAACAGCAGCCACAACCACGTGAGTACCCTGGTTCACAATGTTCAGTTAGATTACAGTTTAAAGTCTATGTATATGTTTGTCAGAGTTCTCAGATACGTGCATTATATGATCTCTCCTATGAAATGCCATGAATTGCTTTTGGTCAGTTACTGTGTTTTGTTCGTATCATGTAGAAAAATGCTTGTATTTCTAAGTAAAAGCTAAGAGGACATTTTCTGCCACTGAAAACGGGTAGTGGTGTTTTTTTGTTGTGAGTTTTTTTCCTGCTTTTTTGATTGAAGATTTAAGTAACCCAAAATTAGAGGGCTTTTCACTGTAACAGCTAAATGCATCACAAAGCATGGATGGATACTGACACCTGCCAAATCCAGTATGGAATTAAAAGGGAAGCCTTGAATAGCAAGGGTCAGTAGGCAGAGCAGCTTGCTTAGGATCTTAGAAAGAAAGTTGTCATAAGAAATTTGGAAATTGGAATGTGATGTCTTTCTAAGAGAGAGGCTTTAGTTCAACTGCATGTTATTGGGCTCAATGCAGCTCTTGTTGGGGGAAACACACGGGCAGTATAAAAAAGGAGCCAGACAAGACAGTTCTAACAGTCACTTCTGGGTTAAAAGTAAATTGCTGTTTTCTCAGTATGCCTAACAGAGGGGAATCCTCTTGAGAGAACTTGGTAATCTGTGTCTTGTGGGTTTTAAGTATCTGTCTTGGTGAAAGAGTATCGGTTGCTGCTACAAGTGAACAAGGCTCTTTAACAGCAAAACCAGTGTAAGATAATTAAAGGCTGGACAACCTGTGTTTCTCAGCCCTCACTGTTTTCAGTCTCTCTGGCATCTATAAGTTGCTATGCTGGTCTGTTTTGACAGTTGTTTTTCATATGGCCATATGTCTGTCTGAAAAGACTTTGAATAACAAAGCCAGTCTGAATAGCAGTGTTATACCTAGTGTGTTGAATTCTGAAATGTGTTGGGAAGTGAACCTATGGGGTAGCAGTTGGCCTTTACTCACTGATATGAAAAAGCACTTCTTAAATACTGAGATCCAGGATAGCTTTGAATAACAGTCTTGACATTGTTGTCTTTTTGTTGTACCCATCAGCCATCAGCCGTGCTGAATTAGAATCGGTTTTCATCCCTTATGACCTGAAGAGATTAGAGATGTACTCTCGCAACATGGTGGACTATCATCTCATCATGGATATGGTACCTGCCGTTGCCAGGATGTTTTTTCTCAACCGGATGGGTGATATCTCTCTCTCTGCTGCACAGTCGGTATGTATCACTGTGAGAACAAGCCATGCTTCACCTCTCTTTGTGTATATATTTGGAATAGTTTCCTGTTTCACGTCATCTTTAGAAAAAGACTTTGCTTCAGTTAAATGCTTCTTTTGTTGTCCTTTTCGTGATTTCTGCTGCTTGTAGTGTTCTTCCAAAGCATTTGCTTTGAATAAAGTTTGTAGGGATTATATTCTGTTGTGTGTCCAGTGAAGCACTCCATGCATTTATAACATAGTGTGAACTGTGGCTTAAAAACGCCTCAAAAGCTTCTGGCTCTTGAACTGTACTTCAGGAGAAGGGTATTCGTCTGTACTAAGTATGGAATGGCACCTGCTATCTACGGAATAATTTTGGGGTGTTCCTGTGCATCTGAGCAAAGCTTCAGCTTGTACCAGAGAAGCCTTGTGTCGGGAGTGTAGAGGGTATTATGTATTTGTATTTGCTCTAAAAGCCTCTATAACTGAAATACACGTCATTTCCTCAGGCCCTTTTTCTAGGCATTGGCCTACAGCATAAATCTCTGGACCAACTGGAAAAGGAGGTAGAACTGCCCAGCAGTCAGTTGATGGGCCTCTTCAACAGAATCATCCGCAAAGTAGTTCAGGTAACAGCATCGTGACAAGCTTTGTCTTGGTTGTATTGGACCAAAGTGGGATTCCAATAGAGCCTGGCACTAATAGAAAGCTGAATCAGAACTGTGTGTCTTTAGTGTGTCCCCCATAACTGACTGTAAACTTCTTTGTAAGATGAGAAAATCTCAGTGGAAAAAGCAGGTATTTATGGCATTGATTTGTATCATGTTTTCCCAAAAAATCATGCTTGTCTTATGCTTTTAAATGTTGAAATGTCCTGACCGAAATGCTGAGCATACAACCCATGGTGCCAGCTGAGCCTGAGCCATTTGTTTATCATTGTTCACTGTGTTGGTGGCATTTCAACTTTTCTTGAAAAAAACCCCACCTTTTCCAATGTCATTTAGGGGTAGACTTGAAGTCCAGTGAAATAACTGAAAAGTTTTGGTTCTGGCTTTTTTTCTCTCTAATGTCTGTGATAAAGTGAGTAACGTGATGAGTTATCAAATGGTGAGATGGGCAGAATACTTGCAAACTGCTTGCAATCGCTTGCAGAGCCTGGGACCTCTAGTTCTCAAGACTCAGGATATAGTACCAAAGCTTCTGTAATCTGGCATGGGGTTGTTCATTGGAGAGATGATTTGCTCAGCATAACACACTTATAATTATCTTGAAGAAAATAACATACAAAAAAATAAATATGCAGCTTTTAGCTGCAAATGTTAATCAAATAATGCTGTATTAATGAAGTATGTTGTAAACGACGAGTTCTCTACATTTATGCAAGTGTCATTGAGTGCTGACTGATTTTAGTTTTATACTTTCTATAAAAGCTGTATATAATTCTGCCTTCAGGAAGCAGCCTTGAGCTTTTTATTTCAGTATGATGGAATGTATGCATCAGAAATAAACAACTGCCTGGTAATATTTGCAACGTTAGAAGAGTTTCATGGGGACAGACAGTATTTCATATTTATTTTAAAACAGTAACCTAGAAGTAGCGTCAGCAAGTCTTACATGCGTTGGCTTACTTCATTTACAGTTGTTTAACACAGTCCAGGAAAAAGCTGTGGAGGAGCAGATGGTGGCAACAAAGGATATTGTAATGGAGCCAACACTGAAATCTTTAAATGATGATTTGGTAATTATGAACTTTCTTCTTCATACATATGTAAACACTTCATGGAGTTCCCTTGGGTGTAGAAGCCTTGTAATCTAAATTTTCTTGGATGGAAAGAATTCCACGTCAGGTCTGTCACTTTATGGTAGTTAAAACCTGACAGCTTTGTGTTACATCCTTCTAGTCATGCTTTGTTAATTTGCAGTGTAGAACTTTTGCACAGCCTACTGGAGTTATGTATTACAAGTATATGTATAAAAATAATATAAAAATGCAATTATGTAAAAAAGATAAGCTTTTCAGGATCATCTGGTATTTGTTTTAGGGGATGTACTTCTCTTTCAGTGGGAAAGGCATTTTCCTTGCATTACACGATCACTGTTGCTCTTAGAAATTAATGCGTCTGTTGTGCTGTCCCGTTGTAGGAAGAAGCCGCAAAGGAATTCCAAGAAAAACACAAGCAGGAGGTGGGGAAGCTGAAGGAAATGGACCTTACACAGTAAGAATTTATCCATATGAGTCTCAAATCCAGTTTTCCCCTGATACCTGTTTGAATGCTAGGTCACTAGTGCATCTTGCTGAGACTTGTGCTCAAGGCTGTAGTTGCAGTATCACAATCTCAAACCATCAATAACTGAGAAAAAGCAGTGGGTATTTTCCACAGTGTCCAGGTATGATAAGCATATGCTGCTCACTAATGAAAACTGGGTATTGTGTGCCTGACAGCCAATAACTTAGTCTTTATCAGCTCTGTTAGCAGCTGCTTTGTTTCACGCTCAAAACGTTCTTTCCAGTATGAATTAAATTCAAGAACAACTGCTGTTCAAGGCCATTCACCTGCTTACCCCAGTACATTAATTCATTGCCTGAGAACTGTGTCATACTCCCCAGCGTGAACTTACTGACTGCCCTTGTTCTGCTGGTATTTTGAAAAAAGCAAAAGGTTGTGAGTTAACAGATCACAGCCGATCAGCAGTGAGATCTGTCTGTCTGTGGAACTGTAGAACTGAATCGTTGTTAGAGTTGGGGCTGGGTCGTCGTTACAGTACTACAAATGGAAGATGTACTGTGAATGGGAATGCTGGATCAGTTCTCAGCTCTGTTCTAGTGCCTCTGGCATGAGCTTGAGCACATTCTTCTTCTACTTCTGTTCTCTTTTGTCACTTAAATGGTAAATTATTCATGGCGGTAGCTCTTATTATGGATCTATGTGTCAGTCTTGATCCTGGCTGTGTACAGTATGTATATTATACATTTATAAGTTTTATATAGTTCTATAATATGGAGTAATAAAGCAAGCTGCCTGGCTGTGGACTGTTTCTAATTTTACAGTTTCCTGTGCTTCTAGGAATAGTCGTTAGTTTCCTCAAACCAGAATACCCGGGTCCTGTTGTCTGCTGTCCAGCTTAGCTGTGTGTGCAACTTAACTGAAAATAGTACCTGGCTAATTTTAATATTCTCTTCTTTAACAAAAAAACCCACCCCAAACATCAAAACCGCAAATCAATGGAAAAAGAACAACCAACCAGAGCTTCTTTTACTAACTGCAGTGAGCATGGGTGCCTTTTAACTTCTGTAAAGCTGGACAATTTGTAGGATACTGAGTTACTGAACCAGCAATTTACTTGAAGTGTCAGCAGATGTCTCTTTATCTGGACATCTCTTTTCATGCCACTGATTCTCTGTCTTCTCTCTCTTCTCCTCCCACTTTTTGTCTTATAAATCCTGTTTACTATACTGATATCCCAGAAAAGTTGGCTGTTTTGACTCTAGATTAATCTCTGTCAAATCTGAGAAAGCTTCTTTGAATCTTTGGTTCTCATGTTTGAAGGAAGGACAAAAATGGATGTCATTTGAAGTGACTTGCAAGTCCGTCACACTAGGAAAACAATATAACCAGATTTTTTAAAAAGTTCTAATTCAGTTTTTTAGAGTTGATAGCGTTACATACCTGTTTGTCGTTTTGGACCATGTTCCCTTTTTTTTTTCACCCAGAAAGAGAATTCTGTTCTCCTCCATGAGGAGAGACAAAAATCTATTTTGACCACGTTTCAATACAGGTTATAGAAAACTAGTAGAAGAGACAGAGCTGTTTGATTTGAAAAGGCTTTGTCCAGTATTGTTCAGCCGTGTATGAACAAAGGCTAGTCTATTCTAAATCTCTAAGAGCTTGAGTTGGAGAGCAACCACTCCATTTTGCTACATGACTGCTTTGCCTAGTTCAATTTGTATGTAATTTCCAGGGTACTTGAACGCCCAGACAAGGGGCACAGAACATGAGCTTATTTGAATAGCAATTGTTGTCTTAATTTCTCTTTTCAAAAGAAAGCTGCACGTCTTCAGTTTTTCTTGGGCTGATGCAGAAGAACTGTAGCATTCAAACTTACTGCTGGTCTAAAACCCGCTGCTAATTTTGCTGACTTTCTGTTGTAAGCCATTGCTTTTTGCATCCTCTTCCTTTACCATCACAACCATTCTTCTCCTCTTTTTTGGAGGGGGAAAAAGAGAAAAAGCCCTCAAGCTTTTATAAAGAAATCTAGACAGTGAATATAGATCTGATTGTGGTTGTCAGGCTTACAGCTGTACTGATTGAAGGTCTATCGTTAAGAAATCTAGTGGGCAAAGTAGAGGTATACACCACTGCTATGGAAGGTACAACCGTTGTGGCCTAATTTTTTGCTTTCGTAACACATGTACTCTACTCAGCACTCTGTTTTTCTGATGAGAGGCTTTCAGAGAACAGTTTTGTGCTGTTTACAATAGGGGCTCCTGAGAGAACTTCGTTCGACATTGACCAGCTTTGGATGGGGACAATTGTTGGTTGCCATTGACTTAGTTTGGACTGAGTCTGCTGACAGAGTCGTGACAAGCTATTGTATCCCTTTGCCACTCTAGTTTTCTGTGTGTTTCCAAATACTGATTTAGTTGAGTGCTGACACGGTGGCTTTGTTTGTAGAATAATGTGTGCCTGACAATATAATCACCTTATTTTGTTTACTTTGTGCTAGCGATTTTACTTGGATTTTCCTTTACCTTTTTCACTTAGATATATTATCCGGGGTGACGATGAAGAATGGAATGAGGTGCTGAGCAAAGCAGGACAGAACGCTTCCGTCGTCAGTTTGAAAAGGTTAAGGAAGTTAAAAAACTCCACAGAGGTCTCTCTGGTCTTTCCTGCTGGCTTTATTACGCTGTTTTTCAAAAGAGTGAAGCTGCAGAGTTAAATGCAGATAAAATGAACGTAGCGTCCTTGATAGATTCTCAGTTTTCCTGGAGAAATGAGGGTGTGAGCACCTGAAAGCTCTACTGGGTACTCAGTGGTTCCTCTGATTGTAACTTTTTTCTGTTGACATGGTTAAGTCTTGATCCTGCTCATGCACAGAAGTTGGTACTGTTTCTCCCTTGGGTCACTTTTAAAGAAAGAACTCATTCCATGTAACTGTCCCATTTGCTTTGGGAGCTGCCACTGGGTGGGAGCCTATGATATTCCCATTGGAGAAAATGCAAATTCAGGGAAGAATAATTCTTTCAAATGTGAGCTTAAGCCTGCGAAATATTGAGTCTGCGGTTCTGCAGTTCATTCCTTTTCATCCGTCTTCCTTCTTCTACCTTGCCCAGCATGGAATCTTTCCTCATTTTTTCCTTGGGGATTTATAGTTAAGACTTGCCTGCTTGCTTATTTCCCTTTCCTGGGGTGCCTGACAGCTGAAGTAATTATGTGATCTCTATTTCATCCTTTATATATGCGTGGGGTTTTTTTTCATGAATGCTAGAAGCTGTGAGTTTCCAGAAACCTTACAGGAAAGAGAGAGTCTTGTCAGTGCTTATAAAGATCCGAGCTCTGTCGTGTTTGCTCTAGTCAGAATCTAGCGCAGGAACAAAATTGTATACTTAAAACTGTCAGTGCTAATATTTTTTCTAGGTACTATAAATTCCAGATGCCCTATATGAATCACCTTTAGGACACATAACTTAAAGTCTTGAAAAGCAATGACAAGAGCTAAAAATCAAGATCTTACGGGATTCAAATTGGGTTAGAGTATCTGAAGACGCTAGAAAATCTAGGTCATACTCTTGTTCATGCTTTCTCTAGCACCAGTTTAAATGACCCAAGAAACTGGAAGTATTTTTTCTCAACCACGTTTCTATGTAGACCCTTGTCCCCCTTTTACAACAAAAATTTCCCAGCCGGATGGGAATCTAGTGTATTTTAACAGATATTTTGTTCCTGTTTCCCAGTGAGAAGAAGAGAAAATTAGAAACAGCAAGAGGACCCAAGCAACAGAAGAAATTTAAGAAGACTAAAGATATAAAGCAGAAGTGGAAGAAATGACTTTAAAGCCAATCAGTGAACTTGAATTAACAAGTGACGGGTCTGTACTTCAGAAGTACTATTCTCCTTTAAATCAAAAGACTTTCTTTTGGGGGGTGAGAGCTGGAGGGAAGGAAAAGCCTTAGAGGCATTTTTAAAGTGTTTGTATTACGGGAAGTACAGTGACACTGCCAGGAGACAGTCTATGAAGATTTTTTATGGAGTGTGACTGCAGAGCTTGAGCGAGGCACTGTGCAGCACACTGGGATATTATGAGGGTGCTTTAGCAGCTACAGAGTTTCCATTCCAAGACGGCAGATACATGTGTAAACTTTCCCGCATCTTAATGGTTGGTGTCTTTATTAAAAAAGAGTTTGGACAACAAAGGATAGAAATGTGTTAGGCTTTGGTATGTGACTCTACCTTTTAGCATTGCAGCACATCTTGATATATGCAGCTACTGGCTCAGTAGTCGTACCGCTCACTGCTTTGGAGCTTGAGGGAGTTTTCGGCGTGAACGACAACTGACTTTTTATTTGGGGCTGGCTATCCAGGGAGCACTAACCATGTTGTCAGTTCAGACTCGTGATGTGGTTGGTCCTTGCTTGCAGGAGTTCAGGGTGTACAATGAACACTTCTATTTTGGAAGGCAGTCTATAGTTCCTACTTACTGTGCTGCTCAAGCAGCTGTAATAAAGGCTGATCTTTGGCATTCACACTTGCTTACAAGGTCTCAGCATTCCCATAGCTCAGCAATTTACATTTCCTAGTTCTCAAGCCGGGGAGTGTGATTACCAGGTGCGGGGGAAGCTGCTTGGGCCATTCTGCCTGCTATCGGCTGACCTAGAGCTGCTGCTTGGCTTTGGTGGGAACTTTTGTGTTAAGGTCGCCAGGAAGTCAGCACTATCATCCTGACACCTGGTCTGAGCGATCTTCTCTTTGAGCTCGGAGGCCAGTTGAGCAGACAAGCCACTGAACTCCCCAGCTCTGCTACGCGGTGGTCCCTGCTTGGCAATAAGTATGTACCAGTCTGGTGCTGGGACTTTCTGTGACTGCAGTACTCCACATTTGGTGCCTGTCAGACTCCAGAGGCTTCAAAACGAGGGCAAACCTTTGACACAGAATGTCCCTGTCCCAAACCTAAGTGCCCTGATGCATTGTCTTGATGGTCCAGCTTCATGCCCTAGAGGTTTGGAACAGAGAGACTTACCTGCAGCTGATACACAGCTGCATTATATTTACTCGTAGATCTCGCAGCTCCTTTTTCCAGCAAATCCTTGAAGAAACATCTTCTTCCTAGGTAAAGATAGTATTTCCTCTCTAGAAAGCTGTTTTATGAAGCATCTATATTGAGCGTGGGCCTTAGCTTAATGCATACAGCCCACCCTGTGTATACCTTTGGTTACTGAGCCGCCGTGTCAGAGTCAGTGGCAAGGGCACATCCCCCATGTTGTGGGAGCAGCTGAACCCTGAGAAGGGGGATCTGCAGCTGCAGCCCTTAAAGGCTTGACGAGGGGGCCATTATCACCCGGCTGTGTGAAAGAGCAGCACTGGCAGCCTGCAGGGATGAGGTAGTGGTTGTCTGTCCTGAACCAGCTCTAAAGAAGTTGTAAAAGGAGCAGATGTGGAAGGTGAGAAGTGTGAGGCTCTTCACAGCTGCCCGGAAAGCCCTCAGAAGTAAAGGTGAGTGTGAATTCTCTCTGGTTTTGCTGTTGTTATTGTAAAAAATAGGGTAAGTGGTGGCCTTGCTGGGAGAAGGGTGAAGAGCTACAACGCCTTGCTTTGGGAGACTGCAGCTAGTGCTGGAGCCCTTTCAGGGGACACTCCCCGGATGGGTGAGAGGAGGTTCTGGCAAATGGGAGTAGCGTGGCTGGACGGTTGGCCCTGGAAGCTGCTCTCTAGCCCAGGGGCTCTGCAGCATCACAAACGCATTTCCTACAGATACCTGTAGCACTGTGGTTTTCCAATGTCTTGCTTAGCTTAATGCAGGAACCTATCGAGTCGGTCACATTTGTCTGAGGGATGGTGATTGTAGTAAAAGGTTTTTTTATGGATTGTCCCTAGCCGGTCACATCCTTTAGCCATTTGAGGAAGGGGGATGACAAAGATGTGCTTGAAGTGTAGTGGTCAGGTAAGGAACTGGTATCAAATGGTTACTGACTGCATATCATTGGCTTGCCCACTTCATGTGCTCTGCTTGATGAGATTCAGCTGTGATTTAACAGGCTGCAAGTCAAAGCTTTAAACACTTTTAGGGTTCTTTTAGTGTTGGAACTTTGCACTAATAAAGCAGCAGTAATTATTTCAGATTCTCTAACCTATGCAGATTGCTGGATTTGTTCACCCAGGTGGTGGGGTTTTACTTGCTCTGGGTCTTACTGTCTAATAGGTGACGGTATCAGAAGGGTTTTTTTATTGCATATTACTTCTTGTGCTAAGAAACTGCTGATTGAACTTCCTTAAAATGTAGAAGTGGTGCGAATTACAATGCATGTCTCGGGAGGGCTGTTAAACTCTAGTTCTGCTAATAGGTTCAAAACTAAGGTTTAAGAGAAGTTTTATTGTAGAACACCCATGTGCTATTAGGGCTCTGAAATTGGTTTCTGGTTTTTAATGGCTAAGGTGATGACCAAATGCCCAAGAAGCTCAAAAAAAGTTCGTATTTATATGAAAAATATGTCAAAGTTTCTGTTTATTTCTAAGGCCATGCTAAATAGCTATGAAATGGTGTATGGATGCGATTGTCTTATGCTTCTGCTGGGACTGTGCCAAAGCTGTGACCTGCGCGTGGCCGTGATGAAGCTGTTAGTGTGTAAGCCTGAAGT
The DNA here is from genome assembly GCA_003993805.1 of Himantopus leucocephalus. Lineage (NCBI taxonomy): Eukaryota > Metazoa > Chordata > Aves > Charadriiformes > Recurvirostridae > Himantopus > Himantopus leucocephalus. Next base: position 19,899,386 of record RSEF01000005.1, read on the forward strand.
CAGACTGAGCTTTCTGGTTGTTTCAGGAAATACGGTCTCATGGTAGTAGGCAGCAGTCATAAAAACTTCGACGCCTGACTTACTGGCACTGTCTTGGGTAAAGTGCATTGGAAGCATTCACGATGACAGGCTGGGTAGGAGCTGTTCTATAAAAGTATTTAAAGTCCAGCCAAGACTTCTTGTAAATTGTCTGTAAATCAAGGTGGAAGATAGGCAAAATTAAACTGGATTCTTCAAGCAAACTAGGATTTTACTGTTTAGCTGACATCTTTCGAGAGCTGCCTCCATTGCCTTCTATAGGCTGTAGTAATTCTTGCTCTGTTGTCTGTGAATTAGGTGTACTGTAGCTGCTGTAAAAGACTTGGAGGGTTTGAGCTGCACGCGTGCCCCTCCATTTCTGAGTGGGAGTTGTATTTAAGGAGAATTCTGCTATTTCTACAGAAAACGTGTGTATTCAGTTGAACCGTTCTTTTTCAGGTTTTCCGTGTATTTTATGATTTCTGGCAGCTTTTTGGATTCCTCTGCCTGTCTATTGCTCTTTGAACAGCAAAGTGGAAAAAAGCCCTCAGATACTAAAATAAGTGAGAGATGTGGATTTTTTATTTTTATTTTTTTAACAAGTCTAGTCAAACCACATTTTCCTCTGTCTGTGCTTTCCATCAGTCAAGCTGGGTTAAAATTCCAGCTAGAGTAAGGGCTAGTTGAATGCAATCCAACAACAAAGCAAGAACGCCTGTCTTTCTGTAGCCAAAAGTGCACCAAAAATGCCACGCGACACTGGAGCTGAGAAGAGAGCGAGTTCTGTATCTTTGGATTTTAGGGTCGGGTGGGTTGGTTGGTTGGTTTTGAGCCTAAGTTTCCCTGCGACTAGAGCAGGTTCCTGCTCTTTCTGGAGCTGGATCCCCTGCAGATGGGGCTGTGAATGCTTGAAGGAGGCTGGTGCGCTGCTAATTGCGGCGCACGCACTTAACCGCAGGCAAAGCCAGCTCAGCTGTCCGTGCCTCCTCCTTTCCTAGGCAGGGGAACAGGTCTCTGCACAACCCAGTAAACACATGCATTAGTGTCTCAGGCTGCATTTTAAACCTACGAGGTCAGCTTGTTGCCTTTTTTCAGTGCTCCCCGGATCGCTTGTCTGTCATGTTGCTGTAGGTTCACTCTCTCCTGCTCTCCTGTGCCCAGTGAGCTGGTTTGCCTGCAGTGATGGAGTACTGTGGCTAATTGGAGCAAAATGGGAAAGCCACGTATAGCTGAGCGGCTCTCTGCAGGTGGTGGGTAGATGTGACCTAGTTGTCAGTGGAATCATCCTGCTTGCTTGGAGACCCGTGAGCTATTTTGACAGCTGGAGCGAGCTGACCTCTGCGAAGTATCTGGGAGGAAGTAAAACCAGTGAAGCTGAGGATCTCCCCTGCTGCTGCGAGCTGGCTGTACTTTTGGGAGGGCTCTTGCCTCCTCCAGCTGTGTGAGGGTGAAGCGAGCTGGCTGGGAAGCAAAGGTTGGTGTACTGGATAAGGGCAAGGCATAGAAGGGGCAGGAGGAAGTTATGTCTTTCCCATTTGGCCATCGTGATACTGTCTTGGGAGTTTTTTTGCTTCCACAGCTGGATTTTTGTTTGGCTATGTCACTACTTCTCCCCTATGTAGTCTCAGAACCATGAGCCTGTCTCTTGGTAAGGGCCCTAAAACTACTTGCACCTCGTGGCGTGCGTTTTCTAACGACTGCTTTCTGTTAGCAGGCGCGTGGAGGCTGAGGGTGGAGAGAGGTGGTGAGGGACGCAGGCAGCCTTCTCCTGCCCGGGCTAAACGTGGAGATGGGTGTGGGGTGAAATCCAGTGCTCGGACTAGTGAGTGCGTATGTGAAGCAATGAGCTTTGCCTGCCCAGTGCGTGAGGGCAGTGCTGTAGCCGAGCTGTTGTGAACTGCCCTGCTCGTTTTCTGGTTATAAACAGTAGGAAAATGGACGGCACCGAGACACCTCCAGCTCTGGGGCTGGGCCGATCTGTGTTGCCGCTTGCAAGGCCATTTTCCCTGCTGTGCTGTGGGTTTTCATCATATGACAGAAACCTTTTTTTTTTCTGCCCCTCTTGCTTGGGCGAATAGCGCCGAGTGCAATACTTTATTTGCTTTCCTGTGGATTAATGGATCCCTTATACTGAAAATTAGCCCTGTGGGGAGGCAAATCTAGCTTTTGAGTCCTCTTCTCTGCCACGGGTGGTGGCGACAGCAGCTTGCTGCCCCTGTTCCTCAAGGGAGTTGCCACTCTCCTGGTTTTTTTTCCCCCTCTTGTGTCCCCTCAGCTGTCTCCCTCCTGGCAGGTGCAGGAAGCGCTGTCTGGTGTCTTGGGCAGCATTTGGTGAGGGCAAAGGGCCAGTTAGTGGTGGTGCTGCATTAGCCAGCACTTGCCTGCTGTGCGAGGCCTTATTGTAAAGCAAAAAGGTTTTATTTTAGTCCGAGAGCCATCGAGCATGTTCAGGCAGATGTGTGAGCTCCATTTATTTCCTCTGCTCCCTGAAATAATATAATTATGGCCAGCAAAGTTTTGTGCTTCCCCAAAGCTGGGCAAACTGCTACATTACTTTCTAGGACGCCAAGGGCAGGACTGTATAAAATAGAGGCGGTGTGCAATACTTTCATAAGAAATGTCTATTTAATCTACTTGTTAGAGTAAAAGTGCTCCAAAGGGAATCTTAGGTGTTTGTATTCCATGATTCTTGAGAACAAGTTCGTGTTTGTATTGGTGGGTTTCCAGTAGTGCTGGTGTAAGGGCACAGTGCAAGAGAAAGCACCCTCGTGTATCGTTCCCAGCAGACTGCTCTTCGGTGATGTAAATCAAATGCTAAGAAATGCTTGTGACGGTAATTTATTATAGAACTGTATTTCAGCTCTTGCTACACCAGAGAGATAGGCTGCAGGGTTCCCTTTGTTTGGATGTGTGGTAGGAAATTGAAGGAAAGAAACAATTACAAAGAGATTCTCAGCAGCCAAGTCCAGGTTCTGGCTGTATTAATGGTTTCCTCTGAAATGTGCTTCGTGTCCTAAGAAAGTATTTGAGTCCTGTAGAGGTAGCGCCAAATTCAGAGTTACAGCTCGGCCATCAGCCCCAAACTTGGTAGGTGTCTGCAAGATCTGTGGGGTAAACTTAAGGGAGGAAAAAAAAAAAGATAGTTCTGGATCAAAGGTTGCGAAGTGACTCAGGAAGGAAGCGTTACCTGTTCTGAGGTGACTCGGGAAGAAAGCGTTACCTGCTTTTTCACGTCGTCTTTGTTAGCGTTTGGGAGGAAGTGAATCAGATGTTTAACTTGTGAGGACTGCTTGAATACCTCCAGGTTAATAGTTGCTTTAACCCTCATGGTCTCTTCTGCTGCAGAGAAGCAGCCTAGAATTAGGATTTTTTTAGACACTACCATCTGCTGCTTGAAAAACAGGTAAACTTACTGCAGCTAGGGAAAATGCAAGGTGAACTTATCACTGCAAAAAATGTTTGAACTTAGGAAGGGGAAATAAATGCCTCTTTATCCCTTGTTTTGAAGTGTCAAATTAGGTATATATACCAAAACAAATTTAAGATGCTAAAACTGCAATGGCCTTCTCCACAGCAGTGTCTTTAAATATGGTTTTTCTCATTGTTAGAAGAGCAGAATAAATAACAGCGGCTGTGTATTTTAAAATTACGTTGTTAATAAAATCCTGGTACATTTACATAAATGACAACAGTAATGTACAATTAACAAAGCATTGTAATATTACAGCAACAAAAGAGGACCTACATATTTGTACAGATAGCTGGAGCAGCTACTTGAAAATACTTTCCAAGATAAAGCCTTTTGTGGTAGTTTTCAGGCAGACCAGTGATAATTTTGAAACACCTGTATGGCTTTCTGATAATAAATAGGGTTATTGAAGCTGGTGATTTTCAAAAGTGGGTGTGTACCTAAAGCACCGATTGGAGTGTGCCCTGACCAACTTGTCTGTCAGCGTACTGAGCCCACGCTAATCATTCTGATCCTTGCGTGCAATTTGCCTCTCAAGTAAATCCTTTAGGAATGAGGCGATGTCAGATTTTGATGGATTTGTTGGGAGATGCTGTAGTTTGTTCTCATTCCCTTCATCTGCCTAAACCATGTCTGTGTCGTGCTCTGGAGCTTGGGCCCAGCTGAGCCTGCTTCTCCAGTGTGTATTAATTGTTGAATTTCTAAGAAGCAGTAGTTCTCCACTGAAAACTTGGCTTCCTCTTCTCCTTCGCCCACCTACATCGAATGTAAGCATCTTAGCAAATGCTTTTGGTGGGTGCTAACAAAGATCAGTGGGAGTATCTGAAGGTCTTTCCTTAAAGCTATTGGTAAGAGCAAGGTCTGTGTTTTTGCACAACTAAACTGCCTTCCTACGGTTGGGATTACTTCAAATGAAAAACACACGCAAAAACACTGCTTCAGCCTCAAAGCTGTAGATTGAACTGGCTCCTTTTAGTTCTTCTGAGTCAGCTAGAAGGTGGCCTAGAATGAGTCCTTTTGGACTAGGAACATCTGTCTGCTGCGAACAAAGGACAAATTTGAGCTGAGGCATCTTGTTTAAGCGCTGCCGCCTAAACGTCAGCCTGCAGCCTACCTCTAGGAACCAGTCCGGCGTGCACTGTGCCCAGTCCCCCCTGAGGTAGCGTATCTGTGGAAACAACATCATTCCATGGATGAGGCTGTGCAAGCGGAGACTAGAGGTCAGAGCGTCTAATCCCAACTAGCTCCAGAGAGAGAACAAGCTGTCAAGCTATATGTTCCGCGAGATCTTCGGGAGACTCTTATTGCTATTTATGCTATCGCACAGTTTTTCAGCATAGTGCTAGTTCCTACTACACCTGAGTCTTTTGGAATACGTCTTTTATGGTGTGGGGTCTCACAGATAATGTTCCGGAACAGATTTTTAAGGTGACGGTTATTGGGACTGTCCGACCTCGATAGTGAAAGGGTAGACAGTCATCTTTTCCCTCCTCAAAATGGATCCAGATTAACAACTAGCACAGTGAAACTATTGAAAAAAATACAAAAAAACAATTCTCCCTGCCCTAGCTCAGTTATTCATGTTAGGTTTAAAGTGAGTAATTTCAGAGTTAGTTTCTACTCAGCTTTGAACATCTACAAAATATCTCTCTCAAGGTGCAAACAGTTTGGGGGAAGACTTACGTCAGAGTCTCTTGACATGTGTAGACACTGGTGTTTATTACAATGGTGAAGTAGTTTGTGTACACCAGCCTTTGTGTTCAGACAGATGACTCATTGAACGGGCAGTGATCCATAGGATTAGAAAATCCCTTTTATGCAGCCTTTTTACAAGTAAAACATCTATGCGTATGAACTAGGTGGCCATTATGGTGTGGAGACAGACACTTAAGACTACATATTAGGTGTTGGGTCTAGGTCATTTGCCTCGCTTCTCTACAGCCCTGCATTGTGCTTGTTTAAATGGCAGCGTTGATCTCTTCGGTTCAGGTTCTTCACTTGCAGCATCCTCAGTTCTTGTTTGCGCTGTGACAGTGTTTCTGTGACAGTAGTAGCACAGAGAAGCCAGCTCCCCCTCCGTCAGCGGGACGGGGCACAGCACCCTTGGCCTAGGGGGTATCTCTTGTAGGGGACTTTCAGCAAGATCCAGAAGGCAAACAGGAACGCCACAGCGTTTCCTGCCGACACATCCCGTGCAGTTTGAACCAGTGCTCCTGCCACTGTCTCGTCCCTTTTTCACACCCTGGAGGTGACGTACACAGAGTGCAGGCGGCCGGCCAGGGCTGTCTGCAAGTCCCGCAGAGGGTCCAGGCCTTGCACTTTGCTGTTCCGGCTGTAGATCAGCTGTTTGAATGAGTCCTGCTCTAGAAGAGAGCTCATGTGTTTGAGGAAGAAGCCTTCACAAAAAGAGGCGAGCTCAGGCGCGTTGTGAATCTGCAGGAGAGAGGAAGACCAATTAGCCTTTTCTGTATGTCACTGACCTAAAGGACATGCCTGAGCTTCTGCTCGTTTCTAATGCTCTTTCCCTTTAATGTTGTTTTCTAAGACAGAAAAAGGACGGTAATAGTGGGAAAAGCACTGAAGGTAGGACTGGTGATGGCTAATAATTTCTTTTGGTGCTCTTTGTGGGCACAGGTGTGAGCAGGGAGGCATTCAAGCTTTTTTTAATTCCTTCCCCTGCTGGCCTGCTGTTGGCAGAGCCACTGCACTCCAGTCTCTTCCTCTTAAAGGAGCAGAGCAGCTGGCTGATGAAGTGGCCAAGATACCTGTTTAGCTGCGCAAGTGGGGAGTTCGTGTGCTGCAACATAAAATGCTGTGCTGCCAGATGGCACGCACAGCTCGTGGCAATAAGAATATGGTTCATAGGATGTGAGCCGAACTCTTAAGAAAAAGGAGCTGAATGTAGGAAAATAGGGATGTTACACTTCTAAAACACGTTAGGTGGATTTCTGGCTGTGATCTGGTTCCCTTCGCCTCACAAAACCAGCGGGGGAAGCTCAGTAATAAGAGAACAATGAAACTCGAGTTCAGTATTAAGAAGCACTGTGCATGCACGCATCCCGTTTCTGGGAACTTTGTGCAAATAGTAATTTAAGGAAAAGTACTAAAGGCCAGTAGGGAATGCTCCCTTCCCCCTCTCTGCCACTGTATACTGTTCATTTTAGGTCTGGAAAGAAACCAGCCTCCATTCCGTGGAAAAAAATGGCCCAGTGTGAGAGTCAGGAATGGAGAAGAATCAGTGCATCACAACACACAATGTAATATCAGCCCTTTGTGTAGTCTTTAAGGGCCCTGAGCCTGCAAGCTTCCAGGAATGGCGGAGTATTTCTCTATGATGTTATTGATGACGTGGGTTATTTGCTATAGGGTTGAATATCTATGTCTCGCAACAGAGTTTATGCTAGTTCTGGAGCTGTAAAGAATGTATTTTAGCAGTAGGAGTGCTAGGAAAGGGTTTACTTCTTAGTTGCCGTACTATGATCAATTGCCCCTGCTGCTCCGAGGGTTTGAATCTCTTGGGCTTTGCTGATGTTGCTGCATCAGCCTGCTAAGACACCTCTCCCCTGCTCTGTAGGGATCTCGCATCAATTTCATCCATGATTGCTTTAGACAAGAAAACATACTAGGGCCGCGTAGGGCTTTACAGACTGGAACTTGAATACAACATCTCGCTTGTGGTTGCGGTTGGGGTAGAGTTACCAGCATAGCAGGTGCCCACTCTGCGCCGGTTGTATTTAGTTACCAAAACGAGACTGCAGAAAGCAGGCATGCTGTTTCATTGTTGTTCTTAAAAAAGGCGGTTACCTTTGCATATTTATAGATGTTAACAGAGTTCTCCAAGCTGATCGTCTGGGCACAGAGGATTTCACAGTGTCTCTGGAGGCCATCCAGTTGAAACAGGCTGGCAGCCGACAACAGCTATCAGGACAAGAGAAGCTATTTGAGATCATGAGCCCTGAAAGGCTTCGGGAAGGCAAACAGACAGAACTGATGATTTCCTCTCTGAACGCTCTCTGACTCCCTGTTTTAATGGCCAAGTCCTCATGAAAGAGCAGAAAGGCCACTCGATGCCTGGCTAAAGCGACACACAGATTTCCCCTCTTAGCAAAGGCTTTCTCCTCCTGCAGGAAGTGTATTTTTGCTACCTTCTGTCACTGTGCCATACGAGCACTAAACTGCTCAAAGCCCCCTCTCCTCTCCTCAGGAAAAAAAAAATAGTTGTGTGTAGTCTAGCGTCAAGCTTTAATTTCACCAGACTGCACGTGACTGAGCAGTGTTACTGTAAAAGAGCCGATTTGTAACGTGGAGTGCTCTTAGTCCAACCTTTGCTGTTACCATCAGCTGCTCTGCACAAGTTCAGCTTGAACTTGGCTGTTTCTCTCCAGTCTCCAGCCCCGTGGTGTCTGCCCTGCTGCGGGCACCAGAGCTGCTGCATCAGCTGCACCTTTTCTGTGCCCCACCAAAAGCGCAGCACACCTGCTTCCTTCTCCCAGGACAGAGAGGATGTGCAAAGGAGGCTTCCACCCAACTCTGGGTACCAAAACTATTGTAGTGATTCGTCTCCCCCGCCCGCCCCCTCAGCATCTCATGGATATAATAAAACATAATTGGTATTTCTTATTTCCAAGCAATAGTGTTGTGAAACTTAAGCTCATTTCAAAGTGTTAAGCATACTCCTGGATTGGGAGCTTGCTGTTGGCTCCTGGATTTTGCCTTTCAAGATCTGTTTATGCCCCAGTGCACTTGGCAAGACTTAGAAGAAAACGCTCTCACCTCTAAGATATCAGTGGTGGGAATTTCCATAGATTCAGTTCCTCCGTAGTATAAATACTGCATCAGCATCTGAAATGGGAAGAAGGCCAGGCATGAAACTGTTAGCGCTGAAGTCAGAAAGGGCCGTGAATGGCTGTGCTCCCCTTCCTGAGCAGACACTGCGCGGTGTGCTGGCTCTCGCCTCCACAATTGGCTTTTTTTTTTTTTTCCTAGTGTTGCAAATCTGCTGCTCTCTAATACTTTTCTTCCTCGGGCTCTGAAAAGGGCCCTGTTGAGGATTTTAGGCCGAGGGTGACAGCGTGTCTCCAAGCAACACGCATGTCCTTGTAAAACGGTTCCTTGGATCCGGTTCTGTAAAGCCCTGCAGGCTGGTCGCAGGCAGAGCTGCCAGCTAGCGGGAGCGTGAAACTGCCACACCATGAGCATGTGTGTCTCGGGGACCTCCCAGCCGCTTGCCTCCCCTGCTGTGCTTCTAATCAGCTTCCAGCCCCCCCATCAGGGCCAGAGGAAAAGGCCTAATTGTTTGCAGGGAGAGCAAGAGGCAGTTTCTGCTCTTTGATCTGCATGTGCACACCCCCAGCTATACCAGTGCTGTCTTATCGAGGGAACGACTAGATTTGGTGTGGGAAAGAGTTGTTGTTCCCGTGTCCTGGGTAAGCAGGTGTGGGATTGCATGCTGTACTTGCCATTTCTAACGGTAGTGGTAACAAAACTAAGCTTCTACTTCTAAAATTGCCTTATTTGTGTAACGGCATTACAGGGGAGCAAAGCTGCTTTCCAGCAGAGCCCTGAGCAGAACACAGATCTGCATCCTCCATGCGCCAGAACCGAGACTGCTGTAGAACACCATCATCTCCTTAACTCGTCTGATTTTATTTACCATCAAATTGTTTAATTCCGTGAAGGATTTCACTGTGTTAATTCTTTTTGATTTGTTGCTCTCTCCAGTGAAACAGATGTTTATCTTTAGAAACTTTTTGATGTAAAAGTGTTGTTAAGGAGGATTGTTTCAATGTATTTTTTTCTGTCATGGCCTGAGCTGCAAAATTTGGGTGTCATCTATCCAACACAAACCTTGCAGAGTGCCTTTCAAGTAGAAAAAAGATGTTCTCATGGTCAACTTCATTCCCTCTGCGTGAGGTGAGAGGGCACTGCTGACCAACAGCTTTGCTGTTTTGTTTGCTTATAAAGAGAGAAAAAGGAAAAGCCTCAACCCTGTAGTGAAACAGTTATACACCTATTCTGCACTTCAGCTTTCCCTGTTCTGTACCTTCCAAATTTGAAATGCAGATCTGGAAAGCTGGAGTAACCGAACTATCACATTTCACTGACTTGTTTTTTTTCCTTGGGTGTGTGTTAAGTGACCTACTTTCTCACCATCCTGAATGAACCTCCCTTAAGTCCACTAAATATGGAAATGTCATAAAAGCAAAGTGCAATTCTCAATTTTGAGCCTTTCTTGAAAGGGACAGCATTGATTTCTGATCATCTGATTTGAATTAATACAAAGCCTGGCAGTACGCCTGCTGTAAATAAGTGTACTTTTTGCTTAGCACAGCATGAAAATGGTGCCTTAAAAGTCTAAAACTACTTTCAGTAGCAGACTATCTTCTGCTTCATGGAGGAGGCAGCTGCCTAGTAGGAAAATAAGACTATAGGCTGGAGGTTTCTGTTCTCAGGTTGGTCCTAGCTGGAAAGTTCTGCCAAAGATCAGAATACTCCTGAAATACAGGTGTGCTGAAATGAACTCCAGCTCTACTTGTAAATTACCTGTGATATTAAGCCTTGGCCCTCTTAGCTTCCAAATATACAAAAAGAACAAAGAAAAGGTAGAGTAAATCACATACCTTGAAAATATTGTATTTCATATCACTGATTTCAACAGTCTTGCTGCCATGGCTGTCATGTTCTGTTTTGTTGGTCATTAGCGTCTTAAACCTGAGAATAGTTTTGATAGATTTCTGTATTAGCGCTTCACATCCTCATTACCTACTGACAAACAGCCTCAGCAAGGGGAAGATAAAGATCCTTCCTTGTTCTTGCTTGCAAGTTGAAAACTGAAACACTTCTTTCAACTTAATGACAATTAGTTTAGAACTTCAGGGACAACTTAACCTGTAAATTGCTTGGGTCTGATCCGGTCCTGCCCTATGACAGTTGCAGAAGACTGTTACTATGCCAATAATGGAGAAATTAGTAACTGCGAGCGCACCAGGTCAGGGGTGAGGCTTCCAGGAACTCTGGAGCAAGCGTAGCTCCAGCGAGCAAACTCCGAGAGGGGGAAGGGAAAGGCAGTGAACGGCTGGAGATGTACACTCCAACTCCTGCACAGGTTTTTAGGGATAATTACTGGTTAGTTTATCTCAGTAGAGCTCTGGGAATCCCTAACACGTATGAGAAGCAGCTAGAAAAACTCATCTTTACTCTCCTACGGTTCTTAACAGTAGCAAAGAAGATGTGGCTTGGTCCTGCAGACCTGAATTACAGTCTGTAGTGCGTATCCTTAGCGGCTGTCTTGCCGCAGTGGGTGACATGGGGCTGGTCACAAAAATGAGGGAATAAAGAGGCAAACCTTCCTTTAGCGATCTGTACTTGGCGGTGGAAAGCAACTCACCTGTTAGATGCGGTGACCAGCAGGACTTTGTGTGCATAAAATAGCTTTCCTTCTACTAAGAAAGTTACATCAGACATTTCTTTATTGTTTAGAAAGTGAGGATCTGTTAGGGTAAGGAAAAAAAAAAGAGGGTGAATATTTTTTGAAACTGTGTCAGCTTTTAAAAAAATTATTAAAAAAATCTCAAGAACTTCACTGTTTAGGTGAGCATCTTACCTAGCCGAGCTGGGAGTGTCTTCCGGATTTCAGGAATGCTGGGTATCGGGCTGCTGCCGTAGCAGTGGGTGAAGATGGATGCAAGCTGCTGATTGATAGAGTCGTTCTGTAAGGAGAATCAAACAGGTATCATCAATCATCAGTTTGTATTGAGCAGGTTTCAAACATGCTGTAACAGTTCACATGAGGCTTATAGCAACTGCCCTCTGCAAGAATAACCTCCAAACAGAGGGACAAGAGCAAGACAAGTATGGTCTGACAGAATTCTCTCAGCAACAGTTCATGGGCCAACCTCTGCCAAGGGAAAAAGAGCCCATCGGCATCAGCTCATCCTTCCGCTTGTCTGTAACAGGTAAGCCCACAAGTGTGTTCTCGGCAAGATTTGATTCGTGATATTAGTTCATTGCCAAATACCAAGTTCTGGCTCCTAGTTCGCAATTGTTTTTAGTCAGTCAGTTATATCTCTTGCTTTTAATTTAAAGGTCAGTTACAGCGAGTGTTGTAGGCAACAGCCTCTTGAAGAGAACATGGTAGAGACTGGGGGAACTTATCTGCAAAATGAGACAGCTAAACTATCTACCGGGGATCAAATCTGTCCTAGACGTGCCTTGAAAAGCAATGAAACATCAGCCATAGGCAACCTTTAAATAAAAGAAAAAAATAGAAGGAAAATGTCACTGAACAAAAGCATCGTTCAGAAAACTCCTAGAAGATACTATGAGAGAACCTGAATTACCCAGTACTGTCATGATAACTATTCCTCTTAGGTTCACGTGGTTTCAAAAGCCAGTTGCTGAACGGGACTTCTACAGAACAGCTTTCGCTTCTACTGAAATGGATGTCTTTACTGTGAGGACTGCTTTTGTGGGCTGTATAGCATTTATCTAAATTCATATCAGGGCCGTTTTCATACCATAACTCCTTGGGGACTTTGCATAGGCATTCACTTGTTCTTGTTGTGCACTACCTTATTTGATAGCAAAAAACCAAACACTTGATTTTGATACTGTTACAAAACTAATAATTACTTTGCTGGTTTTGAGGATATCGAACATGAGCTGCAACCCTTCATTAACCAGTTCTTCATTATAGTCCTCTTCTTTAATGGTGACAAATTCCCGTAAGAGGGTCTGTACGACTGAGTAACGAGACTGGTAGAAGGTTGTCCGTAGTGACTCGATCCACACGTGGAGTTTCCATGGGACTCCTGTAGCCACAGCAAAAAGGACAGTGAGAGATGATGATTTGCTGAGGTACCTGTGAGTAGATCCCCCTGTTGCTATTACTATCAGTTGGTGGCACGGAAGTAGATCTTTACATACATCCTAACCACAGATACATTTTTGTCTTGATATTAAAGGTGACTGAACTGGGTCACTGACAGATTAAGTGACTTATTTGCAACAGCAGAGGACTGGGACTGTAAGTTGGAGACCCCCTGTTGTGTATTTAGCTTCGTGATTAGGTAGAAATACAAAATAAATTTGAACTGAACTTGTAAGAATACCTAACCCTACACAAACATGGTGTGAGGTCTTTTTTCCTGCTTACCTGTAACAGGCTAGACACACAAGCTTCAAAGCTGCTCTTTCCTACCTTTAGATCAAATCTGTTCTTTCACCTTAAACCATTTAATCTATGATGTTAGCTTTGTTTTTGAGACCGCCCTCTTTAACGCTGAATTTTAGGTGTCAGTATCTGACGAAGAGACACGCTTTTGTTACTTGGGAACAGAAGATCGTGCCAAAAGTAAGGGACATCCTAGATCATTGGAAATTTGAAAAAAATTGGGAGGAGCCTTAAATGCTTTTTTTATTAAATTAGCTCGTTCCCGTAACCTTGGGATAGCTTTGCAGTCAGGGTTACAGATTCTTCTTCAAGTGAAAGGGGCAGAGGAAAAAGCTTTTCATGCCTTAAACGCGCACAATACTTAAAGAAAACACCTTACCGAGTGCCCTGAGCTCCATGGTGATGTCCACGTAGCCATGCTCAGCGCTGTAGTACATGGCCTCCTGCAGAGCCTTCATTCTTGTTTTACACAGCCTGACTTGCCCCTCGCTGGAGCTGCCCTGGCTGGAGGTGTCGCTCTCCACTCCTTCAGCTAAAATCTCCTCCAGTGAGAGGACGTCTCCCTTCAGTTGCTGGGGCTGGGTCAGGAGCTTGCGCAGAACATTCCTGAGGAGGTAGAAGAGATATCCCTTATTAATAAATGAAATAGCAACAATTCGGACAGGACTACGGTGATTTGGTGGCTTGGTAAATAGTAAACAATAGACAGCTGGCAGATACGGAGCAGCATTTCATAGAATCATAGAATGGGTTGAGTCGGAAGGGACCTTAAAGATCATCTAGATCATTTAAACCACTTCTTCCTGATCCTGCATGCTAGAAATCCATGCCCTGGTAGCAAGGGCAAAAACATGGAATATGCTCCTGTACCTTAGTGGGACCAGTGCGTAATTCAGAGCGTTAGGGCAAACTGGTGTTTATTGCTGTCTGTACTTTGGCACAGGAGCACACTTCCTCTGCCAGCCCTGAGTGTGGAAACATCTTAAGCTCTGAAGAAAGATTTAGCAGAGCGTCTGTTAGAACCCTTGCTTTTTTTCCCAAATGACCATCTTCAAGCGCTGTTAACGTTGTTTTAGTCAGACCCGCTTCCTGTGTCAGTAAATAGAAACCATAAAAAACGATAGTTCTGCATCACTAAATCCAGGGAGAATTTTTTTGGTTTGGAATTTCACACAGCAGTTGCAAGAAAGAGACTTGCTTGTTTGTGTCCAGCCACTTCAGAAAGCTTGCATCATTGGTGTCCCCACAGCCAGCTGGAGCCATCTGCAGCAGACATTCCCTGTCCCAGCAAGTCCACCCGAGCGCTCGGCCGTGATGCTGAATTGCCACTAGCTGGTGCTCTCTTTGCACCCACACCACTGGCTGTGACTAAAACCAGTTAATTTTGTGCTTTAGGATCACCCTGCCCTACCCAATTGGAGAACAAGCCTTGAATTTCACAGTGTGCCCAGTTAGATGTTGCAGAAGATTGTGGGAGGGGAACAGAATTGGGAACAGAAGAGTGTCTGTGTAGTCTTACACTGTAAATAACTGCATTAGGCCGTTCCAGCTTTGCAGAGGTTGGGCCTCATTTGAGTTTGGGCTATTTTCCCTGGTGTATCCAGATGTGCGATGTACCTGGAGGTGCAGTTTTGGCACCACTCTAAAGCACAGCTGTGTTCAAGCAAGGTAGCTACTCTTTAACGTGCTACTAGAAGGGCTGGCTGTACTGCTGTAAGACCCCGTGGCGATCTCACAGCCCAGCTACATGGGCGGCTTTGGGGCTGTTTTAATTGGCTTGTTACGCTAACATTTTTTCTGGGAACAGAAGGATTTCTGGATAAGTTTGTTAGTAATATCTTATTTCTAAATAACTATGCTGAAAACAGCGTTGGAAATCCCAGTCTGGCTTTTCAGCGTTTTAATGGCTGATCTCTTGATCAGCCATCTAAAAACCAGAGATGCAGTCAACCAAATTCTGCCGCAGATTATTTTTGCCACTTTAACGCGATTAGATTCTGCCTCAGAACATGAACCACTGTCTCATCACCTACCCGCATGTTGAACTTAGTTTGGTCACGTATGGCCTAGAACCAGCTCCTGCTCACTCTCAGTGCTGCAGAGCATGTAAGAGAATAAGCAAAAAAGCAAACAGAGATCTTTCTGTTGTATTTTGTGCTTTTGACTAAAATATAATCCCTTTCTTTTATCAAAGTTATAGTTGCTGAATAATGTAAGTCTTGCATAATTTTTTCTCAAAGGGCTGTAACAGAGAGCAACTACCAATTTAAAGAATCCATCAGTTCTCCAAAACACTCAAAAGGCATTACCTACGTCCGAGCCAGAACAGTCTGAGGAACTGTGCTGCGCTAAAAGTGGTTGCTATCAGGAGAGCCTGAACACCATCTTCTGAACTGCAGAGCCAGGGCTTTGGGTATAAGACATGTAATATAAAGCCACAGAGGAATACCTACAGCGGTAGCCTTAGGAAAAAAAAAACCCCTGTTCTGAACATGAACGGAGCTTTACCTGTGCCCATGTGCAGCTGAGTGACTGAAGCAATTCATATCTTCGTGAAGCGATGAAGACATACCATTGACTTCCAACATACTCAGGAGTGGATCAGCACCCCGACTCAGCAATAAGCTGACCAACTCGTAGTTGCCTAGGAAAAAGAATTGACAGAAACATAACGCTGATTCCATGTCTGTTAGCTGTGTGAAAGCATGTAACACAGCACTGGCAACAGACACTGCACCAGCAACTTTTATGGTACCAACTGAGGCTTTTGGAGCATCCTGCAAGCACGCATTAAGCTTCCTAACATCTGAGAGAGAGGAACTGAGTCACAAAGCACTTAAATTACCTAATAATGCCCAACTCGCTAGAGGAAGAATGAAAAGAGAATTAAACTGGTCTGGTGCTCTCAATACACGCCAGCAGAGATGTACACAACCAGTTTAACTAGACAAGTATATGGGTGCAGCCCATGTCCAGCCAGGCCTCCTTCCCACCCTGCTCATTAGATGTAGCACTGAGCGTGGCAGGAGACCCACACAGCGAGTGGCTGTCTTTGCGAGGGGAGGAGGCCATTTCTTTATCCCTGCAATAGAGCTTGGCGCAGAGCAAGCCAGAGACTCGTCTTCATAAGTGCACAAAAATGAAGCCGGCAGAAATGAAGGAAAAAAAGTAAAAACAGAGGTGAAAAGTGTTGAAAAACAACAGGTACTTTTAGGCTAGTACAAACTTGTTCACAGAATGCTAAACTCTTTTCCTGACAGGTAGAAGAAATGCAGAATTTTACTTGTATTTAATAAATTAATAAACCAAATTTCTTTATACACCAGTTAGTTTTCCCCAGGCTGAATTTAAACCTGTTCATTTTTGCATCTGGAAGTTCTTTAGATCCAAGACATGCCTAGACTAGACAGTAGCTGGTTTATGTTTCTTGACAGTGCCCTGTGCAAAGGAGTTGTTTCAGTCGGCGTTACTCTGGAGGCCGCTGGCAGGAGGTGAGCGTTGGGACTAGTTGCAAAAGCAGACGCTCCTTCAGCGCCCATCGAGCTCTCGCCATGTGACGACAGCTGTTAGTTGCTGCCAACCCAGACGGGCTTCCCACTAGTGTTTTAGAAATGAAAAAAATGTCGACTTTTTAGTAGCCAGCTCACTGCGTTACTCATTTGGTATCTTTACGGTACCTTAGAATGCAGTGCAAAGTGACTCCTAACGCGTTTTACAGACACCAGACCGAGGTGTGAGTTGGTTGTGCTTATTCTGGCGTAGCAAGGGATGGAGTGCGCTGAGGCTGCACTGAGCTCACCTGCGGCTGAAGCCAGCTGGAGCGGCGTCTCAGCGTAGTTGTCCTCCCCACTGTTCACGGCAGAGCCTTCAACGTGGGCACCAGCATCCAAGAGCAGCTGCAACAGACACATGAAAGACAAGGAGTTGAGAAAAGAGCAATTCAGAAAGAGCAAACAGAAGGGGCTGTGTGTTAGAAAGGAAAACCAGTAGATTGGTAGTGAAGAGTGCGCACACACAAAGGGACCCATCTCAAAGGCTAAAGCAAAATATCTGTTGCAAGGCAAATTTCTCTTGTGCTTGCTCGCTCAGCCTAGGGCTAAAGTCTCCCCATGAATGTCAATTTAGAGTTTTCTTATTTTCTTTTGCTTTACTGTGCTTTCAGTGGTGAGTTTGTGCTGGAAAGGTGCTCAGCTGGCAGCTTGGAGAACATCACCTACCTACCTTTTTTTTAAAAAAATCTCCTTTATGAACGTGGTTTTGCAATTGTAATTTCCCAACTCCAAAGAGCTCTGTGATCAGTTTCTCTTCAGCACAGGAAGTCCATCTTATTTAGTTTCACGCTGTGCGCAGGAAACCGGGTTCCTCCAGGGAATTAGCCCTGGAGGCCAAACATGCCTCTTGGTCTCTCTGGCCTGCGGAGCCGTGAAAGGAGGCCCTGGCAGCTGCAGGGGTTTGCCATGCACACAACCTGCTTTCACTGAACGCCCCAAGCTGCTCGCGGGGGAAAATACCCCCCTCCCAGGCGAAGGGGAGAAGGTTACAAGATGATGGGGACCTTTTATGGCCGGGGTAGGGCTGGCAGGCAGCATCGGGGCACCCAGAGCAGCGCTTGCAGGCGCAGAGCGGTGGGCGCTGCCCCTCTCCTGTGGCAGCAAGGACGAGCCCTGCCCCATCATCAGCAGAGGTTCCTCCACTGGGCGCAGGAGTCCAGCGGGCTGTACCCTATAACGCTGTCACAATTTAACAATTTCAGCCATCCTCAATTAGAGCTGACCTTGGCCTTAGCACGAAAAGCATATACATTCATGTTTTTATTATAAAACTTTTTGCAGAGCAGGACCGCCGGTCCATGGCCTGGCGTTTTTCTCTCTGGAGACACCAGCTATTCCATGCAGGTATTGCACGGTGGACCTTAACTGGAAAGGTGATTTTATACACCAATTTTAGCAAAAGCTGACATCTACCCTTTTTGTAATAGCTGCCAAATAGAAAAAACTAATTATGTAATCTTCAGAAGTTTTAACTAAAATGAAAGAAACAAATATAGGAGGTAATGCAGTCCAGCAGGAGCTTTGATATACTTGGCTACATCTCCCAGGAGAATCACGCTCTTATCTCACGTGTAAATTAAAGCTGTCTAACCTTTGTAATACCAAAGGCTGCCCTGGCAATTTGCCGGGTGGAATCTAATCTTTGTAATTATTTACAAATGTACACAAACAAAAAATGAGTGTGTGCAGCCTCCATTGTATCTCCAGCTACATCTTTTTTTTTCTTTTTTTTTTCCCCCCTTTGAGCAGAAGGGTAATTACACTCACCAGCAATTGCCTATCTGCTCTGATCAGTTTTCAATTCCTCTTGAAGTTCAGGTCGAATTTCCAGGACTCCACCCCATTCTGCTGCCCCCTGCGTTAATTCCCCAGAAAAGGGAGCAGGGAGGATGCGAGCGGCTCAGCTCCCACAACAGCTTAAGTCTTGTTCATGCAATTCACGAGGATTATAAAGGAAGTTACAGATGATTTGCTGCCATTAGAGCAGAAATCAGCATACACTTAATTTTTGCACATGTAAATGTAGAAACCAATTAACATCTAATGTCAGAAAGCATCCTGATCAAGCTGTCTGCCTGTAACCGTTCCATGTGAAGCAGTAGTTTATCTAATACCAAAGAAACGGTTGTGCAGCATTCCGCTGGAAGTGGTAAGCCATGGACCAATACTGAAACCAAAGAAAAATAAGGAAACATACTGTGTTTTGTTATCGAGGCCTCGCTAGGAATTATGTCATCAATTCACAATTCCGCAAGAAAAGCATCGGTTGCTTTCTCCTCATTTTCAAAACACAATGGGTTTCCACTGGTTTTTAGAAGGGTTCCACCAAACGGCAGCTGGAGCCTGGGACGGCCTCGTGCTCAGGAGGTACCGACAGTGAGGGTGCTGCGCTTCACTCCCTCTGTGCCTCCTGTAAAGGTTCCCGACCGGGAGGTTTCCTCCGCTTACCTGAACAACAGAGATGTGCCCATGTAGGACAGCAAAGGTGAGAGCGGTCCAGTGCCGGCTGTCAGGGTGGACTGAAGGGTATCGTGGAGAGGTACTGGGAACCTGGGAGAAAGGAACCAGGTAGTTATTACCCAACTGCAGTATCTGTCTGCCATAATCTTTAGACTTGTACATAACTGGCTTTTTTCTTTGTAAGTGACAACCCGGGGGAATAGTAACTTACGCCGTTTAGAGAACACTGCCGGCGCTAGTCACTCTGTCCAGTCCCCTGGGCCTTTTTAATGGGCTTATTGGTTTCTCCTAGTGGCAGCTCTTTCAGGAAGGAGGCCCCTTTACCCCCACCATGCCTATTAGGCTTGCCAATGCCAATCATAATTGGAGCCACTGAGTGCTCCAAGAGGTTTTGAAGGTTTTCTTCCCCCTCCCAAATCCCTGAAGCAATGATTTCTGAAAGAAGTGGCTTGCTCAGAAGCTTCCAGAAATGAAGCCTTCGGTTGCTAGGAGAGATTTCATAACTGCTCTTGTTAGTTTACAGATGAATACTTATGGGGAGAGGGTCCTCTGTTACTCACTGGTATATCTAAATTTGCTCCGGCATCTATAAGCATTTGGACCATGGCTTCATCTCCAGCGGCACAGGCGTACATTAGTGGGGTCATACCCTTCAGGAAGAAGAAAAAAAAGAAAGTTACAATTCTATACTTACCAACAGTGAAACTGTCATGGACACGGTGAGTTTGAATCTTAACGCACAGAAGAGTGTGTGCGCATGTGCAGGTGTGCACATGTGTAGGGACAGTGTACGTGTATGTTCAAAACATTTGATTTCTATGCAGAGTGGGCACAGCTCACTAGCATTGGGAAGTGATGTGGACAAAACGTCAGGGGACAATATTGCAAGAATACAAAAGGGATCACTGAAAATCCCAGCTGTGTATTGTCCACAATTCTTGAGCTTTCTCAAGGCTGCCAAAAAAGAAATACCATTTCTTGGATCATTTGTAGCCAGATGAACCGAAAGCAGAAAACAACACAAAAATACACAAGATGAATTTATTTGGCAACTTATCCCCATTGCTAAAATCCTATTTGCTGCAATATTTCAGCATTTCAATCCCATAAATCTCTCTCTCTCTACTTAAGCAGCAAACCATGACGGCTCAGAGATGAATTATGAGAGAAATGAGCCTTACGGAGTTTATTCCAGAAGTAGCCAAGGACAGAAAGGAAATGGCCTAGTAAAATCCATTCCTGCTCGCATCCTACAGCTTCCCTCCCCGCCCCCCCTTAATTATTGTGAGCATTTGAATTTTCACTGGCAGCATCTCTGCTGCTCATTGTGTAATAATACAGCTTCATCTTTAGAGACAGACATGTATCATAAAACAGAATTACATCTCACACTCAGGAGTGCTGACCTTGTATCTGCAAAGGCATCTTTTCAAAACAGCCACAGTTCTAATCTTCCTACATTTGAGGCAGTGACATTTGCAAAGATGTTTCGGGGGGGGAGATGGATGGGTTTGGCTTTCGGGGGGCTTGGGAGGATCCACTGTCATTACAGACAAGTGAACTTAACTGAGAATTCAAAATTCGGGTCTGCAGGCACAAGCCCATACGTACTGCCACAGTCAGGGTTCTAAAACTACCTGGTTTGTATAGGTTTACCTTAACTATTCTTTTTTTTTATTTTTAGTATCAGTTTTGCATTCCCTGCTTGTTCCTCAGTATGCATATTCCAGCTATGGCAGAGTCGCTGCTGGAGTCTGGATTTAACTTTGCCTCTGGTAGCGTAGTGGAGGACACTCGCTTTGCTGCAGAGACAAGTTGCTCCAGAATCACTTAAGTGGAGAATTTCAGAGCAGCAATGTCTCTGGAGGGACCCTGTCTTGCCCTCCTCACTCAGTGCCAAAACACTGCTTTGAGATGCGGGAGCAGCGTTCTGCAAAGAGAACAGAGCCGCCAGCACACTACGATCCCCCTGTTCACAGTGGGACTGGCTAGAGGATGACATCAACAGGATGACAGCGAGACCGTAAATAAGTGACAGCAGAAACTCCTCAAACTTTCCAATGAGTTGCCTACAGAATGCAGGGTCTTTATGCATAAAAAAGCCAAACAGCTCCCAGTTTGCTGACTGGCTGAAGAGGGGTAAAAAACATCCCGCAGTGAGAAGTGACAGTCTTGGCACCAGCGTCTCAGTGTTAGGATAGGAAAGTTGACAATGCAAAATAATCTGCTTTGAGAGAACAAAAGGCCTTGGGGCTACGTAAACAAGAACTGCAAAAGCTTATAAAAAAAAATAAATACGGGAAGTAAGCGGCAGACCTTTGCAATATAAATGTGCCATCTTTGTCATTTTAATAAAGTTCAGTATCAAGTGGACCTATGGTGTGAGACCCCACCTCTGTGACCACAAAGCTCCTTGTCCTGAATATGTAAATGAGGCAAATACATACCTAGATAGAAGCTTGTGCAGGAGTAGTTTCTGCTCCTATTTGTGTACACATTCACACTTCCTTTAAAATTGCAGGACGGAGGAAAGTACCGTGTTTCAGAATTTGGTTTGAAATGTTACTGCGGTAAAATGCTGTCTATGACAAAACCTCTCGACTTGAATGTAAATCCTTCCTACTGATAAATATCCTATTGTTTCCGAGACATGACAGCTCATTCTCACTGCTCTGACAGCTATGATGAGTGTCTGTTTGGAGGAGTTTTGTTGTGTTTTTTTTAATTAAAAGCTAATTCAATGCATCGAATGATGCCCCAGAGAACAGACTGCTGTTACTTGATGGGACTGACAGCACAAGCAGAAGCAGCTAAAGACTCCCCAGACTACCGAGTCCCTATGGTTCAGTGTAGCTGAGCAGGGAACACGTAAAAATGAAAAAACAGACACATCAGCGTGATGGATTTTCAACAACGCTAATACCGACATACACCAATGCCACGGGAGTTCTCGGGGCTGTTTCTTATACGCCAGACTGTACTGAGAACGTGTAACTCACTTTGCGCCTGAAAGCCACCAGACAGTAACACCTTTTGGTCACTCTCACTGACCCAGTCCGCATTCGGGCTGTTGAACCAGAAGAAAGTGTCACTGGCAAAACCCACTTTGTTTTGACACTGTCTTAGCATTAAGCCAACATCAGACTTTCCATTCGCAGCCAGCGTATTAACCCGTCTTCCATCAGTGTGTGCGACAGGCCATCCAAGGAACAGACCTACATTCCAGCTGATAAAGAAACAATGCACTCCAGGCTTTGACTGGCTCTTTGGGGGGTTATTTTTTTGTCTTTTAAGGGATACGTTTTCAGACTAAAACACAAGTGAGAATGAGGAAAGCCTTGGAGAGGCAACTAACACGACCTCATCTGTTGATTTGCCACGTGGAAAGGCACACGCAATTTGTGCATGGAAAGAGCTTTTGTGTGTGTGGTGATACGGCATACCTGATCGTCCATAGTGTTAACCCCGTCAGGTCCCAGTGCATCGATCGCTTGGTTGATCAGATCTGTCCTTCCACAGTTTAGCATTCGGAAACCCAGATCCTGCTGGAATTTTTCAGTAGCAGCCTTAGCATCCAGTCTCCGGAAGGAACTAAAGCAGCATTCAGGTCTGTGAAGAACAAAATCATTTCTGGATTTTTTTTTTTCTTTTTTTTCTTTTTTGTAGCCCCGTCTCCTAAGAAATCAGGTTAATGAATTTTCATGATTTTACCTATCTTATGTGTACCTTCCCCACTGCTTTATCATTTCTGAAAAATCTGGCTAACCTCACTCATACTGGAGACAGAAGTTTTAGTTCTTAGAGAAAGACAGGAAGTTCATGTGAACACTGCAAAAAAAGTGTCCATGTACAGAAACCTCATTGGTTTCTGAGGGAAAGGCAAGGAAGAAATCCTTATTCCTGCTCAAGAATGGTAGTTCCCACCCAGCCCCTTGCTCCCCGCGTAGCTCTGGCTCAGGTACCGCTTCTGCTACATCTTACCCAGCAAAAGGAGAAGGGGGGATAACTGGGGTTACTGCAGCAGCGAGGTTATTGCGGTGCGACCGCTGTCACAGGCTGCAAACCTGCAGCAACCAGGTCTCCTTAGCTCTGCTGCTCACAAAAAAACCCCACCAAAAGCCAGTTGCTTTAAATAATTAGCTGTATACATTTTTGATATCATATTTATATTTTCCCGCTCATTATAGGATAGTCCATCAAACATACATAAAAAAAATATTGCATGGAGGAGAAAGAGGTGGAGAGAAAGTGTATCTAACAAAATACCAGTGTAGTTCTAGGATGAAACAATTATGCTGCCCTGTCTACAAGACTAGCTATTATTTTGAAATAAAAGGCATTTCTGAAAGAAGATAATGATCCTTATTCTTTTCTGGAAAATAAAATAAAGACTAAAAAAAACCCATGACATCAAAATCAAATTTTCCAACGCCTCAATAAAAGGAAGTGTATTAACATTTCTACGAGGCTCTATCAAATCCTTATCCTTTAGATGACTATCAAATGACCTTTATCTCATTTGGAAGGAGCCCAGGGATTACTGTAAATCCTCTGGTTATCTGCTCAGAGACTTCTGAATTCCAAACCTGGAAGTGCATCTCCTTCACTGAAGAAACATTGCCAAACTGGAGGAGTTTCCTATCGGAGCTGGGCACTGATACGGTCGGCCCTTTGATGTTATTTCAGGGCGAATGCCTTCTCTACTACTTGTCTGGTTTTCAGCACAGGCTCTTGCGCAAACTCTCAGAGAGTGAGATATCAGCCTGCTGAGTTCCTTTGAAAAATGAGATTCTTTCAACACGGTTAACCTCTTCTGGAAACTTTGTGCAGCCTGCCAGAGAAGTAAACCACTCATCACTTCACGTAGAAGATTCAAGATGAATCTTATTCACGTTTTAATTCAGCTGGTCATTTTTTAATGCTTCTGAACTTGCCTCGATGGTGGATGACAAATGCTATGACCGATACGCTGAGTTAAGAAGGATCCCTCCACAGCCTGGTGACCACTCACATTGTACAGGGGAAATCAGCATCTCGCTGCAGCTGCTTTCAGAAAGGAACTGCATCAGGGTACAATTTGGGGAACAATCGGCAGGGAAGCAAAGTGACAGTCTTGGAGTTACTAGCTCTTTGGAGATACACCTGCAAATGAAACGTGTCTCCGAGGCAGCTGAGTACAAATATTTGGTCAGAAGACAAGAGCTCTGAAGCACCCAGGTATTAGATGAGGACACGTACAGTACAGAGCACAAGGGGACAGTAAGGTAACAGGCTTAATGCTACACATAGAAGTGAATCCTAGAGCTGGGCTAGTCAATTAGTAATCTTGTTCTACTAAGGCAACTGGTACAGTATCATGGTGCTACAATTTTATGCAGAATATGATGCGATGACTTTATATTATAATAGTAAGAAGGAGAAAAATAATCCTATGCAAAAAAAGTGAAATCAAATGACATCACTCAAAATCCAGTGAACCTCAGTTTTTGAAGGGATGATACCTGTCTTTGTACCTCGTTTCTGTGTTGCTAACAGGCCTGATTGCACCCAGTGCTATTTACAGGCGCTGCTGGAGCAAGGGTGGTGGGGGGACAATTCACCCATGAGCCCTGCAGAGCGAAAGAGCTACACAAAACTGTTGCACAGAGCTGTCGGAGAGACCCAGCGAAAGGGCGCTCTGCAGTTCACGGCACAGAGCTGCCAGGAACCCAGTTCAGGCACAAGAATTTGAAGTTATAATTTGTGAGCTTTACTCCTGGGGGACCTGCAGGCTCAGCCCACACAAAAGTTACTGTATGCTCGCTGTTCTGTAGCGGTGGCTTGACAGCACGCTCTTCTATGATAGATGCAAGGTAGCTTTTCCTTCTTGAGTGTGATAAAAGTTAGAGCATCCTACAAGATCCGGGGGGAGAGCTCACATACGCACAACTGCTGTGCAGCAGCTGTAACCGCAGCAGGTTTTCCATGTGTGAGTTTTTACCCCGTGGAGAAGAGAGGCAAACCCTTGCACGCTTCCTAGAGTAAAGCCTGTGCTCCTGCAGTTGCGCAGAGAGCAGCTCCCACGTACGCCCAGCTGTGCCCAGGGGAGAGGCTGAAGAACCAAAGGTGGGCTGAGACATGGGGGAGGCAGAACCCCAGGAGAGGGCTGGGGTCCTACTTTGGGAAGGGATGGCTTGAAGAGGGAGCAGGAGCCTGGTGCGCTCTTTGGGTTTCATAAGCAGTAACTACTACTAGAACTGTAACTACCGCTAGTGAATGATTTAAATTTGGCCTGCAGTGAGGAAAGAATAATAATAATAATAAAAAAAGCAGTGTGTGATAATAACTTAATATTAAAATCCCAACATTTATATTTAAGTAGGTGGGAAAGAAACACAGTTGTCTGCAATGTAGCATTTCCCCACTTATATCGTCCTTGAAGTAGTAACAGGTGAGTACTGAAGATGTTTATGAATTGTCTGGCAAACATAAACTGCGAGCATCCTATTAGAAGGCTTCATGCACTAAAACACAAACAGTTCTGGAAGACTACACCACCCAAGCAGTCTGTGTCAGAGAACAGATATTAGAGGTCTGAATTTCAGGTTATACTAATTATACGTTGTTCTTCTGCACAACTTCTCATTCAGGGATTTCAACATACCCTACCTGATGCATCACCACTGCAAGGAACTGTCATTACAAGACTTTTAGCCTGTGCATCATGTGGAAAAGCGAGTTGCAATTTGCCTGTAGTCACCCAGCAAGCCAGGGGTAAATTTGGCTTCAGTTCCAAGATTTCCTTTCCCCCTAACTGTGCTGTAATGGATAGATACAAATGACTGCTTTAAAGGATCATATAATGGGCACTGGAAACAAGGCACTGCTCCCTCCTCGTGTTTTTTTTTTTTCCTGTTAGTTTAAATCTTTCATGCAGCAAAAAGACAATGAATGCTCTTTCTGTCATACCACACATCACAGAACATCCTTAGACCTCTGAAAATAAAACTCAGACAACACAGTTCAGAACAAAGACCTGATCAAGCTTATACTTTGATTTTTGTCCTCTACTACAAAGATGATGTGTGGAGGCTGATTCACCAGCAGGGAATGCACACTGCATACAGCCCTGTGGAGGAACAGTTTGGTGAGGTAAAAGGTGTGAAAGGATCTCAGTTTTCTTACAGAATTGCCATTCTTTCTGTAATAACAACAAACTGGATAGAAACCTCTAACATACTCCTTCCCTGGGCCAGTACTGCTAACCCTTAACAACCCAGCAACTGAATTACCTTCTGCCTGAATACCCCACATAGTGCGGCTCAGGCCCTTTATACCTGCTTCTCACTTTTATTTACTGCCTACATTATTTTGGACTTCCTGGGTTTCTATCGAGATCTTCATTTCATAGCTGTGTCATTACAGCTTCCGTTTGAAGTTACTGAGATGAAGTCCATTTTCACAGAGGCTGTCTCTCTTTCCTTTTAGCTCAGATCAGCAGCAAAATCAAGGACCCAAATCCCTGCCCTCTTTTGGTTTGTTTTTTTAAGGTATATGATCTATAAAGTAAGGGACTACCTGTGCTTTATGTGTTAATGTGCACAAAAAAACAGTGCAGAGGTAGAGCGGGATGGCTTCGAAGTGGAAGGTTTGGATTCAGTTTTGAAATCAAAAGTCTTTCTAAAGGAGAAGACTGAAAGAAAAACCATGAAACTGACTGGAAGTGTCTGTGATCAGGTTAGTCTTCTGCAGTACTGTCCATCAAAGAATTTCAAAGGTTTTGGCAACTATTAGGCACACACATAATATTAGTTTAGCCCATATTAAGTTGCTTACATTAGCACCTACCATCCACACGTAAGCCAGAGTAGCGCGTGCTTTAATTCACACAGAGCACACGTACGCTGGCAGAGAACAGGGAGCAGAAAAGCATTCCAGGAATAAACGTCCAACTCCTGCTTTGTGGATGCCAAGTCCAAGTTCAGCTGCTCCCTCCCAGTCTGAAGCCAAAGAGTTTAAATAACTGCTGAGGATCACCTGTTTAACTCCACTGTTAAAAAGACTTGGCCGCACTCCGAGCCAGGTAGCCCGTCTCGAGAGAAAGGCAAGAACTGAGAGCTGAGAATAAGTCTAGGAGTCAGCTGCAGCCCACCAAATACTCAGTCACCTAATTGCACTACCATACTCGCCAACTAATTTAGCTTCGCCTGAGGTTTTGTGGGTAATAAGCACTACCCTTCAATTCACAAATGGGGAGACAGAGGTGTAGCAAAAAGCAAGAGCCTTTTTGGCTGCCAGAAGGAAAAGGTAAAAAGTAGCAAAATCCGATCCAAACCTCCTGATTAAAAGCCTCTTGTTTTTATTGTTTATAATTCTAAGAATAAGGGTATATTTTTATCTTTTCAGGTGATCATTTCATCACTTAAGAGCATGATAAAGGTCTTACTGTTATTAATGTGTCCTGCCCACTCATTTAACCCAAAGGTATACGGAGCACAAAATTAACTCAGAAACAAGAATTTACTTTGTATTAAAGTTCAAGATGTAACCCTCATATCAAAACCAGTGCTAAGGACAGCAACTTAAAGGACTACAAGCCTGAATAAAATACGTATGATGTGCTAATGAACCAAGCTAATGATAAATCCCCATTCAATATAGCCACGAGGGGAAGATTTTAGAAGGTACTGATACTTTTCATCAAGGTACCTCAAAAAGCAAAAAATAATTTTGTAGTTAAGGCTGAGGCATGAAAAACCCCAAATACTTCTATTTCAAACCTTCTCTGTCTCATTCCTCCTACATAACTTTTGGCAAGACAAAAAAATCTTTCTACCCCAGCTGCAGCGTTTGGACAAACACTTTCTTATCTCTTGGAATACTACAAGGTTAAACACGTATCGCCCATATAGTATTTTGAGATCTGGCTCCTGTGAAATATAGTACGAAGAATATTGTAAGAAGTTACTATTACTTTAGCTGCTTATAAAGCTTAGTCCACGTACTTTAGTTGCCGGGGCTCGCAGTCCAGTCCAGGTAAGAGCAGTCTGGCTGTCTGCCTGATATCGTCACTGTCCACAGTTAAACTGCGCCGGTGCTCAGCGTAGGTGATAGCCACTCTCATCCACTCCATCAGCGGCGGCAGAAGCATGAAGGGTCTGTGCAAACAAGGAAAAAGTCCATCACAGTTAACGTTGGCCTGCTGTCCTGTATGACCACGCATAAAGCACACCTCATCGCTTCCCGGGCATGCTTGTGGGAGGCTGGCACAGATACAACTCCCCTGCAGAGGCAAACTCTGTCCTTGTGCTCAGCAAGGCTGGCTGGTCACAGCAGGTGGAAGGAACTGGAACCGCTCAGCTTTGGTTATCTGAACTGATCCTTACCCAAAACGGGGTCATGCTGGGACAGGCTGCTTTCGTGCAATACATTTTACCCTGTGGGAAATAGGGCCAGACTGAATATACGGGACCTATTTCTACTTTGTGAGTCTGCGAGCCGGCAATGTGTGCTGGCAGCCCAGACAGCCACCCGCATCCCGGGCTGCATCCCCAGCAGCGTGGCCAGCAGGGCGAGGGACGGGATTCTGCCCCTCTGCTCTGCTCTGGGGAGACCCCCCTGCAGGGCTGCCTCCAGCTCGGGGGGTCCCAACAGCAGAAGGACACGGAACTGTTGGAGTGGGTCCAGAGGAGGCCACGAAGATGCTCCGAGGGCTGGAGCACCTCTGCTGGGAGGACAGGCTGGGAGAGTTGGGGGTGTTCAGCCTGGAGAAGAGAAGGCTGCAGGGAGACCTTAGAGCCCCTTACAGTCCCTAAAGGGGCTCCAGGAAAGCTGGGGGCAGACTCTTGATCAGGGAGGGGACCCACAGGACAAGGGGGAATGGTTTTACACTGAAAGAGGGGAGATTTAGATTAGATATTAGGACGGAATTCTTTACTGTGCGGGTGGTGAGCCCCTGGCGCAGGTTGCCCAGAGAAGCTGTGGCTGCCCCATCCCTGGAGGTGTTCACAGCCAGGTTGGATGGGGCTTGGAGCAACCTGGGCTGGTGGGAGGTGTCCCTGCCCAGGGCAAGGGGGTGGAATTAGATGATCTTCAAGCTGCCTTCCAGCTCTAACCACTCTATGATTCCGTGACTCTACTATTATTAACTATAGGTCAGCCCCCCCTAGCTCACGTGGCCAGTGCTTTGCTTTAGATCAGAAAGGCTCTTCATCTCAGGGGTGTGGCTTATACCATAATTGTGTCTGTTGTTCTAAATAATCCATACGTACAGGCTGCTCCACCGCTCACTTAGTAACACTGAAAATATTCTTGATTGTTTGAAACTTCAATAAAACCAGACTAATTCAGTACTACCACCACTGATCTTTACGTTACATCATCACTATCCTTTTGGCTTTTAACATCCTACATTTCTTACCCGCAGAGCTCAGACCTTCATTTTTGCACAACTGACCCTCTAGACCACAGATGAGCTGATGCAGTTGTGTTCTCATGTGAACTGTTTTGCTAGGGAGGGATGAGTAGAATCAAAAAGATAACCACTAACATGGAAACATCTCTGCAAGAATAAATGTACACCATTACTTAAATTGTAAGCAATTTGTGGAAAAGCAATCTATCTGTTCCTAATTTGCACAGCATCCAACACAGCAAGGTTTTACTCGATAGGAAGGGTTGCAAAGCAATAAAGTAATATAAATAAGGTAATAACAATAGCAACAACAGCTGTTATGGACTAGCTTATGAAGAGCTCCCCCCTTACTCCTGCAGTAAGAATGAACACAGTACTGAGATTTCACCTTAATATATGGGTACCATAATACTCTCATACACAACATATCTCATCCATCCGCTCAATATACAGCCAGACTGATCAATTATTTGCTTGATTTGTTTCCTCAAGGATACCTGCCACCCTGGTGGAAGGCTCAGAAGTGCCAGCTGTAATTGACAACCCCTCTCCCATTTCCAGTAACAAGTTTATTAACACTAGGAAAAAGCGCTTTTCATTTAAGCATTCAGAAGAAAAGAACTGAGGGCAAAAGGTACCAATTCCTTTACAAAGTTCAGAGAAAAAAAAAAAGATACATACCAGAAAATATAAAATTATTTTGGCATTAATGAAAGGAGATGAAGTCATGAAAGGCATTTTCAAAGCTGTGCACGTATATGCGTGCGCGCGTATGCGAGCACAGTAAGAGTAAGCAGCACCAATCCCATTGGAAACCTTTTACCAGTAATGGGATTTGCAAGTAGAACTCCCTTTGTATGATTTTGAACATCCTTCAGGGTGGAATAACTCCACTCTCTAAAATATGTGCCATCTGTTTCCATTTTGCCCATTGCAAGGTGCACTCTAAAACATTGTCATTATCTCTTTACAAACAAGCACACTATTTTTCCCTCTGCTCCTTCTCTTCTTCTGAGTAGCAAAGCAGCATCTACAAGATCAGAGCTCCTTTTAAGCATCTGATCAATCCTGGATTGCCAACGCAAGGGTGTTTTTAACCAAACATCTACTTACTGCTTTTACCAGTTCACTTCTAAGTCAAACAATCAAAATACCAGGGCTGCTACATTCATCACTTTGAAAATTACCCAGTAGCTCATTAGTTGAAAGACTTTTTCTTGAAGTCCTGCTTGAATCCCCCAACCCCTTCAGGCTTTCTAACTTGTCCCAGACCCATGGGATGGGATGAATCCCTCCAGCACAGCCAATTCAGGGTTGACTGACTTCTGTAAGGGAAGAGCAGCAATCCACAACAGGCATTTAGGAGATGCCCTTCAACCCTTATCTGGCCTACAAAATTCAGGCATTTAAGGGAGGAGCCTAAATTCATTATCTAGACTTTCTAACTACTCAGCAGAGCCTCTAGTATAGGATTCAAAGCTCCCAAGAGGTGGTGAGGGCACAGAAGTAGGCTAGGTAGGCTAAAAGCACCAGAATTAAATACGCAAAGTTAGATGGAGTGAACATCTCAGGAGCAACTGGAAAACTCATCTTACAAGTGATTGTATCTACCACCTTTTACAGTAGATAAGCTATTTAGGCCACAACACAGCTTCCCTGACACTTTCATGGTGGCAACACGGCTGGACAGAGAACCACGTCAATCCAGCACAGTCCTGACCATCTTATCAGGTAACGAGCCAACCCTTGGTAACTGTTACAGACGGCACTGGGCAGCAAGAGACTGTGGTCAGCTAACAGAAAATACCATTGAGTCTGCACCAGAAATAACACATATCATGAAGAAATTTCCATTCTGTTAAAAATTCACATGTGCCAGGGTTATAAATGGCTTGCATGCACAAGCAGACCTTGAATGTGGAAAACCCGGTTTGGGAGGAACGGGAAGGAGAAAGACATTTTTTTGTTTGGTTTTTATTTTTTTAATCTCAACAGGTTTTTCCAAAGGCTTTAAAACTCACAGCTCAACAGACTGCCTAGTAACCCTGTGCCCAAAGGAGAGCAAACTTTGGATTGCAATAACAAATGTCAGAAAGGATGTTTTCCTCTTACTGCTATCCTAATTTGTCCCAACCCCACCACTCGCATCGCTGTGCAAGTTGGATAAATCATTATTCTATCAGGAGTGACTATAATGATTTCAATTTCTATTTTGCCGTAGAAGCTTTATTTCTCTTGAAAATTTCTAGCTTCATGATGGGCTTTCTTATTTTCTCCCCTGACACACACACACACTCCTCTTTAACCCAACTATATCCACGTGGGCATGCTCGTGGGAACAGCTCTGTGTTACTTCACTCACTGACAGGACATCAGATGAGCAGTATTAGCGCATGATCTGAGCAGAAAGAATGAGATTCAGTTCAACTGAATGAAATGCCAACGTTGGGTTGCATCGCACTAAGAAAATAAATGCAATTATTTGTTTTCTAGAAAATAAATGCAATTATCATCCCTGTGGCCCTTAACCTGGGCGTCTATCTGCCTCGAGGGAAACACTGATCATTTCACAGTCTGAAAAACACTGGAGGAGGGGAAGGGAGAAACCTTCACGGAAAATTAACTAGGAGATGCTGCAAGCTAAAGAATTGATTTCTGTCTCTGCATTTCTCTCTGTGCCATGTTCTGTACTGTGTGTTTTCCTCTGGACTTTCTGACATTCCGAAGCATTTGGCAGCTCATTAAATTATGCACGTGACCCAGTGCTGGGAAACTGTTATACTCGCAGCAGTAGTTCAGTAGGGACACATATTCTCTGGTGTCTGTGAAGAAGGACGCCACCATTGCTTTGTTCAGTTTCTTGCCATGAAGTTGTCTTCGAGTGATGCCACATGCAAACCGGGGAAGTACACGGCAGAGGAAAGTAACATGGACACTGCTCACCCACTATCCACCTTGTAAAGAATCGCAGTAATGTTTGTTATGGTCATGTGCTGTCAATATTTTATCTATAGGTTCTTTGAAATTTTCTTCATGTAGAATTGGACGGCTGCTCCGTTCCCAAGAGGATCAGGCTGGAGCTGGGCAAGATGTGCTTTGAGAAAGAATGGACTCTATTGTGGGCTTTTTCCCCTCATTTGAACTAACACACATTAGTTTTTTTAGACATAACTGAGAAGGTTGGTGGCAGCAGCACTTGGCAGAGAATTTATAGCGAGTTGTAACTTTTTCCTGGAAAATGTTTTACACTCATTTGATTATAACAGCCTAGGACATGGCCAGCATGTGGAGATCATGTGCGGCAGTCCTTGAGGATGTGCTGCGAGATCACAGACTTTCAGTGTTAACTCGCGCATCGCAAAGAAACTAGTCCCCAAAGTGGGCTGCTCTGAGGATTTTTGAGAGCCCTGGGGCCAAGACATTTTTGGCAGAGAGAAGTGAATTGTATGCAAAAAGGAAAGAGCTCCAGAGGAGTTAGAAAGTTATGTCATCCCTCCTCTGCATTGAACGCTAGGACAATGCACTTGGAGCTTGACTTTCAGAGGTGAGGAAGACCTGCTGTCTCACATGGAAACAGTAGCTCTTCCCAGAAGAAACAGCCATGCTATCAAATTCCCCCTTCCCAGTGACAAGATTGCTGAAGAAAAGAGGAGCAAGGGGAGGAGGAGACATTTTCCCTCCAGCCACCTCTCTTCTCCTCCTGTCCTATTTTTGGTTGCCTCCTGTTTTGCTACAGCAAAACAAAGAGGGAGCCAACACTGACAGCAACATCAAGAAAGAAACGCCTTGTTCTTCTAAACAAGAACCTCCTTCTTCTAAAGCAGGAAAGAAAATACTGTCCTAATGGAAGCAGGTCTCCCCCTCTTGGCAGTCTGAGCTGGTCCTGAGACAGAGATGCACGGGACACTCTCCCATCCAGCCTCTCCCATATTCTTCTCAATGGTTTGACTGAACAAGCTTTCTCTTCCCTTCAGCTGCTAACATTTTAAACACATGCAAACTTCAGCATCGCAAAACACGTGTAAATATCGGAATACTTATGGTCAGTGTAGGGTAGGCCATGATGACTCCCCCATATTTGATTTACTGAAACGATACAGAGGCTACGTGCAGAGAATCCCAAATCTTTAAAAATTGTTGTGTGTCTTTGCAAGGGACTGAAAAAAGAAGAAAGGCTTTCAGTGCAGTGCAGCTAACGTTTGGGTTTAACGCTGGAACTCTTTGGTTCAGTCCCATTTTACCCTAAAATGACAGAGCTCAAAGTCACCAACACAAAGCGAGATAAGAACAGCTATAAAAAGCTGTAGCGTGGTCTCAGCTGTTCTCTTTGGGGTTTTTTTTTAAAGGAATAAGCTTAAAAGTCACATTGCGCATGTGCACACAGAGAAGGGAGTAATGTGACTAGCAGAGATAGCGAGAGTGACTGCTGGATTGCTGAGAAAGCCACTCAGGCTTCTTCACAGCTTTTCAAGGCTCCTCGTTAGGGGTCACGGGAGACCCACGTGCAAGGAGCAGAACTATGTAGGGGAAAAACATCGGGAATAAGACTAATCTGCAACAAAATGATAAATAATCATGTAGGAGGGTGGTTAGGAGAAGATGAGTTGTTTAAACTTTACACCGAGATGGAAAAACCCCAAGGATGGCAACAGAGTCAAAAAGAAAACAGAGTGAAGTCTCATTAATTGCAGAAGCGAAAAGACTCTGAGGCAAGACAGAGTATCCAAAACCTAAACCGTGTCATGTTGACGTGGAAAACAGTGGCATATTTACAGTTTGGATTCTCAAACACTAAACCCCTCTTTCAAGCTACAGGGAAAAAAAACCCATATCTCTGAGTATGTAATTATACACGAATAAAATAACAACAGAAACGATGATCTAGAAAAAACACAAAATCTTTGCGCCAAAAGACAACCAGCTTAAGTCAGGAGCCATTCCTTTCAGATTCAAAATATTTTACTGAATTTGCAAAACCCTCCCATATTTACAGAGAAAAGACAGGAATTACCATGCTGGATCTGATTCAAAGATCGTCTCAACAAATGCCACGTCTTTCAAAGCAGACAGTCCCAGATCCTTCCAGAAAAGGAAGAAGAAATTTAATCACAGCCAACTGGCCTTAAAAGAAAGTTTTCTTCTGAATTCTCTTGAAACAGTGACTGGCTCACATCTTAGAAGATAAGAGTTCTCAAATTTTAGTGGATCATTATCAAGTTACTAAGGTCTTGGCTTGGATGTACCATGACACGAACTTCCACAGTTTAGCGAGTTATCCTTCAGCCAGACACTAATGGAATGAACAACATGTGGATAATATTACATTTATTGCGATTCTTGCTCCACTGAATCTGCCTTCACAATCTCCTCTGCTCACAGAATATAAAATGGCACAAGAATAGTTTAAATCTAGAACTGGCAGCTCTGATCTTTCTTAGCAACCCTAGCAACCACAGACAGAAATACCACCTTTTCCACCCTTATCTGCAAACCACACTTAGAACTAAGGAGCAGCACCAGACAGGTTTTACTTCACGTTAACTGCAAATCAAAGTAAAAACTAAATTCAAGGTCACTAAAAAAACCCATCAAGTGATTACTAGGAACTCACTATGTATCTTAAAAAAGATCCTCAAGCCTGTGGTTTATTTATTATAATCACATTTTACAAACTTTGTTTTAACAACCGGGAAAAGATTCCATTTTCAGGCTGAAAACAAGTACTTGTGCTGCGCTGGAATGTGCCATGTGTCTCATTAGAAAAACATATTTGTAACATCTGTATGCTGTGGC
Source organism: Himantopus leucocephalus (assembly GCA_003993805.1). Classification (NCBI taxonomy): domain Eukaryota; kingdom Metazoa; phylum Chordata; class Aves; order Charadriiformes; family Recurvirostridae; genus Himantopus; species Himantopus leucocephalus. The sequence goes on from RSEF01000005.1 coordinate 19,934,242, forward strand.
AGAAGGAACTCTTGGTTTCTAGACAGACAGAAAATAATTAAAACCAACTTAAATTGTATATAGTTGATGATAAGAGTCAGATAGATATACACGATAGTTTTAACTACAACAATATGGTCACAGTTATGTGGTCAAGGATGTGACTGCCTTCCATCTGCCTCCCCCAGACGCACAGAGAGCTGTTTGATCCCTGACGGGCACTGCAAACACCCACCTCAACAGAGGGAACACCGAGGAAGGGAAACCACCGATCGTGCTCCTCAACCTCCTAAAACTCTCCATAAGCTGAAAACTACTGCAAACAATCTGGGAGATGAACTATTCTCGCATGACTCTGGACTTAACCTCCTGACCTCAATTAATACACAGCTGTATGTTTAAATCACTTGCAAGATCGGATGCGATTGTGAGGACTGACTTGCTGTTACATCTGCTGAATCAGACACAGAAGACAGCTCTTGCCAGTGACTTACGTGTGTCAGTTTGTACAACCAGACTTGCAGAGCTCAATTCTACAGCCCTCCTCTGAAGGACCTGAGTCTCAAATCCCACCTCTGACCGGCCGAGAGCATCCTTCCATCGTCACTGAGACACGGGCTCTTCCCACCACAGAGCAGCGGCTCTGCCTACTGTGTTCAGTTTTGGGCCCCTCACTACAAGAAAGACATTGAGGCACTGGAGTGTGTCCAGAGAAGGGCAATGAAGCTGGTGAGGGGTCTGGAGCACAAGTGTCATAAGCAGCAGCTGAGGGAACTGGGGGTGTTCAGCACAGAGAAAAGAAGGCTGAGGGGAGACCTTATTGCTCTCTACAGCTCTCTGAAAGGAGGGTGTAGCGAGGGGATGTCGGTCTCTTCTCCCAAGTAACAGGCAATGGGACAAGAGGAAACGGCCTGAAGTTGTGCCAGGGGAGGTTTAGATTGGATATTAGGAAAAAGTTCCTCACCGAAAGGGCTCTCAAACATCGGAACAGGCTACCCAGGGAAACGGTGGAATCACCATCCCTGGAGGTATTTAAAAGACAGGCAGACGTGGTGCTGAGGGACATGGTTTAGTGGCGGATTTGGCAGTGTTGGACTTGATGATCTTAGACGTCCCTTCCAATCCAAACGATTCTATGATCCGCATCAGATCTGTTAAGCCTTTCCCAACTCTTATGAAAAGGTGACTACCCTGGTTTGCAAGCCTTCCAGTTTGTACGCACAAAAAGCTTTCTGGACAAGATCTAACCATGGCCCAGCCCTTCTGCAGGAGCTGCTCTGAAGGATGCAGTGCTTGCGGCTGCTGGGCAGGTGGGGTGGGAATGCACCTCGCTGCTGTCCCGCAAGCCTGCCCAGACCGGCAGAAGGACGCTTCGCACCTGCATGCCCCTCAGACATCGCTGCCTGTCATTTTGGCTTTTACGATTTCTGTTTCTAAAATCCCAAGTGTGCTTGCGCTGAGTTACATGGCAGGTCACAAACTGCCTCAAACTTCAAAATCAACTCACATGGAAAAATCTTAAAAGCAGAAAGGCTATTCTTGTGGATTTCCTGGCTCAGTCAGTGAAAAGGGTGCAGGAGACTTTGCAGAAGGACCAGAAATGGCTGGCATGTCTTGCTGCCCCCTGAACCACTCTGACACGTGGAGGCACCCAGGACCCACCCCAAGGAGACTGACAGAGGTCACCTTGCCATGTGCGACAATTCCTGCTGCAAAGGACAACACTGGTACATTTTGGAATAAATTCTTGACTGTGCGGGTGGTGAGCCCCTGGCGCAGGTTGCCCAGAGCAGCTGTGGCTGCCCCATCCCTGGAGGTGTTCAAGGCCAGGTTGGACGGGGCTTGGAGCAACCTGGGCTGGTGGGAGGTGTCCCTGCCCATGGCAGGGGGGTGGAACGAGATGATCTTCAAGGTCCCTTCCAACTCTAACCATTCTATGATTCTTTGATTTTGGAGCAGGACATGAATCTAACAAACCACGCATTAAAGAAATGAGCCTGTAACAGCATGCTATGTGATAGGCAGAGATAAACACAGGCAGAGAGCCAGGATGGGTTGTCTGCTGTTCTTGGATTAACCTTGATCCCATGGGCAGAAAAAAACAAGAGGTAACTCCCATGTTCCTTCCAGCAAACTTAAAAAAAACATTGCTATCTGCAAGCAGATTTATCTGGGGTCAGTGTGGTTCTTCACTATCCAGTGCTGAGACTTCTCATTCATCATTTTTTTTGCCCATTATACTTAATTCCCAAAAGCACTACTAGTAGGATTGAGATAACAGGCCTCTTAGTTACGACTTCAATCTGATTTGCCAACATGCATATGTTAAAAACATATGCTGATTCTCAAGCCAAAACCAATCTGCCAGATTCAATCACAGAACTAATTTTCAGGGCCCAGTTGTAAAATCCTGAAGGCAGAGCATTGCCACGCTTATGAAAATTGCCTGAAGCTCCCGAGCTACAACTGTGTGAACACAGAGCCAGAAAGAAATATTTTTGTGCAGTTCTGCAATACTGAAAAGTGCTTAATTAATTATAACTGCAAAAGTTTGTTCAGCTAAACAAAGACAATCCTCACCAAAGCAAAGGGTTTTCACAGTAAATAGGGAAACGTTTCCCACTTACCTTACAGCGCAAGCCAAAACATAATTAGTATTTCAAAAGAGAAATTTTCAAACACAAAATAATGGTATCTAGAGGCTAAACATTTCAAGGTTAAAAGATGATTCTTTCATTTTCAGGACTAAGAAAAAGTTGATGAAACTTCTATTTTTTCTAATGGCTTAACTGATGTTACACTTCTGTGTCATGTCACGCTGCTGTGAGCATGGCCTCCTTGTAACGTCAGTCTCACCTGATGCTGACGTCAGTGTTTTCTTAATGAAAATCTAAGTAACTTTTTGGCTTTTCACATTCCTGGAATCTGAGAAGTTACAGAAACTAATTTAGCATGAAGGCATGAGGAACACACCAATACATGCAGAGGAAAAGAACTGATTTTGGAGCTCTCTTAGGTACAATAATGTAATGTGTGCACTCAAATCAGGTACCCACTCCACCCAACAGTGTAATTATACAATCCAGGTTCTGGCTGCTGTATTACAATCACAGAACGTCTCACAAAACAGCCAAAATTTAAGACTCCATTTCCTTGAACAAAAGGCAATCAGGCCCACAGGTTGTAGCATTTGTGAATGAACAGGCAGGAGTCTTCTCTCTAAGGCAGTGCCAGGTAAGACACATAAGATCTGTCATTAATGAAAGATTAGAAGGGGGAAAAACACCACTGGCTGGATGAAATACATGCCAGAGTGGCATTTTTTTAATTATTACTTTGCAAGAGAACATCACCCTATCCTAATGGCAAGCCACTCAATGAACATATTTCACCTACATCTTCAAGCAGCTTCTGTTTTGTTCCTCAGTTCTCGTCTTACAATACTGAAGAGCTGCTGTGCAGAAACGAAGAGAGAGTTCTGGTTCATCCAAAGATGTTTGGTACTAGTGGTGAATGAATGCGTTTCTGGTTTTTACTGGAAAGCAATAATCAGTTAAATGTTTGCATTTTGCCTTAGATAATTAAATAAGTATTGCCATGTGAGTGTATAGATATGAGAAATATAAGCAACAGAAGTGTCCTGAATTTAGAGGAAACAGCCATTGCGATGAAGTCAGTCCTTCTATGCCACACTGGAAAGCCCCTCAACTCTTCCATTCTGTGTTTAATATTGTAAAAATCTCCCAATTTCATACTCTTTTTATGCTTCTATCACTGTGATTTTTATGGTCGTATCAACGGATATCAATGCACCTAAGCAGCACTACAAATGGCAGACATAACTGCTTAACTATGGGATTCTGATAGGTGGACTTAATTGGTAAAGCTCAAATTCTTTCAGTTTCCAAATATCCTAAATTTAGAGTAAGCACGCATTAAATTTCAACACTGGGAGCTGTAGTGCTTCTCAGCAGATGCCTCAAATTCCAGCTATTAAGTCTGCGTTCAGCACGGTTACTTAGATCTGCTAGCACTGCTACTGAACAGTCTCTTGCTTTGACTGTTAATAGCGTATGAACTTTCAAACAATATTGTGTTTCAGTACCTCAATATATACCTGCAGGAGATTTTCTAGTAAATAACAGTTTGGTCCAACTAAGAACGACGCAGAGAGGACCCATGTAAAGTTGAGCTAAGAAGATTTTGCCACCTTGGGTATTAGTCGCCTCCTGACATCTCCACTGAACTATAAAAATTGTATTGCATTCTCTTAGAAAAAGGTCTATAGCTCTAAGGCCAGAGTTGTAGAGTTCCTATTATAGTGAATTTATGTGCTGCAGACAATAGTCACAGCTGACAAAGTGACATGCATTTTGGCAAGTCTGGTCTCAAGTCTTTCAAACACTGTCAGCCCATAAAGCTATCTCACTTAACTGCCCTCCCAGTTTCTCCAGGACAATGTTATCCATGCAAGCACTGCAGAAGCTAGCAGGTAACTTCAACTATTCCTCAAAACCCATGTACTTCTACACCAGAAGTAGGGGGAATCTTCCCAAATTACAATCTTGCAAACGAGAGATGTAAAGGCACTCACCTTCATATCTCAACACCATGACGCGCAGTTGCCAAGACTACTAGCACCAAGAGGAGGCCAGCAGCACGCACAGCGGCATGAGCAATGCTTTCCTACAAAGCAACTTGTCAAAAGTTTTATATCTCGTGTACTCTGAACTACGGAGTTGCAGATTTTATGCTGAGTTTGCAAATGACCGAGTAAGACACTAGCAATGTTTGTTTATACCCACGACATCTGCAGTACAGGCGAGGAGGTAGGTTAAAAACCCAGCTGTCACACAACTTTCCATATCAAGGTTATCTGTTACCCCATCTCTCTCTCTCTCAAAAGGCACACTTAAACAGTCTTATATTAATAGATTAGATAAACATTCTAATGGGGGGTAAGAGAATGGAGTTTTATACGCAGCTAAAACCTGTTCTTGCAACAGGTCCAACCTGCTTCACTTTGACCATTGCAGAGGGTGCAGCGCTGTGGTTACGGCAGGAACACAGAGGAATTTCAAGCTCCAGCTACCCGCTCAGCTGACGACTAGCATGAAAAAATGATAATTTTTGTTTCTAATACCAAATTACAAGGACATTTTTTCTTTTCAGCCCCTTTAAAATTCTGCTGCCAGAAAGCAGATCTAAAACCACAGAAGCACCGATGAATGATACATTAAAAACGACAAAGTTAAACATGCAGTAAATTCTAATGCCAAGTGCAACGTGCACAATCACTTTTTTCTAGCTTGTTGAGAAAAAAATAGCATTCAAAATCTTAATCTGCTCCACACTTCATTACCTGTTGCTTGAATAAACCTTTTTATCGACACCCAGTGCTCTGCATTCCAAATGCAAAGGAAGGTTAATTGTTAAAATGAATACGAAAGATGGGAAGCCGGTATCTCTCTCCATGGAGTTTTTACCTCAAAGAAAACTGAAGAAACTAAATTATTGGAGAAATAAATTACTTTTCATTTGCCTTTCTTCACAGCAGGTACCTCTGAGCCCTGACTACGTGAATAAAGCTGTACATAGCCAAAACTGTTAACACATCACTACGCTGGGGCGAATGCTCTTTCTTTACGTACAGTCAGGTTAAGTTAATTGGGCCACTTACCCTTAATCTTACTGAGTGTCTCAACACAGAGAGTTTAGCGGACTAAAAGCGAGTTAATTAAACTATAGTAACTTCTTGTATAAGGAAGAATGGGATGCCCAGATGGAAAGTCATTTAAGGAACATATGTTTCTGTGATGTTCTAACACAGCAACTCTTCAGAGAGATCTTTCCCGGAGAATTTGGCAGCCACAGCAGGGAAGTGAGCACTGACAACCTGGCACAGCGTAGCGCTGCGCAGAGGCAACTCGTAATCACACAGCCTGGATGCTGGAAGCAACAGAATTACAACTAGATACATTCTGAGCAGGTTATATTAGACATGCTGTAATTTCATGCTAACGTGCTTATATTCCTCTCAACTAGCTTAATTATCTTCTAGAACTGCACCATGGACAAGTCATCCTTTCCTACTGAAAAAACACCTGTCTCGGAAGGACCCCATGTTTCTCTGGAAGGATCTTTTGCCTTTCTGAAGGAAGCCAAAGAGGTGAGGAATGGCTAAGTGAATTCCTAACAGTAGCAGAGAGTTTTCCAGCAAGCCCAGGAATAAAAACTTACAGCTCCTGCCTCCCCCCTCTATTCTCTAGCCATTACAATATACTTTCTATTCCATGAACTTCAGGTACAAACTCCTCACTGGCACTGGAGTTCCCGGTAGTATTCTGCAGACTGAAACTACCCCCTTTTCAGCAGCATCACTCCAGATTTACACCGATAAGCAGTAAGAGCAAAACACAGCTTGCTTTCTTCCCTCTCTAAGCAAACACGTTAGACCAGCATGCGTTGTATCAACACAAGGTTGTTGAGCTCCAGAAGAATCCACGAACCAGAGCTGAATCAGCTCAGACATGTAACTCATTTGAATAGGATTTGTCTTGCAGAGCAGACATGCTTTTAGAACAATCAGTTCAGCATTTACTGTAAAAGCACATGATGAAAACAGCACAGTTTAGCTTCGTGAGTGACCACCAGGTCACGGCAGTACCTGCCCTTGTAGGTATAGGAGAAGGAAGCGCAAACTGCCAGGGTCCCCTTTAAAAAAGGAACCAAAGCAGAGACATACCAATCTAGGATCACCCCAGGGAAGGCTTAGTTTCTAATCTCCACAAGGTCAAAGAGAAAGAATGATTGTTGCTATTATCATAAATTATACCCAGAAACATTTACTCTTCAGAAGAGCTTAGCTCTTAGCTCTCTGTTACAAAGATCTCGGGAACAATAAGAGCGAAAAGCCCAACAACCTGCCAGCCCCGGCTGCTGCACAGCAAAAGCTCAGAATTGTGTCTCTATTTAGCGTGGCCTTTGTTAAAGCACCAGCTAACTCCTTCCTCAGGAAACAGGCAAGTTCTGCAAGTGAAGGTCTGTAATTTAATCCAATAGGAAATAATATTAACTTCAATTGGATACAGCAATTACTGAAAAAGAAAAAACTTTGTTGGCTTGTTACCATCATCGTTCTTTGTGATATGCTCAGAACCTTTCATCCACAGAGTTGCTGCTTTTTACTTATATTACTTACCAGAGCACTACATTGGTATCACGAGACTGTCTTTAAGGATCTATGCTTAGGAAAAATGGAGACAGGATGATATTAAATGACAGCAAACCAGCCAGAGTCAAGTAGAGAAATTCAGACTCTCAGTCAGTCCTCTACTATTTCGATAGGCAGTCACTGTCCGAAAGGTGGAAAAAGAAGCCGGGAAACCTTGTCTTATCCATTTCTGTGTATCTATAATGCCTTTTTAGTAACACCTGCTGTAACAGTTTCGTTTTAAGTTTCCCTGGATTACTTTTTCCTTCATTTTGGATGCTAGCTTGCTGCTTAGTCTTCTCATCATGAAACAGCAAACAATAAACAATACACAACCCGGGGTGCCTAAAGGCACTGACGACTGCTGTTTGTTCCAGCCCCGAGAACCCAGGCAGCTAAAAGCTGCCAGGCTCTCATTTTCTTGCACCTTCTTTTTTATCTGAACAGATGGAAACTCAAGAGCAGAAGCCAACAACTTAACATGGACATCTTTACAGTAGTTACAGTAATTACTGTAGCTGTAGTTACAGTAATTGCAGGGTGGTAGCGCACACACACACACAATGGCTGTCATCTCTTCATCGCTAAGCAAGAGAGCCAAAGATCATCTATCTCGTTTTCAAACATTTTTACAAATAGGGGACATTCGCCAGAAATGGCTTAGGTCAAAGACAGTCTTTCCGGGGATTTCCAGCAAGCCCTGAGGTCTACTGTACTGTAAAATGCTTATGAAAGCAGAAAATAATGTTTTTCAAACGGACGTTTTGTAACTGACAGGATGAAGGCTGTCAAATGCCTTATTATTTCTCTAGGTAGGTGGTAAGGATCAACTACTGCCTGCTGGCTACCTGAATAGCCAGTTCTAGGAAAGAAGGTATTGATCCCTATCGATGATTGGGAAGTTACCTGGCTGACACGTGTAAAACAGCTTTAAGGGACAAACAGTGTAATTAGAACCACAGGAGCACAGAACAGCTGAGGTTGGAGGGCACTCCTGGAGATCATTTCATCCAAATCAGGGTCAGTTAGAGCAGGTTGCCCAGGACCAGGTGAAATCAGTTCCCTTGCAGGTGACCTGTCCCCCTGCATGCTTCTGTCTGTGACATCTGAGATGTCTCAGGCCATCCTTGACTATTGTACATGGAAACCAGTGCACAAGCAGCAGCAAGGTTTCAAGACAGCCTAAGAGCCTGACTTTTTGGCACATGGCTTCACATACAGCCATTAGCGTCTAATTTTTGTTTGACTGTGTATGGTCTTTTTTTACCTGTAACGCTTTCCCTGTGTGCCAAGGCTGGTGTAGCAAGGCAGTCTCTGTACTCTCCATGAAGTCTGCTCTGTGCTATTCCATTTCGTATACAGTAAGATTCTCCTCCTTGCAATTTTGCAGAGAATTTAAATAATCTATGTTTGTACCGCACCCCTGCTCCAATACAGAAAGATCAAAAGATACAGGCTGCTTTGGAAACACACCAATTACTACAAATTGCTTACAGCCAGTAATGTGGGAGAAAGGCTAGTCTGTCCCAGGTGTGAGATACACAGGAGTTAAAAAAACCTGAGCAGTGTTTGTTTATACAAACAACATAAAAGATGGGGGGGGGGAATCTAATTCAGAGTAGAGTGCATTGCCAGTTTCAGCAGTTACACTTGGATGAATCCGATCCTTAGGGTTTGCAATTAATTCCTTTCACCACTGCCAAGGGCAGCCCTCACATTCCAATTTTGCAATCTTTGAACTATATAAAAAATGAACAATTAAAAAAAATTACAAGACTTAAAAATACCTCAGTAGATGATGCCAGGCAAAGGGAGGAATATTTCCAGGAACCCAAACACAACTATTGTCTGTCACCTATTGACTTTAATGGGACTTGTTTTTAATTCGCTTCACATACCCGATGTTATGGTGCTCAGAGTGTGCACGGACACACAGACACAGAGCAATAAATAAACATTTCATCCTGGATCTCTCTTCTGTCTTTCAGTTAGGATACCAGGAGCACATATGTGGAAGGAGTCCCACTAGCACAGGACCTGACTCTGTTAAAAAGTCAGTAGTTTCTAAGTGATTCTGTTTTTTTCTGGCTAGATGTTACTGCTGTAATATGTGCTGAGACGTCACCATAAAAAGCAGGAAGGTGAAAGTTGCTCACCACAGATGTGATAAAGCTACTGACTCCTCCTGTTAAATGATACATGTTCTCAAGTCTCAAAACTGCAGAAGATATTCAATATATTGCAACTATTTAGTATGGGCTCAACAAATACATAATCCTGCCTAAGGTCAGGAAGAGCACTGCCGATGAACACTTAATTTTAGTCAACAGATACATGTTTGTAGCTTATTGGCCTCTGAAATAGGGCCATTCACTCCATCTTCCTTGTGAATGAGTATCTCAAAATCACAATTAAGTCTTACATTAACTGGTCAAAGTCTGAAACAGTCAAATATACATGGCAACAGCTTCTCTCCTTAGTGTTGGTGAAGGAAGCTGATCTTATCTGTTTATAGCTGCCTTATTCTTCTAATCAATCTACCAAACTACTCTTTCATCAATAGCAAATAGCTTTTTCTTCTTTAAAACAGAGAGGGGCACATTTTAATGTCCACTCTGAACAAGCAATGCCATAACGGCACAGGTCAATGTAAGGCTTCCTTCTGTTTTGCTATATTTAATCAGTATATTTATACCAAAATAACTCTGGGGAAAAAAAAAATAAATCAATGGACTATTGCATGGGGGTGGGACTGGAATATGCTCACTGGCACATCTTTCTGTAATCACCCCGTTGGCTTCAGGGATACTGTGAGTGGATTTAAGTACTGTTAAACATGAGTGTATGATTACGGCATTATTCTGTCTCAAGGCAAATGAATCAGGGTCTACTTTTATTATTTCTATATACCTATTCTTGACTGGCGAGGCAGCTGTAGACAGAATAGAAAGATATTAAGATCTCTCAGACAAGAGATCCCAGAACTTATTTTATTGCAGACCTTTTCAAAGACACAGCTCATTGAACTAAGTGTATCAAGTTCTGTTCCTGATGCAGCATGGCAACAATGGGATATGGCTGTAAAATAAAAGAATTCAGACATAAATACATTAAATTTGAATTAGGAAAGCTAGGCCACAGATAAATCTAAAAGGCAGACAATGATATAGCTATTACACTTAATAAAATTCCATACACCTGCAGTTAAAAAGAGTAGAGGGGAAAAAAGCCTCATGACAGATCAGTGAGAGTCTGGAAACATCCATCTGGAGAAAAGATTTGATCTGAAAAGCCTTAACCAGCTCTGAAAGCAGTGATATTTCCAGTGATGCTGAGGATGCAGCTCAAGCAAACACAGGTCTCGGCAGCAGGCTCTGCAGGTTATTACTGGTTTTCCTTCCTTTTCTGCCAGGCAGATGCCCATGAAACACAGAGCAAGACTTTCTGGAGACAATTCACACTAATAACTGGGATGTTAGTATTCCCTTTCATATGAATTGATATAGTCATATATATATGAGCAGTGATTTGGTCACATCGATGTCTCAAGCAATTTCAGAATGAACATTTAGTTGTGCCGGGCGTTTTCTGAACACAGGAGAAGAAAGCAGCTAACCATGAGGGAAAGAGCTGAAGGCTCTAATTATTTCTAATGATGCACCCTAGAGATCGTCAAGTAAAAGGGCGCTAAGTAAGATCAAAGTAATACTTTTTCAAAACATGAAATTTAGAAAATGTGATGAGGAGGCCCGTCTTCATCAGCTGGTCATTGGGGATTTAGATACAGCCATAGCACAGGGGTCTCTGTTTGCACCAGCTGCTGCAGGACTCTTGACAGGGAAACTACACCAGAAGGCTGTTAAAAGTAGTGCTGTAAGAAAGCAGATGCACAGACTACTTTGAGATTATTCTTCTCTCAGCAGAAGTCCATGGCATGTCTCTGATGTATCTGCAGACCGACTGAATTTTACAAGGTATGAATGATAAGGTGATAAGGCCACTGCTCTACTCAGTCTGGTCTGAGCATGAGTATTTGAATCCAAGAGCCAAGATGCAAACTTGACCACCGTTGAATCAAGGGATGCTTGGACAGGATTTTGACACTGAATCAGGAACTATTAATTTAGACTTATCTCTGGTTTCCATGATAGCCAGAGCAAATTTGGATTATATACCATAAGACCAAAAAAAANAAAAAAAAAAAAAAAAAAAAAAAAAAAAAATCAAGCGTTCTAGCTAATGAGGATTTGAATCAATAGCTCAAATTTTGGAAGAATATAGCATCTGAGCAAACAGCACTCAAAAATAGCATGAAAGGGCTACAACCTTTTCTTCTGGCAGCATCAGATGTATTTCTCATCCTTTCCCAACAACTAATGTTTCAGAGCAGGCATTGCTGGAAATACTCCACAGAGAGAAAACCCAAGTAGATAGCTCAGCTCCTTCCTCCTGCCCCGCTAACGTGGCACAGGAAGGTAGGCACTAGTCCATTTCTCCTGCTTGACCCTATTGAAAAATATGGTTTGCATGCTTATCCAGGCGCCCTGGATCACATGAAGGACTCCCAGGACTCCTGTTGGAAGGAGAAAAAAATTTAGGTCCCTTTTGAACCTTGCAGATGGAAGCAGCCATCCAGCTGAAAGCAGAATGAGCAGCAGCCTTTCTGAAGGATTTCATGTGACGAAGGAGAAACTGAGTGACCCCAAGTTTACCATCACATCACAAAACAGACTTCTCTGGAGAAGCAGCAAATCTGAGGCAAGCCTTCTACACGCCTGCACATGGAAAACAGAATGAAGCTTTCCCTTTTCTTATGAGGTGGCCCGCTGTGTGATTGCAGTTGGCTTCTTGCAGTGTCCACAGCTTTTCCAGCTGAAGAGCTGTGAATTTCCATCAAATTGGCAAGCCTCAAATTTTACTGTTGGCAGCTGACAAATCCTACATCAGCTCTGGAATTCCACTAGCGTTTTACTGGATTTTCACCGACAGAGTCAGATGGGTACAGTCTGTGTGCTTCTGCTGATGTAAATTGTTTTATGCTCGTTGACATTTGGAATAAAATAACGCACCAGCAAACTCAGACAATGTGTAAAACTTGGCATGTGTGCAACATGGACAGCTCAGAAAGGTCTGACACTGCTGTATGCACGGGCACTGATGGACAAGCCCAGAATTACTTTTAGAACGTTCTACAGGCCATCAAGATCAGCAACAGGCAAACACAATTTATAGATATTTTTTTTTTTTAAATCGGGTAGCTAGAAGAGGAGGAAGCTCAGCCTACCAATGACATACAGATAATCAGCTACACAAGGAAGCAGGATCCAACTTTTTTCCCTATTCTTAGGTATTAGATCATGTTAACTTTTCCAGAGTTAATGCTGTACGCACATGACAACCAAAAAGAGATAGGACGAAGGCAGTCAATGGTGTCTATTCCTAGCGTTAAGGCTAAAGCACTATCCTGGCCAAGTCAGTTAACCCAGGGTAGACTAGTCCACCCAGCTGTAAAATGAGACGATAATATCGACCTTGATTTGTGCTCTATGGGGAGCAGACAAATAGTCCCTAAGATAAGTATCAGAGAGAGCATTCTTGTCTTGACACACCATTAAAAATAAGACAAAAGCTTTATATTCCACTTGGGAAAAAGCGAAGAAGGGAGAAAGAAACTTCGTTTACCTTTGGATAGCCCTTCTCAAGTCATGGTATCCCAAACAATCCCAGCAAACATGCTCTGCTACTCTGGGACATGATCTCACACTGCAGAGCGATCCCGAGCTCAGCCAGCCTGACATAAGCAGTGGGAAAAAACCCAGAGCAGAAACAGAGCAGAGGGAGGGAGTGCCACGCATCTGCTCACTCTTCACGGGCCAAAAACACATTGTCTGACCTCTGACACAGTACAGGCTATGATCTCTGAGAAGCTCTAAAAATCTTATTGCCCAGCAGAGATAGTTCCTCGCAGCAACAAAGACAGATGTGCGCTCTGATGACAGAGCCGAGCTCTCAGCCTTCAGGCAGTCAGGTGTATCGGTACTGAGTAAAGCAGCTTGTTCTCACCTCAGGGTGTGATTCCTTTGCCAAAGTATTGCACAAGTGGCACTCTGTATTTGCAAAACACTTCCTCGGGTGGCCTATTTGACACCAAACAGCAGGTGGTTTACTGTCCATGCAGCAAATACGGTCATTTTGGGGTTCTACGCGGGTGATGGCTTGGTCATACAGCAAGCAGCTGCGTTCACTGCGTTCATCATGTTTCAAATGTTTCGCTTTTGCTTATGATACCTGGGTGCTTTCCCTCTAATTCTGCCTCCTCTCCTCCTTCTGCTTCAATGCCTTTACCTGCAGGTATCAGAACCAGATATAACCAACCCACAAACCTTCCAGAGCTTCAATCTATTGGTATCCCAAATCCTTCACATTCTGGAAGCCAGAACAGAAAGCTCCTCTATCTGCCAAGCTCTGGAGAGACGACTAAATCCACCCCAATCCTGCAGGACTCTATAGTTTACCCACCTCAGTCCTTTAGTTGCCAAGGTGTTTAGCATGGATAAGGCACATAGCTTATATGAGTTTAAACTGGCTCTGTTCATTGGGGTGCTGTGCATACCTAACTGCAAGCGTGTAGTGCATACCTAACTGCAAGCGTGTATGTTTTCATACCTTGTACAGTTTGCTGCAGGATATGTTCAGAAGCTCAGCTAGTGTTTTTTAAAGCCCTTTATGGCATATAACACCCTCCATTAGGCATGGTTTCAGAACTTGAATTCTATGCTTGCCTTCATCTTGAAGTACAGTAAAGACCTTCCAGACCCTTCAGTGTTATGATTTTCACAGCACTTTGCATCGCAGTGTGACACACAGAAAGCTCACAGACAACAGAAAGCCAAGCAAGACGGATAGCAGGTTGTCAGGTCTCTAGATGTACTCAACAACTGCAGTTCCTTCCACTGAATCAACGTAGCTCACAGATCTTCCCAAGATCAGGTTTTACCAAGCCTGCAGCTCTAACAGCCTCTCTTTGCTAAATTTCAGATTGTTGTTCAATACCGACAGATTTTTACAGCAGCCTAGAAACTGAAGCACAAGCAAACGCGGAACAGGTCAGCGTTATTGTCCTTCTTTGTGACAGATTTTTTTTCAGTAGAAAACAAACTGGGATTGCAGTGCACATAACAAGCATATTCCAGAGAGAGAGCATAAATGCACAAAAGAGCAATGCAGAGTTTGCAGCTGATTTAGCACAGCTCAGGAAAGAATAAAAAAAAACTGGGCTGCACAGCTTTGCCAAGTCACATCAGGTCAATCAGTGCCCTCATCTATCATGCCCTGAGTCCGGCATCGCACACGCAGCCTCGACCATCTCTCCTCTTAAATAAGGGAAGAGTAAACTATCTCCTCGAGAAAGTGCTGCTAGAAATATTTATCCCACTGGCTATGCTAAATAATGTGCGCATGGGTCAATACAGTAAGACACATACAAATACATCCTGGAACAAATGAAAGGTAGGGTTGGATGCTCATTTCTGGTATACCAGGCAGTATTAATTTTATGTCCAGGTTTCATAAACTTTTCCAAGCCAGTTATTTAAACTGATAGTGCTCTGGTTCTGTTTCTTTTTTTCCCCTAATGTCAGTTTTTGCTCCATTTTCATATATCCTCTTTAATTTCCTTTACAGCTAAGTACTGGTCAGAAAAAAATGGCAGAAATTTCCCTTACACCAGCTGTTATAGGATCTAGTGTGGATTTTAAAATAGAATAGAGTGGCAGCCTGCATTCCAAAAAAACTCCAGTGAACCATGTGAAGACTATTGTTTGGGAGCAATTGGAGAGATAACTGCACTCCTGATTTAACTCATTTATTATCCTCAGTGTACAAAACAAGTAGCTGCAGTAACATCATTATACTGAGAGGACTGAAAAGAACACAACACAAAATAGAGAGCTTAATCTACATTTCTGATACAAGCTGTTTACCAGCTTCAGCTGTACAACTGTGGGAACTAGCGGTACAACTTTACAGAATCTGGCCCCATAAAACCTCATTTTTTTGCACAGTGTGCAAACATGAAATGCAAAATAAATCATCTTGCACTAGGTAGGGCATTCGATTAAGATTAGTGAGCCCAAAAAACAGAGCTACCATTGGGCTCTGAGTGCAGCCATGCCTCTTCCTATTCCTATTTTATTCAACTTGACTTAATTCCTCTTCATTCTTCACACGTGTACATCAGTTCCATCTTTCTGATGCTACAGTTCTGCTCACAGATTGTTCTTTTTGAAAGGAGTTTGGGGCAGGATCAGACAAAGAGAAAAGACAGTCTTTTTTACTTTGTAAAATAGCTGAGCTCCCACTAGACTGAGACCTCAAAGAAGTGGGTCCAGTACAAACCACAGTAAAGTACAGAAAGATGGTTCAGCAACCAAGAGCACGCAAACAAGTGACCAGTGGAGGCAGCTACATAGACCAGCCACATGCAAAATATTATGGCAGAACACGCAGCTTAAGAGCGACAACTTTACATTCTTCTCCTTATTTGAAGTTTCCCTTAACCTAAAGTAACCTACCAACACTGAAATTATAGAGGCTGCCTTCTGTCTGGTATGTTTTTCTGCACCCTGGCCTTAAAATTCAGAGCCTTAGAAGGAGACAGTTCAATCTATCAAGACGTGTTCTCACTCCTGACTAGCCAAGCTCTGGCTATGAAGCCATCAGCCACAGCTCCAATGGTGGTGAACGCAGCTACAAGAAGCCTTTAGGGCTGCTGAAATCAGGCAGCAGGCTCGGTGCAGACCAACGTAGGTCTGCATGAGATGGGGTTGACCTGCAGCATCAGAAATGCACGGACTGAAGACAAGGCAGTCCGAGAGCAATCAGGAAGTGTCTCGATAAAAAAAAAAAATAACAAAACCAAACAAAAAAACAGGCTACCCAGCATGGAGCAGAGGAAAAAGCATCATAATACGCACACGTACAGAAGAGACCAGAAAGAAGAGACAGACGGCTAACCTTTGTAGTTTTTTTAGAATGAATTTTAAGAATTAATTGCTTGTATGTTAACATGATTTCATACCAACTTTAGAAGCTGGGGCTCAGTACAGTAGAGCCCAAGGTGAGAAGAAGAAACCACGCTATGTATAAAACTGCAGACATGTTCTCCTTTCCTTGCTCACCTGTCCAACAAGCACCTTGCTTTTCTGTTTTGTGAACGTGGCCTCCACCCCAGGCTTCAACACCCCACTACACTACAAAACTCCCTAACCACGGACTGCTTTTGGGAAGGGCCATCGGTCGGACGTCCAGCAGGCTAAAAGACATCCAAAGAGCAAACTAGCACAAATACTGGATAGAGTTAATCAGAAACCAGAACTTCCCATTTAGGTAAGATTTCTGAAATAATTACATAATCGGATATGCATTTCAAACTGGGGAAGCCTAACAAATCCAGAGAAGCCTGGGTCTCCCTGCAGGATGCAACTGCAAGGCCACCAACTATCAGTCTGCCTTTGAGCTGAGGAGCAGGAGCTGCCTGACCCGTCAAGGAACTCAACTTGTGGCCAGGGCTCTGCGGGCTCCTCAGCTCGCCGCTGCCACCAGCCTGTCAGGCAGACTGCCAAGGAGCTGGGCAGGAAGGAAACCAGGGAGGTTTCTAACAGAAAAAACATCCCGCTGGAAAATTTCTGACCCACTCTAATAATGGGCCTACTTTCAGAGTCAGTTATGATACTGGCAGAAGGTAGGGAGACCCACTGCATTTTCTGTTTAGTTATTGGCTTCCTATATAAATTTCTTTCTATACCGGACACACAGCATCAACTGAAGTAATCCTTAAGAAGGATGTTCATAAATCTCTTCAAACCTCTCCACAGCAAACAACATTGCTTTTCCCGAGAATGATGACAATTGTTAATTGGCGCTATTCAGAAGGTAACATTTTCTTTGGTAAGGTCTTTACTGCTTTAGGCAACCACATGTACTTTTGGCAGCATCTCTAGACAAGCCTTGTTGGCAGCATACAGTATATGCCTCGCTCGGAAAGATTGCATGAAAAAACAGCTCACTTTCCAGTTCCAATTCCAAGGCTTTGTAAACTTGGCAAGGCTGACAACGTAACCTGGCTTGACTGCAGGAATAACTGATGCCTGATAGGTAGCATCCCACAAAGCGGCCTGAGCTGCCCATGCACACGCAGTGACTCTACAAAAGGAGACCTTCTTAGCCTAACTCCCTGACTACTGACAGTTGGCCGACCCCTACATACCGTTCATTGTTCAGGGTCATTCTTGGAGGGTCAAGGTTGGGGTTCTCCATGGACTCCATTTGAGGACAGCGTAGGAAGTAGTAGAGGGTGTGGAGAGCATCAGGGGACCAGGAGATGGGTTGCTGCTGCCGGGTTTGCCGAATGGGGCTCATTCCTGGGCGGATGGTGTTCAAGCACTGCATGTGGTGCATTGCTCGTGAAACCAAATCACCTGCACAAAGAGAAAGTTTGCAAAAGCATCTCTTTTATATTATTCAACCACAGTCCTCTTAAGTACACTTTTTGATCTAAATAAAATCTCTTGCAGCTAAGAGAAATTTCTTTTGTGTGCACATATTCCTTTTTCCCTCCACAAAGACATAAGCTGTCCATAAGCTGCCACTTTGCAGGTTGTTGTATGGGAAATTTAACTTTCTTTCAAATGACAAGTTTTAGTTAGAAAATATAGACTGGAACTTCTCTCAGTCACCGTACACTCAGGACAACAGCTTTACAGTGATTTTTCTACCCTGTTTTAATGGTGGTTTTCTCCTCTTTTCAACCACGTATACCAGTTTCTTGCCCGCCTACAAAACCTACTGATATCTTTGTAAAACGTCCACTGCCCAAGTTGGGAGCATAGCTTTCACAAGGCAAAGCCAGTAACACCAGTACAAATACCTTACTCTCATCACTGGCATCACCATTTTATGTTAAGAGATTGTTCCCTTTTCCTTCCACTGGGTTATGACTTTCTACCCTCCCACCCAGACACTAGTGACAAATTAATGATGTTATGTTCAATACAGAAATCCCTTCTTTTAGAAGTCTATTTCTGTCATACTCTAGCTTCAGGTTTCTCCAGCATAACAAGACCTGACTCTCTTATTAAAAAGCCAATCTTTATCATGTCACAAGCTTGCCAGAAATTTGCCCCTGAGCCTTGTAAGAAGCTCAATCCAGGAGCTTTCTGGGCTGCTCAGTCCTCTTGGTCTTTGAACTCAAGCCAACCCACCTCTGTGTCAGAGTACTGGTGGACTTGAGGAGGTCTGGAAGAAGGCGACCTGTATTACAGTTTCTACTTGGAAAGGATTTTAAGACTGCAGATTTTTAAAAAGTTCACAGAGCAATGACCCCAGCTATGCAGTCACATAAAGCTGGTCTTTGTGTAATAAGCTTGCTTTGGGCACACCCTGTTTACTCTCCCTTTATTGTGGTGCATTACAAACTCTCAAGAGCTTTGCAATAAAGCTTTCAGACACTACATCTTTGAGCAGTATGACTACTATACCAGTGAGCTGAACGATTACTATAGATTACTATACATAGCTAGAATCTATTTTTTCCTTGGGAGAATCCTCTGTTGCTTTATGTTTTACAGTCCCCTAAAACTCTCACAGGAAATGCTACTCTATTGTGTCCTACAGTTACAATACTGGGAAAGGATGGGACCGAAATAGTCACCCCATCACAAAGCTAGTTCCTGAGAGAGCGACCTGAACTTAGCCGTGCCACATATGAGTTAGTCGCACCTCTCTCTGAAATTCATAGATATAAATGAACAAATAATAACTTCCTAACAGCAACACACTGAATTTGCCAAACAACCTCCGGCTGAACCCATGGAGTTCTAATGTTACACGGGTTAGGGATAAACCCCCCCCAAAGCTACTCTGTGTCTAAACATGACAACATTGTTAGTGGTTCAGATCCATGGAGGATTACAAAAATCTGTTTGCAACATAACGCTGTGCCACTCATTTGTTACATAGGACATTCAATTTAAGGACCCATTTCAGAATGGAAAAACCTGCTAACACCTCTGCCTTGCCGCTGCAGTAGCTCCTGACTCTCCGGGATCCAAACGTTTTACAAGAGTATCACGAATCCTCTAACGTTGGTACTAACACAGAAGTCTGTGCAGTTATAGCAGAAGTGCATCTGGAATTCAAATTTTCAGCTCCAAATAACGTTCCTTCTCCTTTGCACACTCGCTCTCTTTACTTTTCTGGCAATGTGCAGAAACATTTTAAAAAAAAAAAAAAAAAAGTAGGCAACTGTATCAGGAGGTCTATTCACTAGATGTAATGACCAAGTTGGCCAAAGCAGGGACCAGGGAAGAGAGAGAGGAAGCTGTATTCAATCTTAGGCCCATGCTACAAATGTTCTCTTGTGTTCCAGGATAAATAGAGGTGTGTTAAAGGAATTTGAAAACCTCAAATTAAGGCAGGTTGCAAAATAAATGGTGAAACCCACAAACTCCTTGCTGGCCCTGACATTCATTAGCATTCAGATGGTGGAGACTAAGAAAGTGATGCCAGCAGAAATGTTGCAAGGGAAAAGTAGACCGGGAAAACACAAATCATTTTTGTTTACTTTAAAGGGGCTTTTGAGTAGTCTAGGAATGGAACATTTCATTTGGTTAGCATTAAAAAAAGAAGGTTTTGAACAAGTTTTTGTTACCAAAGTGCTCTCAGACTTTTTTTTTTTCCCCTGGCTTTTTGTTTTTTAAGTAACCAAAAAGCTTTTCCTTGAATATCCTGCACCCTTGACATTTCCACTGCACAAACACTAACAAAGAGAACCCTCTTCGCCATCTGAGGGAGGTGCCACTGCTGTGTTCCACAAACGTACGAGAAAACCTCCAGAGGCATCTAGGCAAAAGCACCCATCTTCTGTTGGCACTAACACCGCTAACTACCAAAAGGCTAGAAAAGCCACATCTTATACATCTCCAAGGTGAATTAAATATAAAGTAGTCTCATGAAACAACCTGATTTTCATAAACAGCACCACGAGACAATTAAATCTTACACAACATTAGCCAAATACTGCTCACACTGTCAACAATGGCAACACTCCCACTGACCTCAATAGCAGAGGGATGGTTCTCCTGCTTCCCTGAAAGAAACCCACGTTTGCTTACATCCGAAACTTACTCAGTTCAGAGATGCTTCCGACGCAAGTTGCCAACAGAGACTGCTCTAAAGTTCGGAGTTCCAGCTGGGCGTAAGCATCAGCCCGTCCATCGCTGCACACAGAGCCATCGTTGTACGGGCTGAAGTAGGCAGGCAGGGACAGCACACCTGGGGACAAGAACAAAGAACAGTCCTCTGACACGTGAAGTTGCAGGAGCCGAAAAGCAAGTCTCTACTGATAGGAGTGAGAGAGAATTTGAACACATTTGCACCTTTCTTGGGGGACTTGAGGTCTTTTGAACAGTTCAAATAAAATCAAACAGTGCTGTAAATACCACTGGAATGGCTGAAACGGTGAAACCAGGCTCCAGGGAGTAAGGCTGGATGTTTCTACAGCCTTGAAAAACTAGAAACAAATTGCAGTTGAGATAAAACTGCATGAAAAGCTTTAGTGAAGTCTCTAATGTTGTTTATACAACAACTCGGCTGTGCACAGAGAGCTTGGTTTTGAACAGCTGTATGCAGATTGCTAGATACAAAGGCCTGATTTTTAGAGGTGTGGAAGATAACCTCAAGTCCATCTAAGGTAAATGGGAGCTGCAATCTTTGCAACTCTGAAAACAAAACCGTGGGCTACGCCAGGTCTTTGAACCTGCATGCACAGACGGTGGTTTCTACATGTGCGAACCTTTGGATATGCCAAACTACGCCCACAAGTTTTAAAGCCGACGATATTTTCATCTCTATAAATCACCCCTCTGTGAGAGAGGGAGATTAGAAAGATAATTACATTGTACACACGCATTCACCACACACACACACTCCTTCCATTTTATCTTCTTGCACACTGGAGCATTATTACACAGTAACTGTGCAGAACGACGGATTTGCGAGCAGTTTTGTGTAGCTGTTATTGGGACCTCATCATACTTCTACGCATATCCCAACAACTCATTCGCATTGTTGGCACATTAGAGACCATTTGGGTGAATTGGCTGGGAATGGCAGCGAAGACCGGGGATGCTACAAGAAACTTGACATACCGTTTCACTTTAAGACACAGGCGGTCTCTGAAAGGGGCATTCATTCACCTGCCCCCAGTCACCCTTTTCACTCATTACCTTTGGTCGAGCACAGCAGACCTGCAGCCGCAATGCAAATCAGTGCAACACAGAGATCAAAAAAAAATATTGCCTCCCCTTCTTTCCTCCCAGAAATCCATTAGTTGAATAGAATTCTCTAGGTTGGAAGGGACTTTCAAGATCATCAAGTCCAACCATTAACCTAACACTGCCAAGTCCACCACTAAACCATGTCCCTCAGCACCATATCTATCCACCTTTTAAATACCTCCAGGGATGGCGACTCCACCACTTCCCTGGGCAGCCTGTTCCAATGTTTGATAACCCTTTCGGTGAAGAAATTTTTCCTAATACCCATCCTAAACCTATCCTGGCATAACTTGAGGCCATTTCCTCTTGTCCTATCTCTTGGAAGAAGAGACCGACCCCCACCTTGCTACAACCTCCTTTCAGGTAGAGAATAGTTTCTCTTCAAATGAGTGAGCTGAATTTTGTCACCCGGCCAAAGGGTCATTGACATGATTGCTCCATGTGGCACAGAGGGAAGGGTGGGAATGCGATGTGGGGACCGTGGACACGTGCCTGAGACTGGGCTGGGAGAATGGACCTGATGGAACACAGCGCGACACTGCCTCCACAGCGCAGAGGGACTCTGAAAAGCCTTTTGCAGTCCACTCAGTCAGTGTTCCCATACCTTCTTTGCTACCATATTTTCAGTTGTGTTCAGTTGCTACCATATTTTTAATTACGGATCTATCCCGCAATTCCAGTAGCATACCCCAGCCCACATTTTCCGTGATTTCAGATGAGGACACTTACAGCCACAACTGCCTGTGCTCTTACCTCGCTGCATCCTGTATTTTCGATTTTTCAACTTTGATCCACGCACAGCCATACCAATGTATTTCAGCTCAGACCCACATTTCCTTCCCACCCTCACCTTCCGACCCCGGTTCAGCCTTAGACGTGGAGATACTTTACTCCTATTGCAGTGACCTCCTGTCACGTAGGTGCTGTGTATTCTTGTCAAACAAACCCCTGCCAGCTGAACGGCAGTGCATTGTGCAAGAGCTTTGTTTCTTTGTCTTGATGTTTTCTTTTGAAATTTTATGCCGAATTGATCTCTCCTACCCTTTTCACATCCTCTTTGCATCCTGCTTGGTGGTAACGCCAAGGGCTGCATCAAAAACTTCCCGGATATTTTCAGGATAAGGGAATGATTTATCCTGTTGTGCTTCTTCACTGTACATCACTGTTAGTTAATGGAGAAAACTCTGCCAATGCCCTCTGTAACCT
The DNA here is from genome assembly GCA_003993805.1 of Himantopus leucocephalus. Lineage (NCBI taxonomy): Eukaryota > Metazoa > Chordata > Aves > Charadriiformes > Recurvirostridae > Himantopus > Himantopus leucocephalus. Next base: position 19,956,976 of record RSEF01000005.1, read on the forward strand.
GAATAATTAGGAAGTCGAGGCTTTAAGAGCTAACAGAAGCGATGCATGCAAACGAGAAGAGCTTGCTTTAAATACACTGTAGCCTCCTATACAGAGCCTAAGCCACTTCCTTTTCCATGTTAAAGCTATGAAAGGATGTTTTAAGACATATGGATTGAATTTATGGCAGAGGGAGAATGAAAATAGACTGAGTTGTCAAAAGTTTCAAATAGAGGCATATAATTCTACAGAGGCGAAAACAGAAACTGGCAGTTACATTACTAAGCCAGGCAGAGGGGAGGGGGGGGGGAAGAGGGGGGGCACATTTCCTCTGCCAGCCAGTTTCAATTGGTTCTGTTTTCTAACAGGGAATTAAAAATAAAGATTTGTAGAATGATTTAAGTTGGCTCACAAACGAGACAACATTTTCTCCGTTTTTCAGTTAACAGTTTGCCAGGTGCTGTGGTTGAGAGGAAACAGGGATGATTTATTTACTTTTGGAAAAATTACTCATACCAGATAGTTGCGGACAAGATTTACGTTCTCATCTGCCTTGGTACAGCTGAGGAATAACCCCTATGCAGGAGCAAGAAATAAGGAAGTTACCGAGACTCTGGCCAGGTGCCAAAGCCCGATGATGCCACCGGGGATTTTCCCTGGGATGGCAGCGGGGTATGAATCAGGCCCTCATTACATACATGTAAGATTTCACAAAGGCTCCCCACATCTGGCAGATCTCGATCGGGTACCAGCAGGCCCGGGAATGAGAAAACACACCTCTCGACACTGCTTTTGAGACAGACGGAGAGCCGTGACCGAATGGGCAGTAATGTAGAATCGTACCCCGCAGTTACTACGTCTTGCAGCATGCTAATTGGGATTTCCTCTTCAGTGTGTTTCCAGTAACTGCATGGAGTTGGAAAAGCATCAGCTTTGCTCTTCAGACCAGAAATTCAGGCACAAGGACATCTGCAGTCAACCTTTGCCCACTGGTACTATTATTAGGAACAGGACTGAATACCAATTAAAAACACATTGTTTGATAACAGAGATAAGGGCATTGTGATGACTACTTGTGCCCCAAATGGTGGTACCTGCTCTCCTCCCACCCAAATCAAGAAGCTTGCAGTCAAAAGGTGTTACACTGGTATAAACCATAAGGGCAATTTCTATTTTGATCTGGCTTTCACATTTCTGTAGTTTTGTATTTGTGGCAACACTGGTTTTAATCATGGCTAGCTAAATAAGCAAAACTGTAACCGAAGTAAGTCAATGCATGTCAAAACACTCTCCCTGTTTGAAATCACATGAAAACTGCCCATTTATTTCCTGACGTTCAAGAACGTGTTTTCCCCACAAAACAACAATGTGAAACAGCACATAATTACTGTGCAGTAACGAACCATTCAGGCATGCACACCACTGTTTTTACAATATTTTCTCTGATGTGGGCTATGTTGTGTTTCCTCCACATCCCTGGCTGTATCCTGGCATTATGGTCCCAATTTTTTTTTTTTTTTAATTAACCAGGATTTAAAGTATGGGATCCAAGCCCAGATGAAGTTAGTGAGAGCCTATTAATTTGGGCACGGCTTCGATCAAACCTCAAGAGCACAAGGAGCTAAGAAGTCACCTCTCTAGAATGGCATGAGGCAACACCCTGTAGCAGCCCAATTGAAAGCACGTTTGTAGCACTGTGATTAAGACACGGCTGGATAACAATTTGTTTCTGATATTTCCATAGCCTTTGAAATAGCAGCTGGAAATAAAGGCATATTTATTCTACCTCAGTTAATATACGAAACCTGTTCGTGGGCATTTACTGCCAACGACCTTAAAAGGCAGTCACGACTGGGTGAAATTCCAGTTAAGCAGTTCCTTAAACTCAAGTTATTCTGCTTGCCTAAAGATTTTGAAATTGTTGTCTGTAATTTGATGCTTTTTAGGAGCACCTGAAAATGCTTCCACAGTCTGAGCTAGGTCCAGGGAAAAGTCTGTTCACACTCTTGGACATCTTTCTGCTTTAAGAGGTGCAGCGGTTCTGCTGAGAGCTTTGGCCGTACCGCGATCGCTCCCGTGAGCAGCAGGGCTGTGCAGAGCTTGGTGTGGTTCCCCCGAGCTCGGCAATCGGTCCAGCCCTCAAGCAAGGCAACTTCTGTAAGGAACTCAGAATGTCCCGTCATAATTCAGAGGCTGGCATCAGGTTCTGCTCTTTTGATATCACGATACGAGCAAATGCAGGCCTTCACCTGAATTTTAAGACTTGAACGTTTAAAAGCTTTATTTCAAGTAATTTTTGAAGTACCCATGTTACCTTCACACTTCATGCTGTTTGCATGTAACATTCATGAAAAAGGACTAGTCATGATTTTTACCTCGCTGTAATGATTTTCTCTGTGCTTTCTCTACTTTAATCTAAATCCTTCATGTTGGGAGACAACTTCCTAGTGATTAACTCATCAGCCATTTGATGACTTTCAAACACTTGCATGATGTCTGGAGGTTACGATGGGGCCGCTCATGAGTGGCAAAGGGCCAAGGGGACTTGTCTGGAAAGCACACGAATTCTGCTGTCTGGGATTGCTCACGGAAATCACCCAGGATACTAACTCCCTTATTTCAGAAACGCACCGCCTGTATTCATGACAGGTTAGGCAAAGAATCAGGAATAGAATTAGGACAGGGGCATACACGGTAAACTACTGACACAGAAAAAGTGTCTTTTTTTTTTTTTTGATAAAACGAGTAAAGTCTATGAGACAATACAATGTGTATTGATTTCTCCCCCTTTGGCCAGAACAAAACCAGGTTCTCTGGGCAAGGATTCTCTCTGTGTATTGTGTTAGTGTTGCATCTAAAATAGTGGAAATCGTTATTGATGACTACCATAACACAAATTAGAACAACAGGAAACAAGTATCTATTTGGCCAAGCCAACCAGAAACAAAAGCCCTCAGAAAATTCAGGATCATCTTTATACGGTAGAAATTGTTTCTAAAAGCCCCTAATACCGCAAAAAGCCACATATGTGAAATCGGAACTGCTATGAATATGCTACAAAAATGTATTAGGAAACCAAGTAGGAAAAAATGGTCTTTGTCTCCAGCATCAGCGTACTTTTGCAATGTTTGGCTTGCGATGAATTCTGTAAGAAACATTCTGTGAGGCGAGAACAATAGCTGATCCTAGCGAACGGAGCTGTGATTTGGAAGGCCAAAATTTTGAAGGCAGATAGCGATGACCTGACTTCACTAAAGTGAACAGCCAAATCCCACTGATTTCAATGGACTCGGTAAAAACCTCATCCAATTGCAATTGCAGTTCCCACATCAGAATTTGGCCATGACATCAGGATGGCTGTCACCTTGCACAAAGTCCTGTAATTCTTCATGGCAAGGAGCATTCAAGGCTCTCCTCCTTCTTTGTTTCCCATTCTACTGAGCAACACAATGCCTTGCAGTTCCCTCTTGCCAATCAATTCAGAGTACAGGGCACCACCTAGAATTACTGCCAATTCCTGGAGCTCCGTTTTCTTCTCGCCAAACTACCACCACTAGAAAAGCTCAACTCTCCTTTATTTTATGAAATGAGACAGAATCATTCTGACAGAATATAAACAAATGCTTCCCACCCACCCCCCAAAAAAACAGGCAACCAAAGTCTTCCTGATATAACTGACTTGAATCTAAACACATCAGGCTCTATAATCAACTACAGTCATGCTATAGATTGTGAGAAAGACTTGTGATCAGGGAACAATGCATATAATTGCTAACATATAGGAAAATAATGTGGCTTCTGCTATAAAGCAGGCAGGCATCTCTTTCAGTTTGTCTCTGTCAGCAGTAAGAAAAATCAAACACAGTTGCTTGTATCTGCATCCACATTAAACAGTAATACTGTAATTGAAACCAGGAGGAAAAGCTGAAAAGGGAGGATCTTCAAGAAGAGAGAGATCTTTAAATCTTCTGCAAGTGCTCAACCGAATCTCCCCATCGAAGAGCTGCTGTCCTAATCAGACACTTCTGGACAGCTCTGTCGGATTCACACAGCCCTCCGTGGGCTCCCCAGTCTTGGTCTAACTGCTCGTAGAGACAATGTGGCCTTCAAATTAACAAATACAGTTTGCCTGGACTTCAGGAATGTTATCAGAGATGCGGTGTCTTAAAGCATGCAGTCTGGTCTTTCACATAGCTCAATGTCAACAGGCACTGCTTGACTGAAGTTATCAAAGTACCCCAAAACAGAGTGTTAAAGCACTCTCAAAATCCACTACCCGTTTTCTGAGGTCCAGGTCACTGCAGCACCTCATGGTCCAAAAGCAGTTTTTGCAGCGCAACGGCAGTGGTACCACTGCCACAGAGAGAGCAGAAGCCTACTGTCTGTCACTACAAACCCTTAAATGCCCCCTTACTCCTAGGTAACTAACCGTGCTCTGTCTTCATCCCACGCTGGGAAACGTTCGACATACTTCGCCTCACTTTTGCTATGAAAATGGTGGAATTGGTCTGTAAGTTGGAGGGGAGAAGGTAGGAAGTATCTATAAGAACTATTATTTTTTAATCCAGCTGTGATATACAGGATTGCAAATGACTGTAAATGTAGGAGAAAGGCCTTGGTTTAGTACCGAGTCAGTATTTATTGAGTCATTAATCCACTTCCATATCCCTGTGGTCTTCTGGACAACCACAAACCTGGCTTGGCCTCAAGCTTAATTGTACATAAGCTCAAGGGAACATATCCTTGACTTACATTTTAATGACCGCCAAAAAACATAGCAAATTTTATCTTTAGCAGCAGCAGCATACTTTACAAGATAAAAGGTATCAGTGCTTTTATGAGATGGTGATTGTCCTCATTTCCATTTCTTCGATGGAGAAAGAGAGACAAAATGATAAGCAGCAACTACCAAGCTCACGCATCGGAACCCACTCTTTGCAGTCCAGATCTTCCAGTTCAAAACCCCTGTGCCATCAGACCTTGCCTGTATGAAACTGGCCAACATGGAGCCAATGCTCTCACAGCCTGGATCCACGGATTTGAAATAAATGGCATGACTGTGAGGCTTTAGCCTAGGTTTGTAGAACAATGCTACCTATTTTATATGTCATAATAAAAGACCTTTGAGAATATGATCTATAAATATAAACTGTAAATGCTTCCTACTACTATAACTACAACTGCTTTTGAAGAGGAGCGTGTGTGCTAGTACGTCAACGAGTATGTCCCTAAAACTAGGCTGATCCATTACGATTTTGCACATGTGGTTTTCCAGGCATTGGATCTTCTACATGGGGTCTGAGGACAAAGACCCGCACTAGACTGTAATGTTAGGCTGAGAGATAAAACCACCTACGTTTCTAGCACTCTCATTTTCAGGATCCAGTAAGGCGCATTAAAGAGAAAACCTCATATTGGGCTATAAATATCATTGAAAAAAACAGACAGAAAGTTTTACGAGACATGGTATAAATAGATCACGAACACTGTGAAAGAAATACAAAACCAGAATCCTGTGCCAAAAAATGACTGTGGTCCAACAGGCAGAAGACTTAGCATTAACTAGTTGTGTAAAACCCGACTGTTTTACACTCAGTCTCATTGTTGCAGGTCACCTATCTGGAAAATGGGGATATTGCTTCATTCCTGTTAAGAGTGGTACGACAGAAGCAGTGTTCTTGTTTCGTTTCTCATTCTCATCTTAGTCCTTCATGCTACTCAACATTTCAGCAGAGCCCCCATTTCCCCTATGTGTCAATAGCACATTTTTTGTCCCTTAGCAACAGTCCATCTTTCATTTACATAGCCCTTTTCGCCTTCAGCAATCGCAAAGCCCTCAGACGCAGCTACTTCTGAGATGAAAGGACACAATATTGTCGGAACATGTAATTCCACCTCAATGGAGCTTATGATACAAGAAGAGAAGCTTTACCCAACTGAGAGGGTTAAGAAAGACAAAATGGATTTAAGCCTGATAGAGATTCTGATGTGGATAAAATATCGGGACAGTTATTCTGACAAACACAGCATAAATACCATAAGAAATTATAAAGAAGAAACTATATAAGAAGAAACTATATGTACGTATACACAATAAACAATATACGAAAGCTAAAAACCAAACCTATTTAAAAAAAAAAAGAGCAAGAGAGAGAGAGACGACAGGTAAACAATGGCATTATGGTGGGGATTAGAAAGCTTAGGGAGAAGAGGTTTACATCACTTTCTCCATTCCCTTGGAATTCTTTAGAAGTCTCCAATTTAGGTGCTTTTACAGTAAAAACAGCTTCATTTGGAGTAACCAGTGGGACTGCAGCAACTGCAGGCACCAGCTAGAGCCCTCATACCCTCTACAATACCCTCTTCTAATCCATTCCTTATTGTTCACTGTCCTTCCTGAAATATGGTCTTTGAATCATGCCCAGTTCTCCAGATGTGGTCTGACTAAGCTCTTTGTACATGCCATAATGACCTCTCTTTGCCTGCGTTCAATTCTTCTATTTATACATCCCATGATCTGTATGCTTGCCAAACACAAAAAGAGGATAGTAAATTTATATCCTCTGTCACTCCCAGTTCCTTTTCTTAGGGAACGTCTAGATGGAGAATCTGACCAGGGCAGTACTCCAGAATAATCCCATGCAATCCCCTTCTCAGCTATTCCAGAGTAATCTTTTGAAAGAGCATACCCTACACGACCCCTGCCCATCAACTTCTTTATACAGGTAAGCCCTTGGCCTGATAAAATCTACCCCAGTTAGACTCTCCTTGCTGTAGTAAACATGCCATTAAAATAAAATTTCAGAAACCGTGGTCACTTAATAATAAATATCAAGACTGGAGTTACATCAGTTAATGACTGAAAATGTCAAAGCATCATAAGAGCTGTTTCTTCTATGCTTATTTTAAAAAAGCCATGAGGAAATAGGAACTCAACAGTAACCCAACTGCTGCTCCTAAAGGACTGGTCTTTTTTAGACAACTCAAGGATTGTCTCCATTAGCTGTCAGCAACACCGGCCCTCTGATGCACAGCTGCACAGTTGTGATTTTGTCAGAGTGAAATATGCACCTCTCACTCAACATAAAATTGAAATTTTATCTAAGTGAAACACAGCTCAGTCCTGAGACCATAAAGTCTGACCTCAAGAGGGCAAGGTCTGGAGCCTCGCGAGGATGATGCCATGCAGACCATGCCTGCAGACCAAAATGATTCAGGTCTTGAGTCACTGGCCAGACAACACAAAACTTTGGTTGGGTGCATCACGGGTAGGTCACAAGAAAAAACACAGTATATTGTAGATTTGATACCTAGAGTTTAATCTCCAATACTGTTGTCAGCGTAGCTATAGTAAATTGCTCACACCAACATTTGCGTGCATGAGTAGTTCATGAATCACAGGCTCTGTTATTCTTACCCCAAAACTGCCTGCAGCCCAATATTAGCTTTAGTGAGCGCAAGTTTCTGGGACAAGGATAAACACAAACCTCCACCATACAGATAACAACGTTTGTGTTTGACATGCACCATTAGATAGGGTTTACTCTCTAGGAGTATTTTGATAGCACTAAAGACCAGGAACAATTTATCTCAGAACAGAAGCTATTCCTCTTAATTTTTCTTTCCTCAAACAAACACTTGGAAGTATTTGGCAGCTTCTTCCCCCACAATACAGCAAATCATTCTCTTACTAATGATAGCATTTTGCAACTTTCCGTTTCCTCACATCAAAGCATCCTGGAGAGCTTTTCAACAATGACCAATTTGCTTAAAGACTCTGAAGTGGAGTTGAGGAATTCCACTTATTCACCAACTGCTAAATTTTGCCCTCCATCTTTGCAACACCTTAGCCTATTTCTCACATTACATGTGGTACTAAAGGACCACCTCGTACCGTCTACATTCACGCTTGGATTTCTTCCATGATGTATGCCACTTGCTCTGGCTACTAGCTCCTATTTTACTCTCTGCTTCTGCATCTGCATTCTTCTTTCTTAACCTCTCCATCACATACTCATCATCATCGTGCTTGTACTCTTTCCAGGATTCAGCCTTTCAAGGCTCAACACAAGTTACAAACAAGAGTAGATACAATATCTATTTTTGAATGTACCCTTCAGGGGTAGCAACACCATAAGAATTTGGCAATATTTGTAAAACTAGCCCAAAGAAACCCCAACAACTCCACTACAAGGCTCTGGCCTGTCTCTCTCGTTGCATAAGTGCCAAATGCATTTCTAAGTCTCTCGGTTGTAGCCATTTATAGTTTGTATAAAAAGCATAACTTGTACATTAGAGCCCTAAATATAACTGCCCTAAGCAAGTATTCACTGTTCAAACAGTACCTCTTTGAATTTTGTTTTCAAAAGAATGCTGTTGCCGCTATATTATTTATAGACATTTACATTAAGATCTAAACACTGAGTCAGGAAACCACTCAGATTAACAGATCCCCAGCATTGTTTTATAAGTCTAAATAGCTCAGAAGAAAAAACAGGTTGCCTATATTTTTATTCTAGAACAGCATCTTTTTTGCATAAGCATAAAAAGCAGCAATGTTTACAGTGCTCAGAGTGGATGGGCATGGCTCTTTGAAGAATCTGGAAACACTACCACATGTTTCAGTATTTAACACGGCATCTGTGTAGAGGACAAAAATTAGAATCTCAATCTTGTATTTTATTTTGTTTTTAAACAGGGAAAATATATTTTGGTATCTTTATTACACCTGTGCACCACATCTGTAATGGATTCGACCATTCAAACCCGGTTGATTTTTGCCAGTGTACTATCTTCTTACGGCTTTCTTGCACCCAAGTTTCCAATTACACCATTTCATAGCATGCAATTATTGTCTTGACACTTAGAACATAATTATTTGTAGAGGTGACCTCCTTCAAGTGAGATGATGGAAAAATGGGAAAAATTGCCTTATGGCAGAAGTAAAGAGTACTTTTTAGAGCGGGACAGGTTCTCGTTGCTCAACAATACTGTGCAAACACAGGGATGCTGACAGTGTCCCCAGGAGGAATAACATGCTCAGAGAGCGAGCACACATGTGCCAGAACAGCTTTGGCAAGAGCGCAGCCAGTGCTCCAAATACAGAAGTGGTTGTTCTCACAGACAATAAGCAAAAATAACGTCGTGATTTTGTGCCCACAATTTCTGCCAGAGAGAGAACCAAAATAATTTTCTTTAAATGCTATGGAACCCTCGCTGCTAATCGCAAAACAAAGTGGCGTTTCTTGCACTTTAGCCAGAAAAGCAGCTCAGCCCCGTCCCCATCACTGCTGGCAAATTCTGCAGGACCTGAGGTGTAGGACATAATCTCTGGAACGCCTACCTGCTTATCCATGATTGTGCAGCCCGCTCTTCTAAATACTGTTTAAAATTAGGAAGACATTTATTTTTCAAGTAATCTTGAATTACACTATGCTAAAATAACTTGCCCACGGTCACAGTCAGGGGCTATTCAAAGAGCAGGACCACAGCAACCCACTTACTAGAGAAGATGACCTGAGGAAGGACACAAGTTGTCTGCAAACAAAAAAGCAGACAGCTATTAGCATTTCACATTCCCCTCCGCCTTTTCACTTAGCACCCATTCCCAACAATGAACAAACCTGCTCCTAAACGTGAAGATACTTCTATGGCAGCATCTCACACACTGGTGGTGAAGATTAAGATTACAGGGAACCTTCCTACAGTCCTTCAGAAAATAATGGAAAACTGGCTCTCGGAGGAAGATCCCTTTCATTGACCAAAAAAAAAAAAAAAAAACAAACCATAGCTGGAAAAACTTTTCTATTTTTGTTTTTTAATAAATGATCATAGCATTACCTCTGTCTATAGAACTTCTGTTTTCATTAGGCTATAAGATAAAACTCTTTTTTTTTTTTTATGTTGTTGGTTCTCTGCTGAACCCAGATTATGTTGCCCAATGTTACGATTTTCTCTCCGATGGCAACGTTCAGCATCTCTACTGCTGTGTAGCAGAGATGCACAGCATGGAAGTACTTGAAAAGCAAGGGTCCATACCACATAAATAATCCCATACCACATCAGTAATCACTTTTTGGATCCAGCTGTTTGTATGCAACCACTATATCCTAGTAACATTAATAGCTTTGACTATTGCCAAGAAAAAATGTCTTAGAAGGCTTTTCAAATTTGTCATGGAGGAAAGCAAAAGCTAGAACCATGGCAGATGCAGATTTGGGGAGGCTCAACTATCTAAGGATACTTTTTTCCTCAAATGGCACTCCGTTCCTTTCACCAAATTATTGAAGCGACAGTTTGAATAAGAGACTGTTCTGTTAAAACAGGACAAGCTGGTAAAGGCTAAAACTCCACTGCACTGCAGCTCCATTTAGGGAATTTCAAAATGCAGATAGGAGTAAAGATTGGAATAGGAGACAGGACACATCACCCGGGTCTGAAACCCAAGTGCTCCACAATGCAGACTTATTTGGAGTTGAAATTTTACTTTAGACCCATCTTTTTCCCCAAAAGAAATACCACAGTAACCGGGAAGGGAAAGGAGCACACAGGAGACTCAGAGGGGCTGGAAATAGGTACAAGGAAGAAGGATGGTGGGAAAGGAAGAGTTAAAAAACCCCAAATATTCTCTGATGAAGGAATTAGTGAAAGAACAGAAGAGCTCAGGAAAACAGTCCAATAAGAACCCCACTTCTGCTTTCTTATCTTAGAAATATTTTATTTTTCCTAAAAATGCTCAGGGTCTCGAGGAACTTACAACGCTCTCTATCCTTTAACCCCATCATCATTTGTCTCCCTCCTCCTCACCTCATTCCCTTCAAAGTGGCACAATAAACAAAGGGGGATCCAGCAGAGCTGGACGTGCCTCTGCCTAATCCCGATGGAACCCGATATCCACTGTAGCTATCTGGGCAAAGTCATTCAGTTTCCATGTGTACCTTCACAGCCTAATTACAAGATCACCATTATAAGATACAAAGATAAAGGAATCAATTTTTTAATACTGTGCTTTGAAATCTGAGGATACTTGGTTGTGTTTTGGTTCTGCTGTTTTACAATTCTTCAGGGCTGAATAATCAAACACAAACAGAAAAATGCTAGTGTCTCCTAACTACCTATTTTCTCCAAGATCCTCTTCACCTTCCTGCCCTATTCTTACTAATAAATCATTGATTTACTGTTACGGCCCTGCAGGCCCGACCACTGCTTCTTCATCTCAGTAGGAGCCAAATGATGATTGAGATGCCAATATATTAGGCTGGTCCGATTCAAAGAAGGATAAGGAACAAAGCATTTGTGCAGAGCAAAGATAAATGCATATAAATCAAGTGCTGAGCCATTTTCTGTGATGGATTAGCACCTTTCTTTGACCTAATAATGTCAAGGGGTCTCCATACTGACAGCAACTAATGTGGAAATCTCTGTGCTGTGTAAAGGCAGAAGGAATCCTGACCTCCAGCAGCACTATTACTCTATTTGTATTTTGCTGGGTGTCTCACTCAGGTGCAAGCAATCCATCTCCTTCATCTCACCTTGAGAAATGTCACTACAGTGTCCATCAAACTACCTCTACAGTACAGGAGAGAGATTTCTTCCACTCTCTCCGAGTTTCTCCCTGTAACTCATTTTTACCAGTAAACCAGCAGGTCACAGATAGCATTCACCTAATCAAGGACTGGACGGAAAAGCTTTCTCAGTACCTGGGGATGTTACTAGAGTATAAAACTACACAAAGCCAGCAGCAAAAAGCAGAAGTTTGGATCAAACCTGGCAACTGCAGTTTTACCAAAAACGGAAGACAGAAAAAAAGTAGGTATGCACAGAGAAAACTTTAGTTGGAGTCAAGCCCAAACCTCTCAGCTTTGGCTGTATGCAGTAGCTAGAGCTATATTATATAGTGTTTAAAAATCCGTGGCGTCACTGACAGGTGGCAAAAGCTGCAGTTTTTGAGAGCAGGAAATACATCAAAGTCCTGTGGCTATTGTAGCCTCTACCGTTCTCATTTCTCAGATGCAAAAGTTTTCTCTTCTTTTGTCAGTTTTGGATAAGTAATAGACAAGAGCAATGTTTCTCCTGCTTTTGTGTTTGCAAGATGAACCTCTGTGTTATGTCTTAGATGAGGTGACCTGGACACTTGAGTCAGTAAAAACCAGGTTTTCATCCCTCGGTGGTGCTCAGAGCTAGCTCTGGATCTGCAGTGCGAACAGCACAGGACACTCAAATCACAGCTCTCGCATCAACCCACCCCACAGGTGAGGTGACCGGCACTCGTCTAACCTGTTATCTTTGTCTGGAGACTGAATCACCCCTCATCCTCTCTGAAGAGCTGAGCTCATGAAAGATCATCTTATGATGTGCTTCAGGCCAGGCTGCACCCGTCTGTCTCCACATTACCTATTCCATGCAGACTGACACAGATAAGAGGTAGTATCTCAAAGAGACCTAGGGCATTAAAAATGAGCTGAAGGCTGCGTACTCTCATTACACCACCTACATTATTTTAAACTTCTACTGAACTACCTCCAATATTAGAACAGCCACGCTCCTGCCTCTCTGTTTTGACCCGAGGTTTGTGTTCCTGGCTTCTGCTTTTGTCAGAATTGGCATTTGTGCAGTTCTATCACAAGATGCTTCAGGAAACAGAGGAATATCTCTCTCTTTTGAGTTTTTTTTTTTTTCTTCTTATCCCCTCTCTCTCAGTAAGCTTAGCTTTGGTCACATCAATTCCTTGCCTCAGCATAAGCACTGTATAAACACATAAATGCAATCGCAGGCATAAAAGGGGCAGTGGGAACATGTTTGGGGGCAAAAGGGGATGGGTGAGATTGCAGTAACCCCAATTTAGTTCGGCTTAAGTTGCCACAAAACCACCCCCTTACATTGCCACCACATCTTGTGGAAACAATAGAAACTGCTGAAATACTGAAAATCATAAATTAAGATCCCTTAAATTTATCTTTTCTGCTTTTAGAAAAAATAGTAAGAGACTGACTTTTAGAAATTAGTAGAAAACATCCACAGTTTTGGCATTCTGAGACAAATTGAATTTGCCAAGTGCAAGAAGTTGTTTATAAGAAAAGAAACAGAGAACTGGAAATGGTTCCAGAAAATTTATTATGATCCACCTGATTGCAGCCAAAATATTACATCAGCCTAGATAGCCTGAGAACTGGAACAATATTACTCTTGAATTAGCGAGTTGCTTGGTACAACAGGCAGGGAGAGATGGTTTTGCAGGAGGTCTGGGTTCTCTCTGTAGCTCTGCTAGGGAACTCTGCCTCTAAACTTCCTACCCGTAACCAGAAAAAGAGACATTTCTTCTCTTTACTCCTCAGGTTGGTTTTTGGTTGGGGTTTTGTTTGTTTGTTTTTGTTAGGGTGGAGGGGGAGGAGTGGTGTTGGTTTTTAAAACATCTTCAAATTCTTAGGACAGTGAGCATCTCTCACTAACGCTTCCACAACTTCCCGTTCTCAGCCATGAGTTCTCTTGGTTCACACTTAAAGATGGATGAATGCGATGTAGCCCCAGTCCAAAAGCCATAGAGTCATTGGTGCTGATGACAAGTTAGACTTAAGTATAGTGCCAGCACACAAAGGAATTCTGTGTGTGGTGCTGTGTTTAAAAAAGGAAAACACAACACATGCAAAAAAGGTCAGTTGATGCTTAAGTATTTTAAAGATCATAATTAGAGAACACTTTTTCAATATTTAGACAATTTCACTCCAAAATAAAACACAGCACTGACTTAGTTACAATATGACAGCTCATCTAACAATGTTCTCTTCCTCTACCAATGCAATCAAAGCATGCCTGGTCCCGACTTCAGCTGGAGGGTGATTTCTCTCATTTAGCACAACTGATAAATTACCTATTTTATGAGAGTCTAAGAAGCCAAGACTCATAAACTGTCTGATGGAGCTGGCATGACATCATTAATTCTGAAGCAGTGTTACGGATGCCTTTTATCTTGAAGTACCTAGAAGAGCTTTCTTATACATTAAACAAGGTAGTTCATCGGCAGTGCTTCCCGGAAAAAGGAAATACAGCCCATGCTGGGGTGAAAGGAAACCAAAATCCAGTAGCTGCCCACACACAGCAATGCTGTCCTACCCATTAAGAAAGGAAAACTACTACCCCGCAGACATACAAAGTGTTCTTATGAACCAGTCTGGGGAACGCTAAGAAGTCAGGGCTGGACTTGTGCATTTGGCAAGTCCAAAGCACTTCCCAGTGCCACAGCTCATCACAGCCCTGGCCTGCTCACGATTCCTCCTCTCTCCCTCCCCACAAAAATGCTCACAGAGAGGTGGGAAGCATGGAAGAATCTCTGCTCCTTACCACAGTGCTTGTGCCGGGCCAGCCAGCCCATCTACTGACAAGACAAGAGGCTTGGCTGCCATGTGCGGTCCATCACTGCCACCAAAGCGTGTTGATGATGCTCTGAGGGTCTTAGCGTTGGCCTAAAAAGCTTAGGAGAGTGTCACCATTTCAGACTCTCTTCAGCTAGGCAGGTGTTCCTACAGTGTTTCAGTTCCTGAGGACACAATCTGAAGCTTATTCCCGTACCATCACTTTCATATAAAAGTCAAAACTTTCATGTAATTGTGCAGACACAGGATTCACAAGCGAGCTTTCATGCTTGTGACTGAGTCTGGCCATGCCTGCTGAGGAGACAAATACTACAGAATCACACATAACCCACAGGCTGCTTTCCCCCAAGTTTGAATGATTACTTCATTTACCAACGTGGTGACTTTGCATACCACATTCTCAGAGGTACAACTGTTCAAGCTCACATCACTCATTTTCTGAAAGCTGAAATTTTAATGCAACATCCTGATACAGTTTAAAGTGAACAATATCTTTCCAACTGCTTTAACTCACTTGTGGCAGGTGTAGTTTAAAATTTTCTCCATTTCCTGGCCTAACCTGTTGTGCAAAGTTGCTGCTGTGTGCTTTTTAACAGCTGCCATATTCAGCCCTGAGGGCTGCTGTTACAGGAAAATGTGATCTCTGAGTACCCTTGACATTACTCACACAGATGCGTTGACTAATTGGTCATCTTAAAATGTGTTGCAATTCTGGGTAGATGCTGCGGAAGTACAAACATTACTGTCACACTGCAGAAAAAGAAAAGAAACTTCTACAACTGCGGAAAAGAAAATAGGAAATTCTCTGCTCACACACATACAGCTTTTGTTCCCTAGTATAGTGCAAACATTAGGACATGGGAACACACATTTCCATGAAACTTCTTGACGCTGTCTGTGCAAGATTTTTTTTCTTTAACATTTCTTTCTGTCCACACATAAATTCTATTTGGTAATACATTGCCTCTTCATAAAGAGTATCTTTAGACAAATGTAAAAGGGATTTTTTGGAAAGACATTTTCTACCTTCTCCATTTCTCCCCATCCCATACACACTGGAGAATTCTGCTGAAAGAAGACCTGAAATGAGGTTCAGCTTCTGAATATTCAGTGTTCACAGTGGCGAATCCTCTTAAACAGCTCCAGTAATCTCCCATTAATCTCCCACCAGAGCTAACATTCTGGGGAAAAAAATAATAATCTCTTAATCCTTTTGGGCCGGGGAAGTTCCAAGATACTAAATGCTTTTGGTGCAATGTTGTATCTGAGCTAAAGTTTTCATTAAATCATCAAATATCTGCCCAGGATGAAGAGGCTCCCTCCAAGTTATCAGCAAGTTTCCTCCCTATCAGACACCTCCATCAATACCAAGGACATCCCCAGGTGGAAAAATACGACTCCTAAGTATGCATGACAGAGGATTTCAGCCATAATTACAGAAGCTGTTGTGCCTTCACTGATTTCAGTGAAGTGATCTCATGCATCGACTTGAGTAAGAACTATGTTGCATCAAACCACAAAAAGTCCAGCTCTTATAAGCTTGATCACATCATCCCTAAGCTTTGTGTTAGGTCTAAACTTTACCATAGTTCATATTTTATATATTTTTTTATCTGTACAGTATATAAATCTCATGAGCAAATAGTTAATGAAAAGCAGAACGCAGGACATTTTACAGGGCAAACAGAGGTCATCCATCTCAAACAGGCTATGTTGGCTTTTTGATTTCTGCTGCCAAATGTCTTCTCCACAAATAAAAGGTAAGTGCGTTTGTTGCATCAGATTTTATTCCCAAATTTGTTTTTTGAATTTTATAATGAAAGGAAGTGCACTTTAGATAAATTAGCATTTCTTTTCTCCACACCAAGCACTGAGAAAGAAAACTTTTTTTTAACTTACACCCGTACACTGCCTGAAACCTGAGGACTGGATTTCAAACTATCATGAAAGTCTGTGATGAAGCCCATGGGCCCACTATACAGATGATATATTTGTCAAATTTTGGTTCAAATTTAGGCTTCGCTGAAGGCATCATCATTAACCATGTTTGAAAAAGGAGTTTAAAGTTCTGAGGTTCAGGTCTAACTGGGACCTTTAGGGACTGCTTCCAACTCTGCATTTCTTAGGTAGGAAGGAAGAGGTCTCTCTGAATCTCTTCTCGTCTAATAGATTGAAAAAACAAATCAAGAATTCCTCCTACCCTTTCTTCTGGGATGTAATGAATAGACCTTAACCACTCTTTGCAGGAACATTGATTTATGTATTTGAATCAACTTAGTCCTTCCTCCTTTTAAAGGAGGTCAGCAACTGCAGTGGAAGTTTTAAACAATACCCTACGTATCCCCTTTCTTCAGCCACCCCAGCTCCTGGACAAAGAAAAGACTGGTATGACTATATTTGTTTTTCAGCTGGAGAAATGGAAGCAGGGGCATCAAAGCCCTTGCCCAGCATTATTCCCCAGTGCTGTGCTGGAGCAGGAAACCCAGTGTTCTCAAAGTCAGACACGCTCTAGGGAAAAGGGTGGGAGAAGAGCAATGGTTATCAATAATTCTTCTCCTGTTTGCATAATTGCTGGTGAACACAGGGCACCTGCGCAGTGTCCGGGTGAAATACATCTCCACTGAGCAGTTTTATGCAACGCAGGACATGGTACCTGGTTGACAGCCTGAAAGCTCAAGGCATTTCCACACGGATATAGTTTATTCAGTGTCTTCAGCTGGGAGGTACAAAAAAAAATAAATCATTTCAATGCTAGAGTCTACTTCGGTATTGTTTTGGTTACCAGCTGGCTTGCTTTCTTTATGTTCACTTTCTCCTAAGGGATAATGCCAACAAGACCTGCACCACCACAAAAAAAAGAAGGAAAAAGAGTCTAGAAGGAACGGATGCATCGAGTCTGCCACCTCTCATATTCCCTCCCTTCGTTAAACAAGCCTCACTGTTTTGCTTCATGCCTCTGTGCACCAGACTAACAGCTTCCAAGATTTTTCCACAACAATATCCAAAGCCCTGTTCCAGCACAGTATTCTGGATGATTTTTCCAGTGCACACATATTCCCCCAGCTGACTTCTTTCATTTCCAAGTTATTGTACCATTAGAATGACAGCATCAGATTTATTACATCGTGGATGTATCTTAAATAACCCAGAGAGGCGCTGACATTCCCAGCTCTGGATGGGGCCGATACAAACCCCTCTCTCCTGCTGGAAGGACAAGCTGAGATCAGATTGATGTGGAGTTTTTCAGCAGGGGATGATTAAAAATAAAAATCTGGGGGAGGGTAGGTATTTTGAAGAAAAACTTCTCTATTCTCAGAAGGAGAACTATTTTGAGGCAGCATTACAAACCATAAGACTGTGCCGAAACGGAGGTTATGGTGGGAAAAGACTTAGTAGGCTGTAAAGGCAACAGTAGGTTTAGTACATAGCTCATGGGACTCAGCAGCAGAAATATTGAATTTATTCCAGTCCGCCACTAAATCATGTGACTAAGGCATTTCCCTCAGTTTTCTCATCTGTTAAACAGTTAACAATACGGCTTCCCACTTACGATGCCTCAGAGATGCTTGGAAAACGCTCGGAGATGCGGAGGAAGGAAGCGGTACGGCAGACAAAAGCTCTCAGTCTTTACAGGGACAAGATCCTATCGTTGCAAACACTAAATCCGTGATCCACTGAGACAAAAGGGCAAGCGTTAGTTTGCTGCTTTGTATAAAACATAATGCTCTATATAAAACATAATGCTATATACCAGCCTCGAAGCAAGGCTACTTCAAAATTCTGGTTTTCCTCCAAAGTATTCTGGGGGAAAAAAACCCAAACCAACACTCAGCAAGCAGCTACAGTCATGACAAAGTTAGCAGCTTTTTCAATGCAAGTATTAACCTGAAAAGCAAGCAGTTTGTTGTCTACGCCAAGGCAGCTGTTGCTGCAATTGCAGATTTCTGGTATTCCCAATTAAACCCCTATTTCTCAACCCACGCAGACCCCATGGCAGAGCAAGGGAAGAGCCCAGAAGTGTTCTGTCCAGACCCACCGTGTAAGCACAGGAGCCGAGCGTTGCCCTCTGCATTTGTGATAACATCTGTGTCCTGAGGAAAATGCAATCTTTTCGTATCAATAGAAAACATTTTCAAAACCAATTAATTCAGCAAAAAAAGCTCTTCTACACAAATTGTGAGATAAGGTTAAAAGTCTATCTGCGCTCTCCTGGGCCTTTAAAAGGCTCAATGGAGATGAAAGGCAAGTCCAGGCATGTCAGTGGGAGCAGGGAAACAACTTCTAATATCACCAGTTACACACATAGCAAAATCTCTTTATTGCCAGTATCTGACTAGGGAGGGGGAAAAAATGAATTAGAAAAAAAAAAAGAAGTCTGTTGTGGTTAGACTAAAGGACACACAGCTTCACCAGCCATCTTCACTTTGTGCTTTATATAAGGTGTCACACTTTTTGAAACTTTGAGTCTTGCAGCAAGAGGTGAGCTCAAGGCTCGGTCTGTCACAAGGTAGACTACCGGAGGACGTCGTTCCAGACACAGAAAGAGGGCATTACACTTCTTGGATTATAGCCCCAGTTGGGTCTTTTGTGCAGAGTCTTTGGGACCTTTTACTCCATGCCCCCTTTTCCACACCTAGGAACTGGGGAATAATACAGGCATTTTTATGACATATTTGCACTTTCAATACACAAGAATATATTCTTTACGTGTAAGGCTCATTTCTGCAGCACAGCTCCTCTCTGACCAAAGACTTTTTCTGTTTAATATTTATACTGGCTTCAAATACCAGATGAGCCAGGCAAAATAGGGAAATAAGTGCCCTGGAAGAAGGGCCACAGGTGGATGAAGAACAAGTCAGAGTGTCCCACAGGAGAACGGGTTCCTGCGGGTGCATGGAGAGGAGAGGAGAAGCTCCAGAGAGGACAGTTTACCATAATTCTGCAATGAGTAATGAATCCACACGGCTTCCAGCCAGAGCATGTGATCCATTTAACTTTTTAAAGGAGGAAAAAGCCTTTCCCCACCGCCACCTGACCAGCCTGTAGCGACAGCTATTCAGACGAATGAGCTACGCTGACATGCTCCGCCATCACCTCTTGCATGGAACCTATCCCTACAGAAACTGCACTTCTTCTCTCTGCATCACTTTGTTCGTGACTTAAACTGTCTTCTTTAAATGGAAGTTATTTCTTTCCACATTCCCTGCCTGGTTCTGAGCAACTTCAACGTCAGCTGACGTTAGTGACATGGCCCCCGTTGGGACCTGCCGCTCCATCCCCTTGGGGGGCTCTGGCACAGCAAACCCGAACTGCATCCAAGCCTGTGACAGGCAGAGCCGTCCTTTCTCACATACTAGCCAAAGAAAAATGGCTTATTTCGTCATGTAAAACNAAAGCCCCTTTTTTTTTTTTTTTTTAATTCCAAACCAAGTCCTTCCAAAAATAAAAGGCAAGTAAACGGTCAGTTCAGGTTCTCCGCTCCCTTTCACGAGGCCATGACTAAGGGCTGGCAGGCTCACAGCCAGACTGCGAAACGGATGAATTTCCCCTCCCCGCTCTTTTAAAAAGCGTAACATCTTGGCTCACCCTAATGCTTCTTTAATCTCTTTTCAACATTCATACATTCTCCCGACCAACTAGAATGCAATTGCTGCTGCAGTCTATTTTTTTTTTTTAATAAACATTCCTTGTTCATTTTATTATTCAACATCATCTGTCTGATCCTGCACCATGGAAGCAGAGTGATTCTGGAACGCACCTAAATCATACCACATAAACTAGCCTGAAATAACTTTTTTTTTTATTATTATTAATTTGTTTTACAATGTATCATTGCAACCAGCTTATCCTGCCACGTACAAAGTCTGGGTAGCTAACTGCTTAAAAACAAAACCAAACAGCAGAAGACCCAAAGCACAAGCTGCAGGGCTGAGGGAGCGGCAAGGAGGCAACCCTCGCTGTCATTTCAGCAGTTGCAGTGCTCCAAAATAATTATAATATTTTAAAGATCATTTACCATACTATAGCAGGGAAATTATGAAAAATCAGAGCTACTTATGAAACTGTAACTGACTTCCTGCAGCTTCACACCGTTACTGGTTTCTCTGCCATAGCAAACATTTCAGAGAAGAGACGTCAAACTTGCTCCGCCTGGCACAGGGAATGCCCATCTCTCTTTCCTGATGCTTTATTTCAGAGGCTTTGCTTTTTACCTGCCACTTTCCCAAGATGTCAGACACAAGCAGTGAAAGTGGCACAGCACTATATCCGTTCCACTTCGTACCACTCTCAACTCAACGCAGTTTTACATCAGCTTCACTGGACTATCTTCTGCTTTGTACTGGCCAAGGAAAACCAAATTACGTTCTCATACAGTCTTTCACCAACTAACTCCTACAGGGTTGCGTGGCTCAGAGCTATTAAGGCAGCAACTAGAAGTGGAGAGATCTTCAAGAAACTGTTTCACATCTTGCATAAAATGAAGCCTGGGGTGAGAGTGGTGCTCTTCAAGTTTCTTAAGGCAACAAAAGCCTACCTGGGAGTCTGGTAATACCAAATTAGAGGGCTAAAATAAAGTACTATGGCTACCCAAGAATCAGGGGAAAAAACCCTCCTACTAAAAAAGCGCTTGCTGTATTTTGCTCATTAGATTGCATCAGACTAAAGCCTCATGGAAAGGGGAGGGAAAGGGTTATTCACACTCTAAATTCTTTTTCCAGTTTTTGTGGTTTACCGTTCACATTTTTCTGCCTAACACTTAGCTTCTCTGCTCTTCTGCTTCGGGACAGAGCCTTGCAAACAATAAAATAGTTTAAGTGATTACACAGTTTCATTTGACATAATAAACGCATCAAATTTCAATGGGAATTCACAACAGGACACCGGTATATCTGTACTATCCTGAAGTCTATTACCAGACATCTAAATCTGGATCTCCTTATGGGTGCCAGCTGTCTGGCTGATGAAGCAGACTACAGTCCACTCTGGGCACGCTGCTGCCTACTGACGCGGCATCCTGCTGTTCATCAAGGGTTTGGGTTGGTTTCTTTACATTTCACACTCAGCTGAAAACCAGCATTTGGACACGGAGGTTAGTCTCCCCTTGGACCTTCGACAAGTGACACCGGCCGTATCCAGAGCACCTCCAGTAACAGCCTCACAGTCCCTGGCCAGGTGACTTGTGCCAGTTGCACCAATACCATCCCCATGGCTACAGCTTCGGTTCAAAGCTGCCCTAAATGACTGCCAGCTGGCTCGCTGAAGATAAGAAGCAGGATCCTATCCAACAAGCAGGGGAGGTTTAGATTGCATATTAGGAAAAATTTCTTCACCGAAAGAGTTGTCAAGCATTGGAAAAGGCTTCCCAGGGAAGTGGTTGAGTTGCCATCCCTGGAGGTATTTAAAAGACATGTAGATGCGGCACTTCGGGACACGGTTTAGTGGTGGACTTGGCAGTGTTAGGTTAATGGTTGGACTCGATCTTAAAGGTCTCTTCCAACCAAAAAGATTCTATAAGCAGGCAACATACACAAGCTCAAGCCCCAAGATAAGAGGCCACAACAGACAGCCTTAATGTTTTATTTCCGTGAGACACTGCCCCTTCCTTGCTGCACAGGAATGACTGAGGATAAAACCATTAAGCTTGGATCCAAGAGCGGCACGGGCTGTTTAAAATGAACAGTCAGACTAAGTCACTAAGGTAACATCAGCCCGCTCAGCACGGCAGCGCCAGCCTGGGTGCTTTCCAAGCGCTGGCAGAAGGGATGGCGTCTTTTGCACAAGTTTTGTAGAGGAGACTGCAAGAAGGTACGGAACACACACAAGGCTTGTAATAATAACTGGGATGGTGTTAGTAGCCAGGGAAGAGAGCGGGGATATAGTGTAATCAGATCCTGGCTTAGGAAGGAAAGACATACATGGAGGAAGGGAGGAAGGAAAGCCAGAAAACCTTGTCATAGTTGACCACACTTGCTTTCCACAACTGAGGTTTCCAGCCACCCTTTTTACTACAAAAGAAACAAAACAAATATAAGCAAAGTAGAGGATTTATGCGAGCTCTGTGGGCGTGGGAGCAGGACACGTATGACATAAGCTGGTATCACAGCAAGACTGTGAATCATATGGTAATCAAGTGAGAAGTTCCTGCCCAAACAATACTCACAGTGTTGGACTGCAGGTCTTGCAGGCAACAGCGCTGAGCTCATATGAGAGCTAGAAAAAGCCCACAGTACTGACAAAATGGAAGCCCCTAACAGATATGTTGAACAGAGGAAAAATGAAAGACATTGTTGGCTCTTTAACAGTCACATTTTATCTCTCTCGAACAACAGAACCACCTCAAAACTACAGAGAAAACTTTGGCTCCTACTTTACCCCGCAGTCCCTCTGCGGAAAACTTGCCCCAGAACTTGTACATAATTAATTAAGTAAAAAAGATTTAAAGATCTTCTCAGATGCCTTTGAATGCCACCAGTTGCTACTTACTACATTAAGTAAACCCCCAAACACTCTAACTAAAATTACCAGTTTTCTACCTATTTTTCACCAAACAAACAAAAGTGCCTGGAGAAGACAAGTCTGAGGATTTGTCTTAATATTTCCTGTGTAAACGTCATCTTCAAAGTAGGACTTCCAGCTCCCTGAAGAGCAGCATTTTTTGTCAGCCCAACTGGCTCAGCCCTTTGCTCTTTGGAAGCTCCAGCCATTTCCACCCTGCTCAGCGTGGGTCGACCTTTCAGATGAAACCTGTAAAAGCCCCACTCCTGCATGCAACCTGCAGAGCGTACAGATTCCACTGTGGGCATTCAGATATAGCACCCGTGTGTGAGAATTGAGACAGACACAGCACTTGTGCTAGTCAGCATTTATGGGGCAGCTTTAGCCCGAAGTATTTGTTGTTTTCAGCCTTTGCTCTGGCTAATCCTTTCAACAGCCTCAAAAGGCATTGTCTCTCCTAATTTCTCCTTAGCTTTCAAGCATTAATTGCTAAAACCAGCGTGCCATCAGTATATGAAACATTATTCAAAGCCAGAAGACCCTGGATTTTAGTACTTTCTCAGGTTCAGAAAAATAACAGTAACAGAAAAAGGCAGCAAAACCTGCTTGAATCAAGCAGGACATGTTGAGCCAACTTGGAATCCAACTCTGAGATCTGGACAACCAGTGTCATGCACTCAGGAGAAAGACAAAGGCCTGGATGTCATCTCAAAATAACGCACAACACAGAGAGGAGGGAAGAAGTGACACTCAGAATGCAAGGAATATGCAAACTTAAACAGTAAATGCCAGAGCAGAAGATTAAAATAAATCACAGCTGAAGCAAATCTAGTGAAAACCACAAGCATAATAAAAAACAGACAGAAAAACACAACGTAGCTGGGTCACTAGCTATAAGTTTTCTCTGATAATGTTTCCAGTAAGTCCCAGAAAATAAATCTCATTGTGGAACCTGTAAGAGCAGCCCTTCTGAGTTACAAGCATGTATACATGCACAGATGCATGAGACCGAGAAGTGGGCAAACTAGTGTAGTTGCACAATTTTCTCCAAAATAACCATCTGTACGCACTGAGGGGAGGCAGAAAGGAAGTATGTGCCTTAAAAACACACTCCGCTTCTTTTTACAAGCAAAACCACATATACACTCTACCCCTGTTAGCCCCTACTATAAGGCTAGTGTGATCAGCAGCTCTCTGGGGCCTCAGGCTCTCTCATCCGAGCATTCAAGAGTCACGGGAGACCTACAGGAAAGGCCATGTCCAGAAGCTACAAAAGCAAACAAATCCCAAATTGTCATGCTCTTTACAGCAGTCCTACCTTTCCCTATGAGAGGTTGTGGCACAAGCTGGAGTTGGATTTGCGGTACTGACCACACGTCATCAGTACAAGCACTGGCAAGTCAAGGGATATACACCTGCCAGGGGCACAGCCCGGGAAAAAGCAGGACCAGTTCCTATTGACAGCAGTAGCTGAGTTGTTCTACCAAGCTGAGCAGCCATAATTCCACTTCTCTGTACACACAGCCCCTCTTCTCCTCTCCTTAGGCCATCTCCATCCACCTTTTTTTACTTATTTCTTCTTCCATGGTTGTCGTCATACCTGCTTGTCAGAGCTTATCTCGGACTGAAAGCTCTTTCGGACAAAAAATGCCTTGCACCATGGGTCTTTGTGTATAAAAACAGCGCCCAGAGGTGAGCATTGGATCCAGTAGAAAGCTTATGATGGGCTGGTCCTGCTTACAGTGCATAACAGCTCATCTTTTCAACAGTGGCTGCTGTATGTAGCTAACCTACCAACGGTCCTTTCTCCACTGTAACAACAGAGCACACCGGACTATTAAACATTCTGCCCGAACTGCCACACGGAACCGTGGACACATTTAAGTAGCTGTATTAATTGCACTGAATTACCATACTGAAGGCAGCTCACTGCAACATCGGGACTGCCCAGGTGGCAACACTGAGAAGACTGTCATGAGTAACAAAGGAATAAAAGACCTGTTTCTCCTCTTGCATGCACCAGGATGCTGTGACGCCACTGACTTACGTACCCACATCAGTATCAGCAAACAGAGAGTAAGCCTCAGACTCTATTCTGGCAGATGAAAGCCTTCGCAAAGAAGCGCAGGCTGTAGTTGAGCTATGCAGTACATGCCATTATCTGCAGACATGCTTATTAAAGCTTCGGCAGCCTCCAGATCTCTTACCTTAAAGAAACAACAGTAACAGCGTGCAACGCAGTTTGGTAATTGTCACTGGCTAGACAAAATAAGGATAAGTTAAGCTTGCGCTTTTCTTTCCTCTCAAAACTGGGAGAATCCCCCTACCTCACTGTTCAACAGGGAAACAAAAGCATCCCTACACATACCCATCTTTCACGCACTGGGCATTCAGCCAGCGCTACGCTCCCAGGCCAGCTATGGTCAGGTTAACACATCAGACTTGCTTTTGATGGCCTATATTCATTTCTGCCTTGCTTACACATCACAACTTGGGAAAACCTTGGTGAAACCAAGTGAATTTCCCAGTAAACCATTTGCTCACCTTGAAGAGACTGAGAGTCTGGGCTGTGTTCGTAGGAGGAAATGGGGAGAGGCTTGCACAGCCAGCCTTGCATAACCTCACCGACATCAAAGGCTTGCCAGGGCTTTAAATCAGATCAAAATTTAACTATGCAGCATTCACACTAGAAACAACCAAAACTCAGATATCCTTAGAAGCAATTTATGATTCATGCTCGAATTTTAACCAAGAACTTTTCTTTACAATTCCCGTGTCTTTAGTTTTGATAAAGCAGAACAGTTTAAGATAAGATTATTCATATTTAGTAAATCAATTTATAGGACTTCTAAAGCAACTGCTTAAAATGTCTGAGCCCATGCAGAGAACACCAGAATACTAAACAACTGACATGTTCAGTGAAGCATTTCTATAGAGAATTAAGAATAGATAAGAAGGGTATGAGGAAAGAGGATAAAGTGTAATCAGTGGAGGGGGGAAAAACCCAACCTATTACTTGCTAGGTTTTTTGAGAGGCAAATAACTGACCTGAATGAGAACACAAATACCTGCTTACTGCATTACGTTTTGCCTCATGAATAATACATATCCCTCCCCTCTGTATTGAAAATAAAACTCTCACTTGAGCTTTCACAGTTACTGTGGAGCTGGAGAGTCTCAAGATTGAATGACATCCTTAGGTTACAACTGGAAAACACGGACAGTTTTGTAGCTTGTGAGTGAAACAGTTTCATATTTTAGCCGTTGTCCCAATTCATCAAAAGCATGGAGTGCATCTCGACGATGTTCACCGTCCACAGAGGGAGAGGTCTTAGCAAAGAGAGACCACATTCTCAAGAGCCAGCCTAATCCAAACATCACGATAGCTCCCAGCCTCCAAATTCACAGGCCTGCAGTTCAGGGACAAAGCCCCCAGAAAAATGCCTGCCACCCCCTGCTCGCGTGCAAGAACCATGCCGTATCAGTAGACTGCATCTCACCAGCAACCATATGCATGGGAATCTGGCACAAACTCTGAGCCAAGAAGAACACCCAGTGCCAGCAGGAATGAGAGCTTTGCCCCGTTTTTTCCGGAGTCTATACTGCGGATGGAGGAACCCTACCTGCCCCCCGTCACTCCGGCCACAGGGCAGGTGCTGTGCCACCTCCGCAGCACCCACCTCTCCCTGACACCAAGAATACCCCAGCCAGGCTGGACAAGGCATGCACTGAAAAGAAATTAACAGCATGAGCGCAAAGATAAAGACATATTATTGCGAAACAGAGGTATATGTACTTCAGAGGAGCAGAAGCGACTGATACCCATAGGATGAAAAGTACAGTTTAGTTGGGGTCACTTTTTGTACAGACAGGAGTTCACAAATGCCTTTGTTCCTAGTCACCTAGGTAAGACAAATTACTCAGATGGAACAGATACATGAACAGCAACAAGGATTAATTACCACGTAATTAATTAATGGAAAAGTCTGGATGAAATGATAAACCAGTGGAAAGACTGAAAAAAAAAATTGAACTGTGACATAGACCCTTAGTAAACAGATCCATTTATTACCATTAACACACACAGACGGCACTGCTCTGTTTCTCGCTCTGCCATATAAAGTTATAATTAATTATGCAGTGCAGCCGTTGACACCTGAGATCGATGCACTATTAGCTATACTCTTACAAGGCCAGACTCTGAGAGGAGAGAACTTTGCAGACACCTGATACAGCCTCAGCATCTGCTGCCTCGGCACAGTATCTGCTTAACACAGCAGCCACCTCACGTGGCACGTTACAGATGCAGGAAAAAAAAAAAGGGGGGACGGGGACGGGGTGTATTTAATTTAAAAATATGCACTTCATAGTTTATCACATGCATTTTATGGAAAAACACAGTGAGGCAGCACAGGGACCACACTGACCCGTGGCAAAGTGTTTGTCCATGCCCTACGCTTTTAGCATGAGCTTCCTTTTTGGACTGCAAAGTCCTGGAGTTCGTCAGCCAAACGTGCGTAGGCTATGCCACATGTCTCCGACCTAAGGCACTTTCTCTCTACAGCGGAAGATACAACAACTTTCACCTCAGTGAGTCCCAGAAAGGAATAATAAAAAGGCTGTGAGATTAAATCAGCCCAAATTGATAATGAACTCCAGGTTTGTTTTGAACTGAGCTCACTCTTAAATTGCGTCCCTTGCGCTGAGTGACTCAGGGGATTGGTTTGGAATCAGGAATGTTTTGAATTGCTCCGTTCTGGATTTTATTATTCCCCCCTGGGCAAGTGGATGTATTTGAGAGCCTGAAACTTCATTTGTAGAAATCCTGCTATAGCTGGAAAAGCAGGAATCAAACCAACCAGGACAGAACACGTGCTGATGCCTCTGAGTCAGCATTCAAATTCCTGTTCCACTCCAGCATTTACCAACTCTGGAAGGGGCGAGGGAAGGGCTGGGGGGAGGGAAAAGAAAAAGAAAAGACAAGAGGCTTTCCTTACAGTACCAGCAGCACAGAACCACGTGTGTGGTACGGGAAACAGCCTTGGTCTCTGCTTTTCAGAAACTTTCTTCTACGTGAAGAAGCTCATTGTATAATACTTACAACTCTGGTCCTGTTCCTGGTTTAGTCTGTTTCTCACTTTCCTGCCAGCTGGTGGCTGTAATTGCTGATATCTCATCAGTTTAGGGAGAGGTTAGTATTTTTCCTTTTGACAGGAGACTTGTTGCTGCAAGTCTGATATATTTAACATTCTTTCTACCTGGTTCATTTACTAACACACAATAATTAGCTTCCAGAAACAATTGGCGTAGCTCAAAGGACTTGTTCACTGAGATTTGTATCCAAAGTTTTTAGTCTGAGCAAACACAAAGGAAAGGAAAAAAGAAAGGAAAAAAAAAAGACAGAGCATGTGTTCAAGATGAGACTTGAACCAAAGCCTCAGCCCAGTATAGCTCCTGCGCAGTGCTGAAACCCAGGTGATAACAACAAAGGAATGCACAGAAGCAGAAAGCTAAATTCTGCAGTACAAGTGGACCTCAAACGTGACTGCAATTATATGGAAGATGTGCTCCTACTCCTTATAGCCATCGTTTCACTTGGCTCACTCCCAGCAATAGTCACAGAGGTTTTATGGGCAACTCAAATATAAGATGAGACCAAAAATTAATGGAGATACTGACCGCACACTTACCATGCATTACAGTAATTCAATTTAAAAGACAACTGTTAGTGCTCTTATTTCTACAGCTACCTGCCTTCCCAAGAAATACTCAGGAGACAGCAATTAATGCACAACTTTATGCTCCTTAAGGACTTAAATTAAAGACATATGTCTGTCTTATTTAAAACAGGAAAAAAAAAAGTACTTATCTTGGGAGGGGTAAAGATAGAAAGAATCTTCTCAAGTGTTCCAAGGTAGAGGTGGGAAAATGAGGTGGTGAGATGGCCCCCAGGTCGCAGTTTGTACAGTAAAAGACCAAAGCACTAAAAGAAAAACTCTTGATAGCCGACTGGGATCACCATCAGGGCAGGTTCAATGGAGAGATTTCAAAAAGTTCAAGTGAGAACAGCCCCTGTCCGGCTAGAGCAGGCAAGTGCTGATTGTGGACAGATGGGAGTTTGACTTTGAAGACAAAAGTTAAGATGATATTGCGTTTCAAAGAACAAATTAAGAAGCAACAGATCTTGGTCTTCTCCTCCACCTCAGACATGGTTTCATCTTCCACTCGATCACTACTTGCTGAATTTTCAAAACTCCTCCTATACAGCATCTCACACTGAAAACAGTAAATGACGGTTGTGAATCAAGAAATTCAAGAGGTAGCTTTGTCTGACTCTATGTTTTCATTTGCAAGGTAGAGGCAATAAACATCTCACTACTTCAAAGTGCCAGAGTGCTTTGAGATCCTCATAATGAAAACACTAGGTAAAAACTGCAGTTATGATCATCTGTGTGATCACTATACAAACAGCGCAAGCTTGCTCTCTCAGATTTACAGCTCCATTACAGATCATTCATTTTACTTTTTGTGTTACAACTGAAGTAGCTGATGACTAACTTACTGAATGCAGAAATGCTACTGTACTCCTTGGAGTATTCCTTCCTGCATCTCTTTCCCCACCCCCAGACATATGTTAGTAGTTAGAAGCAGCTTGCCGAAACTCGAAGTTTGACAGGAGGGGAAAAAAGGGGAGGAAACACAGGAACACAAGAGAATACCTAAAAAGACCGCCCTTGGCTCTCTAGCTACATACACACTTGCTGTCGCTATATAAGGTTTTTAGTTAAGGCAAAGGAACACCTAACCAACTGAAGCAGTAAGAAATAAAATATCCCCTATTATATATACACCTTTCCTTGAATGAAAATAATGATTAAAGAATGAAAGAACTCAGATTTTGGTAACACACATACACTGTGCATTAATTTGGATCACAAGGAGTTATTCCTTACCTTTAATGATGGCAATATCAGCACAGTAACTACTGTAGTTTACCCTGTCTTTATGGATGTGGTGGGAGACTCGGAGGAAGGCTGAGCCCTGTACCTGAAGCAGTGCAGTACTCCCTGACAAAAGCTCTGAGGAAGAGCTGGGAAGGACACACAGGACTAGTAAACGGAAAGGAAGAATGACAAACCTGCTGCTAGGAATCCCTGAAAGACGACAAAACATTATCCTGCCTTCTGATTGCCCTTATACCAGAGACCTGAAAAGGGCAGGAGGTAAAGAAAGAGGTAGAAGAAAGAACCACTGACCTCTCTGGGCCCAGGCCAGGAACGTACAGCGATCGGGAGCCAAACAAGAAGAGAGAGTGTGGTTGGTGATGAACATGCCACCAGGGCAGGGAATAGCATCCGCAAAGTGCTAATTCCAATCGTCATCACTGTGACAAAAAAACACAACCCAGTGCTCACGAGCAAACTACAGCCAGCCATATACTTGTATACACATCACTTCAGAGCCGTAAGATGATGGGAACCACTGGAATAGACACCGCATCGGTGCCTACTGTAAGACGGATTCGTATCTCATTCACCTCCTCAGAAGCACGGCTGTTACACAAACTCCCAGAAACACTGGCATCCCGCCCAAAAAGCACTTATTCAGCCAATTCAATTAATGTTATCATGAAGTCACAATATATCTAATGAATGGGACAGCCAAGTTACTACTCATTATCACAGCGTTTCTCTTTGGAAGAGTGTCAGTGACGGGATGCAGAGAGCACATTCTGATGGACAGATGGCAGGGAGCGGATAAGGAAAGCTAAAACAGCCCGGACAGATCAGCTACTCTGCCCTGACTTCCAGAACTGGTCCTGGGAATAGGATTGTCACCTTGGCTTTAATGTGCATAGGGCCTGCAGCAGACTTTCTCCTGGTGAGCAGTGAGTCTGAAGTGAAGATTTCAACAAAGCCAAAAATACTACAGCTTCTCAAACTGTTAATCAATTAATTAACCACAACACTGACAACAGTATTCTGGAAGCTTTTCATGCCTTTTTTTTTTTTTTTGGAAAGAGTAGGGCAAATGCACCCAGATCACATCTTTTTTCACATTTAGTTAATTGCTTGGCAGCACACATCCTGACAAAAATGCTGCCTGTACATGTTCACGTATTTGAGTTACCCAGCATAGGAACAGCAGGGGATTCTTGGAGTTTCGGCACCACTAATAATTTCACTGTTTTCATTCCCCTGGGATTGCTTGCTAAAACCTAGTTATCACAAAGTTAATACCCTAAAACAGAAGCATTCTAAAAAAAAAAGATGACATGAAAAGGTTGAAATTCCATACCTGCGTCTCTCTGGACTTTAGCTTCCCTTGTGGACCCTCCATCTGAGATGCCCTAACGCTTCGTGCGCTGTTGTAAATATAATGCACTGCTAAACATAAATCATGGACCAAGATGTTAAGAGTTGTTCTGCTAGGGCTGAGGCTTGGTATGGCAGAACGCTGTAGATAAGCAATGAAATGCCACAGGGAAAGAGGCTGGAACTGGGCTTCCATTCCTGGACTATCATTGTATTACAGGTTGGGAATAAAATCCAGCAGGGTTCATCAGCATAGGTAATGAAGCTTGGCAGAAGCATTATTTATAATACCTCATGTATGCTTATAATCACAGATGTAAAAAGAAAACAGGATTTTGCGTTGAAGTACTAGCTTCAGACTTTCTTTTTTTCAGAAATTGAAATGCTCCTAGCTAAACGAATAACTTAGGCATTTCCCATGCAATATGATTAAGGCTTCATAGCTATAATTTCTCACATGTGGTTTTGAATGTACTGTTTTGTTTACAAAGGACATTTGATCCAGTTCTCAGATCAACCCCAGTGCCTGGCAAGTTAAAAGCTGTGATCAAGGTTGACTCCTTCCTTAACTCTACAGACCAGAGTTCAGGATTTGCCTGATCTAAATAAACTGCACCATCAGAGCGGTTTGATTTTAGGTCTCCATCTTATTTAACTGGCAGAAATACTGATTTTTGCTGATGCTGTTTTCTAGGAAAAATATTTAGCTGACTGATGAGCATTGCAGAGATGCTTGTGATAAGTCTAAACAAGTTAGCCTAATCACTGGAAGCACAGTAATTGCAATAGCACAGTGCTAAACGTGGGTTAATACACCCTGCTAGGACTATCAGGATAAATTTGCCTGCAAGGAAACTCCAGGGTACCCCACAGCCATCCTTCCTCAAATATTCAAGTTAGTTCTTGGTATATGCTGCAGCATAGGAACACCTGGAATCTGAGAGAAAAATATCTAAGGAAGGGAAAAGATGTTCATGATTAACTGGGAAGTTAAACTAACGTTTCATGAGTTTTCCTACTTAAGTTTTCACTGTAGTTTCTGAACCTTCCCATAGTCGTTCTTACAATTCCAGATCAGGAAGACCTTGGAAGCTTGGGTCCGTAATTTTGTGTTTGTGAACTGAAACGACGCATGCTGCTGCCATCTGGGCACACAGGATGAGTCAGTGGGAGCTGTTTGCCACTGCCCTCTCGGGTATGCCAGGGACAGCCACCAGGCTGCCCTTGTGCCTCTGCTGGGAGAGGAACAGAAAAGGGCAGAGCACCCACACTAGTGTTGGCTGCGGCCCTTCAAGACTAACTTCTGAGTCAGTCTAGATCTAGATTACTCTACAGATTTTATAACAGATAGGGAAAGCTTGTTCGTGTGTTTCTAGAGCATGCATCTCTGATTTGAGCTCCTGGGCATTACTGCTATATCCATAATGGTATCTGAGTCTCTCAAATTACAGTAATTGAAACAGACAAGAATCATTAGGTTTCATCTTTATCTCAGTTCAGGACTTTAGGAGAACTTCATGTTTCAAACAGTGGGGCTTGCACCACTTCCCTGCAAGTCTGGTTGATGGAGCAACAGATCCACTGTCAGGAAATTCTTTTCCCTTGGTATTCAACTTGAAGTTCCTTTCTGCTTCCTCTTTTCTCTGCCAATTACCTCTCTGGAGCACACTAAGCAAATCCTTCAACATTTACATCTTTAAAACAGTATGGCATAATTAACTCCAGGGGAACAGCTTTCACCAAACTACATATATTTATCTCTCTTAATCTTGCATTATTAATTTAACCCCTCCAGCCAGTCCCTGAGTTGTTTGGGTTGCTCTCCTCTGAGCTCATGCCAATTTGTTAGCTTTTTTCTGGCAACTCAAATGAATAAAGCTGAGAGCAATGTGGTAGGTGTGGTCTTTTCTGAGCCACAGAGAAAAATCTCTATGGTTAAAGTCCATTCTGAACCACACAGAATGACAGCACATTAAAATACTTCGTAAATGGAAACTAATTCCCACACCACCTCTGTGAGAAGGGGAAGTAAGCGTCTGACCTGTTTTACAGAGTGGAAACAAAACATTTTACCTGTGGCCACAAGGGGAGAGTCAGTGCGAGAACAATGTCTAAAATTCGGCATTTTCCCCTTAGCCTTGAGTTTAGATCATTTCCACTGCTCTATAAAACAAACTCAAGGAGCTCCAAAGAGAAGATTTTCAGAAAGAAGTGACTTAGTCCCAACTGTCCTGTAATTCTGCTTCGAGCGCTCTGCTCTTATATTATCATATTGGCTCTGCTACCGAGTACCATTTTGCTTCCCGGCGTTCAGACACTGTTATGATACTTGACTTCCCTCCCTCATTCCCATCCATCTGAAATTGTAGTCTGAATGTACAACCCTCTGGAGCCCAATCCACTTAAGCTTTGAAGCAACTGTCAAAATACAGTACATCAAAGCATAAGACTGAGAATGTGCAACATCCCTGAAAAGCCACAGCGCGAGAGAAATACGTTTCTCAAAAACTAGAAGTCAGAGGTGTAGATTTGTAAGAAGAACTGAACATAAAGCAGTTCAGTGCAGGATCCTTCTATTTGGGTAAAAACTCTGTAACATTATAAAGTGTTGGCACCATTCAACTCGTGCTTCATATGTTTCAGCAGCACTGTGTTGCTGTTGGTCTTGACAGCCTAAGCAATGCCAAGTCCCTAGGGAGTGCCGCAATGAAACTGTTGCATGCCTGGCTGGAGAAGTAGCAGCTGTAGAGTGAGACCATATACTAAAGAGAACATGTTTCAGCTTGATGATTTTTTTTTTAAAGCCATTTCTATACCTTCTACACGTAGTTTGCTTCCTTTGCACTCTCACTCACATAGCTCTTTTTTGGTGCCTGTTTCCCTGCCAGACTACTTTTGTATTCAGTCTTTTTCCAAAAAGTTCAGCAGAATTTTCTAAAAACAATACAAGTATCGCAGTCCTACATCACTGTATTAGTGACAATGGCATACAATTCTGGTTTAGTACCTTTGATCTACTAAGCAGACGATTTATATGCTTGATAACTAAATAGGATTTGAATAACCTGAAGCAGTCCATAAGGCATGAGTGCATTTTGTCTAGCACTTCCAAAGAAGAGTTTCCAAAGAACGATTACAATGTAAACACCAATGCTGAACCAAACACAGCTAAAACCCATGCTTGATGCACCATGCTCAGGTTAGCACATATTTTTTTACTGCAAATAATGGTTGCACTCAGGAGTTGAAAAAGCATGAGCAAAAAATAAATAAAAAAAAATAATCCTGGGGTATTATTCTAACTGAGATGCGGTAACTTCCAGGTTTCTGCATTTTTAGACTACACTCCATGTTTTTAAAATTTCTCACTATCACAGGAGCCAAACCTTACTTTTTTTTTTGTAGTAGATACTGAAATGGTCCTGTAACTTTCTAATTATAGCAGCAATCACTTAAACAAACAAGCGACCCCAAACACAACTATCAAAGAAACAGAGCTTACCACTATGTCACAAGAACGACATCATGACATCATACAGCTTTCTGGCCTTGGAGCAGGTCACAAGAGCTGTCCCGTCTGTTTCTTCCCTGCTCAGTCCCACGTACTCTTCATGACAGCCTTCTTATTAAGCGTTTGTATATCCCCTGTCTGTATTAATTTGTGAGCTCACACAAGACAAATAATCCTAAGGCTTCCAAAGCCAGCGCTCCTCCCTTCGTGCCCTCTTCCCAAAAGTCATCTGGTACCCCCAGAAGGTGGAGAGACACCAAGCT
Source organism: Himantopus leucocephalus (assembly GCA_003993805.1). Taxonomy (NCBI): domain Eukaryota; kingdom Metazoa; phylum Chordata; class Aves; order Charadriiformes; family Recurvirostridae; genus Himantopus; species Himantopus leucocephalus. The sequence goes on from RSEF01000005.1 coordinate 19,991,909, forward strand.
GTGGAGACTTACACAGTGTTGACTCTGTTCTCTGTCTAGAGTTTTGCAGTGACTGTGGAAAAAGCCTATACCTTCCACCAACATTAAGTATAAAAAGCTGGAAGAAAAAAAATAAAGAAGTTGGAGGAGGTTCTTGAGAGATCCTAGAAGAAAATATCTTCCAGAAAAGCAGAATCTCTTGATGACACAGCCCTCCCACCAATCAAGGTACAAATAAGACAATTGTATCGTGTAAATTAGAAGAGAAGCAATAAATAGTCTCAATTCTGTTTCTTAACAGGTAATCGTCATGCCTGTATCTGGACAGGGAAGAATGCCATTTGAGGGGAGATTTCATTTATCCTGGAACCTAACCTTTCCCTGGGGAACCTCTTTCACAAAGTTGCATACAATACCTCTATTCATTGACTGCTTTTTCCATTAGTTGCTCTGAGTTAGGGGGTCCATTCCCTGCTCAGCCCTTTCCTCCAATTCCCCCTCCTCTTCCCTGTCCTCCAATTCCCCCTCCTCTTCCCTGTACTATCACACGGTCACTTTGTGAGCAGTGTTACTTTCTTCCATTCTGTTATCCTTGCAATATATGTTTGATGTGCTTGGCATACAGAACTGATGTCTGTTTAGATTAAAACCATGTTGTAATTTGGAGGAAAAACATACAAAGCCACGGCTGAGCATGACAGAAGAAAGCTATCGCCAGCTTTGGAAGCTGCAGTTTGTCCCTGCTGGGAATAGCCCAGGACCATGTTTATTACGTTAACCAGAAACAGGGGAAGTGGCTGAGGTTTCGCTGGTCTTTCCGCTCCATGCTGTAGAGAGGCCAGTGTTCGTTCCCCCCAGCTATGTAGGGTGAACATTTTACACATACTCTCATTTCTACTTAATGGTTCTTCCATCCTTTCAAATAACTCTGTCCACTCTGGCAAGCATGTGATTTATGGAACCCCAGCAGAAACGAATGGATTACACAGCTAATGAATGAATCAAACAAACCCAAGAGGCCAGATCATATGATCAGCTGAATGGAGTGAGTTTTTTAAATGGCACTTCTACTTAGGTTATACTAAGGTTTCAAAGAGCCAGAATCCAGACAGATACTGCATTGTTTAAAAACCATGGAATTCTTCAATGTGGATCTGCCTTCACTGACATCTTTCAGCAGCGCTGCCTCCATCTGAATTAGCTGTGATTGATGCAAAAACTTCTCTGTGACAGCATATACAAGACTTTGGACAGAACAACTTACGGAGCATTCTCTCTCTCTCTAACACAGCTACGGCACCTTGCATTTCTAACAGGCTACTTCTCTTGGAAAATATCCAGGGCTATGAAACTTTATCTGCTGAAATCTTGCCCTTTCAGTAGTGGTATTAGCCTGAACTTCTAAGCTGGCTGCATACGAAATGTACCCAAGGAATGGCCTGGAAAGGGTGGGATACCTGGAGACTCCAGCAGAAACTGCAGACTTTGCACCAAACTTGCATTCCAACAAACTACCTTTGATAAAAGCTTTGCCTTTTTATCAGCCCAAAGAAGCTCTTTCAACATCACAGCCTATTAGGCTTGTGAAGGTTAAAAAAAAAAAGTCTCCCTTCAGATGTAAGAAGTGGTAGTAGTCTAATATTAAAGAGTCTCCCTTCAGATGTAAGAAGTAGTAGTAGTCTTACATTACAGATTAGAATAAGAGGTAATTCTGTGCTAAGACAAGGCAGAAAGTCATTGAAAAAACTGAGTAACTGAGCTAAGGTCTGCTGTGTCCCACTCTCTTAATTAATGCACTAACTTCACATGACTCGGTTTACAAAATACCAGGCTCCAACATGAGCAGTTAATTTTATTAATTGTGCTGCCATTAGGCACCGAGCTGTTCTAATTTGGTGTCTTAGGAGGAAGAAAAATTTCTGACATGCATTTTCTCATAGTACTTTTTTCCCAGTAAACCTTTGAAGCTTTTTCTACAGCTTTTGACTTAAGCAAATCATCATTGATAGACACACAATGCCAGTACTTGGGTTGGATTTGCAAAATCTTAGCATACATGTTTTGATTTTGTGTGATCAAAACACAGATGGTCTCGATTCGGGTCTAAATTTATTCAAATACAAAAGGTGGTTTTTTCTGAGAGTGGAATTGAGTGTGGTAGTTTAACTACAGTTCAAGTTCTAACCTATTTCTGGACACCTAATTCACACAGCGGAGAATGGCAATACGTCTAAGAGCAGTCCAACTTTATTTTGTCATACCACAATACAGTACAGACAAATCAAGTTAGTGTTCTCAACACCAGCATATACTTACTGTTTGAGCTATGCATGTAATTTCTGGCTTACTATGAAATTATTTTTAAAATGTGAGAAGTTGTTTTGTTTTGATTGAAAATTTCTTCAGCTTTTATATTAAATGCAGGCAAATTTAAAGTGACAATTCATAGTGACATTAAAATCTTTGCCTTTTAAATACCAAATGGAAATGTTTAATTTTTTTCAAATTTTAATCCTACTTATTAGGCCTATGCTCTGAATTTGATGAATACCCATTTTTAGCTAAAACTAAATTGCACTTTTGGGGAATGAACCGTTTGATAAATATTGCTTAGTGGTACTCAGGATTTCTTCCCTTCTGCCAAAGAAAGGTCACCAGAGGGAGCGAAGAGATTTAGCTGAAAATTAGTTTAAGATAATTATTATACATCTTTCAGGTTCTTCCTACATAGAGAACAACAAATATTGCAGAAACAGAAGTTGTTTTATACATATAATTTGAGAATATATTTTGTGGAACAAGTGAAAAAGCTTTCTTCCACCCACTGTTTTGGAGCTCTTTGACTTGTTCCAACTGGCCAATTCCGGCAGACCTAAAATCATTAAATGGGTGGCTTTTTTGTTAGTACTACTGAGAGAGAGAAATGTTATCTCCGAGTGGTGCCTTGTGTTAAAGGGAAGGGAGAGGTAATTAAACAATTTCGTACATGATTCTACAGGATTTGCTCAATTAGACTTTCCTATTCTGAGCTGAAGATCATCTCAGCAACTTAGCCATAAATACTTATCAGGACTCGCCTTTTCACTGCCCAAACACTAAGCTGTTTTTACTTAACAAGTCTTGTGAGATTCAGCATTTACATATCAATCATATTTACTATTAGCTACCAGCACTGAAATGACAAAAACTACTTCTACTCTTGGAGACTAATAGAATTGATTGAACCCTGCTCTGCACTTTATGCCATGTGGAAAAATAAGTGGCAAATAGTATTTCTCCTTTTCTCTCCCCACAAAGCCTGACATTTCATTTCATCTGAGCATTTTATTGGTTCTCACATCTGGATTATATAAATATAAAGCACAGTTTTCAATATCTGTGTTGCTTAAGGTTACAGTATTTGACAAATCCTATTCACCAGGCTGTCAAATTGAATTAACATGGGCAATGGAGGGGGAACAAAAGAATAAAGAGGCTAAGTTTTATTCCCTTGTGTTCACAAAGTGAGACAAAATTAACCCCTCTGAAGGGGAAGCACCAGCCCCAACAGACAAGCCTGCTAGAGTGGTAACAGGCAACATAAATCCAGAAATTATGTTGGCTGGCATCCCAGAGAATAACTGGCCATCAGGTTCCTATAACAGAAGCCACGCCTCAGCTCCTGAGAGCTTCCCGTCTGAGGCAGTAATACTTTTTGTTGTAGCATCAACTGAAGTTTTAACCACAAATCACCAGCAAGCACACTAGGTAGGATACATCTAATGCTTCTTTCAAGGATTCTTACTTACATTCAGTCAGAAACTTCTGAAAGACACTGTGAACTCACCAGTGGGCCAAAAAGATTAACTGGTCCCATGTTTGTTTAGCTGATCAGGAGAGTTAAGTCTCAAGGGATGCTCTTCATATCACTCCTTTGAAGATTGTTCCTATGTAGTTGCCCACACAGAATCTTTTTTATCTTATCCTCCAGGGTGGCTTTTGTGCTGACACTATGCTTCAGCAGCCATATGCTGTGGAGGGCACTTACCATCAACAGAGATGCACACAAAGCCCAGAAAAACAGTAACAATAGAAGCCAAAGTCAGGGGGCTTGTCTGCGTGAAACAGCTTAATCCACAACAGATGCTTAAATCCAGTACAGTGCTGATTAGACTTACAGGTAAGACAAACTCATAATAGCAATCCTGCACACGACCAGAACTTTTATCTGTTAGGCAAAAATCTTGGATCATAGTTTGCGCCAAAATGGCATTTGAAGGTCTCTGCAGGGCGCAAGAGAGAGAATTTCTTCCTCAGAGTTACATGGGAGCTTTGCAATCACTACTGCATTTCTGAGCTGAACTCAGGAAATTCATACAAATCCAAAATCTTTACTAGTGAGGTAGCCAGATCCCAGAGGTGAGACCAGGTGGTCCCATCTGCACTCCACTCTTCCTGCAATTGCATTTTTGCCCCCACTGGCTTCACACATCCCTATCAGGTATGGATAGATGGACTCTATTCATTCTCTCTTCCTGCGTGAAACTGCAATTCTAGTTCAAAACAGAGACTACAACTCACATACACTCCAGGATACTCATCTAAGTAGAACAAAATGGGCTCAGCACCTGAGTCCATGACTGTCAGTGAAGAGAGCGACAAAACAGCTCTCTCACATTAAAACTTAGCAGTAATGCATTTTGACAAAAAGGACTGAAAACATACACCAAGACAGTTTCAATTTCTTTCAGTAGTTCAGTGTAACAAGGCTGTCAGCCCAGCTGAGCTTTGGTGGCTCTTTTATCATGACAGAGAGACACCTTTTAACTATTCGCAGTGTATTTGACTGGCTGGCTCCCGACATTAACTTCCACGTTATGTACTTAGACAGCTTCAGAGAGAGCATGTTCACAGCTATTACGGCATTTCTTCCTACTGTCTGCAAATAATTTGGGGGGAAGTGACTGTTTAATTCTTCTTAAGCTCTGTGCTAATCAGTATGAAAACTGAGTAACATCTTTCTATCTTAAACATCTTCATGTTCACAGCACATACATTACACAGACCCCATATTGAGTAGCCTCATAGAACGGGGACTTAAATTTTAGGAAATGAAGGAAACCACGTGGCTCGGTTATGAGGATTTTTTGTTGTTATTAATAAAGCACATATATGTACAGATTGAACCTTCTCCTGACTTCATGCAAAGAGTTATGGGAAGTCACTTGACATGGAGGAGGGAGGGACTCTTTATCAAGGAGAGTAGCAATAGGATGAGGGGTAACAGTTTTACACTGAAAGAGGGGAGATTTAGACTAGATCTAAGGAAGAAATTCTTGCCTGTGAGGGTGGTGAGCCCCTGGCGCAGGTTGCCCAGAGAAGCTGTGGCTGCCCCATCCCTGGAGGTGTTCAAGGCCAGGTTGGACGGGGCTTGGAGCAACCTGGGCTGGTGGGAGGTGTCCCTGCCCAGGGCAGGGGTGTGGAACTAGATGAGCTTTAAGGTCCCTTCCAACTCTAACCATTCTATGATTCTATGGTATTTTCATTGTCAATTTGATTAAAGAAAACAAACAAACAAAAAACCTGCATAATAGGCTGCTGCCATGATCCATACTGCTATTACAGTGCTGAAGGGCAACAATGATTGCTCCTTCCAGCTTACTATTTGGAACATGCTTTTGCTTATCTCAACTATCTGCTGACAGGAAACATGCATAAATGTGATCATCTAAAGACAGACTTGGTAGACCTTTTTTTAAAACCACCTCTTTATGGCAAAAACTAAGGGACCGATAGGCAGTAAAAAAAGCAGAGAAAACATTCCAGCAGTGACACTGTTCCCCTGAGACACAGTAACACAAGACATATCTGTTGTGAGCTAAAGGATCACAGGAAAAGTTTAAAATCTTTTTTGTATGTATATGTCTATGTACATATATATTTGACACTGTACTGACAGTCTTGTTAAGCATTCTTATATACAGTCATCATGATGTCAAAATGGTATCAAGGCTCTCTAGAAGCCTGGAGAAGAACTGGCACCTTTCCCTGTGATCAAAACCAACTCTCAGCTGAGACGAGTTAAAGCTACAGCCACTCCTTGGGTATTTTTCTAGGTTTATAGTAGTAACAAAAACTCAGAGATAAATCATGCTTTTTGTTCTTTCAACTCATCAAGTTTCCTCTTTTACAAATAATATGACACACTCCCAGTCTCCCCAAACATGTATATTACACTGAGTCATCCGAAACCTCCAACAAACCAAGACTCATTAAATCACATTAGATACCTATTTCCTCAATAAAAAGACAACAAGATTCAGACAGCACGCTATTGGGCATACAGTCCAATAGTGAGCAGTGCCAACTATGGCTGAAGTCACAGAAGCACATCATCAATGTCCACATATGCCTAGAGGGACACGACAGTTACCAGAAGTTGTTTTATAATGGGCCTGTTTCACATAAACATTTACCAAGAGCTCCTTATTGGCAAAACACTTTACTATGGAAGAGACAAAGACCAAAATAAAGCAGCAATAATCCAATACACGAGTATTTGCAAGTATGTGGAAAGGAGCTATGAACAGGTAGAAGAGAAGTCAGTGAAGAAAGAGAGCCTAGAAGGAAGGAGAATAGCATCTGCCCAACTCTTAAGAATGGAAAGAGGGTTTAGGGAAGGTCCCTGAGGTCAGTTCAGGCAAAGGGCACTCACTTTGCACAAATGCAACTGGTTTGGCATTGTGCTGAGAGGGAAGCCACCAAAGACTCCTAACTACGGAAAAGCGCGATTGAAAACGGAGGGGGAATAGAGGAGAAGTACAGCTGTTTGGAGGCGGGGAACCTCAGAAACACAACAAGCATGATGTGAAGGGTCGTGGCTAGCTTCTATGTCAAGGAGATTCTCTTGGACAGCGTTCAGCATCATTTGTGCTTCCTTAGACTCCAAGCTAGAATTAGTGCAGGCAACATTTTGAGACCAATGGATCAGATTTATTCCCCTTGGGAAAGAAAAATCTAAAGTCAAAAACTGACTTCAAAAAAGAGAAAGATCCTGCTTATTTCTGTATCGGTAATTTCTTACCCTTGCAAGAGGGAGCAGCTTTCCAGCGGTGCTGCATTCGGAGCTCAGCAGCTGGGACCCCCTGCCTCACACAGATACTGCTCTTTGGATACTACAGCTTAAGCTCCTGGCTGTTGAGTTTTGCTTTGTGCACCAAAGACCTGCCTACACGCTCTCCTTTGCGCCTCTTCTAATCACTGCAAACCTTTGTTGTCCAGAACCATTACTCCAAACCTTACAGAGTCCAAGAGACCTAGCTGACACAAGTAAGGATACAATAAAGCAGTGGATAAGTTGTTCAGCATATACTTCTCTAAAGAATTGCTTCTACCCAAGAATCTGAGCCAAGAACAGAAACACTTCAGTTAGGAGTAAAACAAAGACTGTCAAGCACCCATAGAAAAACAGCTGATCGATTGGTATCTGAAATCGTTGAGGATTTAAAACTTCACAGTGAATGAGGCAGATCACTCAAGCCAGATACAATCAGAAGTTACTCCTACGTTCTGGCATGATGGATAATGTTACACAGGGGTTCTTAGGCACATTAATAAAGCTCAACATAATGATCATTTATCTGTCCAGATCAGCACTTCTTTGGGGGCACTACAATTGCCTGGCAAAAGAGAATCTCCATCTCTATTAGATCTAGAGAAATATAAAATAAGAAAAACACCTGGCAACACTCATACCTGTTTAGAAGGAAAGATTTAAAAATGAGATCAGTTAATGGACTAGTTATTCGAGGGCAATTTTTTTTTTTTTAAATAATTTTTATCATAGATCAAAGAGGAAATCAGCCTTTCCCAAGGCAATATGGAAGAGCAGAAGCATAGAAAGCATTATAATTATTCAACAAGGGACTAAAAACACAACTACAGAATTATAAGAACGACCTGCACTCCTACCCCTAAGCAGCGATGCAAAGCACGGCCACATGTCATAGCAGCTACTCCTCCTGCATGATCTCTTCCATGCTATTATCATCCTGCTGTCATAGGATCGTCAAAGGGAGAAGGCAAGATTCATTCTTGTGTGGGTACCAAATGCTGCACATACGGCAAAGCATAGTAAATAAAAACCTGATCCCATCAGCCTCACTTTAGAATCAAAGTTTTTTTCCAAATCTGCTTTTTGTGGTTTGCTCCAGCCCTAAGGGAAAACCAGGAAAACACGCATCCTGCAGAAAAAAATTAAACTCTGTTTGAGAGGGATTGAACCAGGAGAAAAAGGAAGGTCAAAAATGCAAAGGAACAATGGAAGATATTCCTGCTTTTGAAATGATCCATATACCAGCTCTTTATACTACAATGCACAGATGTCAGGAAAGCTAAGTGCAACACCGTTAGGCATTTCACATTTCTCCTAGACATTTATTATTTAGACATCATTTCTCTTTTATGGCTTCCCTAGAAGGTCAAGACAAATTTTCTCCCATCACCTCCAAGGCCCAGGTTGGTAATGAAACACCTACCCAACAAAATAATTGCTGCATTATACGCTGTAATGCTCCATTTGAAAAGGGGAACATGAAATAGCTCTATCCTTCAGGGAGCAGGGCTTCCACTCAGAACACCAATAGCTTTCACATTTCTCTCATTTTTTTTCTTCCTGTTTTGCAATATCATGTATTTCTGGCTAGAGGTTATACTGAAAGAAATCAAAACAACTTTTACACTTTCTATCTTTTTCATTGATCAGACCTGAAAACTCAAAATTAAGAAATCTAGTAATTGTAAGAGAAAAGGCTTAGGAAACAGGCATGCTAGATAAAACTAGAGTTCTATACAATAATTAATAAGATTTTCTGAACGTTACAGTAAAATTCAGTGCTGGTGAACAATACTCCCAATCTTCTGGTGTGTGCAAAGGACCAAAAAGAATTATCCATCGGAATTTCCCATTCTCTTTCAAGAGTCAAAGCACAGACTCTGCTCTTGCTTACACCATTGTGACCCCAACTTCTCTCCATTTACAATCTTCATAAAAAAGCCTAGAGCTCAGCCTTCATATTTGTATTTGCTCCCTGTGTATTAATAATGATCTATACTAACATTAAAATGCAGCTTCAAAAAAAATGCGCTTGTGCACATTAATGAAGCCACGAGAGGCAGCTTATTAGTGTTATCCCCTGATTCTGTAACTGAACAGAAGCAAGCAGGTAAGCATAAGGGTTTTTACCACAGCTGTAAAATATTTTCGCAAAGACATGCTTTATACACCAAGCTAGGCTTACACATTCTGATTTCCAATGCACAGTCAGCTCATATTTGATAGCACGATTTTCACAATTTTTAACAATTTTTATCACGATGTAAGTGCTCAGGCCAGTTAAAATGAGTACTCTGGCGTGGGAAATTCGCAGCCTCATTTGAATCGCTGGGAGGAGAGAATTTACTGGTAAGCTCTCTCTAGATTGTTTAATGCAAACTCCTGTTTGTGCGATACCTCTGCACTCGTGTTGCTGCACAGCTGCCCTCGCAGCCACAGGACCGGGCTGCCCTTGCAGTAAATGGGGAAACGCTTAACAGAGACAGATGTAAGAACCAGCCACAAAGCAAGGTAACCTGATAAAGCTCTTTTTATTAGCTACTGTAATAAAGAACATTGATCTGTAGAGTGCCAGCTCTTGAATGCACAAAGCAGAGTGAATTTCTCTAACAGGTCCCCAAAAAACATAAAAAGGTCTGCTAAGTGCAGCTTTACTCCTCCTTGTGATAAGAATTCCTCCGGGGAACCACACCAGACTGGCTCTGCTCACAGGTCCATGATAGACCTACTGCTCTTCTGAATGTGGAAAATTAATTTCTTTATTCTACTTTCCACTGCCAAGGGGCAGGAGAGTGGTACGACAGACACACAGACAGAGTATTTACGACAGACCCCAATTTTAAGTACTGTAACATGTTTGTTACTACATACTATTTTTGCAGCATCTGTTCCCACCATAAATACAACTCGGTACAACAAATGATAACTTTCACTGCCTTAAGGTTTGATTCTGCAGCACATATCCCATCAGGTTACCCGAAGCGATTACTTCCACGAATAAAGCTAAAGGATAATATTATGCTCTATAAATGCCTTGACTTCAAATGGAGTTACTCCTGTGAACGTGAATTCAAAGTGAATGGAAACAAAGTGGATCAGAATGAGATGAGATCTTGCATAAAGCTTCTAGCAAGAAAAAAAAGTGTCTCCATCTACAACTTCATGTATTATTAATCAGAAAGATTAGATTAGTCCACAGGAGTTGAGAAGATAAAGCATTTGTTTTCATCTTGGAAATTGTAGTTTCCTGCTGGTTAAGTCAGTCACCAACTTGAAAAGAGAAGCATTCACCCAGAACGCTAACCTGGGCTGTAACAGGCTTCTTCCTGCTTGTCTGAGTCAAATAAAGGTGTTTCAAGACTTGTTCCACACCCTCTGATAAGAGGTTACACTGCAGGGAAGTTTCATGTTTATCTCCTTTTTCTCTAGGAAATACCCATGAGGTAAGAGATGCTCAGTACTGCAGGTAATGCATTGGCAAGGAGCGAGGCAATGCTACCAAGAATGTTATATTTGCCTCTTCAAATTCCACCCATTTCAGCGTTTCGACATGCAGCGCTATAACCACGCAGGGTAGTTCATATCGAATAATGCAGAATCAGGATCTCACCCTGTAGGTGCCAACTGATGTTTTAAAAAGATTCTAAGTATTCCGTATTTTTAAACTAGATGGAATCAGAGTTTGTAACCTAAGGTCACGGTTTTATATTATGCTGGCTGCTGTTGAAAGGTGAAGTCCTATTTTCTTTTTCCCTATGAGGTACATATTCTCACGCTCAATCTTGCATGGGATTATGCCGTCTGTTGTCTCACCAATCCAATCCAATGGAAAACTTGCTTTTAGTTTTGAAAGCAAGTTTTCCATTAAGTCAGCAAACTGATCCAACTTGCCCACAGTCACAGAGTTGCCAGAGCAAACACAAACACTGGAAGCACATGGCTGGCCCAGGGAGAACAGGATCTCATTTCACTGGCAGCCTAAACTTAGACTGAACTCAGCGTAACATAAAACTGCCCCCTGAATTTTCTACGATGCTGTTTCCTAGCGGTGTTCTGCGACTCACAGAATACTGAATGGTATCTCAGGACAACTGTGAAGCAGTAGCTGTTCATATGTGGCTCATTTCCTCTTCCTCCCATTTGAAAAAGCTAAATTTATGTTAAGTAGTTTGCTAGAATGGTTTTCGTATGTAAGCGGTTACAGAGGTTGGCACAAAGCTCACAGCGGAGAAATAGAGGAAAACTGTATCCAGAACGCAATCATGAGACATTCTTGATGAAACCTGGTCCACATATTGTAAAGATAGTGTCTTACCTTCTCCTATAAACTCAGTTAAACCAAGATTTACCCAAATTATTAACAATTATTATTAGGGCTATGGAAGGTCTGAACTGCCTTCAATATGAAGTCAAGACTCCAGTACAGTAGTTTTCTCAGTACTTGCCACTCGGGGACTTTTTGTAAGTCTCAAGCGCATCTCTCAGAGCTTTAGTATTAAATGAGCAGAAGAATGTTCCTTAAAATAAAAAAAAATAAAAAAATTAAAAAAAAAAGCAAACAAAACATCCTTCCTTCCATTCTTTACAGATGAGAACAACAACTTAAACACCGCGGGCTAAAAATACCAGAAAACAAACCTAACCAAAACTGGGGTTTTTTTGGTTTGTTATGTTCTGCTTTTAAAAACAGGCTCTTAACTTTGGATAGCTAGGTTAGGATTTTGGAAGATTGAAAGTGCTAGAAGAGAAGAGTCCTTGCTCCTGCAAATTAGAACTCTTTAGTATTCCAGGACTACCTTCAATATCTAAACAATATATAAAGTATTTTCTGCCCTTCTAACTTCATTCCATTTTAAAGGCTTCAGTAATTTATATTAAGTTCCTTATATTAGTGCTCCTATTTTATTCTAACATCTATTCATTTCTCATTTTTAATTTCGGTACCTACATCTTATGCCAGTTCTAAGGAGAAAATTGGGAATTTAAGAATTCACTTTGTAGTTATTTTATTTCTGCCAGGCAGATCTTCACTTTACATTTTCCAGGAAACTAATCTGGCTTCTGGTCAAACAAAACCTGCCCAGCTTGAGTTTGGGATACTTTAAGACTTGAGCTAGCCTCTTCAAAACTGAGCAAAAGGTAAATTGGTAAAGATGGTAGTTTTGTGCAGTTTTGGAAAGCTGGGCTAGAAATTTGGTGGGGATGCTGCAGCAAGTGTTCCAAGTCCCTAACCGCCAGTCCAATGGCTACAGCCAGAGCCACATCTTGTCAAGCACACCAACTTCAGCACAATCTGAACTGGAGCACTCTTACAAGTGAAGAAGGAACCTCAAACTGTAGCAGATGCTCATTGTTCAGATATACAATTCTGTTCCAGAATATTAAAGTTCTTTTTTAGGCTCAGTTTCTAAAGATGAAAAGAACTCTTAAGATGAAAAACAAACCAGTCAATCTCACAAGAAAGTCTGATTTGGGGTCTAATTCTAAAGGACAACATTCTTTAGCACACATGCAAGTTTTACACAAGGTTTTTAAATGGCTTTCACATTTATTTTTCCTCTACGTCGCTGACAATACAATACAAAACTGTCTGAATTTAAAATATGCATTTCATTTCCACTACAATGGATTTATCTTTCTAGCAGATGTTGTTTGGAAAATCTAGTGACTGTAAAATGTCTTGATGTAAAGTGAAGACTAAATGTGTACCAATACCCTTTTTTTTCCTTCCCCTTTCTCCAGTGAGATTGCTTTTTTGCAAATCTCGTTCCCATCACTGTGCACATCAAATGCATGAAGCCATTTGTGGGACAGCCTTAAAGCTCAAACACTGGGTACCAAGAGGAAACATCAACATCCCTGTATATTCTAAAGCAATACTGATCAGTGAACGGCGTTTCTGATCTCTAGGCCCAGATTTCTCAGCATATCAAGTTTCTTTATTTGGAGGAATGGCTTATTTAGAAAACTGTAGCAATATTCCTCCTGGAAAAGAGTGAAGGCAGTTGTTTGAAAAGCAGAAGCTGACCTGGATTATCTGAGTGTCAGGCCAAGAACTTCAGCTGCTTGATTTAATTTTTAGTAAGCAGTCCAGGAAAAATGCAGAGCATTTGTAATTATAATTGTACAAACACTCTAGGGTTGCCCACTCGGCTTTTGAAAAGCTCTGTTTCAAAAAGTGGGATGTTTTGAAGCCTAATATAGGTACTAGCATAGTACAGCCCATATTAATGTGTCTTATTTGCACTGCCTATTCTAACAATTTTGGACAATTCTGTATTCACTGTAGCGACAGAAACCCTAGAGACTGAATACCATACAATCAAGCTTTCAGAGAATTCACCTGTAAGCAGCTACCCACATAGAAAAACCCCAGTCTTGTTCAGAGACTGACTCTGCTTTTGTTATTTCACTCCCAATAACTTTTCTTCCAAACCCTTCCACTCATTTTCTTACATAAGTAACGGTTATTTGACTTCTCACATGCACATACCTGTAACTCTTATTCTGGTCTCTACCATTACAGACTGTCCAGAAAACATGGTATCTGTTCTCCGTACAAATACATAGAAATTAAAAACAGATTAAAGAGTTAAGAAAAGCAGTTTGCCTTTTCTTGATAATTTTGAGTTTTTCTGAGAGGTTTAATTGCTTTTGCTAGTAACTATTTGATGCTCCTATGATAAATGATCTTTGTTCAATATTAGTTTAACAAGCCCTCTTCAACAGACTGCAAACGCTAAAAAAAAAATCGTGAAAGAAATCATGCTCTTGTTTTGCAAGTTCAAAGCTACTTAAAAAAAAAATCAGACTGAAATCAGTTATAGCCATGATCAGAATTAAATTAACTTCCATCAAGAATTTAACATCTGGATTTCAATTAAGCTTAGAGTTAATTGTTAACTGTCTTAACTCATAAGCCATCAAGGAGTTAAAAAAAAAAGAAAGAAAAAAAGGGAGAGATCAGCCTTTGATGCCGTTTTGAAAGTTGCTGAGCTATTAATCAGTAGTTATCAGTTTGCCTTAGATGACTAAAACTCATTAATATAAACGAGAAGCCTGAAAGGATCACATTAGTGTGCTATCGGTTTTATCATTTACAACACTGAAATAGCTAAAATAGTTAAGCTATCACACACTGCACAGAAGGATAATTTGGCATCATTAATTTTATTCTGCCATTTGCCAAACATAATTGGGAATGATAGGGACTTGTAAACCTGAGTTCCAGTAGCTTTTGCCCACATCCCCTTTTATTTTTTCCCCAGAGTCCTGGCATTTAATGAATGGAACAGCACCAAAAGCATCCAAATGTTTTAATAACTTGAATTTTGGCTGTCCACCAGTGCCACCCGTCTCTGTTCCCCTTCTGCTCATCTCCAGAGGCCACATTATTCTGTGTTGAAGCCTCTCATCCCCGGAACCAAGCCTGCTTTTTGCTAAGGTGATTAGAAGATAAGGGAGCTCTGGAGCTGTCAGCAAAGAGGCAGAGGCTCTCGGCAGAGATGACAGAAGCCGTTTAGCCCGAGGAAAGTTTTACATTCCTTTTGATTTCAGTGGCTATATAGTTCATAAAAGCATAGTGCTGTGGCAATTATTTCCAAAGCTTGTTGTTTTGGGGTTTTTTTTGTTTCTGTTGCTTTTCTATGAGCAGGGTAAAAATTTTCCTCTCATCATCTTCATTATGTACAATATGCCAGTTTTCAGATAAAGAGCTATTTACTGTTGGCCGGTTACTAATAGGCACAAAACTTAGCTGTTTGTCACAGTTATTTAATACTGCTCACTGGCCAAATTGTTTATTCTTAATGGAACTTTTACACTTCTGGCACACAAGGAATATTATGAAACGGAAACAGTTTCTCCCTTGCTAGTTAAAAGAAAGTAACAAAAAAAAAAAAACCCTCCTCTTTAATTTTCAGATTCTCAATTCAAAAAGTAATACTCTAGAATTAATCCTGGTAAAAAGACAAAACAACAATACGTACCTAGTCATCAAATGGTTAATGTACTAGATCTTGCAAGCAGTAAAATAATTACTCTTTTTTGGTTGGATATGCGCTCAGTTTGTGTATATGGCTGACAGTGAGCAAACAGCACTCAGCCTCACTACCACTGGATCTCTGCCTTTGAGTAAGAGCTTAGTATTTAGCTAGCTCATGAATTAAAAAGAAGTCATAAAAAGTAATCCATAAACATTAAATATGACTATGACTGATTTAAATATTGAGATCCAACCTACCTCCAATTTCAGGTTTGCAAACATTTAGCTAGTTCGGGGAGAGCAATTCTTAAGTAAATTCATGTGTGGATATGCCTATTCTACTTTATCTTTGTTCCTGGTCACTTTAATTCACTGAAAAATATAAGCAAAACTAAAAGAAAGAAGGTGTTCCAATTCCGGCGGTAGATAACCATACACCAGATCGGGATTATGATTACTTATTTACACTCAAGATCTACATTCAACCTAAAACGGAATTAGCCTTCAACTGTAGATAGATCCCTCGGATCTGAAAGGCTCCACTAATTTCAAGGAGTCATTCCCAATTTGAACCACTGCTGGGGAAGAACAATTTATACCTGTCCTTTCTAAAGGGATGTCATTCACTACATAGAAGGAAAGCATTCATCTTTCACGTTTTGTTACTTCACAGATAATCCCTTTAGCCTTCGGGTTGACATACTTTATAGAAATTCAAAATAACCATCCATTAGACTTATTTCATACTGCAGTCTTTTATGAAGCTCTTCAAAGAGCATTCTTATTCCAAAGAGATAAGAGAGTTCTTTTGTCACATTGACATATAGAGTTTATTATCCTTTAATGGAAACTTCATCATCTGTGGCAGTTTTGAACCTAAGGAGGTTGTGCTATTAGACACAACAGACATGCTACTTTTAACTGTAAAAAGTTACAATTCAAACAGTTGTTTCCACTGTTCTTGATATATTGCGATGTTATAGATGACATTTGCTCTTTTCCTGCCTGCAACTTTCATCACAAGAACAACCAAATCACAGGCCTCATTCAAAAACTTTTTAGTGAAAAAAAACCCCAATTTTTAAAGACAAAGGAAAAACAAGGGCTTGTCACAGTTATGGGTCCTGAACATTAGTATCATTAGCTCCGCTTCACACACTGAAATGGTCTGCAAACCAATACAAGGACTAAGTCTAAAATGGGAAGTTCTCTAGGGGATGGTTCAAAGCATGGAGCTGATCCAAGTTAAGATTAACCTTCGTGAATATTACTTTGAAGCCCCAGTTCAGTGTTGTCTACGCATTAAGAAACGTTGCCAACTAAAAAAAATTACTTTTCACCTCTAATCAGCTTCTGAAATGTGCCTTACTTCCTACCCCCCTGTGATTAACTAGGGGAGCCTCACTTGATTAGGAGCCTTTGGAAAGTGGATGCTATTTTTTCAACACAAATTCACGCAATAGGATCTCAGGCAGCTAATGATATAAGACAACTTAGACAGCAATTCTTTTCTGCGTGTGCACAACCAAGACTCTTAAGGGATGGTACATTTTCCTTTCTTAAAAAAAATATATACTGAACAGCAATATAAATTTTACTCTGATTTCATTTCAGACCATCAGGTTACAACTCTATCCTTCAACTGGAAGGACTAGTCATTAAATTTCTCCTTCTGATGGGAGGAATCAGACTGTCCTGTGAAACCTTTGCAGGCAGCTGTGGTCACCCTCCTGGACATGAAGGTACCACTTCACAAGCAAGCATTTCCATGCTGCCTAGAGTTCGTTAGCCTCCGGGTTAGAGTGGCTCTGCTGCTGTAAGGTTTCTGTTCTCAGAACAGTACTTCTACAGCTGTAAAGCTCACCGCTTCGGAGACGCCAACAGACCCACCTTAATGACAGCAAAAGGTTCTCAAATGAAGCTTCTAACCCAGGCTTTGATCATCTGTGATCACTAAAAATGAGCAGCATTACTGCAAGGTGATATTTTGCTCTGGCCTCTCTGTGGTACAGGTCTGCGTAGTTAAAATTTGCACATGGGGTTGAAGACTGCAAAGCCATTGACAAGGACAGATACATTAATATTCTCAACATGTTTACACTGGAGACCCCCATCCTGGAAACCAAGATGTATTCAGGAAACTCACTGTGTACAGTAATAGATCAGCTGGACTATTTACGATTCCTTTTACATTGGCATGGATTATGCATCAGGTGAAAAGAGTTATCATCTGCTCAGTACTTAACGCAATCTATTCACAGCTTATATTAAAATACAAGATGTTTGAGGAGGGACAAATTCTTTCCCAGGAATCACCAACACTGAAGCTTTGTTAACCACAAGTCCTTGGGTTTACAAAATCCCAGAGTTTGAAAAATCTGAAAAAGCATACGGTACCGGGTGATGTTTGTGCAAGTATCTCAAAGGAATCATTTTTTAACCTGCTGACATTGTGTAAACACACCAGTCTTAGGGGGCTTTTTCAAAAACTTTTAGTGTGTTTTCACCTAGGCCAAGTAATATAGCACACACCAAAACATTCGGGGGCGTTAACAGAAACGCTCCTTATTGTTCAGTTAATAGCAGGAATGGTATGTTCCTTCTAGCAATAGGAACTACACTAGTAGGAAAAGAATAAAATCAATAATACTGTCACAGTAGTAGTAACTTAGTTTTGCTCGTTGTTTTATGAAGCGAAATTTGATCTGACAAACTTCATGTAACTGAGATTCTGGAAGACCCACGAATTATTTTATTTTCAGTAATATAATTGGCTGAAGGAAGACAGTGTGAGGGGGATCGTTCCAAGACCTTCAGAGTGCTTGCTGTATGACCAAGGAAGAATAAAACTTCGTCTCCCACTGATATGCTGGAGGTTCTCGTGATGCTTCTACCCAAAGCCTGCATCTTTGCATGCAGCAGAGAGTAGGGCTGGACTTCCAAAGATAAAAACAAACCTTACCAAACCTGCTTGTGACCCGATCATGCTTTACAACCACATGTGCACTTTAAGCCACAGTTCTACCCTGGTAAAGCGGTGGTAGTAGAACTGTCAGGGGTTAACGAAGAGGCTGAGGGATAAGTGCTAATTAGCATGGTCAGAATGGTATCCACACCCATTATTTTGTATACAGCATTGGCAATTCCTTATTACTATCACTTCTAACACTGGATACTGACTTGTTTCTTCAAGAATAATCGAGCTTTTTGACGCTTATTTAAAATCACCTTTTTTTCCTGCACTTGCACAGCCGGTTAAACAGAATCTAGACTCCTCAGCCCCCATCACTTGAGGATCCAAGTCGTGCAGGAATGGAATAGGCAGTGTGAAAAGCAGGATTAAGCCCTGACCATGCCATATAAGCAAGCAGGTTTTGATATACAAGGGGCAAGTAGGGAGCACGTAAAAAGAAAAATTAAAAAATGGAAGTCTGGAAAGCAAGAGCTTCCAAAAGCAGCAGTCTCTGCTCCCAACACAGCCAAGCAAGCAAGCGGGGTCAATGCACAGAGTGCAGTAATTTATAACAGGCATAACCATTTAGATTTGGGCAAAAACTTAAGTTAGATCTAGAAGTAAGCTGACTACTTGGAGATACAATTAAAATCTTGGTCAGAAGATGAAATAAAGTTTGGGATGTGTGACATACTGGAGTAAGGAATACAACAGACAAAAGTGATATGTACTTCCTTGCAGAGGGGAAAAAAAATAGAGATACAGAGAGAGAAATTCCAAATACCAATCTTAGAAGTGTCCCATTTTTAAAAAGTAAAAGATTCACAACCAAAATTTCACTACCACGTTCCCCTGTGGTGTCAGAGAACGCAATGCCTCCCACAGCTACATCAGGTCTGCCAAACACATCAACTCAGCACGTATTCAAGTCAAGAGATGGCATTTAGAAATTGCTCATGTGATATGCCTCAAATTCTTCTACTCTGCTACTGCCAATATAAGTCTGTTTGGAGTATAAATCCATTTTGGAAACATACCTGATGATAAAAGATGACAGCATCTATTTTAAATGCAATTTTTATTTGAAAGGTGCTCATTATTGCTAAATGATTTCTCTTTGATAGAACTAGTACCTGCAACACACACTGGTATTCAACACTTCCAGTAGTGAACAGTTCTCTAAACTGCTAATTAATGTGATAACACAACTGCTCCACTCAGATACACTGTAATTAAATTTAGGGTGTATAAAGAATAAGCCCTACCATCTGTATCTGTGGAGAGGGGAATGCTTTATTTGGACAGCGATGGGGATTTTTTTCTCTTTAGCCAAAGGGGGAACCCTCTAACAGGGGATTGCTTTCTGAGAACTTGAACCCAATGTGTTTATGCTGATGGTGTGTTATTCCCTGTCATGCTTAATGGGAGGTCTGTCAAGCTTTGTTTGCAGTAGTTTGTTTGCAAATTTTCTAATTTTTTTTTTTAAGTATTTGTGCCACTGTTTTCCCCCCCAGCAGTTCTGAGTAATTGATGCGGTTTTTACAGATTTTGTAATTAAAGGACCTACTGGAGTTACTATAGTAACAGGGGCCTTTGGAAATCAATTGAATAAAACAAAAAATGGGGTTGATTGGTTGTCTTTGATCTTTTCTCTTTGTTCAGTGGTATTAAGAATATTCTGAAAGATAATCTTTTCTCAGCTGCAGAGTTAAGCTATATTTCAGGGCTTACACTGTGTAAGCATCAGCATTCATCGACAAGTGATGGCATAAACGTAGACAACTGTCTGTGTGCTATTTTCTTTCTTGGGACAGCCCTAACAAATGCAGAGCAGCTCCACTTTACAGTTTCAAGACAGACTTACTGAACTTTTACCACCATTTACTTAGCGCTGAAATCCCCACATAGAAAAACTCTGAACAGTGATGCACATTTTAATAAGTAATCCTCCAAAAATAAAACACAATTCAAGTTACAGGAACAACACTCAGTGCTCATTAATTGCATTCAACTGGACCATGCAGTTAACTTGTTTTATTGCAAGTGTTTGTTTGGTTTTGGTTCCACTAGCACCTGACTCTTCAAGTTTCAGTTTCAAGAGTGTTTCCACCTCGAAAAATTACTACAAAGCAATGATAACGTCTAACTCAACAGTTCTGTTCCTCCTCATGCTGTGTACAGAGCCAGATCATCGGTTCTTAGGGCACAGATCAAGCCTTTCTTGCTTTTCTGTTCTGTTAGCAGTTCAAGAACACAATGCAAAGGAGAATGTGTTTATGCTAATCGTTGTATTTTATCTATGCTAACAGACAATATAAGCCCTTGTATACTAACATCACAGTATGCTACCTTAGAATAAATCCTCCAACACAGAAAGGTAATGGTAGTACCTGTGCAAGTCACTTTGTGTCGTTACTTCAACTTGACCGGGTTTAAGTCGCTCAGCTTATATCCACTGGGAAAAAAACAAAACAAAACACCACCGCACCTGAAATTTTCACTAGGAAAAAAATATTCCACCAGCTATAGACTACAAGTCACAAAGAAAAAGACCACAACAGTCTGGATCATAGGCATAGGAGAAGGATGAGATTGTATTTACCAAGTTCTACCCTACTGCACCTAAACACAGGTCTTGCCTGCTTTGGGATACCAACCCATCAACAGCAGCATAAACACAACATGATGCAGTTGCCACCCACGTTGGAAGGGCATAATTTGCACTCCAGAACCTTTCTTGGGAAAGGATGAACCCAGCTTAGTTCTCAGAGGCAATATACAGAGCCAAGTTTGGACTCTGTTGTAAGCAGCCACCTACAATGTGGTTTCAATTTGCAGTGATGAAAATGAAACTTTTTTCCCCATAGGAGACAATTACCTTTCATTACACTCTTCCTATTATTTATTGGCATCTACTTGAAAAATACCTCTTTTATGAAAAATTGCCTCATTTCCTTGCAGAAGTAAGATGAAACTATAAATCTACATGTCAAAACACTGTACCTACCCAAAGATATGGGAAGTTTTGCACATCTCTGGTGTAACCGCTACCCTATTGTGGCATGGCCCTGCTTGGTCTTCATCATCAATCATGCCTGACCTACAAAACAGGACACTCCAGGGACTCCCTGCAGTCTTATTTCCCAACTATGCAGCCGTAAGTCTACTGGAAACTCTTGTTTTCCTTAGAAGAAAACCTAGGTGCCCAGGCAACCCAGCAGATTGGGGAGGAGGTGGAGAGATGCACACTCAAGTCCTGTCCTGCCTTGTGGTAAGAACATCAGGAAGGTGTCAGACCAGATCTGCAAGGCACACCGCAGAGTAAATCCATCACACAGCTTATGCATAACCAACAATTCAAAGTGATAGGGAATCATTTTTCTCCAGAGGAAGAGATCTTCGAACAAATTTAGCAATAAGGAAGTTCAGCCACTCATATATCAGTAACATATCCAGAGGTTTAGCACATCTTATGTAAAGTCTGTTCTTTAAAATATTTAATTTAAGACTGTTGTAACAAGTTTACTAAACCAGGTAAATGTATGGTCACACACATTTACAGAATAAGCCTAAATTTCCATGCAGCACTTGATTTTTACCTTAAATAACCAAGTTTACTAAGCAACTAATTTTAATTTGTCTGAAAGGCCACTGCTTAAAACAGGTTCTGTTGGAGATAAGAGATATGAGTCCAGATGCTCATTTCAGATACGCTACTGTAACTAAGACAAACATCAGACCCGTTCTATGAAGTCAAAGCCTGATCTGAAAGTAATAAATCACAACTTTTTTGTTTTATATATAAGTTATGCTCGTAAACTTCCTCAGGCCTTTGGATTTTTATATTTGTAATTAAAACAAGAAATATGATTCATAACTTATTAATGACAGAACCTGTTCTTACCTAAGCTAAAACAGTTCTTGTTTAACATAACACTAAATTGTGTTCCAGTCCTAAAAGAAGCCATAAACACAAAAAAGGATCCATTTCATCCACTGGGTGGTAAGGGATTTTTTTGGTAAAGTTTTTCTAAAATAGAGAGTAATGCACTCTTTATGCAGCCCCACACATGCAGCAGGCATAAAAACAGAAAAATGCAGTAGGAGATGCAACCCCCTTCATCTTCAGCATCTACCATAGGGCAGTAAAGAATGAAAACCTTCTGGGAAGAACCAAATGGAAATAGACTGAGATTTCACTTTCAACACAGAAAGGAGTTTTGTAACCAATTCATGTGTCATAGACTGAGAGTTTGGTCACTCTGAGAAGGCGACCCCGATCCTCGATTCACTCAGCTGCAGGAACATCGCTCTCCAGCAAAATTCACTGCAAGACCTCTAATCATAGTAATTTCTTAAAATAAACGGTTAACACTCTATGGTCTAAGCCTAGCATAACCTTTTGTCCACAAGTCTCAAGCAGACCGCCCTCTAATAACTACTTAATATCAGGAGTTTCATGAAGACAGCATCCCATTTCTTGTCTGGAGATATATTGAAAAGCTGAAGATGCTTTGCTGTGTCATGTCCCCCCTCCACTATTTGTGGTCTTTAAATTCATGCAGTCCTGGGGCTGCTCTGAAAAATTCTCCATTTTGCTACAATTTCATACCAGCTGCTGTGCTGGCCAGAGCGCAGTGTACAGTACATTCAGGACACTTCTATTTCAATTCTTGATGAGCTGGCAGAGGCCCTAAACTAACAGCACACTTGTTCATCAGGTAGCACCACAATGTCAATTGAGACACATTTTTGGATTTTCTTCCCAGTTTTGCCACTTTGGTTTTTGTGTGACTTCAAACAAATCACTTCTGCATACATTTCAAATTTTCCTTTTTTATTTCGAGTTTGCAATATATTTTTCTGCCTTAGTAAGGTGCTACAAGGCTTACTTACTAATTGTAAAACACTAACAAAAGGTACTTTATAAA
The DNA here is from genome assembly GCA_003993805.1 of Himantopus leucocephalus. Taxonomy (NCBI): domain Eukaryota; kingdom Metazoa; phylum Chordata; class Aves; order Charadriiformes; family Recurvirostridae; genus Himantopus; species Himantopus leucocephalus. The sequence goes on from RSEF01000005.1 coordinate 20,014,849, forward strand.
AATCGCAAGTTACTTATTATTATAATAAGCTTTATAGCTCCTGGCTTCAGTCCTTACAATATTTTGTAAGCAGGGTGTGAAGCAGAAGCAGCATACTGAAACTACTGTGTCATCTTCTTCACAAGAGCTTCTCCACCTCTTATTACACTGCCTACAATGCTTAGTGATCTGTACAAACACATAGTGAACTAATAGAGCTTTTCAGTATAGCTGAAAGGGAAAAGAGAGAGGGTTTCCTCATGTGTATGGTATGCTCTAATTCTGCTCAGCTGTATAATATTCAAAAAAAGAATGATGACAAGCTTTCTGACGTACCCGGCAAGAGTCATCATGAATGTGATACAAACTGAATCCAAAAATAGATGACTACGTGCTTCAGAAAGAAACAGAAAGAGGCCTTCCCATAATTTGCAATAAGGAAACCACCTGAGCTTATCGTAAAACAGAACTCAGATCGCTGCTGGGCTGAGCAATCATTTGTCACCAGACGGGTATATGTAGGTTGTTGCTGGATGCGATCTATGGTGAGCTGCACAAACATGTTTCTGTAATGAGCATGCACAGTGGTTTGCTTTTCTACAACATGGAAATGTTACTCAAATGTGGGTGACTGCACAGCAAGAAGTATTCCTTAAAATAATTCATCATGATGCACTAAATTTATTTCTGACGGAATGCCGCAGCTGAGCGGAATGTAAATCCTTCGAGTTAACTGGCTACTTGTATTTTCACTGCTCTCCTTCATGACTGTCCCAACCTACAAGGCTAGAGAGAAAATATCAAACAAGCAAACTGTTAAAAGATGTTGTGGAAAGTACTCCAAACACCAGTGATTTTTACTGCAGTAAGGTCTAGCAGTTTTTTTTATTTTCATTGAAGGCCTGATTCTCATGGTATAAAAATCACTGTTAAAGAATCTCATTGTCAACTGGTGCTGTGCTGACTGCCACTTGACCTCCGTAATCACAAACTCTAAAATTACAGCTGGACAGCAGAGGATGCAGAGAGCACACAAAAGCTCAAAGCTTAGAGCAGCCAGAACATGGAGAATCCAATTCCATCGCTAGCACTGACTTGAAAGGTGGCCTTGGGCAGTTCAGTTGAATTTTCTGTGCCACATCAATGCAATGGGTATGGCACTGTACTATTAGCAGCAATACTCAAATTAAATGAAGTCAAGCCTCACTAGGAAAAAAAGAAGTGGTGGCTCTGGTACGAGAAAAGCTATCCCGTAACGCGTTTTTATTTTCATAAAGGGATCTGCTTTCCTTTTCTTTTTTTTTTTTTTTTCCAAAGGCATCTATTTTCCTTTTCCCTTTTCCAACAGAACAGCCCTAGCAGTGAATGCAGGTCCCATGTTTTCAAGCCTCGGCTATATCTCATCATATTTATTCACCCACAGCCTTCCACATACTATTACATTTACATAGGAACAATGTAAACCCAGAGAGATTTGCAAATATTTTGACTGCATCCAACGATTAAGTACTGTCAACCGGCCATTCAGACAACATGGAAGTGGGAATAATACCTGATCCTTTGTTTGGAAAGCAGGAGACACCCCTAGTCACCATCTCAGTTCTGTGCTCCTCATGGGATGCTGCCACAGAACTCGCTACAGTGACTCCAGCGTGCTACTGGAATGGCGCTACAGTGGAACAGTAAATCCTTTCAGTGCTGGGTTCCCCCCTGTGTGCTCATAATAATTCTCATTCTCAGTCATCCTTCCCTTTTCTGGAGCAAGGATTATGAAGAAGGGGAAGAATTTTGAGCAATGTTTTTTGCAATCTCCAACTCCTTATGGGTTTCCAAACTGCAGTCTGTATTCACAGATCAGCTCTTCCACAAAATGTAAGAGCAAACCTTATTTTTAAAAGAGCTTCTGTATCTGTATTTTATTCATGAAAGAAAATTAAATTTGTTGTAAGTGTACGAGTTTTATGTGTTTAGTAAGCATAGTTTTAAAGTTAAGCGGCTGTTAGTAGACTGTTACTCGTACCAGTTAAACAGGTTTCTCACAATGCATTGTAATATGCTTTCCTATTGAAATTATTTAAAGCACATTCTATTACCAATTTCTTAATTTTGTTATTTATGATAAAACTGTAAAGATGAAACTCCTCATTTTCAAAGGCAGAGCTAAAGTACATACACAAATTCATAAGCTATTATGATTAAGAACAGCTGAGCTGCAAAGAAAAAACTACAACAGAATGAAAGAGAAAAGTGCCAAGCCAGATCAAAGAAGTGGGTGAACAAGCCTGGAAAGACCTATTTAGCTAGGAATCTAACCAGCTTCTCAGACAAATAACAAGAGCTCCCACTGCAATCAGAATGCAACATATCTTCATCCTAACACTGCATTTCTACTAGGAGGGCATTTTCACAATTACCAGTATTCCTAAAGAATGGTATGGGGGAGATTATCCTAGTCACAGTCATGGTCTCAGAAACCATTAAAACCAGTTGGGTGCACACCCACATTTAGGGAGCGATGCTCATATGCCAGTTGTCCAGGCTAGCCACATCCTGTCCTGGCCCTAAATCACTCCAGCTACTGACTTGTTTGTATTTGCAACCAAAATGTTTTAATCTCTCAGATTAAGTTATTCCGAGACGTGCACAGTGTAAAATAAAAGAGAAGTTGTTCTCCTTACAATCCAAAACTCAAGCCCCACTGTCTCAGCTTCACTGTGTTTTGGGGATGGCTTTTTGTTTTTTCTGCTCATCAAAAAGAGGCACCAAATACCCACAATGAGACACGCTTCTGATTCTACAGCAGTTGTAAGTACACAAGCATGCTGGATAAAACCCGACAAGTTCCTTCTTAACGCTCATGAAGGGAAAGGAGTTACCAGGAGGACTCAGTTCTGCAATGACAAAGCTTTAATTAATAGGTTTCAGCATAACGCAAAGGTGGTTTCTCTGCAATCCCTTTGCTGAAGCCTGGGACCAGGAGAGACTGGGAGAAGCTCCCTCTCTCTGTCTGGTTTTACAAGCAGTATACCTGTACAAACCAGCAGCCAAGACTCTCACATCACAAACGTCCCACTCGCTAAATCCCAGGACACAGATGACGAGTCATACAGGGAGTTTGCATGAGGTTGTTTTGCGTTATAAAAGGGTTTTACCAGCACACATTTCAGACGACTTAAAAACCCAGTAGGGGCTTCCTGAATAACGTGGCTGACCCAAACTCATACCAATAAAACTTCTGTATCGGACCAAACTGCCACCTAGTATTTTAACATCACATATTATGCAGGGAAGCTGTTTTAGAGAGCTTTAAGTGCTATATATTTGTTCTACTTCCTCACGTCTCCAGTGATTCTGTAACTGCCAGGAGCAAATGGTACCCAGCTGCACAGTTAGAGACACAAACATCAATATTTCTCAGGTCACTTTCAGGGAGTTCACTATTAAGCATAAAGACAAGATGCCCGCTGTAACCCGTTTTGCGCTGCTGTGCTTTGTCTAGCCAGAGAAAGCAATGGCCCATTTCTTGACCTGTATTGTGTACAGGGCTTCTCTGTGGCAAATTTACAGTCTGAACCTGATTTCAGGTATGTACTTTAAATGAGCAGAGCTGTATCCAGCGGCACACGGAGAGCAGGCAATCCTGGCTCTCAGCCCTCTTCAGCTTCTGAATCCTTGTGTGCAAGAAATGAAAGAGCTGGTCACATCCGCAGAGTGGAATGAATTAGCTACTCACAAAAGATAACATTTTACTCAAGACCACTGTTCACTGAATAAGAAAGTGCTGAAAACGTCTGCATTTCTGTAACGTGAGTGTGTGTTTAAGAGTCCCCTCTGGATAATCTGCATGTAAATGAGGCAACATTAGTTGCAAGTATCTCTGGAAACTTAAACTGGCTACACATTCTGAAAGTTAAGTAAAAACAGAACCATGGGAGAGAACCCCTAATTACCACATAGCGAGGGTACTGATTAAAACCATCAGGGCAAGGATCCTGTGTTTCATTAAATAAATACACCAAGTTCAGCTTTATTGTTATTTTAGCTGATGAAGGAAAAATAAAGTCTACCTCTGCGTGCATGAAATTACCTAAATTCAAAGACTCACTGGCAACAGACATAGAATAGCGCAGGATTTTTTTCCTAATGTTTGTATTTAAGTAGCTCACTACAGTTACTTGGGTGAATATGAAATACTGAAGCACAGTTAACCTCTGGCGTTTTAGCGTTCAATATAGAGCCATTTCTTTGCATTTCGCATGGCAGGGTGTAACTAATAAATGTAACATTAGAATACTAATTTAATCATTTTTTGAACTAAAAGCAGAGAAGAACTAGAGAGCGTTTTGGTATAACGGACACCACCACCTCATTTATTCTCCAGCTTATAGGGGTTTTTGCTGCTTTCTGGCTACTGCAGAGTATTCAAAACCGATTGCCAAGAGCTTGAGCAAACAACCTTAGTGAGGTCATTTCTGGGTAGCAATTTCACAGAGGGTTTACTTCAATTAGGGAAAGACAGACACGAATTTGTATGTAGGGAGCAAGTTTCCTCTTGCTACTAGCAAACTCAATTTGCTTACACTATTCAGGACAGGAGAACACCATTTTCTGGGGTATACAAGTATTTACAGTCTATACTTCATTGGTAAATAAAATGTATTAGTTAGGATTACCTGTGCTGACATTTCCAGAGTTTATAAGTACGTCTAAAAGATGTCTCTTCCCTTTCCATCAGTACTGCCAGCCTCAGAGGGGACTCCACAACCAGAACTGATACTGCTGGCTAATGGGATCCAGCCTCTTTGAGGAACGTTTCAGCATAATCTCAACGTTTTCACGGAAGAGAAAGTCACAAGTCTGATCAGTTATTTCTACTAATTACTTTAAGAGGCCCTCAAGAGCTGAACAAAGTCAAAACAGAGTAACTTCCAGCGTCCTGGTCTCCACCCCACTCTCTTCAGAAGTTTTATAACCTAGAAGCAAAATAAATGAAAGATGGAAGAAAAGCAGTGTAGCCACACTAAAACTCTCACAGTCACCAGCATTGTTATTTTAATTGGTATAAAATTCTCGTCAACTGCTGACCTATATATTATTAGTCTGTTAATTTTTGTCGGTGATGTTCTGTTTTTAAGGGTCATGTAAGGCTAAGACATAATCCTGTACCTTTTTTCCTGGGCAGCTGGTGTAAGGAAGAAGGGGCAGCTCGTCTTTAGAGCCACATTTTCCAAAGAAGCATTGAATGAGTCTTTGGTTTGTGAATGCTCCACATCATAATGCAGTAGGTAGAGAAACTAAAATATTTGCTTCTCAGTTCTCCACTTGCATAGAGCAGAGTGACCTGATTTTCCAAGTACATATAGTCAGCATTCATGTAAGCAACTGCAACTTAAGAAGGGCAGTCAGTGATAAACAATGACAACAAATTGAAGTCTGCAGCTGGCTACAACCAACAGATCCTACTTTCCTATCTCCCAAGCTTAAAATGATCAGGCAGGCTATGCCTTCAACACTGGTTGTGGGGGACAGGACAGGAGGAGGGGGAGGAAAACAAGAAAAAAAAAAAAAAAAAA
>RSEF01000005.1:20020442-20076414 GCA_003993805.1 Himantopus leucocephalus
AAAAAAAAAAAAAAAAAACACTGAAACTTGAGACTAGATCTCAGGCAGAAGCAGATCTCATGTCAGACCTCAAACTCTTAACTTTGAAGAGGTGTCTGGACAGCAAAAATACTGATATTCTCATACACCGCAGTAACATTGACAACATAGCTCCAATTCAGTTAAGAGAGCTCAAGGAGTTTGCAAGAAGCATGCAGTAATATATGACCGCCGCACAGAAGACTTCAGGGATTTTTTTGTTGGTTTATTTTTGTTGGGTTTTTTTGTGGGGTTTTTTGTTTTTATTTTAAAACATTAGAAATAGTTTTGACTGCACAGATGGCTACAAGGGAACACAATAATCACTGCTTGTGGTAGCAAGAAACTCACTCACTAGTGATGAAGTCATTTCTCTCTGGAGACTCCCTAAGAGCAAGTGATGTCTCAGTTTCATGCTCTGGCAAAAAGAAAATTCTGCATTTGAAACCTCTCTTTTCCCATACTTGTTCACCGCATACAAAGCCACAATCTGGCTCACTACAGTCTGTCAAGTCTGCGACTTCAGCAACATCAGGACATGTCCCTCGCCAGCGGGGACTGCAGCAGCGGTTGCAAGCAGTAAGCCTGGACCCAATCAGTCTGGGCTCATTCTTGCTTTTGCCACAGGGCTGTCATATGACACTTCATCCTCCCACGCTTGTTTCTGTCCAACTGCACTGCGAGTCCTCTGGCCCAAAGATGATGCCTAATAAAGCGTTAGCATCCAAGCCAGGGCAAGCATGGTCCGAGGACAGGGTTTCCGGGTGTTTTTCCAGCACAACAGCATGGCAAATCATCCAAGACCTTGTGACGCTAATATACAATGCGAGGCATTCTGTAAGTGACAGGGGACATGACGGCCACTGACAGCTAAGTATGAATGCATGGTCACAAGGCAATGTAACATACTTGTTTGTGAAGTTCTTTCATTGACTGAACTTTAGATACTCTCCAAAAGGTTAGAGGCATCATTTAGCTTTATTTAACACATGGATTAAAAACAGAGACACAAAGAGAGGAAAAATCACCTGGCCAAGAAGTTATGCAACAGCTCAGTACCACAGTGAAGCCAAGTCTTCAGAAACCAGATAGGAGTCAGAAGACCTGGGATTGCCAACTGTTTTGGAGAGAGCCTCCCGATTGCTGCCTCCTCCTTGCCACACTTCTGCCTTTTCATCTCTGGAGCTCTGCCGCTGCTTCCCTGCACTCTGCCTGGGCAGAATTCAACAGCAGCTTCTAACCAGAAAGGCCTTTCCACACTCAAGGTGAGGCACAGATGATGGTAGACCACGTAATAGTACTGTGTGTAATGTATACAGTACTCATTTGGCAGAATGATGGTGAGCAGAGAACACAGGAGCTGATACTAGGGTCCATATTGTTTAGTATCTTCATAAACAGCCTCAGCAAGTTTGTGGGTAACACTGTTTTAGGCTCCCAACTGCAAGAGGGATGTGGATAAACTGCAGAGAGACAAGCAGTGGGTCTCTGCCTGAAAATGGTCAGGGACCTACAGAGCATAGCCTTCAAGGAGAGGCTGAGGGAACTGGGTTTGTGTAGGCTGGCTATGAGGACTTTAAGAACCAATTTTTAAAAAGTTACCATTCCAATAGTTGCAGGCTACAAAAGTTACAAAGTCAAATTCTTCTCAGGAGCGCCAGATGGTGCATCAAGGGCACCGGCCACAAACTGCGGCTTAGGAGGCTCCGGCTGGACATTTGGACAACTTCTTCACTAAAGAGTGAGCAGGTTGCTCAGAGAGGCTGTGGGATCTACCACATAGATGTTTTCAAGATTTAGAGAGGCAAAGCCATTGCTCACCTGACCTAGTTCTGGCAGGAGTCCAGCTATAGGTGGGAGATTGGACTAGATGACCTCCAGGAGCTCCTCCTAACCAGCATTTCAGTGATTCTAATGTGACCAAGTAGTTACACAGCGCAGTCAAGATTTCCAGCTCCCAAAGCATTCATGTAGCATTCCAAAGCTCCCAAAGCATTCTTGGGTCTAATTCATAAGCTCACAGTACTTTCACAATGAATGAATTGAAGATACTTTAAAAAAGCCCCAAAATCTGGAAGAACACTAGGAGGAGAACTGCTAGCCCGTGCAACTTCTCTGATGTCAGTGGGGATGCTGAATGTAACATAACATTAATGAAAAAAAGCCTACAAGATACATCTATACAAAACACTTCATTCCTTTCTTAAGTGCTGCTTTTGTCCTAGCTTGTCATAAGCTGAGGAAAAGATAGGGGCAAAGGGAGGAAGGAAGCACATAATTCACTGCCCATAAAAATAAATCTAATATTCATTAAAGGCCTGAACGTTTTGAGTAGAACTAAATACTTAAGCAATGCTTAACGCCTTCAACACCACTGCCTGTTGTGTCTGAATGTTGTTACCAAAGAGTGGCTGATAACTTGCATTAGGAAGTTGAGGCCAAAGAATAATGTCTCCCAAAGCAGCCAATTGGAAAAATAATAATAATAATAATCTGTGAACAGCTGTGCGATTGCTGCACAACAGTTGTGGGAAAGCAGTGCGATAAGGTCAGATTCTGATCCATTACATCACTGTGCATTGAGACAAGCTCTGCTGCAGACAGAAGCCATTATAGATGTAAAATAAGCTCAGAGTCCAGTCCACAATCTGTAGGATAGACAGCAGAATGCAGCTCATTAGCATAGCTACATGAATGCTATTAGTCAAACAAAATTATTACTACGTTGCTCTCAACCTCAGCTACTCACTGCGCCAAGCCATGCGTGTTTTAAGAGAAGACACAATTCAGACCCCAAGAGATCTCATTCTGGTTCACCTCATACGCTTCTACTAACTGTTACATCCAATTAAGGCTGCCAGTTTTATGAACTACTATATATTAAAGAAGACCACAAACCTGACTGCACCCTCCCAATAAAATGAAAATGCTGGTTGAGTACCTTCCTTAAAAGCTGAATGAAAGCTTGATACTGTGGTTATGATTGCATTTAGGTTTGCAGGAATAAACAATTGTATTATGCTCCTATTCAACCATAGAGCAGGTTTCTCACCAAATGATTCAATCTTTTTGAAAGGTCATCTACTGAACCCTTCCTCCATCTCAAAACAAATCTAGGTTTTAATGGTCAATCCATTTACTCACAGTACTCAAAAATCTCTGCAACAACATGATTATAATGTAGTAAGCTCTTCTGATACCACTAGGACTACACAGGGGATATATAAGAAAGACACTGCCCCAAGGAACGTTAAGAGTCTAAATACAGAATAAATTCTCTTATAAAATGAGCATTGGATTTTTTGAGCGGAAGGGAGATGGAGAAGTTGGTTTATTTCTCTTTTCTCCCTCCTGAAAGACTTGCAGGAAAAATGAGAGCTTTTGTGTCGGCAAGGATTCAACAGAGATAAGAAGCCACTACCCCAGGACAAAAATTTTCACATGGCAGCCATGGAACAAGATGAGAGTTCACAACAGTTCTTCACTTGTGCAGGTATTTATACAGCCGCCTTCTACTCCTAAAAATCAGTAGTAAAAGGACAGCCAATTCTTCAACAGGAATCCATTTTGGTTTTGCTCCCTATTATAACTTAATTTGATGCTCTTAACCTGCAGATGTGAATACATCACATATTTCTTAGCATGCCTGGCACTCAAACGAACAATAGATGCAAGAAGCTTTTTTAAATAATAAATTAAGGTTAAACCGACTAATGGGTTCTTTAACATGTTATGTTGATTTTGTTCCAAAATAAGCAGCTGCTTTATATAAACTGCTTCATTTCTCTTCAACAGCAAACAACAAAAAGTAGGAGAAATCACTCCCACACGAGACTTTTAAAGTTCACGTTGTTCATCACATAACAAGCACAGAAAGTAACCTGTTGCCCCTGGACAACAGAAAAGTGTCCTCAGATGAACCAGTCCTATAAAATGAATACTATACATTTTTACAGATATTCACTGAGCAAACTCCTTAGTAACACTTAAGAAAACAGCAAGGTTAGGAAAGCAGCTGATTCTGAGTTCACATCCATATTCAGACACAAAAGTCAAATTAGAATTTGTCTATCAACCCTTAATTAAGACAACTCGAATACAACTTTTCTGTCATCTTCTAGAAATCCCTATGGGTGACAAAGTCCAATGAAGCTAGCCCATGCAAGATTCATGAATACTTTTAAGCAAGAAATATTGTACGTCCCCCCACAACTGGCTCAAGGGACTTAACAGAAGATCATGTACCTCTAAGCAAAACACAGATTGAAAATACAAGTGACAGTAGCTTCTCACAATTGTGGAATATCAGAAGGAGCTATAATCCACAACAGATTGTTCAAATCAGCCTTACTCAATCACTCGAGCACTTCTTTGTTATGTACTCTCATCAGAGAAATACTTGGCAGTGTTCACATGTAAATCAGCAGCAGCTTTTTGGATCACCTCTTTTAATGTAGAATCAGCTCAAACTTTTCAGAATTATGATGTTTCGCTAGAACGCTTTTCAGAAATACAATGCGCTGCTGAAGACTCAGGCAGATGGCTTGGCTGAGACTGTTCAAAATTTGAAGAGTGTCTCCAGTCAGATTTTATTTAGAATAAAAAATAAAAATCAGCAAGTCTTTTTGAGATTATATTACACACAAAAAAGCAGCAGTTACTGGAAGATACAGGGTCATGAAATAGACTGCCTCATTCACTGATCCCAGCCCTGGGGTTAAATGCTACCTAAGTTATTTGATTTCTAAATTGGATTAATTGGTAGCTTCACTCTCTTTCTTGGCAGATACATCACCATTGCATCCGGCAATATTTGGCACTGTAACACGCAGACCTCACCTTATTCCTATTCACAGTTCCACTCTTCCACGCAGCTGAAAAGGGACTACATACACAACTAAGGCAAGCAGGAAGCAGTCCTTACAGCCAAATAAAAGCTACGCTTGGAAAATGCCTGGAGAACAAGCCACCCTCTTGTATGGTTCCCTTCAGTCAGAATTAAAAAGCCAAGACAGGCCTGTGAGAAAAAGTTTTAATTCAGGTGTTTGCCACAAGAAGTTTGCCGAGTTCCTATTCTGTCTGTCCAGAACGTATCACTAGCATAACACTCACTGTTGCTGTTATTTTTTAATTAAGAAGCATCTTCTATACAAAGATTAAATTAGCAGCTGATGGAGAAATTATCATCTCCCATCACCTGTCAAGGGAGCAGTTGCACACTACTCTTTAGACACACTGGAAGCTTTGCAAATAATGCAGTTCATTACCTGTTGATTATTATGCTTATTCTCTCATTGACAGATAAGAAAACTGTTTGCTGTCCAAAGCAAGTCACCTCTGTACTCCCTGTTTCAACTTACAGTTCAAAGACAAGACATTGATAACTCTGACCCCATGGTCTACCCAGTGCTGGTAAGCAGAGATGGATCACTTTCTAAACACCTTCTGCATCCCTCTCTCTTGACAGACCATACATGGAGCCTCCTGTGGCGATACTCTCAACTCTGTGTGTTTGACTAGTACACAGAACCCAGGCCTTGTTCCCCAAAAACAAATCCAAATGCCAAAGTCGTGGCAAGTCCAGTGTAAGAAGTGGAGGAGGAGGCTGCTCTTCCATTTGACATGCCAAGATAAAACTCTGCGTGGCCCCTTCACGTGTGTCAGGGGCACGATTCTCCTGCTTTACTCTTCTTTCAGACCAGTGTGGCCAGTTAAGTGAGGGTTGAATCAGGCCCCTCATGTATAAATGGATCATTTGAAGTTATACATGTTACTTTACATGGAAAAAATTCAAGCTTTTAAAAAATGAGCATATAAAATATAAAAAGACATTTAAAGTGCGCACACGCGCGCGCACACACAAGCCAGTTTTACTTTGCACTGCCTGTGCAGTAGAACAGATAGCCTGTTCTCTGACTCTCTTTTAACTGCAAACCTTATACTAGCTGTGTATATTTTGGACTCCTTCCCATCCTACCATGATTTCCTGTCTGAGTCTGCAGCCCATGGCAACAGCAGAAAATTGGAGTGCAGGCTCTGCAGATGGTGGTAGGGCAAATGCCCTCTGCCAATTTAGTATCTTCTTCCATAACATATGCATTATCTAAGTCTTGACTATATGGGAAGAGTTACCTTCATGCTAAGAAATTATATTCATTTCGATTTATAAATTGTGCTTGCCTTAGGAAAGCTCTGGCCTTCTGCAGTGAACATGAAAAACCACAATAACACAGCCTTACATATACATCATCAGACTATAAAAAGGAAAATGATATTCTGAACTGCTTTCAAGGTAGAAGAAAATTCAGAGTTTTATCACTCAATTCCAGCAGGGCACAGGTCACCGTGACTGTTTAAAAACAAAGCAAAACAGTTCCCTCCCCAAATCTATTGATGTGCAGCGCATACATCATCCCACAAAATAACCTATGACGAAAGCTGCAATTCCACATGTCTGAAGCAAAAATATGAGACCCAAGATTATATACACAGGGAAAAGGTGCCAAAAACAATTCCAGCATTGCTTTCCATCGGGAAATGTAGTGTTAAACACATGAATCTTCCTCAAGTGGCTTTAATAAGCAACTCTGCATCTGGCATTGCCCTGAGAGAATTGGGGGGGGGGGCGGGGGGAGGGAGGTGATTGGGGGAAGGACACACATTTTTCAAAGAATAATAATAACAAGAACACACCAGTCACCCACACCACGCTCACCAGCACAGCTACAAAACTACCTCAATGTATAGATGCTTTAAATCCCCCCTGCCCGCAGCACACACGACAAGACATTCCAGTTTTCCATGGAATGAATGGTCACCATCAAAGCTTCTCCCGCCTCAAGGTGTAAAGCCCTGAAGTTTATTACAAAGTACTAAAACAAAACTACCCGAGACAAACACATGGCCTCAATCCAAGTGATTTCAGCAGAAGAGCCCAGGCAACCGCTTCAGAAAGAATCCAGGCTTTTCTGATAAGCAAAAATCATTCCTTTGCTATTGTAAGGAATCACAGACTAAAATCCATAAGCCACTGCTTTATTCCCTCATGAAACACTCTGCTAAATATACACACTGTATTTCCCCCACCCCCAGCCTAGTTCACAACTCTGATCACTTTTCTTCACTTTCTGCCTTTCTCTTCTACCTACACCACACCAGGTAGAAGCATTATTCAGAACTAAGAGATTCACAAACCTATTCTGGATACCAATCAAAACCCCATTAAAGCTAATAGAAATTATTCTTTTGGCTCCAGCGAGATTAAACTTTAAGGTAAGCAGCACTTCCCACATGGATTCCAAGTTGCTTTCAGTAGCAGTTCATTGACAACAATTCTGACAAATTTCTTACTTGATGATCTTGCTGTCATCACCCTCAAGTATCTTATAAACTCTAACAAAACTGATACTCACTTAAGCCAAAATTTCCACATATACTGCCAAAGCATAGGAGAAGTTTTCGTAATACTTCTTGGGAAAAAAAAATAGCCCATAGACAAGCTTTAGAAGTCTATATATAGACAATAGAATGAAATGGTTTATTAAAAACAACTAATAAAGATATATGTCTTGGTTGCCTACTATTATAGTTTTCCATCTTCTTCCCCCCCACTCTAAGTTAAACTACCACTTTAGTGAAAATATCCAAAGACACCTTATAAATTTGATATAATAACTTAGAAGTACTAGAAACCATACTAAGACCATAATAGAACTGTATCATTTCAACTCTGGAGTGATATTTATGATCTCTAGACTAAACAAAACTGCCAGTACAAGTTGAGTGCAAAACAGGGTGGGGGGCTGAGGGAAGATAACATTCAAACCAAAGAGCAGAAATTCAATGTGCAATTAACCAGAAATTATATCACCCCCACAGGGGAAGTATATTTCATTATACGTTATCTCTTGTATTATTACAAGATACATACATCCCTAACATTTTGGTTAGAACTGTGGTATTATCTCAGGAAATTGCACAGAAACTGAAAAAGAAATAAAAAGGAAACCTCTCAACCATTTGTGATGCAGAAACAGATGAGCACTTCTGAGGACAAATTTACAGTGTGCACCAGTCCATTAATGTTTCTCATGGCTCGCATTACCCATTCTTACCAAACTCAGCACACAATAAAACACTCCAAAAAGACACCTCTGAAGTCAACGCTCCAGCATAGTGGTACACAGAGGGGTGTCCTCTGCCTGGATGCATGCATACCTCCTGCAGAAACACCACACCTGCTCGTGTCCTTGCTCCTCACAAGCCACAGCAGCATCCTGACACTGCTTCCTCGCCCACCAGGGAAGGCTGAGACACACACTATTTCAGGTTAAAAGAAGCTGCAGGATCACCAGCAGATCATCCAAGTGGAATCAAAAGTTAAAGATGAAAGAGCTGTTTAAAAGCAACTGGAAAACTGGAGTTTTGCTTTAATCTACTAGCTTTGACATCAGTCTGTGCTGCATGGAGTAATGGGTGGTCATTTAAATAAAACAAGAAATTGATATCTACTAAATTCTATTAAAACATAAAAAAACCCTCCAAAACAGTTTGAAGAATGAGGCAAAACTGGCCTAATTCCCTACCTGTTTCCCAATATTAAATTGTTGCCCTTCAGCTGAAAGTGAATAGCGTGCTTTATTCACAAGCAATAAAACATAAATATTAGCAGAAAAGCTATCCACTGTGACCTCCAAATTAACCAGGAAAAAAAAGCAGAGCTGTATAGGATCAAGAAAAATAATAGATAATTACGCCTCTGCATGTTTATTTTTTTTAATCTATATGTCCCAGCATAAACAGTCATATTTTCTTCTTTATTCTCCAGGGTCCAGGCAACAGACTGCAGATTGGGCTAGAAATGAAAGTAACAGAAGTATCCAACATGGACTATAATGTTACAAACACTAAAGAATGGGACAAGCAGATTATGTCTTCTGTAGTGTTCCTTTCCTCTCATCCCTGAAATATCATAAACAACATTTACTTTGATCTTGCACAGCCCCACAGCAAATTTATCAGTTGTTATAAACCTACACGCATGAACTGAAAAGCGGGTCCAAAATGTTTATTTGGCTTCAGTTCTTAGTCTCTAGCCCATGATTATACAACAAATACCCTTAATCATCTCAAGCATTTTGGTGTCACTACACAAAACCTACAGCAATTACTTAAGCACATTTTCCACAGTTTTCCTCTTTTTTGCTTATGTCAAGACTTTTTCATTTTTTGGACAGGGAGAGCCAAACGCAGTCCCCTGATAGAATGCTGTAGCACTGTAACACTACAAAAACGCATCACTTTGGTCACTTGGAAACCTCTCTAGTTTTCTTCTAAATTTTTTAAAATAAAATAATAATAAAAAAATATTCAGGGCTTAGACTTCAGTTTCACTTGCACTAACCTAGCAGTCTGTCAAATAGCCAACTCGCTACTTGTGCATGATAAGCAAACAAATGGAGATGCATATTCTCAGTGTAGGGCAGCGTAGTTAGTGTAGAGAGAAAGCCTCACACAAAATACATGAAGGATGTAGGCTGACCCAAGATGATGAAGATGCTTTGTCTTCTACTGTCCCTATCACTCCAGAGCCTGAAAGCACTTTACAAAGATGACTGAATGAAACTTTGCAGCGTGCTCCAGAAGCCAGTATTTTGCTCAGTTCAGATGTGAAGCAGGTTAAGCAGCCTGGTGCACATTAAACAAGTTTTAAGAAAGAAATGGTCCAGCTGTTATAATGAAACAACCAGAACAAGACAGACAAGTGCTCAGGCTTACAACTAATCTATGAGTTGTCTGGGTCAAACCCATACAAAGAACATTGGACAGTTTTGCTTGGTCAACAGGAAGACAGCAAGTACATTCACAGCAATCTCTGTGACCCGATTTCCTCATTTAATGATTCCCACAGGTTAGAGTCCACAACCTCGCCTTCGCTGAATGGCTATTTCAAAGAAATGTTTCATGTCAAGATCATAGTAAAGACCAATCTAAACAACTGCCTCCTAGAGGACCACCACAAAAGACATCAGCTAGACTACAGCTAATGAAATCACATCATTAAGTAACAGGTTTTGAGCAGATGAGGAGGAAGTTTACAATTCTAAAGGACTTTCATCTGCAAGTAACGCATAAGCAAGTAGGTTTTAATATACGAGGATTTTATAGCTCAGAATTCCATTTAACTTGAATTGAAAGGACTGATCCTTAGTTTCCACTCCTGAAGACGGCAGCAGTTACAGCATACCCTTCCCTCACAAGTTACTTTCACACTATTAATTCCATCCCACATATCCCACGCTCACAAAAGCTGCAGCCACCACCCTAGCAGGCTGCAGGCAGACACTTTAATTACAGGGTGACAACCAGCCCTTGGCCGTGCCCTGCCCATAGCTGGCCTGTCCCAGCACTGGTTTCTCTCCCCACTCCAGTTGCCAGCCACGCAAACCAAGTCACACCCGCTGTCGCCAAACCTTTCCAAAGGACCAGAATGAGCTCACAGTTCCAGCTTGGTTTGTGACCTAAGTCAGAAGGCAAGTCTGGATATGTTTGCATGAAAGGAACAAACCTTTCAGCATTTGTGCATCTTCTCCTCTTTCTGTTATTGCTTTCTTGTGATAAGGCCTGCACTACCAACAAGAAGACTCCGTTTAAAAGGCTCTCCTCACTTATAGACGCACAACTTGGAATCCTTAAATTGACTTAGAAGCTCTCAACAAGGTCCAGCAGTAATTTTTTTTTTTTTTTAATGTAGCTCTTGTTCTGTAAGGGAAGGAATCAGAGTTCTGTTGAAATATTTTTGTCCCTCAAAGTGTTCAAGGCCAGGTTGGACAGGGCTTGGAGCAACCTGGTCTGGTGGGAGGTGTCCCTGCCCATGGCAGGGGGGTGGGAACTACATCATTTTTTAATGTCCCTTCCAACTCTAACCATTCTATGAAGCCACCATTTTACTGGTTTTACCATTGCCTCAGGCTTGCTTAGATTTAACCAAATGTCACGTTAGGCACTTCTGTTCAAAATAACATGTAAATTAATCCCATTAAAACAAGAAGAGCATCAGAAGTGATTGTTGTTATTCTTTTGTTCATCAGCCTGAATGCTCATAGTTCAATGTGAGCAAATGGACATTTTCTTATGGTGAGTACTGGTAGAGTAGAACTCGGTCAATGAGAGAGGTTTCTTTAACGTCCAGAGTGTAAGACTGAAAAGCAGGGCTCCTGAGCCCGTAACCATGTGAAAATGTTTATAATAAGGACCGCACATATTGACTTGAAAAGCTTAGGATTGACTAAATGCAAAATGAGAGCTAAAATGTAAACAAAGAACTATTTTGATCTTGTTTCCAAACATTCAGAAGAATAAAGATTGCCAAGGGATTTGCTGGGCACTTCTGAGTATCTAGTGGTTTTGTTGTGTTTAAAAGGCTCTGTTTCTCTTCTTTTGAATTCTGCTGGTACAATGGACAAATTGCTCAAGATAAACACCTGATCGTCTTACATTTTACTTTAAGAAAGGACAACATATCAACTTAGTGAAGATCACAGGATTAATATTACCTTTGGCCTTATTTTTCCATTTTCTTGCATTGCTGTAAGATGAGTTCTTTTTAAAAAAGAACTTACTTCTAGTTGAAAATCAAGATCTTGGGTTTAAACTCCCAAGCGCAAACAGGCACTTTTGAGCTTCAGCTCTTTCTGAAGATACTTAAGTGCTCGGGTCCTAAGCCTATGCCCCTCTGCAACTTGGTAATTGTGTAATAAATGGATTTTATACAGTCTGTTGTATATAAGTATGTTCAGTACTTCTTACACTTCATGCAGCACAGGGCTTTATGAGCTCAAACATTTCCCTTGCAGCGTTGCATACCCATGCATTACAACACCAAGCTAGGGAAAGGGACAGAAAAATGAAACAGATAAGGAAGAAAGCTCTAAATGGACCATTAACTAGACTAAATGAATCATAGCAGGTACATGAGCAGAAATAAATTATTACAACATGAAAACATTACAATAACATTAATACCCAAACAACATTTTTCAGTGTAAAAAGATCTTTCATCTCAACCCCATTATCATAATAAAATTTATTCAAAATTCACTAGCACACTACATTATTATTGCAATTAGTTTTGGAATAGCCCCAAAATAAGTAGGATTAAGATTTCAAAACAGCCAGAATATACACAACTGCACTGGGTGAGTGCAGATCTCACGAAAGAGAAGGCAATTTGTAATGCTAGAAATTAATTAGGGAGGTTCACTAATAACCATCAACTGTCCCCAGATCAGATGAGTTTAGGTTTCAAATCACATGAGAAATTAAATGGAAGACATGAAAAAACCCACTCTAGCAGCTCAGTTCAGAAAGACTAGCTGCCTGTATGCTGCAAGATCTCCAAACTGGAAATGAGACAATTTAATTTCAATATCAGAAGACAGGTACATCAACCCTATCATATTTTGTTATTAAGAACATGAACTCTCAAAGCTCATTCCTCATTTTCTGCAGACACACAAAAAATATGCAAGAGCACCCCAAATACCCAAATATTGCACAGGTGTTCACTGCTAAACTTTGAGCTAAAGCAGCTCGATTTTCACCTGAAAAATAAATTGAAAAAAAAAAAAAACAAACCTGTTATAACTTACGGGTCTACATACCAAGGATAAAAATCTGTCCTGACCTCAACAGTATTTGCTCAGCTCAAAGCTCTGGGCTTTAGCAGTAACAACAGACTTACAGACTTCAGCCTCGACACAACAGGTCACAGACTTTTCTCTCGAAAAAGTTCCTTCTCCACAGGCCTAGCTCCTCAGTTTCACATGGATAAGCTGTCACTGACACCAATTCTGCTTGAAATCCAAGTATCAGCATTTGCAGCTAGCAGTTATACATTGAGGGAGTTTCAGCATTTGCTCTTTAATTGAAAGGACACAAATTTTATTGCCATGGTGTAATGTCAGCAATTTGAAGGAAATTGAAGAGAGCATTATTACTTCATTAACAAAGTTTTCCCTTAATATCAGTAAATAATATATATACACATGTAAAACCCAATATAAGGGAAAAAAATAGGCATTTTAGCTTTACTTGATCTACCCTTTAACATAAGCAAGATACATATCCACAGATGTTTGTATTTTTAATTGTGCATCCAGTGGTTTGCGTTTGTAGGAGAGGTGAGCATGTATATACAAGCACTAACGTTTAGGCTTAAAGAATTTGTCCCCGTGGGTTTGTGGATATAAATCCAATGTCTTGAATGTGTAGGAGTAGAAGTACAAAAGGGGTACATTTGTACAGAGGTGAACAAAGCCAGAGTTTGAATAGGATCATAGCTACAATGCGCTCATCAAACATGGAAACATGTCTATCATACTTCTGCCCAGGAATCCACAGTACGCAACATCACTTCAAACTACTCTTTCAGGTATGGTAACACAGGAGACAGAGGTGTTTGTCCCATTTGTTTAATGATTTGCAAGCCAGCTGTGGTACCGCTGTACTAGCCTTTGTATTTCTACTCACATTGGCAGCTCTTTTCCCCAAAATGCACCCCTTCCAACATGCAGTTTTTTCCCTGGCCAGTTGTGAAGCTGATAGCTTATTAAAATTGATGAGGCTCTTTATGAGCACACGAGTTTGTTCAGTTCAGATAACAAAAGGACATTTTGTTTCTTGAAATGTCACAAAATTATTTTTTCCCCAAGCTGGATTTCAGTACAGTACCATGACTACACTGAAATTTTTTTAAAAAAAAGTTATTTCAGACCATTTTGATAACTATAAAAAGGATTTTTTATAATGGCATAGCTCTAAAAATCCTCAATGTTAAAATCAGCTATAATTTTTAACCAATACTACTACAGTGAGAAATATAAAAGAAAATGGGGTTAGTCAGTGATACTAAATCCAAAGTCCATGTTTGATGCTTGGTAGGGTGTACCACAGTGTTTAGTATCAGAGAGAAGAAAATTCATCCCTGGTCTAATTTTATTGAGTCCAAATCATTCCCTCCCACCAAAAGGAAAGGTTACACATTTCCCCCCCTCAACCCCTTTCTAAGAAAAACATCTCAAGACACAAGCAGAGGTTCTTTTGGACTCTGTTTCTACTACTCATCAGCTGAACAACAGGCTAATTTGTGGGTTAGCCAAAACACTTCAAGTTCTCTGTGGATGAACTAAGAGGTACGTGAAGAAACAGTGCTACCAAGTTAAATCTCCCCCTCCCCCCCTCCTTTTTTTTTTTTTTTTGCAAAAACATCTGTCAACCCTTATATCTACAGAAACCAGGATGTGCTGATGCATTAAATAGCACAGCAGGTGTATTGGCTGTCGTGGGAGTGTTCAGCAATAACCAGATAGTTAAGTACAAAATAAGTGCTGTAGTTAATAGGGCAATAACAACAAAATGTATTTGGAGTGCTGACAGATGAGATTCTAATGAACCATACACCAGCCAAACACAGGAGCATCAAGTAAAAGAATCATATTTCCAAGGTAAGTTCATATTTCTCCTCGTCTCCCAATGAGCACTTTAAATGAACAGACTAATATTCCAGATCGGCATGTCTCAAAATCCTCGTGAAACTACCAGATGCATTCTCTACTTTAGCTGTATCAAACCAATGCTTATCGTATATCTCCATCTAATTAAAAACAGAAAATAAAACATGTTTTCCAATTTACACAACATTTTTTTCACCTTCCAGTAGCTACGTTGTTCAGTAGCTGCTTATCATTTTCACTGCTTTTGTTTTATTTTCTTTCCAGCTTGCATTGCATTATTTTTGCAACATCCCACCTAGACTCTGTCTAAAAAGACTTCGCCCTCGGAGGCATTAACACACCCAGAGAGCTTTACAGAACTCCTTATGGCCACAAGTTCAGATGACATCCCTCCTTCCAAGGCAGAGAGACTGAGTCCCAAGAGTGAAGTCACAACTCACACTAACAGCAGAAAATGTCTCATAGAAGCAGCAAATAGTGGCTTAAAGGACAGCTTCACAGAAAGGGTGAATAAATAAATTAGCCCCAGGCTATTATTTATTTTAAAATAATATTCAAATTCCCCTCAAGCATTTACAGAGTTTTAAACTTCACCCTTCACACACCAGGTGTTGACTAAAACATGTTTGTTACAACACAGAACATTAAGGTTTCGGCTTCCAAAGCCTTAAGAACAGTGGACTACTGTCTTTGATGGGAGATTATTCACTGAAGAAATACAGGTCTAAACCTCAGTCTCTTGAGAATTTACGAAGATTTATGTATTTACTTACTGTTTCTTAGACTCCAAAGAAGCACGCTATCCTGATCTAATAACGAAAATGGTATTCAATAGATCATAATGCCAGAAAGGTCCATTATGATAATCCAGTGCAATCTTCTGCATAGTACACCACCATGGATTTCATCCAGAGATTGCAATGCTTGACTGGATTTAGAACTTAACCTCTAAGTGCTTTTTATCTCTAACATCAAACTCTGTGCTATAAAACAAAACCCAGCAAACATACGCCAAATTTGCAATTTACAAGTACTCCATTAAAATGGTCTTACTATAAAAGAAACAAAAATGACAGTAAAGCAAGTTTTCCTGTTCCTTATACTGGAACAAATCCAGTTATTTTACCGCTAGATCTACCTCAGATTTAAATTAATGTAAAAGACAAGATCATTTGAAAGCACTGTGGAGAATGATGTGAATACTACTAATTTACAATTCCTACAGGGAGAAGAATAAAGAAGTTATTTCAAGCTTTTTTGCATCCATATAAAACCATTTGTGGTCTTACAACTGCAAGAAAAGCCATTTAGAAGATTCACTGACTTGTGTCAGGTAAAATACTAGTGACAGACTGTCACGGGAAATCGCAGGATATCTTCATGTGCCATTTTATTCAATTTTCAGACTTAAAAAAAATGCATTCAATTATTGACAGAATTGATTTGAAAGAGAGGAACAACAAAAGAGGCAACAGAAGCCAGTCCTTCTGTGGCCAGTGACTGCTCGGTATTTCACTATGCAAGCGTTATCATAACTGACCATTTGGTGGTTTGAATATTTATAAGCATTTCTCTGCACAGTCACTCATGTTTCATTGCACACCAGCTTCCACTCATTCATCGCAATTTTTCCAAGAAGGAGATTTCTCTTAAGAAAAAAAGAAAAAAAAAAAGCTCCATGAGGGATTGACTCTTCCTCTCCAATTTACACACAGAACCTGTGTGGCAGAAACACTGAGCGGAGAGCAGCTGAAGTGCATGTTTTACTTTACAGAACCACAATATTTTACTCCAGCTTCCCCAAATAAAGAACAAGAGGGGGAACCAAGTCTTCTTTTTGAACCTGCTGAGAAATACTCCCATGGTACACAAAGAATTACCACAAGTATTTTGGTAGAGGTCAAGACATCCTCATACCTTTGTAGTCTTCTATCTAAGAGCTTGTAGTTAAAAAAGTAGATGTCTATGTTTGACTTTTAAAGTTACAGTTATGTCTTGTACCAGTGCCAAGAGCACATCCCAAAGGGCTCCTCACATTTATTTCACATACATTCAGTAACGCTGTCAGTGGACAGAGGGCAGATAGAGTGCACAAGAGAGGTTTTGTGAGCACAGTAATATCTTACGTTGTAATTTGAACCATGCTGACCCAATGGGGACAGTCACTGCACCCATCTATTAGTGATCTGAATCACAACGTTATTGCTTTGGTACAGGATAACTGCAGGAAATCAATGCACCCATGGAGCAAAAGTCGAGTCAGCCCTTCTCTGACAAAGCTAACATTCTCTGACATGACTAACATTCACCTAAAGCATATTTTTTCCACAAAGAAAATCCACTCCTTTACTTGGTTCTCGTTATGAGATTATCTTTTGAAGAGGACCAAGCCACTTGGTTTTATAGAGTTAAATCAGAAAGGTATTACGCGTGGAATATCTGTCCATAACGATGAGGCCAGCAAAAGTCACGAAACTGTGTGTGGTACACAGAATAGTTTTCTAAATTGAATGTTTCTTTAAGTTTTCCATGGAAAAATATGGTACTCCTCAGTGTGACAATGCAAAATAAACAGTGCAGCTTCTTAACAGAACTGTCATGACTTAAGCCTTTCAAATTGCTCCTCAGTCTCATAGGAAGACGCCAACATTCCTATATCTGCTTATTTGCTTAACCGTTCAAAAAGTCTGCTTTCTAAACAAATTACAGAGGTAAGTACCTTAATGCTATGTTATTCTCATTACTGAGGCATCATCCTACATGCTCACTTTGGCAAGCGAAGCACAAGCTCTTGTTTTTTGCACGAGTGTAATTACAACACAGATTTCTGCTAAACTAGAAGGAACTCTAACATGTAGTTATAAGTTTTTGCTCAGAAACTGAATTTTACTACTGCAAAGGAAAAAAAAAGTTAATATTGTTTTCCCTCTCCAGGCTGTATGTGGGAATAGCATCTTTAAGATGAAACTGCAAGATACTCACTATAATAAAAGTGTTGTTTAAAAACAATAGTGGTATTTTCTGAAGAGCAGCTTGTAAAGCACATTTCATCTTATGGTTACAGAAAAGCATGTTTACATGCCAGTTATAGCAAAAATGCTCAAAACAGCAGCTGGTAGAAAGTCAGGAGACATTTGTTAGGACAACAGGGCTTGGTTTCCCACAGCCTCTGCACCTTTTATAAACTGGTACATCTTACGAATATAGCAGGATCATTCTTGCCTGGTAAAACGGTCATGTCTGCTTTTCGCACACACAAACCACGACCAAGATGAAATTCAGATGAAAAGAAAAACCAAAAAAAACCCCAAGTCATAAGAATCAGCGATTTTACTGTAAAGCTTGCTGGTGTGAAGATTAGCAATCACAAAAGCTGGATCTTACCATTAGCGTTTTTCCCACAGATGAGATGCTCGTAAGGTTGCAGCACTCCCCAAAGTTCAGCATCATTGTTGATAACCATCTCCAGGATTTCAGCTGAGATCTCCCCTCCTCCACCATCCGGGCTCTGACTTGCCAAAACCCTAGCCTTAATCTCTTCTACAAGGTTTTCCATGCAAGCAGTTAAAGAGATGGCTGCATACTCATGGATCCTAACCGAGATCCTAGTGTCCACCATCCACCTGAAAAACCTCCCCACTGAAAAGGTGAGGCCGCATCTAGCTGATTTACCTTTTCTCAGTCCATCGCCAGCACTCATGCTGTACAGAGAGAGAGCCTTGACAGTCGCCAAGACACAGCTTTCTGACAATGACCAGCTCTGGATGAGCTTGATAGCACTCTGCACCTCAAACCTGGTGCACTTGGAGTGCATCACGCTGAGCCGTTGAGCTTCCCTGGAGACCCTGATCAAGGCGCGCCTCAGCAACTGAGAGAGCCGCCTGACAGCTTCCTGAGAAAAGGTTCTGGTATTGCCATCTCCCTTCCCTTTTCTGAGTATTTTTCCAATGTCTTCATCAGTCCAAGGGTATTCCTCTAGATCCGGCAGCTTAGGACACTTGGAAAAGATATCTGCAACCTCGGGGTCTTCCGGCAGAACAGTGTTCACGGTATCCCAGCTGTTGTTCCTACTGTTCATGGAGCCCGAGTAGTACCACCAGTTGCCTCTGTGCTGAGAAGAGGTGAAGGCTTGGGAGTTGGACTTGGAAGAAGAGAGACTAAGGGACCTGCAGGAATCCCCTGCCCCATAACCAGAGTCCAAAGTTAAATCCTCCAGGGTCTTCAGAGTAGAGCTGTATATCCCAGCCATAGGAAAGACGGGTTAAGCCAACCGCAAAGAGCACGAAAGGTGAGGCTGGGACAGACCCCTCCTGCGCCTACCGAGCCAGACCCGCCTGCCCCACCAGCGGCGCGGGAGGATTTACAACACGGTGGGAAGGAGCCCACCCCGCACGCCGGCTCCGCCGAGGGCTGGCTACCTCCATCCCGCAGGGAGGCTGCGCTCAGCCATCTTCTTGCCTGGGGAGGGCCGGTTGGCGGGCGGAGAGCCCCGGTTGGCGGGCGGAGAGCCCCGGTTGGCGGCGGGGCCGGCCGCTGCCCGGGCAGGTCGCGGGGCCGGCGGCGGGGCGGGGCGGGCTCCGCGCGAGCCGCTCGGCGGGACACTTGGCGGCGGCTCCGACTCAACTTCTCCGCCGCAGGTCTGCCGGCCGCCCCCGCACCGCCGCATGCAAATGAGCTGCGGGGAGAAGCACCAATCAGCGGCGCCGACCGAGACCGCCTCCGCCAATGAAATCCGAGTTGGGGCGGATGGTATGCAAATAGCGCGGGGCGGGGCGGGGCGAGGCGCGGACGGTCGGGCAGCTCCGCCGGATCGCGGGACCGGGAGACGACGAGCGCTTGGTCGCCACCGGCCCCGCTTGCCCGGGGTGGCTGCCCGCTCGCCCACCCGCCCTGCCCAGCTCTGGGGAACGGCGCAGCACCGGGCCGGGCGGTGTGGCGGCTCCCCGGGGCGAGGGTCGCGCACGCCTGGCCCCGCGGGGGGTCACCGGCTGAATGGAGAATTGTGCTGGCGGCGAAGCCGGCGTGCCGGTTCCTGAAAGGAGCCTTTGTGCGACGGTTTACACAGCCTTGACCTTGAACCGTGAGCCCGGTATGAAACGGAGGGGTCTGGTCTGTCCTTCCCCTCCCTCCCCCCTCCGCCCAGCCGTGGTCCCGCCCGGACCGGCGGTGCCGGGGAGCGCGGGCCGAGGGCGCCCCCTATCGGCTGCACCGCGCCGGTAGCGGGACCTCGTTAACCTTAACCCACTAATTACTGCGAGGAATCGTTTTGGTTGGAAGAGACCCTATGACTCGCACGAGGCGGCGGTTCTCTCCGCCTTCCGTAGGCGGCATCCTTCGCTCCGGACAGGCTGCCCGGAGTTTTCCGTGCTCTTGCAGAGCGTCTGCATTTCCTTCGTCCTACAAACTAAACGGATTCCGCTCAAAAATACCGAGTGTCACGTCCTCCTCTTTGTTGGCTGTATGAGCCCAAAAGGTTTCACTTAGAAGTGGTCTAAATTCGTAACAGTGGGCTGACCGGGATGACACCCACTTCACGAGGCAATAACGAGTATCTCAAATGCTTTGATTTTTTTTTTTTGTCGTTAGAAAGGCGCACTTAAAACTCTGAAGGTAAATATTTTACTGACACGCTCACGCAGCAGCAATCTGCTCTCAGCCCGTGACACCCTCCCTTGCAGCAGAGGACGCAGAAGGGTTGCCTTTGCGCCCAACCGCACCTGGAGCGCGGTGCTTTCCCATGAAGGCTGTAGCTAACGAACCCTCTGGGCAGATGTTGTGATTAAGCACCTATTTGCACAGCTGGCAATTCACTCTTCCACAGATTTGTCTCCTATCCAGGGTACCAGAGATCTCTTACTTCAAAAGCGCGATCTGTTCGTACCTTTGTACTGCGGTATACACAGTGCTCAGTGTCACTGAAAAATGTATCAGAGCAACTATTAGATTTGAATGAAATACTTGAAAAATCATCGCTCACAGCATAAATGAAAGCTGCTTGCTCCTAAAAGACAAAGTACTTCACAGAGAGTACTAATTTCCCACTAGTTGACCCTCAAAACTGCCTTTTTTCCCCCCACATTACATCTTCTTTTATCTTTCCTAGATTTAAGCCCAACTATAATTCAGCTCTTTGTTTTTTTATAGCTTCTCCCCATGAAAGCACGAACACGAAGCAGAAGTTGTCGAATAAAACAACAGTTCTCTCAAAGTCATGATTTTCAAATAAATTGGAAAGACAGCACTTTGTTTGTGCTCACTGTCAGTTCAGAAATAAGTATTTTTGCTACACAATTCGAATTCCTCAGATGTTATTTTACAGATCAAAGCCAACTCTGCTATTTTCTCATATTTTTCAGGCTTGAGCACTATTTTTAAGAGTTTCAAGCTCAGCAAAGACACCGCAGCTGACAGTACCCACGGTAAATAGGGACCTGGATGTAAGACAAGGCATTACTGACTCAAACTACACAGTTTTAAGGCTCACGGATTCAGTGCATTCAATCAATACACTTATTTTTTAAAAAATATTATCTTTCCACTCCTACATCTGTACTTAATCCTCTATATTAGGTACCATGGACTACTGTAGCCTTCTTAACCGTGACTTGGTAGGTTACCACATGGCGTCTGTCCCTCCTGTCCCTACATGTTTCCATTGCCTCCTCAAACCAAGGGGACTACGTGTTAGTTCCTCACCCAGATCTTTAAGATCATACACAGAAGACTCGTGTCTCCTCGCTGAACTCTATAAGAACAGGAAGCAGGCAGTAAGAAAAAATCTCTATCGCCTCTTTCTCACTAAAAAGCCTTTGTGCTTTGTTTTGTGATGCCCTTTTTACAAAAGCTTACTCTAAAATTCATCCTGTTCTCTCTACATCATCTCAATCATAAAAGCAAGCATAAATTGCCACTGAGAATCGCTGCATAGTTGGCCAATAGGAACTTGACATTATTTGGGAAAAACGCAGCTGTGCAAGTACTTGACACATTTCTACAAATCATTTCTATTCTTTCCCTTTATCACACTTCTCCAGTACTCCCACGCAGTTTGGTATTCCTACCATTCCAAGTAATTTAACAATAGAAAAGCCATCCAGTTTAACAGGCAGCGTCTGCTTTCTTACTTTCCTCATGCAGTGTTTTCTCGCTGTTCGGAGTTACACTGCTTCCCATTTTTAGAATTTCACATGTAGTATTTCCTTAGACAATAACACTTTGCCTGACAAGTCTTTCTCTCCCTCCGCTGCAAAGGTATCAACAACCCGTTCCAAAGGCAAACCAACCGTGAAACGAAAAACCCCAAGTATGGAAAGGATATTCCGCACTGAAGATTTAAACCTCAAGCTCCAAGATATCCAACACAATAAAAACAAAACTGGGGTGGGAGGAAGAGGACCAAACAAATAAGGGTTCTCCACCAGCACTTCTCAATTTCATGCGCGTTATTTATCCGTGACAGAACAAGTTCATCACATGCTCTGTGCTCTTCAGTGTTAATTCACTATCTGTGTGAGGTAACTACAAATAGTCCATTTTGTAACAGATTTCCAAGAACAGCTAATAGAAGCACGAACAGTGGAAAGGAATAATCAAATTATTTTCTTTATAGGAAAAAGAAGAAAATAGATCACTTTCAGACCAGACACATACATTTGTAACAAAACTACAGACCATGTTATAAAAAACTAAGATATATTTCCAGAAAGCAATTGCTATACTGGGCTAACACAAAATTGCCAACCCAAACAATCAAGATTATAAGTCACACATCAAAACACCAATGATAAGTAAAACTTAACGTTCCTTGATTTATAAGGCATGATAAGTACGGGGCTCTTTTTGCATATGTTTCAACTGGAGCTATTAGGGATCAAGTTATTTTCATGCAACAAAAGTCACCTTTCTCCAGACAGATTTTCTCATAATCATTTCTCTTTAAAATTAAAGTACTTTCTTAAGTTGAAGGTATCAGAAGACTTTCAGGAACACAGGCAAAACAGATGAAGGATGGAACACTGGAAGTCCCATAATAAACAAAAACGCGGCACTCTAGAACGCCCATTTTCCTTCATGTTAAAGGGTGCAGATACAAGTGTTATTCTGGCTCTGACACACTACAGACTTTGACAGAGTTTTAAAACTCTAATTTTTAAGTACATCAGAATTAATTAGAATTCAAAAGCATCAGCATTCTCTGATACACAAATAGCAAATAGACAAATAGCATTAAACCCATTTAAAAAATAATCAATCACTTGCTTAGTTTTTTAAGGAAACATAACAGAGCAAATGTAAAGGCCTCAAACTTAGTCCGTACCAAAGACTCCAAATCAATACTTTTTAAAGCAACCATCAGCTAGATTAATCTGTTACTTGTTCAAACAACAAAGTTCAGTGTATTCCTAGAAAATAACATTCACATATACATTATTAAGCAGCATAAACATCCCTTACCGCTAGGTCCCATATAAGCTTTTTTTACTCACTTGAAGTAAAGAAGACTCAAGCTTTTCCACCAGGAAAAAAGTAGTGAAGAAAAATAATAAAAAACCCCACAACTATCCTCAGCAGAGCAGTCAAAAAAGCCGTTTGAATACTGCAACCAAAACCCTGAAGTAGTACCTACAGAGCACCTGGCAGAGGAGCCATTTCCAAGCCTTATTTACTGCAGCTGTGTTAATTAGCCAAAAGGCTCAACCACTGGCAGGTCTATCTCCATGGGACATAAACCACTTCAATGGTTTTTGTTAGAAATTTCCTTCTCAAGCTGCTGTCTTTATTTTGAGCAAGCGCTAATTCTGTTTGTTCACTATAAAAAGAGGGCATTTTTCCTTATATAGCTACTTAATTTGACTGTATTTTATCTGCAACATTCAGAACTATCTTTTCTAATAACTGTAGCTCTGTTAACAGCTGCTGCCCAATACCTGAAAATCAGTCTGAGCCCACACACCAGAAGATGTGGGGGAAAAGCAGAGATGAAGCGTTACTAGAGCAGGTAAATCACATATCAGGTTGAAATCAAATGCAAAAAAACCCCAGTGTTTACTGCAGTTAACAGAAAACATTTTGCATATTTTCAAAGCAATACTGATGAAAAGACAACGTACCTCTGGTGTGTTTTCTACAGTACAGCAAAACCCCCATCCAGCAAAGGCCCTCGATTTATTGTCTAACTGGAGTTGAGGGTCCACCTCAGCAAGTTCCCAAATACTCACTGCTGACCTCACCAGTTCCCAAGTAATAATGGAGGTACCAGCTGTATCTTCCCAGCTGCAGAGAGACTTTTTCCCCAGTATGTAATAAGCTTCTTCACCCATTCATTTTGTACAGAATGGCCCTTTCAAAGGTTGTAACACTTACATTTCAGAATGTGTTAATTGGTAATTCATAGGTAAATTTACTTGAGAGGACTCATTAAAATTTAAAAAGAGAACACAGAATCTCATGAATGTACAGTTTCAGGCCAAGCCTTTGTTCTTCAAAAGCCTCAGAAATAATACTATCCCTTGTGTAAACTTTTCAGGTAGTTAGAACTCATTGAAATCTTCTACAGGGAGTACACTGAAGAAATCTTCAGGCTTGTTGGTAATAAATGGTGATCTTACCTTCTCCCTGTCTCAGTTTTATGTGTAATTTAGGTAGACAAAAACTACGTGAACAATTCCACAGATATGCTCCTGCCTAACAAATCCTGCCTACTTTTTTCTACTCTACTAGTCAGCCTAATAAAAGACATTACCTGTCCTTACATAACTTGCCTCACTGATATCCTTAGACTGTCAATTGAAACAGAATTTCTATTTAAAGATCACCACTCTTCATTTAGTTTCAGTAAGTTTGCTTAGCGTAGGAAATCAACACAGATTAGCTTTATGGTTATTTGTAATGACAGATAAGGCACTGCTTCTCAAAATTATTGCTAAATGTCGAAAAATAAGGGCCCATGTCTATTATGACTGATAGTGACTGTTAAGCGAGACCATTTAAAAAATAAGATTGACAAGATTTGATACAGCAGCCTGCTTCTGGCACACATGTTCAGATATGCAAAGCACAAGAAACATTGAGAATCCATTAAATATCCTTTCTACTTTCAAAAGCTGCCTTTTGTAGTAGATATAATCAGAGAGATAAGGAACTTGGAGTGAAATCTCTGTGCACATGTGCAATTCCTGAGATGAACAAAAAAGTGGTTTTCTGCTGCTGTATAGACAGCTTAACTAGCCAGCTCTGGCTGTATTGTGCTCCTCCAGAAGTTGTTCAAAGCAACTAGCTACAAACCAGTCAGCCTCACCTTTATCCTTGGGAAGGGGATGGTACAAATAATCCTGGAAACCCTTTGCAAACACATTAAGGACAAAAAAGTGATTTAAAGTAGTCAGCATTGATTTATAAAAGGGAAATGAGGCTTGACTAACCTGACAGCCTTCTATGATGAAATCACTAGCATGATGGACGAGGGAAGAGCG
The DNA here is from genome assembly GCA_003993805.1 of Himantopus leucocephalus. Taxonomy (NCBI): domain Eukaryota; kingdom Metazoa; phylum Chordata; class Aves; order Charadriiformes; family Recurvirostridae; genus Himantopus; species Himantopus leucocephalus. Next base: position 20,045,446 of record RSEF01000005.1, read on the forward strand.
CATGATATTGTTTATCTTCACTTCAGCAAGGCTTTCGACACTCACTCCTCTAACATCCTCATTGGCAAATTGATGAATTATAGCCTAGATAAGCAGTCAGAAAGGTAGACTGAAAGCTGCCTGAGCCACTAGGCTTAAAGGGTTGTGATCAGCATCACAAAATTGAGCTGGAGGCCAGTCAGCAAGTTTGCAGGTGACAAAAAAATGGGAGGAGTGATTGATACAGCAGGTGTTGCCATTCAGAGGGTACTTGACAGGCTGAAGAAATGGTCAAAAAGGAATCTCATGGAGTTCAACAAAGGTAAGCACCAAGTCCTGTATCTGGGGAGGAATAAGGCCATGCATGGCTACATGCTGGGGGCTGACCAGTTGGAAAACAACTTTGTATAAGAAGATGTGGGGGTCCTGGTGGACAACAAGTTGAACATGAGCTAGCAGTCCATCCCTGGGGCAAAGGCCAACAGCGTGCTGGGAAAGCACTGCCAGCAGGGGGAGGGAGGTGATCCTTCCCTCTACTCAACACTGATGAGACACATCTGGAGTGCTGAGTCCAGTTCTGGGCTCTCCAGTATAAGAGAGACATGGACGTACTAGACCTAGTCCAGCAAAGGGACACAATGATGATTAAGGGACTGGGGTTTCTGTCATTTAATGAGAGGCTGAGAGACCTGGGACTGTTCAGCCTGGAGAAGGTGGGAGGGTATCTTTGTATATAGATACCTGAGGGGGGCAGAATAAAGAAGACAGCCAGGCCCTTCTTAGTGGTGCCCAGTGAAAAAAACAAAAAGAAATAGGTCCAAACTGAAATAAAAAAGAAAAAAATCCATTTAAACATTTAAAAAAAACCAAAAACAACCCAACTTTTTACTGTGAGGGTGGTAAAACACTGGAACAGGCTGCCCAGGGAAGTTGTGGAGTCTCCATCCCAGGCAATATTCAAAACCCAACTGGACATACTCCTGGACAACCTGCTTTAGCTGACCCTGCTTTGGGGGTTGGACTAGATGATGTTCAGAGGTGCCTTCCAGCCTCAACAATTCTGTGAATCCTGCTCTTTGCACCATGAAGGAGACCTAGATGAACCGTTTTCGGCACAACTTTCCCTTTCCTAAGTCAGGTCTGCTGCCTACATTTGGAGTCCTTCTCCTCACTAGCATTTCAAACACTGCTGCTGCATCCTCTTACCTTTAAACATTTCCAGTTAATTTAGTTTTCAGTCTTTCTTAATTCAGCACGCATTTTATAGGTGAAGACATCTTTAAATCAAACACTTTCTAAGAATGAAAGTAGTATTCAAGATGCTTCCTATGCTTGTTAGATATAGGAAAATAGCCTACTTCCTCAGTAGCTGTTTCACATACAATGCATTTGTTCCATGTTTGCTTTGAAAACATTTTTGAAGTAGGAAAACCAAGCTAATCTTGGAATTAACCAATGAGATTTCACCTAACTTAAAATGTAATCCTCAACAAACATTGAAAATTTCTAGACAGAAATTTGGATTGTATGAAGAGGCGATATAAAAATACTTTTTTACTTTTAAAGGCATCAGACAAACGAGCAAGTGTTATAGTAGGCCTTATTTGGGAAGACTATGGAACTACAAAAATTATGGATCTACATTTGATTCTTTTGCCCTACGGATAACACAATAAAATGATTGTGATGACAAAGGGTGGAAAAAATTGTCAGAATAAGAAAGACTAGCAGCTGAAAAATGCACTAAATTCCTGGATGGGTTTTCCCAATCACTAGCAGCAAGGTCTTACCAGTGAAGGTTGGTGGGGGGAACCATATTATACCATCTGGAATCAGATCAAATGAAGGGGATAGATGAGTATTTGCTTCAACACATGGTATTATTCAAGGCAAGTGGTGTACTGAAACTTACTGAGGCCTGTTTTCCCACCGCTTTTCTTCTCATTTCAGCTCTTACTGTTAATGAAAATTTTACAGTGCCTGCATTTCCTTTCTTTTGCAGGGATGAAACAACTAGAACGTTCCTAGAGTCATTAGGCATTACCCAAATAGCTGCAAATAATGATGTTGTTCTTCAGCATTTAACAGCTATTAATTTATAACATCCAGCTATAAAGTTACAGCAGGATAAGCTTCCCTAGGCACTGAGATACCTAGCTCTGATATAACACCAGGTCTGACAAGTCTATATATGATTACCTACCAGTGTAAAATAATTCTTTGGAGGCACTTGCAATAATCTCAGTTATCTGGTCACACATCATGTTTCCATACTATATTATGTATGTGTGGAAACCTGCTACAGTCCCATGTGCCAGAATATTCACATATTTGGATGAACTTCATGTCAAAATTACACTTATTACTATAGCCATTCACTGGCTGTAAGATTAACCTGTCTCATGAGGCACTTGATAGAGCAAATTACATGTATAGATTGCAACGGATGTGTGTCATGCTTCCTGGCACGTGTGTACTGAAGTAATGTTTAAGTCCTCAACTCTCTCGTATTAGCCAGTAATACAGTATTGACAATAACATTATCAAGAGTCAACCACTATAATCATAGAGTCAATGGAAAGAAGAGCCATACAGACAGACATTTATAGTTAAATATTGTATTTTTCATAATCCTTGACAGTCAGGAAACTGTCAGGAAACCAAATAAAGTATTACCTTCTAACACTCCTATAAAGCGGATGCCCCAGAGCATCTCAGTCCATGCTAAGAATAGTGTTTATATACAATGGCAACAATGCCGAAAAGAATTGAAGACAAAGCATAGGGGATAATGCAAGGGCAAACCCCAAGTCTTAAAAATGTCTTTTACCTTGTCTGGAATCATTCAGAACATTAGGACAACAGCTATGGTATTTATTGTGGTACTGACACACACCAGTCCAGCAACAGCTTCCTAGCTGATGCGCGATCTCATTCCACAAGGTTCATACCAGCACTCACTGCATCACCGTCTATACAGGCTGTGCGCACAAATTCTGCTTCCCTCTGGGCGTGCTCAGTCAGAGCTTTATTTTCCCAAGGAATACCAGACTTTGTAGGATTAGGCAGCTCGGCTGTATCACAGTAACCCAGTGACTCCCTCTTGAGGCCGGCTATATGGAAACACCGCAACAACCTACTTAAACTGCTCCAGGATGTCTATCAAACGTGTAGTAACTCAATTCGCTGCAAAATGAAGAACGCTCAGGGGAAGGATGAATACCAGCTTTCCCACTGCTGTGTGAACAACTGCTGTTTGACACACCTCAGGTAACGGGGGTGCATGTGAACACTGATGAGGCATTGTGTATATGACACAATTTCAAACAGATCACGTCCTACGGTTTGGCGCTATCACCACAAGGTGTCTTGCCTCACAGAGTGATCAACAAATGTGCAACGCCTTGCATACATAACTGCTTAGAATAGTTGCAGGTTTGCCCAACATAACATCTGAACTGCATGGTAGTGAAGTCACTGACTTTCTATTTATAGAACTTGAAATGGAGATCTGCTTTCTTTCCTTATCCCTAGCATAAAGCCTCTGGAAGAGGGAGCACCCCTTTCTGTTCACAATATATCGGCAAGACAGACACAGCACAGTGCACTGTCGCAGCCACCTGCTTCGCAAAGACAAAACCTGCGATTTTGCATGAGGAGGAGGTTTAAACTTACTCATTTGTAGATCACGTTCCCAGAGCAGCACCTGATGCGGTGGCCCGTCATGACAAGGTGTTGTGCCTACTGACAGGCATCTCTCTGTGCAGTAACATGTTCCTGAGCAAGAAAATGCAACTGCAAGAAAAAAGAATGAAAAAGCAAGTGAGACAGGGATGGGAAAACAAAGTGAAGATAAGAATCAAGTTGACACATATTATGAGAAGCACAAAGTGGTAGTGGAACCTTGGTGCTGTATTTTTCTAACCTGCCCTCAGTCAGGAGTGAATCAAAAACTTTGTGACATTCAGGTGCCTCACTTTGAATCGGAATATGCCTTTGAGCTGATCAGAAGCGTAGATTCCTCTCTGCTGTGGAGCTGGTACACACCACGCTGTCCACTCCCAATGAATGGTTTCTACCACAGTATCCTTACCAAGCCTTCTGTGCTCACTGTTGGCTAATTCTTGGGCGTGCAGCTACCTTGGATGCCTACTCTAAAAGGAGTAAACCAGCTGTGTGAACACATCTGTTACCATGTACACAGTATTCCAGTCAGAAACAGAAATCCTAGGTTAACCTGAAGGTTAACAAGAGGTGTTAAGTTGTTCTGTTTCTGTCTGTGTTTTGAGACTGCCCTACACCAAAAGGCCAGTAGTGCCTACCCTGTCTTATGCTGTATACTCTGTAATGCCTGGAGTGTTCTCCCTCCCATCCTTGCTAGGGTGCCACGTGTGGCCGAGGGTGACAGGCCCATGGGATATCTTTCTGTTTCTCTCTCAAAGATTCTGTAACACAGTTTCAAAAAATCTTTTTACTCTATATAACATCATAACAGCACGCTAACTAGTATTCTAGTATTCATCACCAAATTATACTGCTCATATTAAAACCTTTCAGAAACGTTCTTCAGTGAGAAGATTTAATCTTAGTATGTTGGAGCAGGGATTTGTAGTTTGACACTTACTGCCCATGTGAGTGTAGTAATTAATGAAAACTTTCTGAGTTTATATGACAGTCAAAAAGCACCTTACATAATGCACTGTTCATACTTTTTCAGTATGCTTGTTCCTAATTTTTATGTGAATGAACAATATTTTACCATCTCACTTTTCTTGTGGAGATGCTGAATGTGTATACCACCATGTTTTTGCTACAGCAGAAGAGCATGCGTACTTCCAACCCAAAAAGTAAAAGCATGTGAAAAACAGTAGGGAAACAATCACATAATAAGGTTCCAAAACTCATTGTTAGTTCAGTACGTGCACACGTAGCCGAGTTGTTAATTAGCACTATTGGCTGAAGAACCACCCAGTCAATGCATTGTCTTAATAAACATAACTCCATCCACCTTCCTATATACCTTATTCAGTTATGACACAGGGTTGCTTGTTATCATATAGCCCAGGAATATTTTTCCTACAAGGAGACCGCTGACACAGGCCAATTTGTTATTGCCACTTAGGATGAAACATATGCTGTAAGCAATGGGTAGATAATTACCAACTCCTTTTTTTTTTCCACCTACGTCATTGGGAAGACATACCTGTGACACATCATCTGTAATGGAAGAATCACTGTGCTATATAATGTTCTATACACAGCACATCTCAGTAACTGGTCCTGAAAAAAATATAAGAATAGTCTGTATGATTCAGTAAAAGTGGGGCTGCTGCCAGGATTATTCAGTACAGAATCCATCAGCACTCAATAAAATGATGAATCAGAGATGTAGCAGAGGTTGACAAAAGAATTAATTTAAATGAAGAGTGGTGGGCGCATATCGTAAGATAAGTCATTAGACCTAGATCACAACAAAAACCTCATTCAAATGCATTAAAATACAGGGGGATAAACCCAAGGTCTATTTCCAATCCATAGGAGAATACTTGGCAGTTAACTTTCAAGTACAATGGAGCCTTCTGTGATTAGGATATATCGGTTACAATCCCTATGATGGGTAAGCAGGAAAAGGAGCAAAAACATCAATATGGAAGAAGATGGCGAAAAGCCTCTGGAATGGGCCATGCAGGCAGAAAATTAAGGTATCTCAGCCTTCTGTATCTTGAAATCTACTTTCAGATTTCAGGAAAATGTATAAATAACAATACCAAACAGAAGAGGTATTAGCACACTGTAAAAACAAATAAAGAAACCTCCTGCCATACTAACAACAAAAGAAAAGAAAAGTTAACCTCCTCAGCCAAAAAATATGATAACCAGAGGACTATTGAAAATTAGCTGTTTTCACTGTTGGTGAATTGAAAGTAGCTGGTGGCCAAAACTTGGCCTAATTTACACGGTTGGTATTATGTAGTAGTCTTTCTTGTCGCTGTAAAAATTTATCAAACATCTTTAGACAAGAAATATTGAAAAACATGAAGGCAGCATATTCAGTGAAAAATGTGTATTCCTCTTAAAATTGTTTAGAAGCTCATGTTATGGATCAAGACCCAACTGTGCTGTTCAAACACAGAACAAACACTGCTCTTAACCCAACAAAAATTGGAAATGCACATAAAAAAAAACTGGATAGGAATGCTGATAGATCACCGTAGATCTTTTTAGAAGGTTTTAGCATGTTTAGAAGTTTGATGGTTTGTAAGTTCTGTATTTCATTTTTATCCCTACGTGGTAAGTTTCTTGGCAATGTAAACAGCTTGTAAACCTCTTGCAAATGTCTTGTAAACGGCCAGGCAGGGGGCAGGGGAGAATTAGAAAGAAATGTATCAGTATAATTAACCTGGTAACTTACTATCAACCTTCAGGAAAAAAAAAAACAACAATCAAACAACAAACTAATAATTTGTTACAGTTTCCAGATAAGTTTCACCACTTCTTGGCTGTCACCAAATAGCCAGGTTGTGTGCTGATATGTCAAAATAACTATTATCTCTTCTAGCAACTTTTGTAAAGCAGGTGCATGTTTTAAAACCAGAGCTCTCCATACACGTAAAAAACAGAGGGTATTTTGGACGTCTAAAAGAGATCCCAACGTCTAACTAAGTGCTGTAAAGACTAATGTAGCTATGGAATTATTTTGCCTTTTTTTAGTATATTAGATGCTTCCATAATTTTAACTTACCTATTTGAGGCAATGAATTTTCTATGAACAGAAAACCTTAGAAAAAAATGAGGTCAAATGTACAGAAGAGAACTTTGGCTTTAAGAATAGCCATACCTAAACACCCAGAAAAGAATCTGCTTTGTTTATTTTCCACGCATCTACCTGTGGTCAAAACAGTCAAGGGCTTGTCCAGGTCTTTTATTCTACTTCAGCAGAAATCAGAAGTAGCCCCTGGCAATTGTGTAAGTCTTAAGCAAAATAACGGCGATCTCTGCAACGTATAATGACATATAACTAGTCAGTGTGAAAAACTGCTTTTATCAGAATGACTGGAACAGCAACTCAGATGCTTCCATTACACAAGACAGCTGGGGCAAAGGGCATCAGCAAGCTGCTGGCCATATGGCAGGCACTGTGGTGGACCAATTATTCCAGGCTAGAAGAGCTCTTTTATATTTATCTAATATGCTACTAGCAGTGCTGTATTTCACTCTGACTGTGCCCCTTGCTTCTTTGAATCTCCTAAGACCCTGGAATTTTTTGTAGTCTTTCTTATTGTCAAAATTAAGATATGTAAGCAGATGGTATACAGACTTTTTGCTGGTATTCCATCCTTAGATGCCTCCTATTATGATGTAAAATATACTGAGAATGACAGCTACTTAAAGTGGGGAAAAAGCCTGTAAGTCACACCAAAATAAAAACAGATTTTCAAAGGTACTGAGAACCTACAACTCCTGTCAATTCAAACAATACTAATTAGTGTGCTAGTACCCTAGGATTAATTATTCCCTTGGTTCTATTTGTGATCATCTCAAGGGACAAACCTTGTGTCTTACGTCTATTGTTGTTATCCCTCTTAAATAGGGCAAGTAAAGAGACAGCCACATTTCTCCTGCTATAGTAAAGCAGATTTTTAAAACTGCATTTATTTCACAATTTGTTGAAATTATCTTTAAAAATCTGAGTTATGTTCAGCATCTATTAATCAGCTAGTTTAAAGACAATGAAAATGAATCAGTGATGAGCTAGCTTCCATTAAATATTTTAAAGTGTATTTGTATTTTCAGGACAAAAAAAGTGAAAGAGAAAACATATTAAACTACATGTGGATTATAAACATGTTAAACTTAGAAAATATTATCATCTTAATGGGATCCTGGCAGGCAATCTCTACACTGGGAATTTGCAACAATTACCTCCAGGTGATTCCATGGAAAACTGACCCATCAAGTCTGCACACTAGATTATTATATATGTAAAATGCTTACTGATAGTCTAGCATACAAGTATCACGTGTAGCTATTACGATTGTCACATGCATTGTAATAGTCTTTGATGTATCTCTGCTTGCAGAGCGTCACATCTTTCACAACTTAATTAAATAGAAAAAGATCAATACAGCCTTTCTTTAGATACCTAAACATTACTTAGATGCCTAACTTAAATGCCTCAGGTTCAACAGTTTTGACTTAGTGACTAGATCACGTATGGAGAATTTCTAGCTACTTGCCTCTTGGATTCAAAGACAGTGACATTTTCTCTTTTCGTACCTTACAAATGCAACATACCTTCTTCTTTGTCCTTCCCTGTTTCCCAGCGTCCACAATTGCTGTGGTTACAGCAAATCCGTCTTGTTTGCTGCCATTCCACCGTCTGGTTTGCTTGGTTTTGTCCCCCATAAGCTTCCTGTGATCACATTACCATCTCTTCTAGTCATAACCATGATACATTCACAGGCACATTCAGAAATCACTGCTGTGAAGAAAAATGTGTGATCAGATGACAAATTTTTACATTGTTTTAGTACCAAAGCTAACTGAAACTTGAGGTATGAAACATGCCTAAATTCGTCAGTACTGGTGTTATTCACCTCACAACCTAAATGTCAGGCATATATGCAATCTCTTTTGTTCACTTCACATTCTGTAGACCTCTAACAAAGCATATGTCAGATACACCTCGCTTGCAGCGTGGAATTCTACATTTTAACCTGAAATATTACACTGATACTTTTCAGCACAGCATCAAACTGTTCTTTCTGCTTACGTATCATAGAACATATATAATAGGCAAACAAATTCTGTTCATACATCCAAGTAGCAACTTCAGTTTAGTTCATTTTATTGGTAAATTAATGAATCATATGAATAATCTCTGTATATCAGTCTAGAGCCATACTGACGTATTTAGCTCCAGACATATATCCAAAATTTTTACTGGCAATGAATAATAGCCTGATTTTCCAGTCCTGTTGGGCAGCCAACATTTTTAATTACCTTTAAGTTTCTGAAAATTCAATTGGTTTGAAAAACCAGTTCATTTAGGATTCCTTTCTTTCCACAGAATCAGAACATATAAAATTACCTCTATTGTATCAAGGTATTTCTTGGATCAAGCATCTATGTTTATACATGCAAACATCCAGCAAGCCAATTAAGCACTTGACTAAAGCACATGTGACTAAGTCATACTGGATGGATGACCCATTTAAAAGCTTAAGAGCTTCTGATTTTAACAACAGAAAAAAAATATTGCTGTGTCTAGCTTTAAATCTTTTCTTATGCAGAATGAAGCATGAATGGGCAAAATCATGTTTCAAAATACATGCTTTATTAACTGCTATTAGGTAAATGCTTCAGGCAACACTGCTAATAATAAAGAGAACGAATGCAGAACAACAACAAAGCTTACTTATTGGTGCTCTAACCTGAAAGAAAATCAAATAAAAGCAAATGCATTAACAAAAGAAAATTGCATTTATATGATGTGAAATAATTTTAATAATGTAGTTTCTAGGAATAAAAATACAAAACTCAGATATCCAGGATGCTAAATACATGTTTGAATACCTTACCGCCCAAAAGGAGTCGCATTTCTCATTCTATTATTGTTCTTCTTTCAGTTATCTCAAGAAGTATATTGCAGCTGTCTTTCCAGCACTAAATATGAAATACAAGTTCTTGATGATGATGATCAGGAGTACGGTTTATGAAAATCAATACATTATTGCAAAACATGAATGAAATTCTCTTTTTTGGTAAAGATACTGCAAAATTTATTTTAGTCTAGGACTGGTGTATCCATTGATATCCATTGACATTTACTAACCGCATACACTATTAAAGTTTGAAGACGTCTGCTCCAGAATCACTGAAGTCTTTATTGTCTGTGCTGAATGAAAGAAGCAGAGGAAAAGAAAAAACATACAGTTTGAAACTTAAAAACTATTATTATTCTAACACACTTTTCTATCTATGAGGTTAGTCTTTTTCTCTAGTGGTTTAAATTAAGACCTTGCCTTCATACCTACAGCGGAGGATGGCGGAAAATTACAAACACAAAAAGAGGTTTCCTATCTGCCTTTTCCTGGTTTTCTTCTGTATGTATTTTCTTAGAAGTCCTCATTTTCCCTCTGCTGTGCATCTCAGTATCTCACTCTGTCAACTGACAGCCCAGTATACATGTGCTATTTCCCATAAAAGCCAGCTTTTCCTTCCTGCCTGCTTACCTTTTCCACTAGTATCATTCTCTCAATCCTCCCTTCAAGTCCACTTCTTCTGAAGATGTTATACTTCACAGTGTTTTCAGTGTTTTCCATTAGATCTGATGACTGACAATACAAAATGTAAAAGACTACATATAACGCAAGTTACTGAATGATAATTTTATTATCACGATAGCTTAACCAGTAAAACCAGAAAACATATCCAACCCACATCTCCAGATACATAATTTGGATACTCTGGAAGATATAAGTTTGAACATCTTCAGTAGAAGGGGAAAAAAATTAAGTCTCCCAATCCTGTGATAAGTGTTCTTACCAATAAACAGTTTAATTAAAAATGAGCACTCTGTCTTGTGCTTCTCTTTTCTGATCTTTTAGAATAAAAGTCACTGTGGCCTCCATGCTCTGTGCTGAAGCTAAATGCTTTGGCTATGTAGTAGAGGTACTCTGAGTATAGCTACTCAACAGATATTGCAGAAAACATGGGAACATTTATGAATCTGATTTAATCATAAGCAGGAGGTAGGTACCAAGTCAGCCAGCTGAGGTGGCTGACATATGTAGCATGAAGCTTTAGGTGCCTATGTAACTTAACTAGCGAAGCAACAGAAACTATTGACCACCTCCTCGACTAATTCTAGATCATTACCTTGGGTGTAAATCACTGATCTGTGCGTAAACTTTATATACAGCGCATCTGTGCGTGTGCGTGTGAGTGAAATGACCTTGTAGTTTGTGTTTAAACTCACATACAGAAAACAAAATACAAATGCTAAGTATTATGACTTTTAATCTCACAAAATCTTAATTAAGGGTGAAGTGTGGTTTGCATTATGCCTCAGAAAGACAGGCAGCAACATAGAACCAGTCTCCCCAGCTAAATAAAGATGATTAATTTGGAATTGTTTGAAGTTTGTTTACTTAATGTATATATAACAGGAGGCTTACGCAGGCAAATAAGATGCCGCAGGAATCAAATATCAAAATAGAAGGGGGAAAAAGGAAATAAATAAAGATACCCACAGCAAGGTACCTGTGGAATTTAAACCAGTATTCAATGCTTTCTTCACTGAAAAGATAGAAGACTAAGGCAAGATGAGAGAAAAATTTCATATTTGTTTCACACTTCACTTAGCTTTGTATACGACCTTTCTTATCAAACACAGTTGCTTGGTTTTAGAAAAGCTAAAGTGCAAACATTTTTGAAAATGCATGCCATTGATGCTGCCACCCGCTCTCCCTTGGATTTTCTTCTGCATATTTTCTTAGCCAATATTTAATCTCTTCTTGGATTTTTTTATCCACACATAAATGTACTTATATACACATATATCCTTTCCTCTAGCATTACAGTTATAATAAGAAGGGTTTACGGGAAGTGAAAGAGAAGCAGTTTTTGCAAGTTACTCTTACTTTGAAACAGATTTGTGACAAGCAAGTTTATCTACACGCATTTGTTGACAGGAAGTGTTAAACTTTAAAGGAAAAGCAAACAATAACTCTTCATGAAAACATCCAAATTTCCCTCATTTTGCTGGTTAAGCAAAATGAAATGTCAATTACTTGATTTGAAAATATGTGTGCATGCACTCCTAATATTAAGTCTATAGGACTTGTCAATCCATCTTTTCTTATGAAAGAGCCATTTTTTTATAAAACAGTCACCTTAAAAAATAAAAGCTGTATGGAAGAACACCACGTAAGTCTGAATGAGTACCTCAAAAGATTATTAAATGTTCTCAGAAATGGCTGATGGTGAGGCCTACAAGCTGAGTTTGCAGAATGGGAGCTAGCAGCTTGAAAACAAAGTTTTCTGTGGGTTAAGACCTTGTTGTGAAGCTCGGATACGTTTTTCTTTAGCTGATACTATAGAGGGTTTCTTGCCCTGTAAAAAGACTGTTTAGATCTTTGTGGATTTAGTCCTGTTTAGCTTTACCAAGGATCTTCTGAGTGCAGTGGAATTCTGGTATGTGGAAGTAATCAGTGGTTGCACAGAAGATGCAGTAGTAGGCATACTCTGATGATGTATATTTAGTATAAAAGTATTAGAAACATAGGTGATCTATCTTTCTTACGCTTCTTTATGATGTTGGTTATCACGTTGAGAAAGAAAAGATTATGAGACCTGGAGACGTGAAAGAAATGTCCCAAATAAGGCTGAAACGGAGAAAATGGAGTTTGCTGTTCTTACCACTGAGGAAAAGGAGTACCATTAGTGCTATTCCTTAAATAGCACAGACCTGAATTTGGGAGTCTTAGCCCTCTAATACATAATAACACGTACCAGATAAAGCGGTTGCCTGACTCAAATAATGAGCTGGACTATTCTTTGTATCTGTTAAAAGAAAAAAAATGTAGACATAATCTTGCAGATAAGCATTTTCTCCATTTCATTTCTTTCTCACAGGCTATGGGTAAACAGAGGTGCTCTGCTTCATTGTTGTAATATGTACCGTGTAAAGAACCATACTGAAATTCTTATCAAGATTGAGGAGGGGGACAACACACAAACCACCACACACACAAAACTTGCTGGCTCAGTCGCTTTTATAAACCAGTACCACTGCAAACAGCATTTGGGCAATTTCTGTTTGTTCAGACAGGTCTCCTATCCGCTACGATTACCCCCAATCGTTGTCATTAGGAAAGAGCTAATAAGGGGAAAAGTATATAGAATTTAGTTTTCTAATATGCAGTTTAGTTTTCTAGCATGTATAGGTAGTCTTATCCACTTGTGTGCATCCAGGAGCCCCGTACAGAAGTATATAATATATATATTATATACCGGTAGCTAGACAACTTCAGCTATCTTTCCAGAGCCCAGTGTCACGTAACCCAATAGTTTAAGACAGATTATTCCCGTTGCTGAAAGGTTTTGCCTCAGAAATAGGGAAAACAACCGCCTGTTAACCACTTTTATCACCTGTAGAGCATTCTTTAGGCACAGAGCCAGGGGACCTCCCTCAGTACTGTGACTGTTACGGTAGAAGGGACTGACCCGTGGGCTGTGGTGCAGCAAACTGTTTACCTCATAAGTTGTGAGTATAAATCAAGGAGTTTCTTATTCTTTCAGAAGTGGGCTTTTTTTAAGGTAACAAATTCAGGCCTCCAAAGAAATACTGTTTGACAAATGGGGGCATATGAGCCATGACCAATGCCTCATTTGAGGTACAGATACAAGAATGAACATTTAGCTGTACATTTGGTCACTTTGATTGGGTAGTTTAAACCATTTTTTCCCCCGCTGAGACAAACCCTGCCTCTGAAACTCCCTAAGAACTGCAGTTTTCGCAGTGCCCTCATCCTGTCATTTCCTACGCCCCTGAATAGCTTCTCCCCGATCAGCAGCTTTGGAAAACCCCGACGTCTCAAAACGGAGAACACACCCCAAAAACTAAGCTACTTACACACCTCCACACAGCTAATTACACACTCAAACCCGAGTAACAAGGGAACACCGCAGCCTCGCGCGCGCCGTCCCTCAGACCGAGGCGGCGGGCTGCCGCCGGCACCNCCCCCCCCCCCCCCGCCCCAGCGCCTGATTGACGCTCCCCTCACCCATTCACAGCTCAAGCTGCCCGCTGGGCGCAGCGCTATTGGCCAAGGAGGTAGCGGGGGGTGGGCGCAGCGCTGGGGTAGAAGCCGTAGGAGCAGGAGCTCCCGCTACCTGCTGGTGCTGCGGGGCGCGGCGGCGGCTCCTTCGGCGGCTCCGGCTCCCCGCGGGGTGACTTCTCCGGCGCTACCTCCTCGCTGATAGCGAGCATAGTCCCGTCGGGCCGCCTCAGCCCTTGTTTCTCTCCGCACCGCCCTTCCTGCCTTTGGGGGAGGGAGAGGGGAGGGGGGTCGTGTAAGCTTGCAAAATGGCTGACAGCCGGGACGACGCCTCGGACCAGCTGAAGCAGTGGCGGAGCCAGCGGGGCTCGCAGGTACCCGCCGGGGCTTCGCGAGGCGGGCGGCGAGGCCTGAGGGGGCTGCGCCCCTCGGCGCCCCGCTGGGCGGTAACGGTCCGGCCCGCTGCGGCGGGGAGCGGGGGGGACGGCGGAGGGCGGCCGATGGGCCCGCCGGAGGGGTTGTCCTCCCCCCGCCTCCATTACGGGGGCTGAGGGGGAGCGGGTGAGCCGCGGTGCCGGAGGGCGCCCGGGTTGTCCCGCGGGGCAGCGGCGGAGGGTCAGGCGCCCTCGGCCCGTCCGGCGGAGCTCGGCCTTGGTGCCGTGCCCGGGCAGAGCGAAGCGCGAAGGGGGGCGGCGGCCGCCAGCTGGCCCGCGGGGACAAGGGCGGTCAGCGCTGGTGGCGCGGCCCGGTCACAGCCTCCCTCTTCCAGGCGGGAGCGGGGCTCGTCTGCGCCCGAGCGGGCACCTCCTCGGGCAGAGGTATCATGACTCTTCTTTTTGTTTTTTAAATTTATTTTCCCCGTTTCAAATATTTGGATATTCACACTTATCAATTCTGCTGTCGCATTGGTAGAACCCAGTGAGAACGTAACGAGGGAATAACATAAAAGATGAGGCACGTTCGGCAGTACGCGGAGGCTTCTTTACCAGGTTGAAGTGGACTGGGGCAAGCGGTTGGCTGAAATCACAAGAACATGTAACCAACAGCATGGCAGTCAGTCTTCTGAAGGTGTAGCGTACACCCCAAAATGTTTGGGTATAAATGCTGAAAGAGTTGATTTCCCTTCTTCATCAAATCCCTGTGGCAGTTTCTGCTATGTATTTTCTGACAGAAAGGTGGATTTGGCATTAAATACTTTTTCAGCCGGTTATACTAAGCAGCAGTCTTACTAGACACAAGTCAGTTCCCACTGTTTGTAGTTGTTAAGTCATCTTGATTTCATTTTTTTCCCCTTGGGTCTAAAAGGTACTGTATGAAAACTACCTTCCAGTGATGAATTGTGACTTATTCACACTCTAGCATGTTTCATAATAATTTCTTTTTTTACTGTGAGTAACAATTTTCGTATGGAGGTCAGCTTTTCTGTAACAAAGCAGTATTTGAACCAGGCCGAGGTTAATTTGAAGGTTGGGAGGCAACCCGAAGTCTGTGTTGCATAAGAAGTCATGAGACCTCAAGATAGAAAGTAGGGAGGGCTTATTAGAATTTTAAAGTGGTTTGTATAAGGTGCAAAGTATCAGTAATGCCTGGAAGTATGTACTTTGATGTATGGTGTTTACAGCAGCCGTGACTAAAATTCTCCTGGCGCTGTTTCCCTTCTTTCTGTCATGACAGGTTAGTGCTGTAATGAAATACACATGCAGATTTCAAAGTTCTTATCTTTTAAGGTTTTGACTGTATGCAGCTCCCAACCATATGGAAAATACACGCATCAAACAAACTCGAGTCCAAAAGTAGTATGAGAATTCTTATTAAAACTACTTTTTTTTCCCCCTCCCTTCACACTGATGGAACTTGTTTTCTGCGCCCCGCGTAACATTGTCCTGAAAATAAAGTGAATGTATCCCAGTATTTAAAAAAAAAGTTTGTATTCTAATGTGAACACTAGAAAAAAATCTTTCAGAAAGTCTGCCTACACAAAAGAGGCTGTACAGCCACAAAGCTGTTAAATTTTTTGATAGGTTTAGTTTTAAAAACTTGTGGTTTTAGCTACTATTAGTTGTCTTAAATGTTAGTATTCAGAAAGTGGTTTTCAGAAAAGTATAGCTTGTTGGTTTGAGAAGGGCTGTATTACCTCACAAATATTCTTTGTTGCATGCATATTTTACAAATAATATGCAAGGTTTTCTTCTCCCCTTGAGGTAATCACACGGAAGGTATTATAAAGGCATAGGTGAATCAAAAGGACTCAGAAAGTCTCCTTAAGACTAAGGTTTCACTCTTCTTTTTCTTTTTTTTTTTTTCCTTCTGTCTTTTACCAAGCTCTTGCAAGGACTTGGTAGAGGAGAAGGTCATAGGTGTAGGTATATGTATTATAGTCCTGCCACTTCATGGTTAAACTACTGGGCTTCTCAGAATTTATGAAGAACTCCAGGATAAACAGGGTGCTAATTCAACGTAACTTTTGTGTTTCTGGGTGAAACTTGATTGCTGCTTCAAGATGACATAAGTATTGGTGACTTCAGAAAGTCAGTGGAGGGGCCTTAAGAGCTATGTCTCATGTTAAAAAAAGGGTTACCAGGGTCTGGTCCCCCAGTTTGCTTTTCTTAGAATTACAGTAGTCAGGATTCATAAATGGTGCTGAAGCTGTACACGGGATTTTTATGTAGCAGTGTCACAGGCTGCCTTACAGTTGGCATGAAGTAGAAGTCACTATGTGTACGTAGAACATGTGGGAAGGGTGGAAATGTCTGTAATGAATGATAACGCGAGAAGGTCGGAGAGGAAAATGCAGAAGCTTAGGACGCTGTTGGTAGGATCTGTTCTCTTTCAGCGCATTACAGTGAGCTTGCCTGTCTTAAATGTATGACAGAGTCATCAATACAAAAAACCCAATGAGTTTATGATTAGGAAAACTAATACAATAGGTTTTAGCTGTGAGAAACTTGAAACTTCTAATCAGCAAAACTTATGAAGGTAAAAGAAAAACACTGGCAGTGCTGGAAGCTGGCCAAAAAAATAAAGTAGTTCTCCCTAAGCAAACTCTGAACTCTGGGTGAGACATTTTTTTTCAGTTAAAAATGTGATGTGAGCATTTTATATTCTCATCATCTGCAGACTGTACCGTGTTCTAAGAAAGGACTCTTCAGAGGCTTAGAATGGGTTTCAAGATGGGTTGCTTGTAGCTTTCATACCTCAGTACACAAAATATTTCAGGATAATGAGCTGATAATAAAATTGCATTAATTTCCGCTAGGTGAGTATCTTGAAGTAGAATATTTTACACTTACTAGACTGAATTGTGGGATGTATGAATGTTCCTGTTTGTAACCAGATATATATTGTCTTTTTTAAATGTTTGTACAAATTTCAGCATAGGTTGGGATTTCAAGGAGTTGAATTTATGCTTATAGCTTTATGCTAATGAAGTGGTGAATGAAGAATAAGGAACCTAGGTATTTTGGGAATTCAAGCCAGCTAGAGTAGTGTGTGTTGCCTATTAGTAAGAACACATTGGAAATGCAGTTATCCTGTCAAATGTCTTTCATGTGGTTATTCATGTACCCGAGTTAAACGAAGGTGTATGTAACTCTCCCTGTGTACTCTGCCTCATCCAGAACTCTGGGTGTAGATGTGAGTAATTGCTCTTTCCCCTGCCTTTGTGTGTTGCTTCTTGGAGGAAAAAAAAAAACCAACTTAAACCTGGAGGCTAGTCCAGTTCAGTGTACTCCTCCATGAGATACATACAGATGGGAGCTTTGCCTGTTTACAGTAATTAAAACACTTAAAGCAAAACTTAGATTGTCAGTATAGAATTTGGAACCCCATAAAGTTGGTGATAAAATAATGAAGACCCTCTCATCAAGAGTTACTTTTTCCCTCTCTTCACCATCCCTTTTTCATTTATAGAACTTTAAAAGAAGGAGAACTAGTTGGGAGGGTGTGACTAAGTTTGTTCAGGTGCATTTCCCATGGTTCAGGTGCATGGATGCTGCTGGCAGAAGAGGGTTTTTTGCCTTTCTACTAACTTCTATTCTGTTCTTCTAAGTCTTTTGCAAACATTGCTGCCCTGGCTCCTAACAGTTAATAAATATGCTCCAGGAAAAATTGACACCTGCAGCCATCAGGTCTCTGGAGCCCATGTACCTTTCTTGCTGCATTTTCGACAGTACCGAGTAAAATAGGACTGTTTCCTTAGAGGAGCGTATGACCCCCCCGTGTAGTGCGGACAGTCTTTTCTACTGGGATTTTTCTTATGAAAGTGGGAGTACGCTCCATTATAGTTCTACAGAGTTCCAACAGATGTTTCTTGGAGTGGCTGGTTTTTTTTTTTTTTCAGGCACAGGGTCCCTCCTACTGTACAAGATGCTGGAGCTCTAAGTAGCCTATGAGAATGGTTAACTTAAACTTGGTATGGAAGGGAGGGGAAAAGGATGAGTATGGGCAATCTTGGGCAGTTTCTTTAAAGACAATAATGATGTTAGTTAAAAATAAAAAATTAAATAAAATGTTCTGGTTTGCTGTCCTTTGACAGAACATTTATTGACAGTAGGGCTTCTTAGGGCTTTTGTTAATCTTGGCCCTTCCATGGTTCAAGAGTCTAGAATGGTGATTCCTCAGGTAGTCTTGCTTATGTTATTTCCCATAGTTCTTCCAGACCAACGGTAATCACGGGTACCCCTTTCTAGCCTTTATGCTGTGTGACTATAGCTCTTTCCTAATGGCCCATCCCTCTCCTGAGAGTACCTTCTTCCTCACCTTTCTCCCATATTACTTTCTAGCAGCTGCTCCTTTTCTAGCTTGCTCTCTTCCCATCCTCTTCTGTTGAGATGGGGGGCAAACTGAACCTTAACTCATGGTTTAAGCTTGGTGCTTCATACTTTTCCTGAAGCAAGATATACAGTCTTAACAAGTAATATTTCTGAACTATGGAAAACATTCTTAGATTATACATGACTTGAACTCCCCTTCTTAAATTACCCCAAACGTAGTAGTGTGATGATGTAGACATCTGTGTTTCCTGTAACTAGTTCCAGAATCTTATGCCATTCTGCTATATACTTGTTAATATGTCCTGTGATGCATAATGGTTGAACAGGCATGCCCATTGTGTGGCTGAAATGTAGAGGAGTTTTAATTTCTGGTGTTGTGATATTGATGGTCTCTCGCTTTCAGAAACCAGATGTCTTGACCACCGGTGCTGGGAACCCAGTAGGGGATAAGCTTAATATTCTGACAGTGGGGCCACGTGGACCTCTTCTTGTTCAAGATGTTGTTTTCACTGATGAGATGGCTCATTTTGACAGAGAGAGGATTCCTGAAAGAGTTGTGCATGCAAAAGGGGCAGGTATGTTTAAAAACACATACTTTTTCTCTGTGTAGAATTAGACTTTAAAAAGCTTTTGAGTTAACATGTGGATTGTGGCAGATAAATTGCATCGTATTATCTATAATTTAGTATTATAGATTATATATGAACAACAGTGGTGTGACCTGGTTTAAGAGATCAATACCAAAACTTGAAGCACTGAAAAACTGTTAGGGAAAAAAAAGAGAAAATGTAGTTATAGCCCTTAGATTTTTACTGTATTTGTTGTAATCTCTGCTTCCTATATTTGTTCCTCCATAGCACCCCATTCATCTGGAAGGGAAGACTTACCTGTCTATATTTTAATGTCTGTTTGCATGTTATTTGATAGAGGTTCTTATCTTTGTCATCCAATGTATGTGCCTGCCAAAGCAAGATGATGATCTAGTATTTAAATTAAAAAAAAATTTTAAACTCATTTTAAAATGTTATTCATCTTAGTATGGTAGAACTGACAGCTCTGATTATTTTTAATTTTTTTTGTTATGTATTGCCCTAGAAAAAGAAAATAGGGGACTGAATTCTATTATAATGTAAATGTACATGGGAAAAACATGGGGGTGGGAAGAACTTTGTTGCTTCATCCAGCTTACAGGTGGACCAAAAATTCTGCAACACATATCAGGATTAAAGAAGTACTTGTCTTGCTCTGAGGTAAACATGCAAATCTTGGCAGGAGAGCATCCAAAAAGCTGTTTGTTATTTGGCACAGTACAAATGAGGTCTGTATTGCTGCTGGGAACTGTTAACAATCTGTTAAGGAGGGGAGAATAAGCACCATGCAAATAGTAGTTCCTGTTAAGTAAATTTAATTTTGTGAAAATAAATTGAGTGTTTTAGTGCATAGATAGAAACTGTTTAAACACTGGTGTATTTCCGTGTTTCCTTTTGACTTAAAGTTGTATGTTGGACCATAATGGAATAACAGAGACGCTGTGAGTGGAAGGAAGGTATCTAGATCTGATATTTTGAAATGATTTTTTTTCAGGAGCTTTTGGCTATTTTGAAGTCACGCATGATATTACCCAGTATTGTAAGGCAAAAGTATTTGAACACATTGGAAAAAGAACTCCAATTGCTATACGATTCTCCACTGTTGGTAAGGCTCTGAAGTTATTGTGTATCTTCTTAAATGTGTACCATAGTTACACTGATAGCAATGTTTGCTTTGTGGAACGCTTAATTACTTAAGGTAGTTTGAAATGCGTTCTGCCAACCTGTTCCTCTTTTGTGAATTTCGTTTACGTTGTAAGACCTTAAGCAGCTTCTGCATCTTTCTGCTAGAGCTCTCTGTAGACCCTTTTCGCTCTGGAATGTAAGAGAAAGGATAGTCTGAGCTATTTCTTTCTGACAGAAAGTTTGCTTTGTTTCTGGATGGATTGTCATCAACGCTTGCATGCTGTGGTTTAGCGCTTGAAAGTTAAATACCTATAACCTTTTGTGCTGTAGGAATGTTTTGGGGATGTATGCTGCAAAGTAAGTACTAGGCAAAGAAGAATAAACAATCTTCCACAAATAAACTCCTCTTTCTTAAAGAGCTGAATGCATAAACTAACTAAAACTTAAGTGATATTAGTTAAAACATGCATTATGATCAATATCTTGTCTGATTTAAAAGTGATCTTTCAAAACTTGTGTTACTACTGTCTGTATTTAAAAGAAAAGAAATACTAATGAGGATTCAGTTATGGAAGTAGCATTGGAGAGAAAGTGGTCCAGCAAGGCTCAGGGAGCTGCTGGTTTTGTCCTCCTGGCTTTTCCCTGTCGCCAAAACTTAAGGAGTCATGGAATGTTATACGGGGGAAAGATGCGCAGCTGAGTTCAGATGTGTGCTGAAGTGAGTTGTTGCAGCATTACCTTTTGTTTTTCCTGCTCTGTTTGAACATGTTTCTTCCTAGCTGTTCTGTAGTACACTTCTTTTTTTTAATGAGAGAATGAGTGTCCATGTTATTTCATCATGATGGTTAGTGTCAGCTGTTCTGGAATACTTGTGGAACACTTGTGCTCAGGTATTGTGGTGGGCACTTTTGCTCTGATTTAAAGTTACCCACTGAAAGGACAGTTTTGGATAAAGCACAAGAAGAATTAAAAGAGTTACAACTCTTCTATAATAAGTTCTATTTTTATTAGGCATGCTATTTAGATTGCTACCTTCCAAATGTGAGCTTTCGCACTGGGATTTGATGCACAGAAACTAGTGTGGTTTTTAGCCGGTTCAGCCTTATAATGTGATGTTGTCTCTGTTAATGGTAATGCAAATTCCACTCTTAATTGGTTCAAGTGGATACACGTGTTTGTTCTTTCTTGTAACTGTGGCCCAAATGCTTGGGTGGGTGTCTCTTCACACTTTGGAAACTTCCAGTGCCTGAAGTAGTGTTGAAAATAAGCCAAAAATTCCTTGGTTTAGAAAAGACTTAAATTAATAAACCCCGCCCTTTTAGGATTTTATGGCGTGTTCTCAAGTTCTGTGTTTTCATGCTTACAGTCTGTATGCTTTTCCTGTCATAACACTTCTACGTGTTCATGTGTTTCTTCAAGCTGGAGAATCTGGGTCAGCTGATACAGTTCGTGACCCTCGAGGCTTTGCAATGAAATTCTATACAGAAGAGGGTAATTGGGATCTTGTGGGAAATAATACTCCTATCTTCTTTATTCGGGATGCAATGTTGGTGAGTAAGCACGGAAGGTGAGGGTACTTTGTGAAAGAGTCCAATAGTTCGTTCACATCTTGTTCATGCTTCACTGAGAAGCAAAAGCTGTTGTTTTGACACGCTTCTTGTTTGTTAATGGTCCAAACATTTTTGACTTGAAAAGGTGTTATTTAAAAAAAATTTAAGAACTAATGCTTGATTACTTATGTGGTTTGATACCACAAATAGCACACACATTTAGTTGTGCTTAAATTAGTTGTTTTACTCTGTAGATGGCTTTCTCATTCTGAGGTTATTGGGGGGGGAGATTGGGGAAAGACTTTCCACCTTAAAAGCTTCTTGCAAATTTGTTTTATTAAATCTGATTTTTTAGTCTTTTAATATAAGCACTTCTAACAGCACTTTGTAAGTGGAGGGGCTCTCCTTGAGTGGAGGAGTTCTGCACAGATATTTTGTAGTATCTCTGTATTCATTGAGGAGTCAGATATTCAGTAAAGTTCAGATATATAAATTTGAAAAGATTTTCCTCTCACTTTATCAGTCATAAAATGAAAGCATTCTTTAGCTTTGAGCAGCCTGTTTATCCTAATTATAAATATTTCACTTTCGCAGACCAGTAAAATTAGGGTAATGAATTTGGTTGCAGGAGGTGTATGACAATAGAAGATTTTTTTCAGTGATCTTACATCTTTGTCTCATCTTTTGGTGTTCTGTTCCTTTCATAGTTAAGTGTATTGAAAAAAAAAAAGTGTTTTGTTTTGTACCAGGAGTTGCTTAGTGTGTGCCATATACCCCATATAATTTGGAGGTGTTACAAACTTTTTTTTCCCCCCCCTCCTTCCTCTCTCCTCCACTTCTGGACAAATTAGTTTCCGTCCTTCATCCATAGCCAAAAGAGGAACCCTCAGACTCATTTGAGGGATCCTGACATGATGTGGGACTTCTGGAGTCTTCGCCCCGAGTCTTTGCATCAGGTAAGGTTCTCCTTTGACTTTATTCTGTATGATTAAGAAAATCATGTTATGACAGCGTATACTTTTAACTATCTCTTTTCCATGTTTTGTCTAGAAGCCCACATAATCTTTTGGGAACAATAAAGGTGAAAGGCCTACAATAACTTTTAAGGCTATTAGTACATGTATCTAGCCTTTTTTCTTTTAATGACTCTATTAAATGGGTGGGATTCTTCTGTTTTCATAATCATATTTTATGTATAGATGAAGGGGAAGTTGCTAAGTTTTCTAATGCTAAAGCAGCGGAGATACTGGTGAACAGTAAACTTAATGTTGGAGAACAGTAAACAGTGTTGGAGAACAGTAAAATACTGGGAAAATAATGCTATGGCATAGAAGTTTATTTAAAGCTGTATATTGTGTAGCATGTTGGATCAACTCCAAAACCGACTAGAATTCACAGTGCGTTCTAATTATTCTGAAATGTATTTGTATCTAAAAGTATTGTGCAAAAAAGCTAACATAAAATTAAAAATGCAGTTGTATTAATTTTTTTTAAAGAAAACGTGTTTGTACAGAAGCCTTCCAGTAATTACTAATTGGAAAAAGAAGTACCACAAGCATTGTTTGTGATCATAAACCTATAGAAAAGCAGCATTTTGAATACGTTTGCATGGTGGTATGTTTACTGCTTGGAGACTTTGAAGAACTAGTTGTTAAGGACTTCAGTTTTCAGATTTTGTCATTAACCTGGGAAAAAAACCCCTTATTTATATTCATAACTTAAATTATCTGTGCTTACCTGCTTTGTGCTTGTAGGGAAAATGATAACATTATCCCTAGACTTATGTCTTGTACTTCACCAAATATTTCATGTGGGTGTAAAACTTCGCATAGGTTTAATTCATAATTGTTCTTTGTGCAAAACCAAAGCAGTCTTACTTCATTAACACTCTTAAAACTTAAAGTAGAAATTCCTCAAGGAATTCATAAGGTTAAGATAGCTTCCAGTGATGCAGATTAATGCAATAAAAGAACTTTGTCTTGAATGGTCACTTTATTTTTGAACTGGTGAGTCCGTTAATATTGTTTCATCCTTCTCTTTAGGTGTCTTTCTTGTTCAGCGATCGTGGTATTCCTGATGGCTATCGCCATATGAATGGATATGGATCACATACTTTTAAACTGGTTAATGCTAGTGGAAGAGCAGTTTATTGCAAATTCCATGTGAAGGTATTGATATTTTTTCTAGTTATCTATTGGAAGTGTACATCATATTGAATAAAAAACGGTTTAAATAGTCTAAAAACGTGACTTTTCAAGTTTCATTCAGAAAAGACTTGTTAGTCAATCAAAAAGGTGTGGGGTTGTTTTTATATGGCTTCTATGCCTTTAACAAATATGGTGAACATCATTTTTTCCAGCTATGACACAGTAGGTGTTTACTAGACTATGACAAATTCTTCTTAGGGGAGCTGTCTCTTATTATTGGAGAACTCGGTCTACTTGTGTGGTGAGCTCTGAGCGCCTAGGTCAGCTTATTGCATTTCAGCCTCATACTCCCTTGCTCTCCTATCAGTCCTATCAGACTCCCTTGCTATCGTTCAGTGCAGGTGCAAGAATCCTCTAGCCCTCTGGAAAGGCGTTTATTCAGTGTGTGATATCTCCCTGTTTCATGTTCATGGCTACACAGTAGTTCAGATTCAACAGCTGCTTTTAGTATTTTTAAGGTCGACTCGAATGTATGTCAGAATATTAAAACCTCTGTTTACAAGAGCTCTACAGCTGAAGCTCTTGGAACTTCCACACTTCTGTGAGAAAGCAGTCTCCAGCATATCTCACTTAAAAACAGCTTCTCTGCAAGGTTTTAAAGACAATACAACTTCTTACCTCATTAGACATATACATCTGAAGCGAAACTTCAGAAACCATTATGTTAAACTAAGAGGGATTGTGTAGCAGCTTCTAGCCTTTGAGTTGTCAAAAGCGTATTAAAATGAAATTTTAGTTAGTACTAAAGTTGTCACAAATAGAGGTGGGAAACTGAGATTCATGTAGAATCCAGGATTTTCAGCCCGGAGGGCTGCAACCATTACATCACTTTGTCTTGGCGTGTGGTCTGTAGGAAAAGGTGGGATGATGGGACAGTAAAGGAGCACTGCATCCTGTGAGTGGAGAGGGGAAATTGCTTTACTTGCAATACTATGCAGGGATCATACCTTCATGTTTGATACCTTGCGTTCTGGGGTATAGCATTACATATTTATTTCACATCTATCAGAGAACTCATTTTTATCTGGATGGCAGCTGTTGAGTGTACTGTTATTCTGAACTCTGAATTATTGGAGATTGGAAGATGGACAATCTTATTCTTCAATTCCAAGTCTTGTTACAGCACATCCTTATTAATGATTTCTGTAATGCTTTCTGCATGTTGTAACTGCTTTTATTGCTTTTAGACTGACCAGGGCATAAAAAATCTTCCTGTTGAAGAAGCAGAAAGATTGGCTTCTACTGATCCTGATTATGGAATACGTGATCTTTACAATGCCATTTCCAAGGGTGACTATCCATCGTGGTCTTTCTACATTCAAGTTATGACATTTGAAGAAGCAGAGAATTTTCCATTTAATCCTTTTGATTTAACTAAGGTATCTCTGATACTGTTGCGAATGTTCAATTTCAGAAAGGTCATGAGATCAAAATGTAGCAAATGCCAGAACTTAGCTTATCTATAAAAAAAACATGAAACAGTTTCCATGGAGTAGCACTGTTTTCTTACTAGTCCCTGTCAATGAAGTTAGTCTGTCCTTTTGTTCTTCCCTTCTGTTTTTCAAGTGTACTCTTTATTATATGGCCGTGATGAGCCAGAAGTTCTGGTAATGACGGTATATTGATGTTATATCTGATGTTACTCTTCGTCAGTGAAATATGGATGGGGCTTGATTCCAGGCCTGTAGATCACAATTGAACTGCATTTCCGAAGTGTGATCTCAGATCATACGGTCACACCCTGACCTTGCTATTTTTAAGTGTTGTTGATAATGTTACTTTTGACTGTTGGTCTGATTTTTGTCAGACTTCCAGTTGCTGTTCCAAGGAATGGCTTGTTGAAAGATACTAACGTAAACTTGTATTACTGTTTTTTTTCCTCTAATATTTCTCTTCCAAAATGGCTGAAGACTCTTCAACTTGAAAGTGCGGGCTAAGATGACAAATAAAAGGCTAGTTAAGCTGGTTGTATTTTGAAGTAGCTGAAAACAATCATGCTACCAGTTCCACCTATGATATTGCATTCCTAGGCAGTTTTTCAAGCGCCTGTGGGTATTTCATTTAAGTAGTCAAGTGCTGAGATTATGCTGGGATGATGAAATAAGTTGCATTAGTACTCTGCATTAATTACGAAAGACTTCATAAAATGAGATGTTTCTCAAAATGTTTGTTAGCAAAAAATAAACTGCTTCAGTAATGCATTTTTTTCAATCAAGACTTAAATCAGGCAAATGCTGCCTAGTAATTATTTAAGCTGCATGATCCTATAATAACGTTGATTTTAATGTATGTGTGTTATGTCTTATAGATTTGGCCTCATGGTGACTACCCTCTCATCCCTGTGGGAAAGCTTGTCTTGAACAGGAATCCTGTCAATTACTTTGCAGAGGTAGAACAGATGGCCTATGATCCTAGCAACATGCCACCTGGTATTGAACCTAGCCCTGATAAAATGCTGCAGGTAAGCTACAATGCACAGAAGACACTACCTGAGGAGCGCTATGTTTGCTTTGCTGTTTATGAAAGCATTCCTGTCCCTTTTTGTGCAGCAGCAGTAAACCTGACCCATGGAAAGAAATTGGTTATTTTTTATTTATTTTTTTAGTGGTGGTTTTTTCATCGTCACCATTTGACGTGCTCATTCAAAATTTAAATATGAAAAGAATAGGGAAAGAACTAAAGGAACAGAAAATCTAGAACTTAGAGGGCATCTGCAACAACTATTAAAATTGATGGGGAGATCTGTCAGTCTGGCAAGAACTACGGGATAAAACAATAGCAGCAATCCGTATTTATTCATGCTTTTACAATATATCTTAGAATTGTAAACTCTTATGAGTGTGGGGTGGACTTCAAATGCTCTAAAATACAGATATAACTAATCCCTGATACAAACTGCAAAACTATTCTTTAGAAGTTGTATCGGATTGCTTACAGGTCAAAATATCTGATATAGTCTGCTGCAGCAGACTACAGTCTGCAGAGTTGTGAATGTTGGCATGTTATGATTTTTCATATTAAAACTAGATTGTTTTCTCAAATGATACTCATGGAAACAAGAAGATATTTTGGCAGTTTTAACTGCATAAACTCTTGAACCATCATGTAGTTCTTTTGTTTTGCCTCTCTTCGTTCCCACAAACTTCATGGTCAGAATCAGTCTGTCTTCTTGGCATCCAGATGTCGCTAGAACTGCTTCAGGTTCAGTTCAGCAAATAAATAAGGGACTACTGTATTTCAGATGTAACCAATTTTTAAATCTAAGGTTGAAAATAAGGAGGTAAATACTATATTATTCCTTAGGAACATTTAGCACCGTTATAGTCACTTTTGTCTCTATGTGTGTAACCACTTTCCTGCTTCAGAATAGGTATTCTGAAATTGGTAGGAAATACCCAAGCTGCATAAATGCAACTCAATCTGCCATACTTAACTGGTATACCAGCAAAGTTAGTTTGTGGCTGAGTGTCACTTTGGAGATAATTTAAAATATGTCAGAAATATATATGCAAAGGAACCAATCTTTCCCTTTTTACAATTTAATGTATAGTGCTTTGAATTTGCATATACCACTTAAGCGAGTAGTAATTAATGTTTGTGATCAATGTTGTAGGGTCGTCTTTTTTCGTATCCTGACACTCATAGACACCGTCTGGGACCTAACTATCTACAAATTCCTGTGAACTGCCCCTTCAGAACTCGTGTGGCCAATTACCAGAGGGATGGGCCAATGTGCGTTTCTGACAACCAAGGTAGTAATGAAAATATCTTTATATATATAATGATACGCACAGACTGCAGAGTTTTCTTCTTTTCACAGGGGATTTATGATACTTGCTAAACAGATGTGGGTTTTTTTTATATTACTAACTTATTATACTGTAAAAAATGCTACTTTTTCTCCTCGACCATTCAGTGTCTCTTGTGACCTTTTCCCCCCAACTCAGATATCACTGTATAACTACATCTCAGTTCCTGAAAAGTAGAATGTTTGTCATCTTCACATACTTGTTTAAAATGGGTGTATATATCTTCTATTAATCCAGGAAAAGGAGACTTTGTTTGGATGGGCGGTGGGGAGTTTGTTTAAAAGTGTAAAAACCACCTGAAGCTAACGATGTGTTTAAAAAGATGTATTTACAAATAGCCTTTAAGAGAAAGGGGGTTTGCAGGACAACACCCCCAGTCAAATGAATTCAGTAATGTTTATGTTCTTTTAAAGACTTCTAGAAATGTACTTGTTAAAGGGGACTTAATTGAAAAAGTTCTAAAATATTAATTATTTAGAATGAAATATGCAAGAGAATTGGTTTCACAGAAGTCAATTCCTACCTCTTTGTTTCTACTTCTAGGCAAAAATCTAATCTAAAAATAACAGAGATGGCCTAAATGTCTTTGAGAAATCAGTATTTGCGTTTTTTAAATTTTAAAGACTGACTTTCGTATACTGAGTCTGCTTTGTTAAAGTGCTTTGCTCTCGGATTTCCAAGAGATTGCGAAAGGCACGAGTATAAATGCCAAGACTGGAGCCTCTATTCAGTTCTGTCAGTGTTTGCCCAATAGTGGCTGTTTTACACCTGGGAGTAAACGAGGATATGCTTAAGCTATGCCTTGTGCCAAAAACTGTATTCCTCTGGGCTATGAATTTTAATACTTGCTGAAGGAGCAGAGGGAAGTATTTGTAAAACAAGTACTTGAAAACAGCTGCCTCTGTCCATGAAGACATAATCAGTTTACTTTTATGCAGTTCTGTATGTTCATTATTGTGTTTAAAATAGCCCCCCTACATAGTTAAGATTAGTAACACTTTGAATATGCATATGAAAGTGTATTTTTATGCTGCCTTGGACTAAAACTCTGAGTAACTTCCATGACTTTGTCTACTAAAATTGTCTGAGCAATGTTGTTGTGAGAGTGGCCAGACCTATTTCTGAAACAAATCAATTTTTCCCCCCGAAAGCTATTGAAATTCTGTTTGTAGCAAGCACTGTTAAGTATGGGCTTGAAGACACAGCTCCTCACATTGAGCTGTACGTTGACAGAAAAATACTGACAACTGTTTTTATTGCAGTGAATCATAACTGGGTAATTGTTTTACGTTCTTCTAGGCAAAGAATGCTTTCTGTCCTAATCAGAGAGAGTTGGCATCAGATTGTTTTCTTTTTGTGGGTTTTTTTGTTTGTTTTTAGGTGGTGCCCCAAACTATTATCCAAATAGTTTTACTGGTCCGGAAGATCAGCCTGTGCTAAAGGAAAGCCGCATGTCTGTTTCGGGAGATGTGCAGCGCTTCAATAGCGCAAATGAAGATAATGTGACTCAGGTATGATGTATGAAAAGGCTTTACATTGCTTATTACATAAGATGAGTTTATAGGAGGAGTTTAGAGAATATTAATAAGAATCGGTCAAATATGACTTCTCTCTGAAGCACCTGGGCTAACCTGAAGTTCAGCTCTAATGACAGCTTGGAAAATTTCCGTAGAGCTTAAAATTGTGAACAACTGCATTTTTGATGATAGGACAGCAGTGAATTCTCACAGAGCTTTGCCACCTGTATTCTGGGCACAGATATCTAGAGGCTGGGACTTTCTTCTTGCGATTGGTGTCTGAAGATATCCAAGTATTCGTGTAATGTCATAATCATCAGTTCCTGAATTGGACTTCAACAGCAATATTTGTTTTCATTAATTCAATAAGCAACAGTTATTTCAAGCTAGACATAAAACGAGTTGTTAGCAGGTTTGCCAAAAAAAAAAAACAAACCACAAATTGGTTGCCATTTGTGTTTAAGTATTTTGAGTATTTTAAGTGTTGCCTGACTAGTAAGAGTGAAAACTATTCTTTTTCAGTAACAATGAATGCTAAAAGTCTAGTGAGTATTATTCGCTGCTACAGGTAGAATGACTTGCTCTTGGGAATGTCCAAGTAAAACTTTGTTTCTGATCATAAGGTGCGAGAATTCTATACCAAAGTGCTGAAGGAGGATGAACGCCAAAGGCTGTGTAAAAATATTGCTGATCATCTTAAAGATGCGCAACTCTTCATTCAGAAGAGAGCTGTAAGTGGCCTATTTGTTTTTTAGCTTTTGCTCTTTATTCCAAGTTTTCTTGCAGTCTAGTAACTTTGTCAAAATGGCAATATGCTTGTGGAAAGGAAGATCAGAAATTCTCTGAGCAGACAAGTTCTAGATTTTTCTTATGCAGGAATTATTAAAACAGAACACTTAAGGATGTACACATAACAAATAATGTAAAACATGTTAAAGTAACATCTTTCTGATGGGAAGAATGAAATTGATGTTGAACATCAAGGATGTCATTGTGTTTAGCTTGGTGTATCAAAAATCAGGTGACTGTTTTGCTCTAAACAAGGAAAAGACAGGGACAGTGAGGGATTGGATCTTTATCATTCCTAGTGGAACTTTGTTTAGATCAGGAAAGAGCTCTGTGTGAGATAATAGAAATAGTGTTTGAAGACATTCATAGCTTCCTGCCTGGTCAGCATTAAACTTTTAGAAAAGAGTTTTCATCTTCCTTTTCTTCCTTACTGCTCATAGACCGCAGAGCAGAAAATGTGTTGAAGAATACGTTTGAAGTGGAGGAAAAAAAATCTTGTTGCCTTTTCTGTTCTGTCTTCCTGTTTAGGTGAAAAACTTCACTGATGTTCATCCTGACTATGGTGCCCGTATTCAGGCTTTGCTGGACAAATACAATGCTGACAGTGGGAAAAAAGTATGCTAATGATTTCTGTATTTGAATTTTGACTGGCTGTGAATTATCTTAGCTTCCTTTGTAAACTCAACGAAGTGAAAAATTGGTCTAGATTTCCATTTGGTTTAAATACTAGAATAGTTTGGGTTGGAAGGGACCTTTAAAGGTCGTGTAGTCCAAACTCCCCTGCCATAAGCAGGGACACCTTTGACTAGATGAGGTTGCTCAGAGCCCCATCCAACCTGACCTGGAA
>RSEF01000005.1:20099568-20113670 GCA_003993805.1 Himantopus leucocephalus
GGGGGGTTGGACTAGATGATCTCCAGAAGTCCCTTCCAACCCCTATCATTCTGTGATTCTGTAACAGCTCTTTCATGCATTTGTGGAGTGAAAACAGAAAGACTACTGGGAGAATGCTGGAGCATTCTCTGTCTTCATTTGAATCATTATCTGCCATTATTTAAATCTCAGCTGCATCTTTATACCCCTACTAGTGCTCCATGGAGAAGGGACTTGTCAGATCTCAGGATGGGAAAGACTGCAGTGATATAGTTCTGACCACTACATATCTACTGCATTTCTACATGGAAATCTGGGAGAAAGTCATTGCCATTCAGGTGTGTCAGTATTGTTCTGCCTGCTGTAAGCATCTGTAAGTTGCTGCTAAGCATTTGAATCAAATAGAAACAAGAATTCTAGAGCTGCTTTGGTGTAGAACCATGAGAGAGGTGATAGGAACTAAACCCCAAATTTTCAAGAATCCAGGATTATTGGCATTTTCATCTGTTAGCTCTAAAAGGGCTTTGGTTGCTATGGCAAGGTATATTCTTCAGAGGAAACTTCATGGGCTTTTTTCCTCCCTAGCTTGGCTTTCTTTATAGTGGAAGCAAATGGTCTTTATGTAATTTAACTTCCTGTTGCTTGGTTCTTTCTGTTCAGCCTTACAAACCACAGAAGTCTGAACAAATGGGAAGTCCAAAATCTGAGACCTCTTTGTTCAAGATGAGAGTGTTCTTTGTGAGATCATATTAAACATAAATACACAGTGTAAATAAGCCATCTGAATTATGTCCTCAAATGCATAACATTAAGTTTTATATTTCTTGCAAGAAATTTTTTAGTGGATCGAACAATTGAAGAGAACAAATAAGAAAAGGGGAAGGAAAGGGAGGGAAACTGCAACATAAAAATCAGTCAAAGAGGAAAAGTTTTATTTAAATAATCTCTGTTGCAGTTGAATTGATGAATTATATGAATGAAGTCGCTTGCTTTAATAGCTGACGAGAAAAAATGATCTGCATAACTTTCCCATAAACAGTATTTAAGGACAGTTAATTGAGAACTTGCTGAAGGCCTGGAAGCATAAAAAAGTCAAAAATAGTTTGAAAATGTTTTTAATCTAGAATATCACAATGTTTTAACAAAATGCCAGTGTTGATTTTCGAACTGATTTCTCAATCCCTTTGATAAAATTTGAATACAATCTTTGCTAACCTATTTCCATTGGCTTTTAGAGTGGAAGAATCTGCTACATTTTCCATGGATATGCACTGAGTTTTCTGGGAGAGAGCTGGCTCTGTCTAGCTCTTCTTATATTAGCAGCTGGTAATAAGTTTTGACAATAGCAGGAACAACATAAAAGCACATAGAGTTGAGAATCTGTAGGAATTACGTCAGCAAAAGCTGGGAACACAAAGGAGAAAATGACCAGAAGAGATTTCAGACTTAGATGCAGCTTATGCATATTTATTGTATGCATCGGTATGCTAACTGACATCATAGATGTTCAATCATGTTACACCAGAAAATGATACAAAATCTGACTAATTCAGAGAATAAAAAAAAAAAGTAACTGGAAAAAGGGAATTATTAGTTCATTAAAAAGTTTCTAGAGGAGTCTGTTTTCTTGGCTCACTTGTTATTTAATATCTTCCTCTTTAATGAGTAGGAGAATATAAAGTAATTTCCAATAAAGTTGATGGTGCAGGAAAAAAAATGGTCAGACAGATCAGTTATACACAGCAGTCTAGTTCACATGGTTCGCCTGTACCTTGTATTTTAGCATTTAGCTGCATGTAATATTTCACAGCTGTGCAGAGAACAGTTTACTAGGCAGGAAACTGAATCCCACAAAAAGCAAACAGCAATGTGCATTTCTTTTTTTTATGTCTGATAACTAACTGGAAATGAGATTCTGATACACACACAGTATTATTTATGTCTTAGACCACACCTACGTCTGAACTATTATTCTCTTTTCTGGTTTTTTGCTCCTATTTGATAATAGGATCTTCTAAACCAAAAATTTACACAGTAACATTTGTGTTCTGTTTCTTCCTCGAAATGTAAATATTTTCATTTTTTCCCATCCTATTTCAACCAGTTTGCTGCAGACTGATTCAGCTGTTTGATTTTGCTCAGTATCTTACTCAATTAAATATTATTGTTGCTTCCAAGGAAAACTCAGCACTTTGTTAGAAGTGAGACCATAACTTTTCATTATTTGGGCTGAACCATTAAAATTGTTTTCCCCTTGCATAGAAGCAAGACCAAAATCTCAGTAGCTTTAAAGACTGTCTGCTACTAATTGTTGTAGATGCTTGATGCACTTTTTGGCAGTCCAGGTGAGATTAAGCTGACCACATAGTATTTTCTCTGGTAACTACAAAAGAAAAGAAGAACTGAAAATGCAGAGTGGACTAGGTCAATGAGAGGATCCCTCTATCCTAACTACACAATAGGAAAACACTCATTATTTTCAAAGACATGTTCAGGGCTAAATTCAAGAGTCCTGGCAAACTGCTTGGAATCTCCATTTGAAAGTTATAGAAGGCATTGTTAAGCTTACACTCACCAGATGCTGCACTTTATAACTACAGTAGTGAAATATGATTGAGCTGAGTACATCAGATACTGAGTTAGACATCCTGAACCTCCAGCGTAAGGGGTCTACATCTTTTCATCGCTGCAAAGTTACCTGCTGTTTTCTTCCAAAACTTGTGCAATAAACATCTGGTGAGATAGAAAAGCCCATGATTATGCTGTTATAAAAATAATGGCTAAAAGGCTGTGTAGACGTTCCAAAGTTAGATGTAAAATATTTATATTCTGGGTGCCACCCAGCTGGAAAGCAGTTTGGCTGAAAAGAACCTGGAGGTCTTGGTGGACACCAAGTTGAACATGAGCCAATAATGTGTCCTTGCTGCAAAGAAGGCTGATGGTATCCTGGGCTGCATCAGGCAAGTATTGCCAGCAGGCTGAGGGAGGTGATCCTTCCCCTCTGCTCAGCACTGGTGAGGCCACACCTGTCTAGTCCTGGGATCTCCAGTATGAGATACATGGACAGACTGCTAGAGAGTACCATGTAGGGCCACTGAAATGTTGAAGGGGCTGGAGCATCTTTCCTATGAGGAAAAGCTGAGAGAGCTGGGACTGTTTAGCCTGGAGAAGAGAAAGCTCAGGGGGGATCTTATAAATTTATTTAAATACCTGAAGGGGGCAGTAACAACGACAGAGCCAGGCTCTTTTCAATGGTGCCCAGTAACAGGACCACAAGCAATAAGCACAAACTGAAACACAGGATGTTACTTCTGAATGAAAGCTAATATAATATGTTTTCCCAAATCAACAGACATAATTAATGATGGACAGAAAATCACCATCTGTATATCAAGACCAAAGAACAATACATTATGCATCCAGTTTGCAGCAAGTGATTTGAAAATAAATAAGGTAGTATGAACTAATCCGAAGAAGTATAGAAGCCCTGAAATCAAACATGTAAGTAGGGATTATTTTCATCCATATTATTTTAAAGTTCAAATAGATAGATCCTAATACTCCTTTGACATCTGCTGCTAGAACGACTAAAGAAAACTTAATGCATTATCTCTTTTTTCATTATTGCTAATATGTTCATTAAAATTATTTCTGTTCATCTTACTGAAAGCAAAGAAGATGCAATTACTGCAATTAATTAAACTTGTAACTTTAACAATTTTCTGAGAAAATGAATCATAGAATCATAGAATGGTTAGAGTTGGAAGGGACCTTAAACATCATCTAGTTCCAACCCTCCTGCCATGGACAGGGACACCTCCCACTAGACCAGGTTGCTCCAAATGCCCCCTGTCACAAGAGCCGAGTAGAGGGGCAGAATCACCTCCCTCGACCTGCTGGTGACACTTCTTTTGATGCAGCCCAAGATGTGGTTTGCTTTCTGGGCTGCAAGTGCACATTGCCAGCTTATGTTGAGCTTCTGATCAACCAACACCCCTGAATCCTTCTCCTCAGGGCTGCTCTCAATCCATTCTCCACCCAGCCTGTGATTGTGCTTGGGATTGCCCCAACCCATGTGAAGGACTTTGCATTTGGCCTTACTGAACTTCATCAGGTTTGCACAGGTCGATCTCTCAAGCCTGTCCAGGTCCCTGTGGATGACAACCCTTCCCTCCAGCATGTCAACCACTCCACACAGCTTGGTGGTGTCAGCAAATTTACTGAGGGTGCACTCAATCCCACCATCCGTGTTACCAACAAAGGTGTTAAACAGCACTGGTCCCAGTATCGACCCCTTAGGAACACAGCTCATCACTGGTCTCCACCTGGACATCAACCCGCTGGCTGCAACTCTTTGAGTGCAGCCATCCAGCCAATTCCTTATCCCACAAGTGGTCCATCTGTCAAATCCATGTCTCTCCAATTTAGAGACCAGGATGTCATGTGGGACAGTGTCAAATGCTTTGCACAAGTTCAGGTAGACGATGTCAGTTGTTCTTCCCTTGTCCACCAATGCTGTAACTTGGTCGTAGAAGGCCACCAAGTTTGTCAGGCACGATTTGCCCTTAATGAAGCCCTGCGGCTGTCACCAATCACCTCCTTATTTTACATGTGCCTTAGCAGAGTTTCCAGGAGGATCTGCTCCATGATCTTGCCAGTCACAGAGGTGAGACTGACTGGCCTGTAGTTGCCTGGGTCTCCCTTTCTTCCCTTTTTGAAAATGGGGGTTAGGTTTCCCCTTTTCCAGTCAGTGGGAACTTCACCAGACTGCCACTTCTCAAATATGATGGCTAGTGGCTTGGCAACTTTATCTGCCAGTTCACTCAGGACCCGTGGATGAATCTCATCAGATCCCACGGACTTCTGCACTTTCAGGTTCCTCAGCTCATCTCGAATCTGTTCTTCATTCTCTCAGTCCCTGCCTTTGCCTTCTGTGACTTGGGCGGTGTGGCTAGAGCCCTTACTGGTGAAGATCGAGGCAAAAAAGTCTTGGAGTACCTCAGCTTTCTCCGTGTCCCGGGTGACCAGGTGTCCTGTTTCCTTCCTGAAAGGGCCCACATTTTCCTTAGTCTTCCTTTTTCACTGAGACACCTATGGAAGCTTTTCTTGTTGTCCCTGATGTCCCTCAACAGATTTAACTCTATCCGGGCTTTAGCTTTCCTAACCTGATCCCTGGCTGCTGGGAAAATTTCTCTGCATTCTTCCCAGGCTACCTGTCCTTGCTTCCACCGGCTGTAGGCTTCCTTTTTGAGTTTGGGTTTCTCTGGGAGCTCCTTGTTCATCCATGCAGGCCTCCAGGTGTTTTTGCCTGACTTCCTCTTTGTTGGGATGCATCGCTCCTGAGCTTGGAGGAGGAGATCCTTGAATATTAATCAGCTTTCTTGGGCCCCTCCTCTGTCCAGGGCTTTATCCCATAGTACTCTACCAAGCAGATCCCTGAAGAGGCCAAAGTCTGCTCTCCTGAAGTCCAGGGTAGCGAGCTTCCTGTGCGCCCTCCTTGCCACCCTAAGGATCTTGAACTCCACCATCTCATGGTCACTGCGGCCACTGACACTGAATATGTCAGTATCTTGCATAGGTATTATTTAGCCAAATACAAGAGTGCTAAAAATACATAACAGAAAAGCAAAAATACAGCTATATCGACTATGAGCGCTACTTTGAAGCAGTAATTCTGCTGCTCCTGCCCTTCTGGGTAACTTCAGTATCTTGTGACTAAAACCATGTGAAGCTTTGGTTCTGGGATTCAAGAGCCCGGATGGATGTATATATTAAAAAGGAGTTATTCAGGATGGCAACCACTATACTTCTGAGGTCACAAAAGTGTGATAGAAATGGTGCAAGCATCCAATTCCCTTGTGAAACCTGCTCATTCTGGACTTAAGCAAGTTTTTGTGAACTTGTTCGTTGTTCTTCAGGAAATGAATGTAAGAAAGGTTATCAAGGGCACCTGTGGACAACATACTAAATTTCTGAATCATTGCTGACTCTTATTATTTAGAAAAAATACCAGCTAACTCTAAGGACATCTTTTTGTGGAAGTACCAGGTTTGTTCCTGAGACTTTTTCTAAATAACGTCTGCATTCTTGGTCACCAAAACAATTTAGGGCTTTACTTAATGTAGGCTGGCAGGAGAAGTGCATGAAGATTGACAAAGTGGTCCTGCATTAGTATTTATGTAGATACGTTGTCTGTTTATAAACGCATGATCTTCTCTGTCCCTGTACAAATATTTTTCTTTATTACTGTGGAGGTAACTATGCACAAACCATACAAAATTCCTAGTAGCACTCCAGTGGATCTTCAAATCCTCTCAGCAAAGTAGGGTATCTATTTAAGCTCATTTTTGAATTGTGCACATCTGCATATGTCCAAAGCACTGTAGCTTAAACATACAAATTAGTCTGTTGGTCCTGGCAAGGAAGAGTATTTTCAATATTCTGTGTTATCCACTGATTTGCTGGACTCTATTATTATTGTTATTCCTTTTGCAAGTGTTTGTATAGGAAAACAAGCCTCATTCTTAGAAACTTTTTGTCACATGGTGTAAAATTCTGATCACTATGTGTGCTCCCTCCATGTGTATGGACCACATACATCAGTTTTGAGCACAAAATCATTTATTTGCTCCTCTTTAAAAGTACTGTTGTAAGGGAGAACTGTGAAGGATTTTTGCAACATTACCTATCTAGTTATTTCTAAAATATCAATTACTTTCTCTGGCTAACATAGTAAGAGAGAACTGATGAATAAATATTTAATTTCATCTCTTCAAATGCAAAAATCCATTTTGAAGGAATTGTTTTGTTTACATTACATAGTTTGACTCTTTGAAAGTGTCGTGGTTTGGCTTCAGCCGGCAACAAAGAATCATGCGGCCGCTCACTCAACCCCCCCCACCTGTGGGGGAGAATCAGAAGAAAAAGGCAAAACTCGTGGATTGACATAAAGGCAGTTTAACAGAACAGCAAAGGAAAGAGGAGAACAACAACAATAACACTGACAGAAGAATATAGAAACATGACTATGGTACCACAGCTCACCGACAGGACCAGGAAGCCCCAGTCCACTCCGAGCAAATTCTGGACCCTCCCCTGGCCAGCTCCCTGCTACAGACTGGGCATGGCTCACACAGTATGGAATACGTGTGTCCCATGCCAGATCCTTGGGAAAATTAACTCTATTCCTGCCAGAACCAGGACAGAAGGCGAAACTATTAGGCTCAACACAAACATTTCTGTGCTGATTAGCAGTGCTTCACTTTATTGCTTAATCTATTAATTTCTTCCATTAATATCTGAATATGCATAGATGAGAACATAAATGTAAACATATATTCTTATAAACATGCAATCAATTCAATTTCTAAGTCAGAATTGCAAAGTTCTTTAAAATACAGATTTCTAACCTGAGAGCAGGGAGGCATGATAACCACTTCGCTTGAAGTGCTGAGGGAAATAGATAGTTTTGTGTTTTCGGCCAGAAGGACTGGAAAGAAATCAAATAAAAAGAAAGGAAAGAACATGATATGCAATGGAAGAGGAAATTTTTGAATTCTAGTTGTGATCTCATTGGTGGTGGAAAATCTGACAGTCGTTGCTGCTTCAGGAGCACATCTTACAATCTGCTAAGCGTGTAGGGGAACAAATGTCACCAGTGTCAGTAACTCCCTTTCTGCCCATGTATTCTACACAAATACAGTAAATGTATATGCTCTGAAGTGCAGTGAGAAAGTGCAGAAAAAAATTGTCTTTCTAAAAAATGATTTTGGACATGGTGATAAAGTAGGGATCCAATCTCATATCATACTATGCAATGATATTTACAAGAGTCAGGAGTCAAAGATACCACTCTTATGTATATCTTTAAAATAAAGTGAGGGCACATAAGAACATTCTTCATTTTAATTCTTTTCAAGAAGAAAAGGGCAACAGACTGGGCAGAAAGTTTGTCTGAGTTAACAAGTTAATTCAACTTCTTTTCTGTTCTCTTTTGACATAAGTCTCATTAGTCCACTGAGTGAAACAGAATAAAAATAAGTTATTCTTTTGTTGAATGACTGGAAGTACAGGTGAACGCTTCTTGTACTAGGTGATATTATGAAAGATAGTAAAGAGTAGTGTTTCAGAGATTCTCTAGCAGCTAAACAATTTGCTTTCTCTTTGGGAATTTCTTTTTGTCTTGAGGACTTCCGTTTGAACAAAACGTGCAGTCATCAATAGTTTCTGAGCAGCAGTTAGGAATAATTGAAGCTGTCTGGAGTATGAAATAGGCACTTGATGAGATAGTAGAATGAGCCATTAATGACTGTACAGTGCCACAGGAACTTTCATTCAAGAGGGAATGTGATAGAACATGTCTCTGTATCCAGTACCTTCAACCATGTGCTATCAGTCATTAGAGATGTCCTGAGAATTACCACATGCTGTTTAGGCTGCTTACTGTGCAAAAACACGAGAGTATATGGGTAGCTCACTGTCAAACACACCTGTTATTTAAAATTTTAAAGAAACTTTCAAAGAGAACTTATATGAACTTAATTTTTTACCTAATATCCTGCCAGAGAAAAATTGGTTTAACAAGAGTTTTGTAAAACCTAATTAAAGGCTGAAAAAAAGTGAAACACCTACTTCTTAAATTTAGTTAAGAATGTTGGGTACATTTTGTGATGGAAGAGGTGAGAATATTTGTAGCAGGGTTGAAATGGGGCCTTTTGGAGACCGTAGAAAGGAGAAGTTAAAATATTAAAATAATGAGATGTCAGAAATTTCTTCAGTGAGTTGTTCAGAGGAGACACTGCATAAGGAAGCAGGCTTTAGATCTTGCACAAAAGGAAAAAAAAAACCCAGACATGTTCTTTTGTAGTTAGTATCATTACTGAGGCAGAGACAAGACCTTGAGATACCTGAATCCCTTTCATGAAGTCAACTCTCTTACTTCCTGATAGGCTGGCAGGTAAACCTATCTTTTGAAATGTTCACCTGAAATCACACTTTAAG
This sequence comes from Himantopus leucocephalus, assembly GCA_003993805.1. Classification (NCBI taxonomy): domain Eukaryota; kingdom Metazoa; phylum Chordata; class Aves; order Charadriiformes; family Recurvirostridae; genus Himantopus; species Himantopus leucocephalus. The sequence continues at coordinate 20,108,548 of RSEF01000005.1, forward strand.
TTAACTTTCCTTATTTACAATTTCTTTTCCTGTTTTCTTTAATTGCCAGTTTGCTTCCTCCTAGATCAGCTCTCCAGCTCTTTGTTGCTACAGACTATCTGATATTTCCTAAGCAAAACAGGGTGTTCTCCATGCCTCCCACAGTGCTAAACACTCCGTTTCTGACTGCAGGAAAACGCAATAATGTGGCATTATAGAAGAACACTTATTTTACTGTATTCTGGATCACTGGCAGAAATAAAGACATTATTGTTATAATTACTTGACTACAATTTTGAGCTATACAGGAACAAACACAGAAAACTTGCCATTGCCTCACATCCTAAGTAGCCAGTTTGGGAAATTTAAAGCAGTGCACAGTGATAAGCAAATACAATGGCATCAGTTCAAGTTAATTTTGCCTAATTATAAGTAACAGAAACAGAAGAAAGTCAGTCTGTAATAATGTCTCTGTGGTAATCAGTGATCCGTTAGCAGTGCGAGCTCTCTTATTCAGCAAAATACCTAAACTCACAAATTTAAGCCCAGGAATAGTCCCATTGAAACCAGTCAGGATCACTGACATAATTTCTGAGGAATGTACTTTTTTTGATTAGATACAGTAAAGCACTTGAATACCTAATAATTAAATTTCTTTAATTTAATTATTAATAAATTACTACACTTCCACAACAAAGAGAGAGCAAACTGAGGTTTTCTCTTTTAAAATACGGTCAGTAGCAGCAGTAGTGACTTGCACTGGAATTTCCCTTGCCTGTAAAGAGCTGATCAGTTTTAGTATCTACCTTTTTTAAACCTGATCAGGATTAAGAATCTCAAGGTAATCACAAAAGTGAGAAGTGGTTCTCTGATTTGGGTTAATGCCAGAGCTGAATTCTAGTGAAGTACTTCAGTTATCCCCTTTTCATGTATTCTTGTAGTTTTGTTCTTTCAATTTGTGATGGGTGATTCATAAAGTTTCTTGTTTTACACATACACATATATATGATTTTATAAATATATATATACAAATGTCTTTGGATGACTACATGCTACTGAGGAAGTTTCAGCCTTCATTTGCATGTCAAAATGAAAATAGATACAAAGAAGCCTGATATCACAACTATATTTTTTTCCTTCTTTTTAAAAGCATACTTAAAAGAACCTAATGTGATGGACATTTACAACCAGACCAGAAATTATATTTCTGCTACAGTTGCTCTCCTTTAAAAAAAGTCTTCACAAAAGCTAACACCATTAATAGTTGCATGGGAATCCAAACAGCAGAGCAATTGTGCAGAAATAGAGAGGAATATTTAAACCAAGCAATCCTTGAATGCTAGTTTGGTACTTTCTGTAATCTACTTACATAGCTGAGGCCTTTATTTCCCTTAAGAGTATGTTGAGGATTTCAGTAAGTTTAAAATAAATTGTAACTAAAAAAAAACAAACCAAAACAAAAATGCCACCTGCCCCCCCCAAAAAAAACCAAACCAAACAGAAAACAAACCACAGTGTAACAAACTGTGTAACTGTGTTTCCTATTAATTAAGTTCTGCAGCTTCTCATCTGATGTGCAAATTCTTGACTATAATAGAGAGACTTCATTGCCAAAAACCTGTCATAGTTATTTATGTCTTCCCTTCACTCATCGTGTAGCCACATGCAGAGGAAAGAAATGGTTGGACTAAGGTGGATATTGAGAAAAATGTGCTTGCTCATTTGGAAACTGGAGTTTATTTATAAACCCCACAAATGACTTCTGATTCCATTTTAAAATATTTTGAAAATAATTAAACAAATGTGTTTGATGCTGAATTAAAAAATAAATTTAGGAATAAATTTCTGTTTATCCAGAATGAGCATGAGTAGGTGGTAATTATGTGGAAATGATTACTGATTGAGACAACGGTCTTAATTGCTGGGTGGAAATGAGTTCTCTGTCCGTATCATTGCTCATGTATCCTTTCTCAAGCTTGTATCTGACTTGAGATTATGGCTTAAAGCAGGTTTATGAATTCTCTCCAGGCTCACCTCTTCTCTGTTGTCTGCACCTCTTTCCACCTCATAGAAATCATCAGAGATGCAAATTCTGGTGCGTCGTTGACTTAACAGAGAAGGCTTATAGAAATTCTGGAGACTTCAGAGTTTCTTTTCCCCTCCCCCTAAAATCTGTTGGGTATTAGGGTATACATAGTAAGAAAAGTCAACACAGTATTTGGCCTTGTGAGACACATAGGTTTACTGGAAAAAGTCCTACATTTGTAAGTCTTCAGCCTTAGGGATAGATTTTGATTCCTAACTAAAGCTAAACTTTACAACCGAAATGGGGAAATCAGCCTCCTTGATATGAATACTTCAAGCATGGAACAGACCAAATTTCTAAGACTGTATTTTGTACCTTATTGTCCTTTTGTTGTACTGTTAAGTTTGAGGTCATTGAGAGATACATCTGAGTGCCATTTGGGTTGTACGTTGATCATAATTCCTCTGAAGATGGACTGAACATCTGCATTCAGACTGCTTTCCACAGAAACTTGCAGACTGGCTGATAGATAGTACTCAGATCTTAAAATGCTGAGAGGGTTCAAACTGTCAAAAATTGTGTTTGTCTTGGGAAAAGGTATTTTTACACTGATACGGAAAATGTATCTATACCCACACCAAGAAATTACTTTTCTACCTCTTAGAGGACAATTCCATCTTAGAGTTATTACATTCAGGACAAGAGGCCAAAAATATATATACAGAGGATCAAACTGTGGCTCATGATCCTTGCATAGCTTCATTCTGGAATTATTTACAATGGGGAAGGCTCAGCTGGGACCAAAGCTTCTGGTGAATTTGATTCTCTGCCTGTAGGAAAGAATGGCTGAGGCCAGTGTTTCTGGGTTGCCCTGTATGTCCATCTCAACTCAACTCTGCCCTGGAAAGGAAAAGGAGCCATTATCATGTGAATCTCTCCTGGAACTCCCCTCTTTTTCCCCAGCTTTCTATAACTTGTCTCATGGCTCTCAGATTTAGTGCTGCTTGTATGGTCAGTGTTGCATGGCTAAAACCATGCACATGAATGAGCATTGTAAAGCATCTGAAGTACAGAATATAAGAAAATTTTGCTTGAGAACTCTGTCTCTCTAGAGTTAATATTTTCAGTGACAAAGAACATATCTCCTGACAGATCTTATACTTATTCCTTACTCTACTACCATATTTACAGGAAATGGGCATTATATATTTCATGTTTCCAAGTTGCGTCTCAGAAATAATTCATTGACCACATTAAAATAATGCCAACCAGAAAAGAATGTGTTTAGCCCAGTCCTGGTACTCATGTTTCATATCCTATGTCACTTTTTTCTATGATTTCTTTTCCTCTGTACCACTCCACTCAAGAATTTATGAAACAAGTCAAAGCTGCACAGTTATTATTTCCAATATTCCTTTGCACCACCTACCATTCTAAAAAGTGACCATTATTTGCATTGTAATAGCGTAGTGTGAAAAGCACTGAAGAATGTGTAGTAGCATGACAATGAGAGTGTACTTGACCTAGAAGATAACTATATGTCTTTTTGTGAGAACTCTTTTTTGTATAGATTTGTTTCTTTACAATGCCTCTGACTTGAATTCTCAATTCAGTCAGGCATCAAACCGTATGTTTTCTCTTATTTATGTTAAAAGCAATTACTGAATCTGTGAGGCAGTAGAAATTATTCCAAAATTTTGATCCTGTGAGGTTCTAATTGCATTGCACAGCCCAGAACATGGAGTCGTATTTCCATGACAAAGGTGCTGAGTGGAAGAGAGTGTAGATAAGTTGGTGTTTTGAAGCACAAAGTAAAAGACCATTAAGAATGGATCTCATAAATTCATACTCAGACTATTCCTTATTTTTCACCGAGTAACTGGCTATCTACTGATAATCTGTCATCCATCAGGGATGATAAAATGGATTCTTGAGGAATGTAAAATCCAGGATGTCTGTGAGATGGTCAATAACATGAATAGAGATGAGGGTAAAATATAAAAGTTCTTTCCCATAAAGTAATTAACCTGTGTTCCAAGAAACAGAGGAAGATACTAGCTGAGTTTCAACCTGAAAGCTGTGTGACTGAAAGCACCCCTTGTCTGCAGTAAAGTCTCTGAGGAGTGGCAAATCCCACCACGATGTGATTCCTGTTGCTGGTTTCAGTGACAGTTCAGATGTTTCAAGTGCAGCACTTGAGAAGTGAGAACTTAAGTGAATCACAGACACATAGTTAAAAAGGTCTAGTCATCCCATTCATCATTCAGCAAGGATGAGCATGTGCTCAGAAGCTATTCCACTATGTGACCTGCTGCACCACCTAGATATATACAAGTCTATGGGGCCAGGTGGGTTACACCCAAGAGTCCTGAAGGAGTTGGCGGATGTGCTCACCAGACCACTCTTCACAATCTACCATCAGTCCTGGCTAACTGGGGAGGTCCCAATGGACTGGAAATTAGAAGATGTCATGCCCATCTACAAGAAGGGCTGGAAGGAGGATCCATGGAACTACGGACCTGTTAGTCTGACCTCAGTGCCAGGGAAGCTTATGAAGCAGATCATCTTGAGTGCCATTATGTACTATTTACAGGACAACCAGACAATCAGGCCCAGTCAACACAGGTTCATGAAGGGCAGGTCCTGTTTAATGAACCTGATCTCCTTCTATGACAAGGTGACCCACTTGGTGGACGAGGCTGTGGATGTTATTTACCTGGATTCAGTAAAGCCTTCAGTACTGTTCCCCACAGTATTCTCATGAAAGAACTGGCTACCCAAGGCTTGGACAGGCGTACACGCTGCTGGATCAAACACTGGCTAGATGTCCAGGTCCAGAGAGTGGTGATGAATGGAGTTAAATCCAGTTGGTGGCCGATCACAAGTGGTGTTCCACAGGGCTCAGTGTTGGGGCCAGTTCTGTTNACAGGGCTCAGTGTTGGGGCCAGTTCTGTTTTATATCTTTATTAATGATCTTGACGAGGACATTGAGAGCACCCTTAGTAAGTTTGCAGATGACACCAAGTTAGGTGGAATTGTTGATCTGCTTGAGGGTAAGAGGGCTCTTCAGAGGGTCCTGGATAGGCTGGATCAATGGGCTGAGGCCAATAGTATGAGC
>RSEF01000005.1:20114670-20130255 GCA_003993805.1 Himantopus leucocephalus
ATCTGGGGTCCCCAACATCCCCAGTGGACGATTTGGCCTAAACCACGACAAGCGCCAAGCTATCTTTGCTGAGTCACTTGAACAGGGAAGTGAAGTGAATGTTTGTGCGCTGCAGAGCATACAGAAATGATGAAAAGCTTTTCAAAGACCAAGTAACTTCCTGGAATTCAGACTCTGCATCAGATGATGTTAGTAGGTGGTTTCGTTCATTAATTCCAAGTGAGCTGCTACATTAGAGTCAGGTTGGTTCAAATTTGCCTGGCTTGTACAGTTTATGCAAGCTGGATGGCAATTCCCCAACATTTTCACTTCTTCTTTCAAAACCAAACCACACCATACCAAAACAAAAAAACTCTGCAACATTTGAGAGTCATTGGTTAAAATACTGCAGCAAATTCCCTACCTAAACTGTGTATTTCCTTTCTGTGGGAATTGTATTCAGCCTTCTAGCTCTTTTCTTATCCATGACAGAGCCTGCACAAAACAAGTCCACTACTAAATGTAATGCATCTCTCACATTAGAAATACTTTTTCATTTTAATGCATAAGCAGAGCTCCAGGAGAGAGAAAAGCAGGTGAGGATAACACCATGAGCAATGAGCTGCTGTGTCACGCAGGATGCAAAATGCCAATTTGCAGCTTTGAAAGAAAGCAGCTCCTCTGCCCACAGATGTTGAATGGAAGGAGGAGTCATAGAGGCAGGCAGAATATGGTAGCTCCTGGCTCTTGTAGATCAGGCTGCTTCACTGAGAAACAAATCATCTCTGATCAGTTAATGATGCTATCTCCCCTACATCTAAGCAAAGCAGACACTGCTAACCAACTGACCGATACCTGGAAAAGCTCTGCAGGCACAGCAGCAACTATGTCAGCAGGAGCAGCTCATCAGCTGAAAGGAGTCTATAAGGGGCCATCTGCCCCTGAAAAGTGACAGCCTAGTGGTGAGATAAAGCAGTGGTTTAGGTACTGCCACATACTGTCCCACTTCAAGGACGACACCAATAAACACAGGTGTCAGCCTGGACATGCTGCCGCCACAGTGCATGTGTATCTTCAAGTGTAGGCGTGCCAATAAGGCTACAAATCGAGGGCTAATTTGTAACTGGCTTCACCCACATCCAGAAAGTAAGAAGGTGAGGAGGAGCACTCCTCTCCGGGCTGACAAAACAGTGAGTCTAGGAACAGAGTAGAAAATAGAAGTGGTGTGGAGGCTCTTTGCTCCCCCGCACACCTGTCCCAGTCCAAACAGGTGCTTCAGGAAGGTGTAGGAGATAGGCAAAGCCTTCGTACCATTCCCACTTGCTGGCTTGTCCAGACAGGATGGCACAATGGCAGTTGTTCATAATTTGCAGCTGGTAAAGGTCAGCAGCCAAGATGAAAGAAGGAGGGAGTTGTGACTCAGAGATGCGTCAAGCCTCTCTGGGATTTTTCTTGGGTGGTGTGGTTCACACCCCACCTCTCACTTCAGGCTCTGCCTCAAGCCAAATTCTAGTTCAGCATGCCTGAGACACCTACTGGAAACAACTGAGCTCAAATTCATCAGGGGGTGGGTAAAGCACTGGCGCTTGAAGTTCTCCCTGATATTGTTTTGCCAATATGCGTTAGTATTAGTCTAGGTAGGCTACTTCTAGGATGAAAAGATATTTTGGATACCTTCTACATGCTTCCCCCTGTACTCCAATTAATACCTGCAAAGCTGTCAATCCAGAATAGTTCACTTGATGGTTTCTGTGATACAGTCATATTTCTGGTAAGACCATTAGATTTTCACCTCAGAAACCAATGGACAGCCAGTAGGTGATAACATTTGGTGATTATTTGGGGACATTAAATTTGCACTGAAGAGAAGATCATGCAACACTGGCTACCCAGTCACAGCCAAAAGCTGTGTCATACATATGTATGACATACATATGTCATACGCCATTTGACAGGCAAAATTTTTCCTACCCAGGACATTCATGCCATCCTTAAATTCAAGTCCCTTCTTAATGACCAGCTGGGCTTCTGGTGGTGCTTCACGCACTGTCTCATTCATCACAGCAAAAGCAGAGTCAGTGACATTAGGTGGTTCTTCAATGGGTGGTGGCACCAGCACTTTCTTGGTGACAGTCTGGATCTGAAGGCAATAAAAAGGGAGGATAAGAATGGAAACAGACTGAATGTAATCCATATGGAAGATCAGGAAATAATAATAAAAAAAGTCTTCACTTGACATTCCAGGGAACTATATTTTTAAAGGATTAGACATGCATTCCAGAACCTCTTACCCTTTTCTCCAAAAATAAGTTTGTTTTTCAATAGTTCCAAATGTCACAAAGTCCTGGGAGTCTCCCTTATGATTCTAATGTGAAAACTATGGCAAATACTCTTTCCTTACCACTACATTTTACAGATAGTTAGCCCCTTTATCCAGATGGTTCACAAATGGTGCTTCACAGATTGTTACATGTTGAGACCATTTATTTAGTACCAAAAGGCAGGCACCTCTCAGATCAGTCACAGTAGCAACTCTGTAGTAAGGCTTGTTATTCAGGATGGTCTGCCCAGCTCAAGTTATCATAGTTAGTTTGATGGTTAACTTGAACCAAAAACTTAGGACATTTCCAACACCTGGTGACTGCGAGAGCTCAAAATGGAATACACACAGTCCCCTGAGCTCTCTAATTAAAATATTGTGAGTGACACTTTGATATTTTTTCTAAGCCGCCAGATACCTATTAAATCAAATCTGACCACCTCAAAAAAGAAGACATCAGCATCTGAGTGGTTCTGGACCCCTCCTGGCACATGAAAGGCAGGGTCAAGGGAAGGCTGGGAAGGAATGGTAGGGGGAGAAATGGGCTTGAGTTTATGGCTAGGAAAAAAAGGAGGAGAGAGTGGAAAAAGAGAGATCTGTGACTCGCTGCTTTTAGAAGGGACATTTTCCTCCCACTTCACACCTTGAACCCTTCCCACCTCTTCACGGCTCTGTGATAGGCAAAATAGTCAGGAAGCTATGACCGGTTTGCCATGGTTTCCCATCTGCTCCCTACTTCCCTTGTTCCTAGAAACACGTTTGAGCAAGGCATCAGAAATGGTGCATTAGCCTTTCAAAGAAAATTTGCACCTCTTTCCTGTTGAGATGGACACTGTAGTACTACGGATGATGATCCAGATTTGATCCATATATTTTAAAACCATAAGATTTAAAAATACCTTATGTCTCTCATTTCAAAACCTGCTCTCTAAATCTAGAGAGAGGAATGTAGAAAGAAAACCTACATAGCTTTGTATGAGAAACTCTTCAGCTGTCCTGAAACAACCCATTTGTTTCAGTTAAATTTTATCTGAGGGATGTTGTCAACACAATATTTTTTATGTGAGGTATCCAGAATGTAAGAACAAAGTCACAGAAAGTAAAATGAAACCATTAGACTCCACACACCCACAAATTCCTCTACAGTCACTTAAGTCAAAGGTCCTCAGCCCTTCTTTGCACAAGGCCACAGTCACTAAAAATTCTGAGCCCAGTGTCAAGTTTAGATTCCGACAACAACGTCTGAGGCCAGAAAACCATTTAAATGTCACAGTCATATTTATAGAGGATAGTCTCATTCTCTTTCACAGCACATCTTAGGTCTCTGCTGGAATAGCCGTTTCCATTACAAATTAAGACTTTCTTGCTGACTGTACAGAAATTCAAGAGATACTGAAATCCCATGATTGTTCAGAGTTCAGTTTGCAAATGAACCATCTCAAAATTGCAAGTGAATCCCATCATTGCTTTCTGCCTGTTTGCAAGGGAAGGCGTGTAAAACTCCCCCACAGACCACGGCTACACAGTACCATTGCTGTGCACCCTTCAAAATCATTCTTCGCAGGATTTCTCCAAAAAAAATTGCTTCCTCCTAAGGCAACCTGGAAACACTGAATGCTCATGGAGAAAGTCTGTATAAGTGTAGGAAGAGAAAATATATGCTGACACCATTAAAAGCAGTTAATTTTCCTCCTAAATAGAGAGAGAGACAAGTAAAGCCTAACTCCTTACTGAGGAGAAGGGCTAATAGAAGGCACAAGTTCCATCTGTAAAGGAGTGTGACTTACTTTGCAAATGAAGGATGGCTTTGTGGCAGAGGCTTTCCCCTGGCAATTAGTTTGGAATCTGGTAAAATCAAACACTGGAAAACTAAAACGCTCAGTAGCTTTTTTGACTAAGTTTAAAAAACAATCAATGGAATTGGTGATCCATAACTAGTGAAGTGACCTGAACATTGATATTACACACACTGAAAAAGCAATATTAAGGTTCCATAATTGATTCTTCTTTCTCCCGCTTTTTGTCCCTCTGTCAAGATATTTGACCACTTTCAACTGACCAGAAATTTAATTCTCCTCTCTTCCACGGTTCAAACGAGGGAAAGGAAGAAAAAAACCCATAAGCACCCTGCTCCTCCCTCACTCAGTTTTGCGAAAATACATTTCACATTACACATGATGTTTAGCCACCCTCAGTTTGATCACATGACTGACATTCCCATGATGATTTGGAAATACTGAGAATGTTCACTCTTTAAACCCCCAAGGACTATGTGTTTTTCTGTGGAAGTCCATGGAAGAAGTGAAGCAATCCAAGTCCTTTTGGCAGCTTAGGTTGCCCTCCATTCTTCCACCCCTCATGGCCTGTTCTCCTTTCCCCCTCTTCTCTTCACTTTATTCTTTAGCCGTAACCACAGCTACAACTATAATGCCATTTCACATAGAACGCTTAAAACCAGGTTTGGCACCAAACCCTGTTTCATCCCCCCCAAAAAATAGTCTGCATTATTGCCCACCAATTTAGTTGTAGGAAAAAGCAGTTTACATACAAGAAATATGCTTAAGCAGAAATTAGAAAGCATGCATTTTTCATTTATTTTACCCCTCAAAATGAAGCTGTTTTGATTAAGCGTTGGTGAACAGCTTTTAGACAAAATTATCTACCTACAGAGCAAACACTTGGTGTAAGCACCCTTCTTTCCCAGCATGCTTTAAACCTGGCCTGATGGAGCCACCTGTAGGTGGGTGAGCCACTTGACTGTATTATCCCCACCTAGTCCAGACTCTAATACAGCAATAGAAATTATGAGAGCTTGGGTTTTGGGGTACATTTCCACTGGCAACTAGCTGGAATGAAGATGATCCATATATTACAAACAAGGAATTGAAGAACCATCAGCTCTGTAACTAACAACCAAGATCAAATTCAACCTGGGTGAAAGGTCCCATAATTCATCAGGTGTTCAGCCCCAAGCCAGCATTCATGACCACATAGATTGTATAAAAAGTGAGGAAAAAAATCTAAGTTTACTTAACAAAAAACTAAAAATCATCTTCTTTAAAAAAATCTATGAATTTAAATAATAACTGCAACATAAAACAAAGCAGCTATAAATAATGTTCTTTCATTTACCTGCTCAAGACTGAAGACCTGTATTTCTCTTTGCATCACCATTTCTGTCATTCACACAAACAATGACACTAACTTTACAGACATCCCTGGTAAGTAAAAGATGTAAAAACTATTACCAAGGAGTAGAAGGATTTACCTGCTGAAAGCACGCTTGGACTAGATTTTCAGGGAACAGGTTTCGGATCAAATCCAAGAAAGCATCCAGACTAGATACTTCATCATTCTTCTTCCCTTGACCAAGCTGTTTCTTGAGTTTCGGATTCCCTGGATGGATGGCTAAAACCAAAATCACGCCCAGCACAGCAGCAATTATAGTGGTGGACATGTAGTAGACCATGGCTCTTGTACCCAATCGGCCACTTGCTTTAGCATCTAAACCAGACAGTCCTGCAGGTGTTTTATTTTAGGAAATAAACAGATACATTGAGACTCAATATCCAATTTAATAATCATCAAATAAAATCTGTTATAATTTGCAAAGTTTAATGACTGTCTACAGGTGCCTACTTTTGTTCCTGTGAAATTCTCATCACTAGATTACTGAAGCTTCTGTCTCCAGTTCTTATGTGAACAATGTCTGCTGCTACTAATTTGAAGAAAACCATTTAAGATTCCATCTAATCGCAGAGGAGGCATTGAAAAATAGAGAAGATATCATACCATCTTCTGCCCTTGATTGCTGCAAATTAGTCATACTCTGGCTGACACCACAGCTTTAATAAGGCTAGGCTTGCTAAGGTCATGCCATCTTATTTGCAAGGTCCAATCCAGGAATTACGTGAAACAGCATATTAAGAAACTTCTGATGTTCAAGAAGGTAGCATATGTGCATGTGTTTGAAAATAAACTCACTGTAGCATACACGTATCAAAGCCAATGAAGATAGTCAGAGATTAACTCTGAAATACACACTTCAACTCCAAAATCCCTAACAGAATCACACTACTATTCTTCCTACATCACAACAAGCAAAACAGGTGATATCTGTTGCAAGCACCTTTTGGCTTTGATAAGTATTTATGGCTAATAGATCTTACCTGTGATTAAACTGGAGATAATTAAAGGGAGGATCAGCATTTTTAGCATCCTCATAAGTATATCTCCTGGGAAAGCTATTAACATGATGATGTCAGGGTCAATAGGTGTTGCTAAACGAAGAAGGCCCCCACACAGTGCACCCAGGATGACACCTCGAAGAAGAATAAAAGAGAGCAGGTAGGTAATGTACATATACCTGAATGCATAGTGACTACACAGAAGAACAGCCTAAAAGAAAAACAGTTACACAATACAGCTGGTTTTTGGTACAGAGACAGATTTTGGAAGGCTGTCTTCTGATCAATACAAGGCTCTAACATGCTTACTATGCATCTCACAATTAAAAAGAAGTGGTCCTGATATAGAATCTTCCGACAGCTGAGCTTACACCTAATGTACTATTCTGCTTCTGCAAATTTGCTGCAAAACACGTTATTGATGTTTACTAATACTGTGTAGGCCTTGCAATACACTGAGAGATACTCAAGTATAATTCATATCATTGTTCTACAGATGGCAAAATTGAGACACCAAGAGGTGATTTATATAAGGCTATACAGAACTGACAGAAGAGCCAGGGTTAGGACCCAGCTCTTCGGAGTATGCTAGCTAGCTTTCAGTATAAGAATGGTAGCACTTGAAAACAAGGTCAGCATGAGTAGCTATTTTACAGCCTAATGAAAACCCTGCAGGAAAACTAGAATAGTCTTGTGTGGAAAACAGATTCAAGTTTAGTTTTGGGAGTTTTGGAAGGGAGTGTCTGACCTGGAATACTGCACCTACCATTGAAGAAGACTTCATTCTTAGTACTTATTTATTACTCCTTCCCTTTCACGGTCTGCATCCTTCTCTTCTCTTTGTGCTAACGTTCTCAAATCACAAACAATCCCTTCATCACTTACTTAGATTTGTACGGTGATAACACCTAAACCCATCTCTCAGGATTGAGGCTGTTAAGGGAAAAAAAGGCTATGTTTACTTTCATAACATAGTCTTTGTGAATGGGTATTTCATGTTTACATCCAGGATGCCTTTGTTTTTCTGATCCCAAGCCCAACTCTCAAGTGTAATAAAACTTGACAGCAAAGCCTGAGTTGTGATTTGGAGCAGCTATAACTTTTTGAAGTATCGGTTCGATACAATGGAAAATGTATGTGTATTTAAAACTTTTTCTGGAGCTGTATCAGGCACCTTCTAAAGATGATTCAATGTAAATGCTATCTAAACACTTCAGCAGTACGGGCTTTGAAGGCTGAAAAATACGGATGTGAAATATGCAGCTCAAGACCAGCTGCAGCTGGCCTTTCAAACAATAACAAAATAGAGTATGTCTACAAATTTGCTGCATTTGGCTGTTAGGCTTTCAGTGAAAAAGAAACAGGCAAAGAGCCAGTGAACTACAATAAAATGTCAAACTGTTCCATATTTGGAAGCTGCTAAAGCCAGAGGCAATATTCAGGATGAGATCACAGAGCAGTGGCTTACAGCTACAGAGAGAGGGACAAACCTTAAAAGCAGCAAAGCATGAACTGAGAGATAAAAGATGAAGGAGAGGAAATTTTGAATAGTTTTTATCTTTTTTCAAATAACTGAGAGGAAAAAATGTGTAGTGCCTTTAGTTCTACTAAATGACATTGATCTGACCACCCTTGGAACTTTGATCATGCTCCATTCAAAACCAGGTATAGAATGTATCTCAGTGGTGTGGATTTGTTCTGTGTTGTGTCAGTAATACCGTGCCCACCTGAACTAAGGCGACAATGCCTACAGACGTCCTATTTACTTTCAGGCTGTTCAGCTGGAACAGCTGATGACTACAGAGTCTGTGGTACTACATGAACAAATACAGATACACACAGAATGTCCAGACCAGCAGATGTAGCTTACCAAATACAGTGAGAGTTAGGAGCAGATTCCTCCGCAGCGACTGGCAGAACTGCACACATATGTTCCTGGATCTGTGCTCCACTGGACTTAAATGACTTTCATGCATCCGCACTTCTACTTGCTTAGGCATATTGTTGGCACTAGAATGAAAAATTAAAATCAAGTAAAAGTTTTAGCTTAAAATGCCAAAAGTGAGAGGAAAGTCTGGATTACTTCCATCATATATAACTGGGGAATCTGATGCATATTCCATTGCTTCCCACATTTCACAAACGCTGTATTATTTATTGCTCTGAAGAAGTCTCTGAAATGGCAGAGGTTTCTTTTTCTAAAGGTGTTGTCTTTAAAGTGTTTTTTGTGGTTATCTCTCAAATGGTGGAGATGTAAACAGAATGAATTCACTGGACACATTATCCCAACTGTTTCATGGACTAAACTATCGGTCTTGAGCTGGAAAATTCAGTTTCCGCAAAGATCATGACTGTCTACTTAAGTAGGAGAGGTGGCTGAAGAACAAAATTTCTATTAGCAGGAAAATGCAGATTTTAATACCTTATTTAATTCCAATACAGGAAAAGAGTTTAAAAATGAGGATTTATTTGCAAAAATAAAGCATTCCAGAATATTTTACTTAATCTTCCCAACATGTTTTGTTTCAACATTAACATTTTATTGCAATACAATAAGAATGCTGAGGCAAAAAGAACCTTTCTCAACTTGGTTCTAATGAGACTTGAACTGCCACTGAAAATTAGTCAGAAAACTATGCATTCCCCAAGAAAACCTTTGGTTTCATTGAATGGGCAGTGTTTAGAGGAAAAATTTTTTTATTAACTCTGGTTTATATTTGAGTAAGTGATATGCACATGAGTGCAGGACTTCGAAAGCCATGCCTCTAACTTTCTCAGCACCTGAGAAATCATTAGCAAGATTCTCTTTTTACATACAAAATATTAAAATGTACTTGAAAAAATACTAAAAATAGCACTACAAATAAAACATACATTTTCTCTAGAAGTTAAGGCCATCTGCTTAAATGTGAGAAATGGGTAAAGAACAAATTTTTTATTGTCAAGAAAATATATATTTTGAGATCTTGTCAGATTAGGGCAAGAGTTTAGATTAGATTTTCCTCTACAACAGCAAGATCGTCCTCCTTTTTTTTTTTAAGGGGGAGGAAAACCTTTCAAGTGTTCTAATTTTTATTTTTTATCTTTTTAAATATTTTACAGTGGTGGTTGCAATGAAATGTACTGCTGATGGTGGAATAACAAACAAGAATATCAGTGCACATTCTGACAGCTTAAATGTCAGGCATGCCTGCTTCTTACAAATGCCAGTATCAGAAATACATAAGGATTAGCCAGGCAATAATGTGCATAGCAGTTATTTGAGGAATTATGAGAAATATGAGATGTCTGCAGTTCTCATGTACATGGGCCACAAAGCCATGAAATCACTGGTGGAAGTGTGCCACAAAATCAAGGAACTTGGGATCCAAATTTTGCAACTGGGGATTACATCTAGTTTCACTTGCACTCTGAAAAAAAAAGTATAACTTGTTTAGACCTATTATTCACTACAGGTTGATTATATATTCCTCTGAAACTTTGAAAAATGGACAGCTGAAAGTAATTCAAAAGAAAACCTTAAAGACTCTTCCATTAGCAAATGATTAGGCAGAACTGTAAACAGAAGCACTTGATGATGTTATATGTCTTTCTAGGATTTTGCTTTGGACGAGGTTTAGTCTGGTTTCCTGGACCCTTTCCCACCTGATGCCATGCCTATAGCTTCATACCATCCAAAGGAAAGCCACCTCACAAATATCTGCTTCCTCAGCTGTGGGCCTTTTCTCTAATTCACAGACAACGGAAGCATACCATTCCACTGACACCATTACTGAAATAAGTCCTCCCATGCAGAAGCCGGCCTCCGGTCCTGCTCTTGTATTCAAGCCTTATTTCTATTCCCATCCATTTCTAAGTGTTTGCTGGCCAGATCCCCCTTCCACTCCAAGTCTGGTCAGCATAGTAACGTTCATGAAGGGAGGGGGATGGTGGACCTACTCCCACAGCTGCAGTGACGACTTCAGGATTATAACGCAAGTGAAGCGAAGCCAGCCCTGCTTGAGGTGGTCAAACAACACAGAGCTTTTACATAACAATCATCATCTTCAGAAGTTCAGCCATGTAAAATGTAGATATGCAAATACCCTCTAAGAAGAGAAGGAAATGAGGACACAAAGCTCTTTAAGGACATCCCTAAATTTCCAGGAACTTAATACTGTATTGTGTGCTTCCCTCAAGTGCGAAATATGGGGTTTACACTCCCCAGCTCTTCAAGATTGTAAGTGAACCTTCAGCATGGACTGAAATTCTGCTTGGTATGGGTTTTTTAAAGAGAAAGATCCAATACTAAAATATGCTAACCATGCAGATCTGTTACAAAAAGCATTGACAGATGAATATCATCACATGAAAAATAGTACCACAAAGGATAAAAATCTAAGCATTTTCACTGTTAGCACTGCTCTTAGCAATGAGATTTTTATCACCAGACCAGAGACAAAGTATTGTTGCAGGCTTTTTAGCACGTTGTGGGGGGAAGAGGAGGGGAAACAATAATGAAATAAAAACCTTCTGCAAAGGGTAAGAGAAGCTTCTTGCGTAGCACATGACAAAATCAGTATTTTTGCATGAGAGATTTTCTATCCAATTACTACAAGATGAAAATCTGTTTGACATGGAAATGAACTTGTGTCTTACGGACTGAGTCATCCCTTGTGTTGTTTTTGTGCCTCTATTTGCATCTTGTAAACAATATTTAGCTCCAGCAGAATGCAGAACTTTTTGCACCTGAAACCTGAAGTCACATAATGATAGAACTGCAAGAAGTTCCTGTTGAAGGCAGTGGAAGATACACAGATGTAAGTTAGGGCAGAATCTGGGCCCTTATGGAACTGGATGGAACATACTCCATACCATGAAGGCCACAGTGCTATGTTAAAGCATGCAGGGAAGGGGCTTAAATATGTATAAGGTTTTCCTGTGCTTCGGATTTACTTGCTGGATGAAAAAATTAATGCATGACAGAGTGGAGCTTGACTGCACCCCAACTCATGTGCAGTGCTGGGACTCAAATGCAAAGCTGGAAGTGTAACAACAACATGAGCCCCTCCTACGCAACCGAACACCACTAATATAATGTCTATGTTAATGGTACCTCTGTATTACAGAGGTGATACTTACCTCTGTAAGTACCACAAAACGGTGCAGAATGCATTTTAGCAGCCGTGGTCTTTCAAACATGCAAATGATTACCTTGGTTAAATAAATCATTGTTCCACTGCACTGAGCTTCTACAACTATTCAAACAAACGAAGCATTCTGAATAGTCATCTGAAACCCATCAGACCAAAGCCTCTTTTAGTCTAACTTCACCAAAGCAAGAACATGATAATACAAATTAATTCTGCTCATTATTTTCATATGCCATACTAACAAGCGGCCAAACAGCTAAGCTCCAAAATAGGCCCACAGAAAACTTTAAGAACTGAGACCTTCAAAGAAGATATTTTCTGCCAACTACAGGTGCTTGAAAACATTGACAGGACTTATTAAAAAATGAACAAAATATTGAAAAATGTGTAGTCACATGAAACAGCACATACCAAGAGCTAGACGTATGTGGTGGCTTTTGAACGTTTGAGTATGACCTTACGTCTAGCCCAGCATCACCTATCCTTCTCCCTTTTGAGGCAGTGCTTATCCCTAGAAAAGGAGAGGAACTCCTTTGAGCCCGGGATATTTGATTTTTATTCATCTTAGGAGAGTACAGAAGTGTCCCAAAGTGAATACAATCTGTATTTTCATCGACTTCAAATACGCTCTACTCTGCCAAGGCAACATGTAAGTGCATTAACAGAAATTAGTATCAGAATTAAACTGCAATTTTACTGCCTTTTAAGCAAAGAAACAACCTCTTGCCTGAATAATCAAGAATTTAGCTACTTGATCTTTCAACCATCCCTCATGCCCACAGTATGCACGAGGTACAAGAAAAAAATCTGTGCGTAAGCATTTGATTGTAGATTATCTAAATATTTACAGTTAGTTTTGCCTGTGAGATATAAAGTGCTATACAAGGTAATATATTTATCTGCAATTTTTAAGCTGTAGTCTGTTTCTCCTGCTGGTTGCTATGCATAATGGTGTCAAAATGTGGGAAAACAAGCTATTAAAACACCAAGGTCCCTGGGATTTTTTTGTTCCTATTTCCTCCAACCATTTTTCATAGGTTTTATTTTACCTCTCTCTGGGAAAATCAGCTGTTCTATTTCTTTTCAACTGTTTCTTTCTTTCTGGTATTCCCAATGAAGTTTCTAGGCCTAAAAGGTTGGAAAAACTGTTTGCTTCTTTTTCTTGGTTACCAAATATAACTCCTTTCCTCACAAAAGTTAAGTAAGGGTTAACAGTTTACACACTGCACAAGTGATATTGCACTTTTATTTTCAGTCAGTTATGGGGAAGGAACTCTGCATCTCTCAAATACTCACCCAGCCTGGCACAAATCTAGAACAGAGACTAGAGGGAAAAAATAATCTTCCATCTAAATGAAAAATGTAGGCAAAGAACATAACAAGGGTAGTGAAAACAGATGCTGTGGACAGGGTAAATTAGCAGAGACCATGTTTAATCTGTATTTCAGCTGTGTCAATTAATCAAGCAGGTAATTCTCAGTGTAAAAGTCTGCTTCGGTTAGTACTACCCGGCGATTAACTTGGTCTTTAGTTTTGGGAGATGGTGAGCTGTTTATAGGAGAGGTTCTTGTTAGCATAGCAAACAGCTATTTTAGAGTAGGACAAGAGCACAAAGATAATCACATTTTTGGGACCTGATAAAATAGCTCTTGGAGGTTTATTAAGGGTTATTTAGTAGAGACTCAGGGTTTCAGCAAAATATTTAGGAAGGATTTAGGGAAATAGCATTTTCTTCCTGGAATACCATGAATAAAGCAGCGGTTTATGCTTTGTAGCAGGTGCTTCAATCTACATAGCAAGTTGAGAAAACAACCTTGGACAGATTGGCTTAAGTTTCAGTTTAGGGTCTAGGAACATCTCTTGAGTTAGATGTTTTCTGTCAAACCAAACACCACTCTCTCCTGAAGCAATGAATAAACATCAGGCATATATGTCAGTACTTGTTCAGTTGTGCCTAGGAGGACTGGCCTTAAGGACAAAAGAAAAAGACGGGGAGGTTAAGAGTTGAACTAGCTTTCTTTACCTCAGAATAAAAAGTGAACAAGCTGCAAATGTCTTCTTGACAACCACCTAATACTCAAGACAGTTGGTTCAAATGTAGTCACAGATGAAGAGTCATGGCAAAAATGGTATTATGAAGTTTGGTGCATAGTAATCTTGGTGAATCCTCACTGACAAAGCTCGTTCTAGCAATCAGTGGAATTGCATGGGAGTAAATGAAAGTTTAATCTGCCCTGAAGGATATTTGTTAGCAGCAAGGCTTGGATCAGGGTTGTATCTCTTTCCCTAGAGAGACAGTTTAACACTGATGATTCAGGATCATATGCTGTGTTCATGACTGGGAGAGGGAGTATGGATCTGCTTCACTCCCCGTGATCAGCTTACTCCCATCTCATGTGTAGGAAAGGGTCTACTCTGGTTGCTAGATAAAAGGTGAGTGACTAGAAAAACTTATGGAATATAACTAGGACAAGAGGGATTTCACTAGCTGGATGTGAGGAGTACAGACTTTCTGCCACTACTCTTATGAAATTAGGGCCCAAGCATCAGCTTAACAAGTAACTTCTAGTCTGAGTTGAAATAAAGTTGTCTGCTGGTTAAATTAATTATATCAAGACAACAGCTGCTGAGCTTCTTTTGGGAGGCAGTCTAAGACTATATTGTTCCACTGTGCCGTGGCATGTGCTGTAGTGTGGGGGTTTATTTTCTTAGATTAGATACATTTTTCAAACCACAGTACAGCTTGTCATATACAGCCACAATAAGACAGGCCATGCAGGGAAAACAGCTAAAATACTTTTATTATGCAAAACATACATTAGCTTTGGCATTGTTCCTGCTATGTGATGTCCAGTTGTTAAAACATTGTATTTTACATCAATAAAATATTCTGGTCAGGTCTCAGCCTCTCCACATAGAAAAAAAAGAAATAGAAAAAAAAGCAAAACCAAACACACAAAACTACCACAAACAAGAGTAACGTAAGCTTTAGTCTGCATTAACACGGGGTTTACTTTAAGCCTCTTGCTGCCACTAAGCCCTTCATTGAATTTTAACTGTATTATGTAGGTTTTTTCTTGTTATTTGTAAGATGTTAATGAATTCTGAGTGGAGGTTTAGTCATTTACCATGGAGCCTGATTTGACCTGGGGACGAGTATTACAAGCAACACCCTGAAGCATGACTTACCTTTTTGCAGTGTGAGAAGAACTTTTCTCCCTGGATCATTTTACAATCATGTTGTTTCCTCTGACTTAGCATTTAGCATATATTCTGTGAGTTTACCATAATCATATGAGTGATCATATCAGGACAACCAGGTCATCAGGACCACTTATGAAAGGCAAGTCATGCTTCACTAAACTGATGTCCTTCTATGACAAGATGACCTGCTTAGTGGATGAGGGAAAGGCTGTGGATGTTGTTTACCTGAACTTTAGTAAAGCCTTTGACACCGTTTTCCAAAGCATTCTGGAGAAACTGGCTGCTTATGGCTTGGATGGGCTGGGTGAAAAACTAGCTCAACGGATGGGCCCAAAGATTTGTGGTAAATGGAGTTAAATCCAGTTGGCAGCCAGTCACAAGTGGTGTTACCCAGGGCTCAGTATTGGGGCCAGTTCTGTTTAATATCTTTATCAATGATATGGATGAGGGGATAGAGTGCACCTGCAGTATGTTTGCAGATGACACTCAGTTGGGTGGAAGTGTTTAGCTGCTTGAGAGTAGGAAGGCTCTACAGAGGGATCTATACAGGTTGTATTGATGGGCCAAGGCCAACTGTATGAGGTTCAACAAGGCCAAGTGCTGGGTCCTGCACTTGGGTCACAACAACCCCATGCAGTGCTATAGGCTTGGGGCAGAGTGGCTGGAAAGCTGCCCAGCAGAAAGGGACCTGGGGGTGTTGGTTGGCAGCTGGCTGAATACGAGCCAGCAGTGTGCCCAGGTAGCCAAGAAGGCCAATAGCATC